>JBAMCG010000121.1:4030000-5230000 GCA_037075325.1 Drosophila mayaguana | reverse complement strand
GGCACGCTATCCATTCATCAAATATCTTTCAACACATTTCAAGCGCCTGCGCTAATTGCCAAGTCCAGTGCCCCGTTTGGGAACCAGTCACCAGTCAGCAGTCACAAAAAATCTTATCTGTGCATCTCGTGGCGACGCCAAGTTGTCGCCAAGTGCGGAGTTGCATGTCGCTGTATCTCCCTCTCTCCCTCTCTCTCTCTCTCTCTCTCTCTCTCTCTCTCTCTGACTGTGCGCTGCAGGCGCGAAAAGTGTTCAACTTAAAATTTAATAAGCGCAAACAACTTCATAAATTCAAGTCCGGGCGAAGTCGGGGCACAGTCACCTGACACCCGGGGACCTGAGATCTGGGATCTCGGATCTGGGATCTGGCACTCGCCGCTAACTTCTAGCATGGGTGTGTGTGTGTGTTTGTGTGTGGGGAGAAGCAGTCGAGCACGACAACGAACGAAGATACATTTAATATTTAGCCATTAAATGCATTTATAATGGGCTTATCGTGCTCGGATCAACTTTATCACCCAATTTAGCGCAACTTCAAACTTTTATTATGCACAACGTCTGCCGTGGCACAGCCAAGACCACAGACATGCAAGTCGAGCCATCATCTGCTAGCGGATACAGCGTTTTCAGAGAACAAATCGCACTTATCAGCTTAAGTGTCACAACAACGTAGACTGCTTCAATGTACATGTAAATAATACAATACAGAATGGACAAAAAGAAAGAAGCAAGTGAGAAAGCTTTAGTTGGGGTGCCCGACGAAAAGATACCCTACCCTAGCACTACGTCTGCACTGTGATTTTTTTTTAATATATCCACAGCTAGAGCAGACCACAAGCTGTAAACTTTTCTCGCTTTATAGAGTCTTCAGTCCAAAGCCGTATGATATATCATTTTGAAACTAAATTTGGATAAAGTTTTAACCGATTTTCTGATACAAAATTGATTGGTGTGTGCTATTCAGATACATAAATACATATTTCAAGTCTCCGGCCTTTGTAGGTGCTGAAATCGAAGCGTTCAGACTTGCGGACAGACGCACAGGACTAATTCGACTTTCACCCAGCGACCAAAAAAAGCCTCACTCTGAATTTTTTTGGAATCGGTAATTTCTTTTATCAGGTCGTCATCTCAATCTACTCTTCATTTTTTGATTGTGTTTATGTTAATTGATCAATTTTAAATAATATTTAATAAATAACTCCAACCCAATTAGAATTTTTGCTGAAATCCATGGGTGTATACTTCATGGCGTCTGCCACGCCTTCTTTCTGCCCGTTACATACGTCTCCACAAATCCATTATGCCCTGATTTTCCATTTTCAATGGCTTCAGGCTAGAAAAGAATCTGCTGTGGAAATCTGTAACTGTTTACAAAAATGCATAATATTTTCTTGAGGAGTTTTTTGAGCTCTAAAAAACAACAGTGGAATAGTATTTTTCCTTAAAGAGTTTTTTCACAACAATTCTGCGGCGAGTTCTTGTTGCTCTCGAAGTGTTTGTGACATTAATTAGCAAACACAAATTAGCACTTTGATTGCATTGAAATTCCAGGTTGGTTGTCCAAAGAGTCTCATGAATTCTCTCACGATCATTATCCGGCTAAGCTTGAGGAAGCTGACTGAGAGAGAGAGAGAGAGAGTGAGAGAGAGAGCGTCTCTCGTGGGCTGGGCAGGATCGAGGCCGGGCAGTAAGTGGATGTAGTGGAGAACAGAGTAAATGTCACTCGATACAAATTTGTGGGCAAAGCTCCCTCGGCGTCTCAATTGCTCCAGTTAGAATTTTTATAACCGAATTGCAATATCTGCCGATATCTGCTCGTCTGTGGCTGGAAGCAGCCGCGTGTTTGGCTTGGTGTTGAAAAATTGGCGGCACCTCTGACACGTCGCCGCCTTCTGCTGCCTCCTGCTGCCTCCTGCTGCCCGTCCGTCGTCGGCGTTGAGTGTTAAGCGTTGTGCGACGCGTCGCTTACAGCGTCGCACTTGTGTCACGATCGACGTCGCGTCGCTGCCATTGTTGCATCTAAGCAGGCGTGCACAAAAGCTGCGGTTGATCTCCTGCAGATTGCATCTGTGGCACCGCGGCACTTTTGGGACTGGACGAGCTGCTGCGCTGCTGCTGAGGCTGATGGTGCTGCAGCTGCTGCTGCGATCATAGCCAATATCATCGGCAGACGAGCGAATTGATGGCCATTGCCAGAGCCAGAGGCGTTGACCAGGGGTCGGAGGCTGACATGGAAATGGAGACGGAGCTGAAGTTTGAGTTCAAGTACGAGTCCGAGTCCAAGTCCGAGCCAGTGTCTAAGTCTGAGGCCGAACACGCTGCGCCTTGAGTAAGTGAGCCGCCAGCTGCGTCTATTTAAGGCCGAGATTTGATTGTCAAGCGCAGATATGCCAATTTCTCTGTCGCCATTTGGGCCTTGGCAGCTCACAGCTTGTCGGACATTGTTCTGGCTATGAGTGTAGAATAAAGGCGGCCGTCAATTGATGCGATGCGATTGCCGTATGGTCAAGCAACGGCTTCGTGTCTTCTGGCCAATGGCCGAGCGAAAGTGTCAATATAATTGGCCAAATTGATGTTGCCTGCTTTCGCAGCCAAATTAGGCATCCGCGTTTCTCTCCAGCCACGCCATTCGCCATTCGCTCGTCCTCTCGCCTCGCGCCTCTCTCTCTAAGCACACAAGAAGCTAAAGCCGCTCACCCACGGCCCACAGCTCAAAGCCAATGGCAAACAGCTAACGCCGAGGCACAGACACGGGACACATTTCAATCAGATTTCATTCGTATGGGGAAAAGCGATAAATAAATGACAAAATCCATTTCATAAGAGAATGAATGCCGCTCAAGGCAACAAACAACGCCAGCGCTGCAGTTGCAGCCGTCAATTTTGCATCTGCTGCTGCTGCTGCTGCTGCTGGCAGCGCGGCAAACGGGCAACACTTGCAGCAATCGCAGCAGCATTCTGCAACAATTGCTGCCTGCAGATGCGGCAGCACTTTGACTTCGACTTCTCTACATAAATGGCAAAAACAGAAACTCAGACTGAGACTGAGACTGAGACTGCTTTGCATGTCGCTGCGACTTTCACATTGTGACGTATTTATGGATATCAAGTGCCACAATTTCAGCACACGTAGATTCATCTTTGTCTCTGGCATTGTCTTCCTCGCCGTGCCAACTGCATAGAACTGGCCATTGATTTCCCAAGGGGAAACCTAGTTAGTTATAGTGTCGCAAAACATTTCTTCTAAACGGAAAGCATCAATATCGATGCGAAATGTTCTTTGTCAGCTATAGCTAAACATTGTTTTAAACTCAGGTGTATTTAGCACACTCCTCGCAAATTGAGTTATCATAGCAGACTTTTAGTGTTGGTATGTATTATGTATTATGTATGTATTATGTATGTATTATACACGGTCCAAAGAGAGGACAAACATCTTTGAACTCGAATATGAAATGATCCCAGTGTCATCAAGTTATCTGTTTTTTTATTATTTATTTATTTATTTATTTATTTTTTTTTTTTTGACAAGATCTATTTAATTTGAAATACATAAAAAATATTAAAAAACAAATTATATATAAATATTTATTTATTTTTATTTATTTATTTTATTTATTTTATATATTTAATTTAATTTATTTTGTTTATTTATATGATTTATTTTACTTATTCTATATATTTTATTTTGTTTATTTATTTGATTTATTTTACTTATTTTATTTATTTTACTTATTTGATTTATTTTATTTATTTTATTTTGTTTATTTGTTTTACTTATTTTATTTATTTTATTTTGTTTATTTATTTGATTTATTTTACTTATTCTATTTATTCTATTTATTTTATTTATTTTATTTTGTTTATTTATTCAATTTATTTTATTTATTTATTTATTTATTTATTTACTTATTTATTTATTTATTTCTTTATTTATATATTTATTTATTTATTTATTTATTTATTTATTTATTTATTTATTTATTTATTTATTTATTTATTTATTTATTTATTTATTTATTTATTTATTTATTTTTTTTTTTTTTTGACAAGATCTATTTAATTTGAAATACATAAAAAATATTAAAAAACAAATTATATATAAATATTTATTTATTTTTATTTATTTATTTTATTTATTATATATATTTTATTTATTTTATTTATTTAATTTAATTTATTTTGTTTATTTATTTTACTTATTTTATTTATTTTATTTTGTTTATTTATTTTATTTATTTTATTTTGTTTATTTATATGATTTATTTTACTTATTCTATATATTTGATTTATTTTATTTTGTTTATTTGTTTTACTTTTATTTATTTTATTTATTTTATTTTGTTTATTTATTTGATTTATTTTACTTATTCTATTTATTTTATTTATTTTACTTATTTGATTTATTTTATTTATTTTATTTTGTTTATTTGTTTTACTTATTTTTATTTATTTTATTTTGTTTATTTATTTGATTTATTTTATTTATTTATTTATTTATTTATTTATTTATTTATTTATTTATTTATTTACTTATTTATTTATTTATTTATTTATTTATTTATTTATTTATTTATTTATTTATTTATTTATTTATTTATTCTATTTATTTATTTATTTATTCTTTTTATAGCTCATCCTAGCAATCCCCTTCTTCTGCAATACAATCGAGGCTAAAAAATATCAAATTTAGTGTCAAATGCTGATCTAGCATAATTAACTCAGGAACCATAGGCCTTAACACTTGGTTCGAATCACTCTAGATGTTCAGACTGATATACTGGTTTGATATTGGGAATTTTATTGGCCTGTGTAATCTGTGTTACAACATCTATAACTTCCTATGCTTGTCTGATTAAGCTCTAAAGAGCCCGAGCAAAATTTTTATGGTTTGTTTGCGGTCGTTAAAGCGCGAACTGCAATCGCCGAATGACTTCGTTCGACTCATACTTAACGTTTCGCAAATTGGGCTCAAAAATTAATTAATTAATCAATTATGAAAAACACATTCGCAACGCTGGCCACCTGCACCACCAGCAGCAGCACCACCACCACCCATTAAACTTGCCGGCGAAACTCATCGCTGATTCCTTGGAAATCTGCAACGTTTATGCGAGCTAGCCGTTGTTGTTTCTGCTGTTTTTGATGTGTAATAAAATTTTATTGAGTGCCGGCTGCTAAAGAAAGGCGGATAGTGCGTCGATATTCCTCAATCATTGATGTATGGAAATAAAAAAAAAATAAAAAAATCATTGCGGAGACAAAAATCAAACTCAGCTGGAAGTCTTGGCCGTGTTTTGAGCGAGTCTAATTAATTTTGATTTATAAACTGTTGGCCACCCAGACGACAATTCTCTCTCTCTCTGTGTACCATGCCGGAGGGCTGAGTCATATGCAGGAGGCAAAGCCCTGGGTCAGCTTTAATAACCAATTTCAAAGCCCGAAGAGTTGTCAAAAGAGTTTACAGTTCAGATTCGCCCGTGGCCACTGGCTGGGCTGGGCTAGTCAATAAAAGTTGAGTACTCCTGCTTAACGGTTGCATGTTTTGCTGAAATTTGTGCGAAAATTTGCTTGTGGAGCGCATTAGACCAGGCCAAGACAACTCACTGAGAGTCCGTTGTTTGTTGTTGTAGTCCCAAGCGTATATTATTTCAGCATAAATCAAAACTTTCACTTAGCACGTTCATTTGTCTCAATGACCTGTAGTCCATCCACACCCACCGAGCTCGGACTCTGTTCGTTCGTTCTTCGCCTCGTGCACTTAAAATGTGATAGAAATCTATTACAAGCTCATATCATATTTTATTTCCGCTTCCTTTCTCTGGGGCACGGAGCACTAGCTGGCAAGGAAATTATGAAAAAGCTTTTTTATGGGCACATACGCTTTTTACGAGAATGATGATGATGATAATGATAATGACGAGCCGGGCAGGACACTGACTTTGTTTGGCAAATGTCCTTGCCTTTGTGCCACGTCCCATTGAGCCAAAAGTGACATATTAAATTTAATGGAAATTGATGAGCGCTTATTATGATATGAGATAGCCGCACTGGACCTGGACTGGTCAGCAGCAGAAGAAGCAGCAGGAGCAGGAGTAGCAGCAGTTCTGCCCAGCTCCTTGGGGGTTGTTCTCATGCGCTTGGGTCAGCCACTTTCTCGTTTTCTTTTTTCGCTTTGTCCCGGTTTTAGTATCTTTTTTATCATAAAAGTAATTTTTTTTGCTGATGCTCGCACTAAATTCATTGATTCAATTTCCTCGCTAGCTTTGCGTTTGCCTCCAGATTGCGTATGGATATAATATTTCAATATTTGATGAAAATAAACGTAAATCACGATTTGTCCAAATACTTTGGGCATAACTATGGGATTACACTTGGCCAGCAAAAGACCCTTTCAGTGAGGTATCCTCCGTTCTCTGCTGATTCTGATGCTGATGCGGCCAGCGTAGTCATAAAGCCATAAATACTCACGAGCATTGGCAGACGTCATAAAAAGTCGCCATGATTCATATGCAGAGCTCCCGCAGTGTAATGGCACTTTAATAATTCTATAATTGCAAAGAGCAGGAGGCAGTTGGCAGATGGCAGCGAGCCACAGCGACATTTGGCGCTGCAGCGCTTTTAATGGCTTTCAAGTGCCTTTTAATTGGGTGGCGCCCATTGCCATAAATGTTGAAGCTCCTCTGCTCTGCCCAATGTGCTCCACTCCCCACTCCTCGCACTGGCAGCTCCAGCTGGGGCGCATGGTTATTCATATTTAGCTGGCTCATCGTCGGCATCATCAGCCCAAGCCAAACACCTATGCAATTTGATATGAGCTTCAAATTAAAGACACCGAGCCCCAAGGCTCACTGAAGGCTGAAGGCTGAGGGTAACGGCTCTACCCAGAACTTACATCATAATTTTCTAGGTATTTGCACTCAGTCGCCGTCTTGGCCTTTTGCCTGGGTCGTGTAATAACTTTTCGCTTGGCAGGCGAATTTCATTACGCGCTCGTCCCAACCCAAAACTGTTTCGCTCGCTTCGCTCTGCTCCGTTGTTGACATATCGGATTACGCACTAATTATCCTTCTAATTAACCCTTCTGTCTGCCGAGTTGTTTTCTTTCTGTTTCCACGTTGTCTTCGCGTCTTCTTCATTTGCAGCAGTTGCCCACGGACTACGGTTGCTCAGCCATGACCCGGCCTGCCCTGGTCTTTAACGTTTTTAAGCCTATTAGACGCAACTCTCATAATTGGCTTGTTACACTCAGTTGCCTGTTGACAGTTGGCAGTTGGCTCATGGAATTTCGCTACCAGCACAGCGAAAGCATATCGATGACACTCGCAGTTTTTCTGCCAATTATGCAGGCGTTTAGCCCAAGGGCACTGAGGTGCTTAAAGCTTTATTTTTTCTTTCTATTATAAAGTGGAGAATCTATACATCAATTTTATAAATTCGACTACCCCTTTAATTTCATTAATTTGAAACCAAACTCGCTTATTTAGAGCGAGTTTCTTTATTTATTTGTACCTCGACTGTCTCAGAATCAGGTCTCTGTGGATTAGTGAATTGCGTATGTACCTGGGACAGTTCGTTGCTTGTCGGGGTACTCGATTCGTGAAAGGCCAATCAATATGTTTTACAGAAGAGGGTAAGAGTCTCTGACTTGTACATATTATTATATGATCTGGGGATCATTGAACAGCGCGTTCATATATGTCATACATATCCAAGTACAGCTATTATCATATTTATGTTCATTTATGTTCCTCCATTCCTCCATTGCAGATCTAGATTTCCGATTCAAATGTATCTAAGATCGTATATCACAGAGTAAACGATCTAAATCGTGGAATGGAGGAATATATTTGAAATTGAAATTAATTTTAGTATGCCCTGTATTCACATTCATATTCATACAAAAGACGTTAATACTAAAATTCCTTTATAGTCTATTAAAATCGTGAACTTCAGACTTTTGATGGTAGAACTCCCAAGTTGATATCAGTTATAACTGATGATAGGCATGGATTAGGATGTTCTAATTGGAATTGATTAATATGAAATAGGCTTAGTACGAATTTGAAAATAGAAATGTGTAGCTTTCACTCCTATCATCTTCATGCTCAAGCATAAGCAATCACACCTCCTGCTATAGATTTAAGCAATAATACTCCGAGCTTCCATTTTATGATTATTCAACAAATTTGAGTATTCTATGCAGTTGCAGTCTTAATCTCACTTCAGATGTTTAATATTAAGCAATCACACCTCCTGCTATAGATTTAAGCAATATGTCATAACACTCCGAGCTTCGATTTTATGATTAGTCATCAAATTTGAGGAATGAGGAGAGAATCTCCACTTGCAATCTTAATCTCACTTCAGATGTTTAATATTAGGTTGACTCCGTGCACTTTGGCGTTCATTTCGGATCAACGGATGCACAAAGGCTGGCAAATTAAATATTGATTGTTATATCAGTGCGTCAATATCAAAATTTACATTTCGAGAGCCGCAAACTAGCTCTCTACGGCAGAGACACAAATGAGAGAGTCTCGTATTTGCTTATGCCTCGATATGCAAATGTCACACAAATTATGCTGGAAATGGCAGCCGGACTAACTACCTACACTCGGATGACTATTGAAATTGGCCTTTGTGATGTTTATCATTAAATTCATGTTGGGCTGCTCGCACTCTGCCTCCGGCCCCCTCTGTGAACAGGGCCATGGACATAGACATGGACACGGACACGGACACGGACATGGACATGGACATGCTGCATGCGTCTATTAGTTATTGCCAGCAAATAATATTCTAGTTCTTGTGTCAGGCGTGTTGTTATTGTTATTGGTGTTGCTTGCCGTTGTTGTCATTGTATTGTGTGTGGATATCCAACGCACACACATGCGTAGCTAGACCGCAATGGAGCAATCAGCAGTAATGGCCCAACAATTGCTGCAATTGTCGAGCGAGTGTGAATCTAATATGCCTTTTCGTTTTTATGACTGATACTCATATTGCTGAAAATGCCGATGATATCAAATGGCGTTCAATCGTAGCTCGTGGTGACAGATAGATTTCCATAAAATATTTTTAACTACCCATTTGCCTGCGTGCTGCAGCGTATAATCAAAAATTGTCGCATAAATTTGCATTCGATTGGTAACAAAATAAATGCGACTGAGAATAGAAATTCACAAAAATAAAGCCCAAAAATAGAAAATGAAGAATGTGAATTAAATACAAATACATTTAAAAAAATGTATTTATTGCAGTTGGGTGTAAACGACTAAGAAATACCCATTCATTTTGCCAATGAATAATTCAATTTATATCTAAATCAATCTGCCAATCGCTAGGTAAACTTTATTTTATTTTATTTTAATTTTAAATTTAATAATAATTAATTAAGGTCTCCAAATTAGATATTGTTTTGGACTAAAAAAGAATTTTATAAATTAAAAAAAAAAAAACTAAATAAAAAATGATTTTTATGAATTAATTCTGAAACTCAATTCTCTGGGTTGGAATTCGTTATATACCTTTGTAAGCAAACTAGTCTGGCATAACACGAATATACTCCTCTGCCCTCCTTCTGAGACTGCATCAAAATAAATGAGGGTGCGGCCAAGCAACGTCTCATATCTACGCACAAAGGCATCCACTTCAAGATGTCGATGCACATTTATGCATATGTTGTAAGTTTTGGATTCTGCATCTATTTGAGCACAAATATTTGTACTTAGTAAACCTCAAAAAGCCAAGATGTTTGTTCCAACCAAAGTGAATGAAAGCGGACTCCTTATGAGCAAACGTCTAACAAGTAAATATATGTATGTGCACTGATATATGCATGCACACACACACATGTGTGCATGTGTAAGTGTGCCTTAGCTGGTGGCCTCTTGCATTTGCTGTTGACCGTTGTTTACAATTGACGTCGTTGATTAAGCAGACATAAAGCCAGTCGCCGTAGCTGACAAATAGCATAAGGCATTCGCAGTGCAAACATTTGACATTGTCTGCTGTGCGTGTGTGCCACGCCCTCTCTGTCGGAGGCATGTAATTCACAAATGGTTACAATGCGAAATTGATATGCTGAAATCAAAGACGTTGATTTCCGTTGGGAATTGTCGCGCCCTGCTTAACTATACTTAACCCACTCGCAGTACGAAATCCAATTGTCTCAGCCAGCAGTTGACCTTTCGTGTAAGCCAATGTCCAAGGGTCCATTGCCAGTTCACTGAGTGTGTCTGGCTGTCTGAGTGTGTGTGTGTGTGTGTTTCCGCATATCATATTCAATTGCAGGCCATCCAGTCTTTAACTTCCTTCAGGGGCCAAGTTGTGAAATTAATGTATGCTCTGATTTACATTAAAGGCCGCACCCAGCAATTGATATAGATGCATATGATATATGCATTCACAACAGCAACGGCAAACAAACAAAAGGGCAACTGGACGAATGGTCAACTGGACAACTGGACAACTGGATAGCTGGACAACAATTGCATTCATATCCGTATCGCAAAAGAAAAACAAAACGCTATTCAACACTCGTATATTGTAAATATATCTGACCGCTGACCGGCGACGGGCTTTCGGACTCTCTGCGGTTCGCATGGGGCCCGGCAGGGGGCGCTGCGCACCGGATGCACCTGAAATCGATCGCAGCGGTGAGAATTGACGGCGAATCACATAAGTTGAACTGTAATTATTGTATAATGAGCTGATTGCAATGCGTGTGTGTTTGGCTTCATCCGCGCCCCCCCCCCCCCCCCTTCTCTCTCTCTCTCTCTCGCCCTATCCGCCCATCCTGTGTTCACTACATATACATATTACATTATATCATTATTAATATGAGAGCATAACTAAATGCCCTTACTACAGCCTCGCATGTCCCCCGTTTGCGGTCGATTGGCTTAAACGCTGCTTAACTCGTGAAGCCACAACTTGCCGAAATTCCCAGCGCCTCGGATGGCAGCTTGTGGTTATGGAAATACAACTTTGCCAGCGCCTCTCCCTGCTGTCATACGATACACAAATTCCCACTCAAAGGTGCTGACAGAGCAGTCGGCTGCCTCTTTAAGGCGCTGCCAAAAAGTATCGATTTAATGAATTTAGTTTTGCGCTTGGCCATTCTTAACCTTGTGAGATATGAAAATTGAAAAAAAAAAGCTTCTGCAACTGCAGGAGCGCTCTAAGTGCTTCTTCGACAAACTCACTCAGTGTCAGGCGCTGCAGCTAAATGGAATCAAAATCGTAAATACGTAAATAACTAAGAATATTGCAGCCGGGCATTACCGACTGTCGAATACTCATTCACGGCCCAAACGCTGTCAGCTGCACTTTCCGATTTACCACGCTAAACAATTGGTATATACGAGTACTTATAGCTTTTCATTAGCACTATAATGGAGTTTTGAAGATAATTACAAACCAAGGAGGTCGCACAATACAAAATGTTGACTTTTCTGAAGAAATGTCGATATGTATATACAAAATGTTCAAATCAATCGAAGATTTCAACAGTATATATAGTCGTCGAATTCTCCATTTATAGCCCTCAAACTGTAGAAAATACGACTGCCATGGTTTAAGAGATACCGGAAAGTACATTTGCCGCGCTCCTAGTCAGTGGAACGGAAAAATCTTGAAACTTTATAATTCTAGCATATACACGAGTATCTGTTCCAAATTTTAAGTCTCTGCTTCAATAACATTGAATATGGATAGTGGACGGAGACGGCAGTGCACAGAACTAATATACTCAATGCCCTTTTTCGGATGAGTATAAGGACTATTCAGTAAGCGTTATATATATATGGCAAAGGGAAAGCGAAGTTCTTGTGACTTGAATTTATTCAATGGCTAATGATGACAAATTCATTTAGTATTCACTTATTTCATTAGGACTCACAATTCTATTTCTTAGGTAATTATTACAAGTGTTCTTACTCGGATTTTTTCTTTGTATGTGTATGCTAAACTCTTGATAAATAGTTATAACATTTTTATTACAAATTAGATTGCAAATACTTTATTAAACTCATAGATGCTACTTCGATTAATCTAGATTTTAATGCAGGAAAATCAATTAGAACAGTAAACAGATGGGCTTAAAGCTTATGGAATAACTTCCAAAGAATATGGTTAATCTTAGATGGAAAAACTTTTATAATATTTCGGTATATCTCAATTGAAAGTGTTCAAAATAAAACTTATAGAGCTGCTTTCTTATCATAATGCAAATGAACAGAATTCTAATTTCTATTCCAAAACTTAACAGAACTACAAAAATTACAAATTTTCTTATATGGCTCAACACCTTACAACAAATTCGAGCAACAAACACAGACATTTTCATGTGGTCATTGGCAAACTTCATAACAAATGCACGAGCAGACATCGAATAAATAGAAAAGGAATGTTCTATTTCATCTAAATATACCCATCAATGTATGTAGCTAGCCATCTGTTGCACCTGGTGCTTCGATCACTTACGAAAAGACTAAAGCACTCAACAACAAAATTGAGAACTTTCATAACTCTTTCCGCGTTGAAATGTGTTTTTCGAAATGGGCAGTGAAATTATTAAGACAATCAGCTACTTGACACTTTGTACGCATACCAAAATTATAGTATATAAATCGAAGGCATGTATACCCTCGAAACTATTCCAGTTGGGTATATTGGTTATGCTGAAATATATTTAGGTGGTAGAATAAGATGCATGGTTGACTCCGTTGAGAATTTAGAATATGGAGTAGGATTAACAGTCGAGTATATCAAGTCCGCTCCGGCTAATCATCGGCTAAGTGAACAGACGGAAATGACTTTGAAAATTCATTATTTGTTTCAATAATCATTTTTGATTTATTTCATATTTAGCTATTATTTAACTTTTGATTTCTTATTTATTTATTTTTTTTTTTAACTATTATTTAATTTATTATTTTGAATCTATTATTATTGGTCTCAAACTATATCAATTTAATGTGAAAATTCTTGTGAGAATACATACAAATATAATAATCTCCACTTTGATTATATGAATAACTATGCTATAAGATAGATAGATTACATTTTTTTAGACATAAAGCTAGTTCATAGATAGTACGATTACGTATATAGTATATATATAGATACACAGACAGTTCTATTATCTATTAAAGTTTTGTATATGATATAAATAAATGTGTAATTAGATATATAGATACATAGACAGTTATATTATCTATTATAGTTATGCATATTATATAAATCATTGCTTTATTACATAGGTATGTAGATAGTTAGTTCGATTATATATTATAGAGTGGCTCATAAATAAATTTGAACATTCAGAGTGAAGGAGTCGGGGTATCTGGTAGTCCGTCCATTCCGACTATATATTGCGCTGTTTCTTATTTATATTATAATTTGGCACAATCGCTGCGATATTTTCGCTCATATGCATACACATACATGTGTGTGTGTGTGTGTGCAGACAGTAGCTGTCATTTGGCAATTGCTCTGTCCCAGAAACGGCAGAAATCAGCGAGGCAAACACGCGGATAAGATCTACGAGTAAAACAATTCAGTTTTGACATTTATGATGAAATTTCTGAAAGCAACTGTCATGTACGGCTGTCATATTGAATAATTTCGGCGGCTTTATGGGCCCGAGTTTCGCCACGGGCTTCTATATGGACTGGACTGGACTTGTGGATCGCGAATCGCGGATCGCGGATCGCGGATCGCACTTGCTATGCATAATTTATGGCGTCTGCTTGATGGCAAAACTGTTTCTTCTACTGTCCACTGTCCGGCAGAGTGAACTCATTCTAATTAAGTGCGTGAGTGAGTGGAGCTCAAGCCTCTGCCTCCGGTGCTGGGGCCTATAACCCAGCTATGCTACGTGAGCTGAGCGGAAAAAAGAAGCAGAAGCCAAGTCAGAAACCAAAACGAAATGCGTTTACTCATTTTAAATGCGAGGCAGGCGCTGAAAAATTTAATAATTTCGCTTTTTGCACAACAGCAACAACAGAAAGCTGCGATGGACGGTTGCTTATGATTTTATTATTCTCAGTTTTAATGACAACGATGATGACCAATAAAGATATTAAAACGTTGCACGAAATGTGCCCCCGAAATCGTCTTACAAATGGCAGTGCGCACGCCTCCTCCTCCGGCGTATAGGATGGCCTTTGGGCTTTCCCCCGCAGCTGCCTCGAATACGTAATGCAACTACAACAACTGCTAACCGGAATGAATATGTATATGTGCTTTATGTATATATGTATGCACATTGGACGGCCCTTTCCCCATTTCAGTGCAAATTTCGGTCGCCGTGTGGCGCTCTGCAACGGTTCGGGGGGCAGGCGGGTAATGATTGTGGCCAGAAAATGCTGATGTTGGTTTTGCATTGGCTTGTTGCTTCCACCCCGGCGCACTCGACTGCAGACAGCTCAAAGCCAGCCAGGAGATTCCAAGATCGTTAAGATCTACTGCGTTGGCTGTGCCAGTGATCAACCAAAGATCTCTGGCATGTTCTCATCCACTCTCACTCTCTCGCTCTCTCTCTCTCTCTCTCTCTCTCTCTCTCTCTTTCCACCCGTTGCGCGGTGTGTGTTTTTACGAATCACGGATTCGATGTTTCGCATGAATACGTAATTAAATCTATAAATCGGCCAATTAAAATGCTTTGATATCGTGACAACATTGCATTCGACAACGTCGAGCGTTGCCTGGCTCCAGCTCCAGCCCCCCCACTGATCGCAGCTGTTGTCGGGATCGGGTTGATAAACACAAGAAAGAATACAAAACAAATAAATGAAAAATAAACCAAAAATATTATACAGACGAAGGATACTTGGAGTAGCTGCCAAACAGGCTTCGCTCTGCATGGCTTATACGATATATTACATATGAGTCGGCTTTAATTTGGGCATTCTCCTAGGCAAGGAAGGAGCCACTGATCCTTGCCCGCCCAGCTCAGTGACAAACTGTCCAATTATAGAGCAGACAGCTCTTCTCCATTTCTAGCAGCGACTGGGGCAGATGCAGTAGCTCCGCCCTCAGCCCGAGGGCAATTCATAAAAGTTGCGTCAATTAAGAGCAACCAGATCAGGCCGGAGCAGCCCTGGAGCTTGGCTGGAGCCACCCACACACTGAAATTAACTAAAGCGTCGATCTGCGCGATAAATCGCGACAAGTGAATGTGGCTCCGGCTGTGGCATAAAAGCATGGCGGTTGCATCGTTCGGGCTTGTTCGGGGGCCTAGAATAATTTCAATTTTTGGGCCAAGAGGGCCTCAGATGAAACCGGCTGGCTGTGAACCGACTTGCCGCCTCTTGGCGCCGGTGTGCGTTCGAGGGCCACCAATCGAAAACACATTTGTCGCTGGCTGGAAGGAAACAACAACAACAATAACAACAACAACAGCAGCAACAACAACAACGACGACGACGCTGCGGCGACTGGGATCAGTTCGTGGGCTGTTTCGGCAAATTCTCGGCATTACCAGGGACCTTGGGAGCAGCAGAGCTCAGCTCAGCTCAACTCAGCTCTGGCAATCGGCTAGATCGTGAGAGTATCGGGCTGTTGCTGAAATCCAAGCTTAGTGATTCGCAATTGCATTCGGCTCGTCCAGGCTGCCTCTAGCCAGCATCATCGCATGTTGTTCTTATTGTCATCATTTTATAATTGTCGTTGTAAGCTGTTTTGCCGGAGTTCTGCTTCTTCCTGATGCTGTTGCTGTTGTTGCCGTTGCTGTTGCTGTTGCTGTTGCTGCTGTTGTTGTTGGCTCGATGTTGTCGTGGTCGCTGCTGCTATGTGCAATTGCTGTAGCGACCCAAAGCCAATCGCAAACGCCAACAACGACTGCCAGACGCCGTCCGAGTTGTTAGCTTCATTTGTCGCGGCCAGTCAGCCACAAGGATGCAGATAAACAGAGACAGAGAGACGGAGAGACGGAGAGACAGAGAGACGGAGACAAGGGGGACAGAGGCAGACTGTCTCAGACTTAGTCTTAAGCCCATCCAATGCCTCATGTCACTCTTCTCTTCTGCTGACTGTTGTCCATTGTAGTTGTCCAATGAGCGCGAATTCTTCTGCTGTTCTGTCTGCCTGTTCGCTCAATACGCAGACCCACAGCAACTGTTGCTGCTGTTGTTGTTGCTGTTGCTGTGGCTGTTGGCAGCTCCTTTTGGCTTTAAGTGGATACTGCAACGAGTTATTTCTGTAACTTGTTGGAATTTTTGATTTTGTTCATGTTTGTCGCTCAAGAAATGTTCCTTTATGTTTTCCATAATTTAAATATGGTTGCAATTTTGCCTTGGTATTGGTGAGGACAGCAGCAAAGGCCGACAGACGGAGTTTATTATTATTGAGCTCTGATTACAGCTAGAAGTCTGCTTTAGTCTGATCAACACCTGTGGGATACCATATCCAGCAATTGTGATTGGCCTTAGACAAATCTTTGGCCCATTAAAAACGCTTATAGAGGGTATATTATTTTTGTGCTAATGTACAGAGCTGTCCCTATTCAACGGAACCAGCTGGCAGTCCTACAAGATTGCCCAGTGAAAACCCCTTTTTTTATGCTGATAATCATTTTCTCTGGCTTCTCTCAAATGGCCGCCTAGAGCCTGTACGGCGTATTCTGCCCATGGCTGCCAGATGGGTCTGTCGAATATGAACAACCCTGTGTGTAACTGATAGTAAAAGGTCTGCCTGAATCATAAAATATATTCATACAGCCTTCATGCCGAAGGATCCGCTTGCCAGTGCTTAATTCTTGAGTTAGACTTCATTTTGTATTAATGCTAATCTGTAATAAATAAATGTATGTATATTTGATTAGAGGCATAAGCTTCCTTTGATTACTTCGAAATCCTTGTGAAGTTTTGGCTTGATATTTATAGATCATTCAGTACAACTTAATACTAGTCTTCAATAGTTCCGATAGTTTCCTATAAGATTATAAGACTCTAAAAGCTACTGGCATCGAAGATTATATTTAGATATGTGTAAGAGGTAGTAAACTTCAAAACATATATACAAGGTGTATTATGAGCAGCCTGAAATAAAAAATATATATCTCTCCTGAACCATATATATATCGACTCGTGAGTAAGTGCAGAACTAACAAAAAATAAAATAAACTATCCTGAGTCATGTTAGGGCATCTACAAGAAGAAGATTACTATATATAATACTACATATTGATGTATATAAAGACTATAAGTAAAATCAGTCAAATATAACAAAAGTTTCTTCCGTGAATCATGCCAGGGTATCTACAAGTCATTCCACGCCAGCTAGAGGCACTCTTTTAAATAGGCGCAAATCAAAGTCCAGCAAGCGACAGCAACAGCAACAGCAACAGCAACAGCAACAGCAACAGCAACAACAACAGCAACACGAACGACGGCGACAACTTTTGGCTACTGCTCGCCAATCGATTTGATCCCAGTGTGCGTAGCCCAAGGGCAAGGGCATGGTTTTTGTCTTTGTCTTAGGCACTCGGGACGCTTTGAAGTTGACCAACGGCGACGATTGCTGCTGCTGTTGCTGCTGCAGGTCAGCAGGTTGCCGTTACCAATGGTGCTGACAGTTACTGCTGCTGCTGCTGCTCTTGCTGCATAGTTGTTGTCAGTGGTACACGGCTCGTGTAAATTCCTGAAATGCTCGGCCACAGCATTTACTAGAGCTTGGCCAGGTTGGCGCTAGAGTGGCGCGGTAGGACATGATCAAGGCGAAGTATTAAGCACTCGCTATCGCTAGACTCCAGGGCCCAGAGATAGTGGGTTAAAAGGTTGTGCAGCTTCTATTACCAGGTAAATGAAACGAGCAAGGCAAAGAGAACAACGACGAAGCAGAAAGCAGAAAACAGAAAGAGAAATGAAGAAAAAAATTGTGTGTTCAAATCATGTTCGTTTGGACAGGCTACAAACAGTTTGGACAAACTGTGGAAACGTCTTTGAGATTGTCATTAGTAGGCGACTATTATCCAGACCCACAGAACAATACCGAACGGCAAGAAATGCAACAAAGCAAAAAGTTGCCAGCGATACGAAACGTAACAAAATACAAGCCGTGAATTGCATTCGAACAACATCGTCTACAAGACAATCGAAGGCGACTCTAAGCGACATTGGCGACACGGACTACGTCGCCCCAGCCAACAGCCAACAGCAGCAACAGCATCGGCAACGGCAACGGCAACGGCAACAGCAGCAACTGCACACATTTTTGGAGCGACAACAGCAACAATCGTCCAGGCCCAACAGCAATTCTATTCCTCTACAGCTGCAGTTCGGCAACAAAAAGTTTTTGTCTCTAGGCAGAGGCAGAGGCTGTGAGACAACAAGTGGGTGGAGGAGGGCTGTAGGTGAAACAATTGCAGCTTAGCAATTATTGTTACAACACGACCAACGGGCATTGGGAATTAGTAGCTCTCCCCGAGCATTGCCAGCATAATAAGCCAAATTTTCGTCCTCTTCGTGTTCCATAGAAAAAAGTGGATGCTGGCTAAAGCACTTTGACTGAGAAGTTATGAAGACTTATTCAGCTGCTATAGTTGAGATAGGAGGAGCATATGAAATATATATAAATGAATATTTTATATATGTACAACAGCCAGAGGCAGTAGGGTAACTATTCTATTCCATTGAGCACGAAGGCTTTAGGTTGTAGGATAATAGAATTACTATTGGGTTGTTCACTAAGCTATTTCGTTTAATAAGAAACGCTCTTATAGAATTTTGTCGCAGCCAACTTCGCACTAGATTTGAAGGAAATGCCCTAGCCAATATAAAAATATACAAAATTAAGATTTCAAATTTATCTAAGAAGCAAAAATTGTCGACTAATCTATTCTTAATGAGCACGAAAAGTTGTAGACTGTAGACTAACTATAAATTAAATTATTTGGGAGATTTAAAAAATTGAGGACTACATTTGAGGGACTCGAAGTCAGTTACCCAAGTGTGAAATGACTTCAATCATGGAGTCTGACTATGAAATTTAAGGTCTTTGGTGTTCGATGTCTGTTGTGAGCATATATTACGATGTACCTGAAATCAAGGGTAGAGAATCGAAACTTTACATAGACATAGACAAATACATAGACAGTCAGAGTCACGTTTTGCATACTTTTATTGATGAGTCTTAGTTTCTCATAGTCATAGTCAAAATTTCATTATATTTTAGAGCAGTTGGTACCTTAATACTGGTTCCCAAAACGCAGAGCGAGTAAATTTAATTCTTTTATAGCTCTGAACTCTGTTATTAAAAACTATTCTCATCTATCTGATCTATTGTGAAATCGAAAATGACTACGTAGAGTTCAGTATAAAGCATATACACCTAATCCTATGAATTCTTGGTTCATTCCGGAATAAACATTGTATATAAATAATACAGTAGAACCCGGCTATAACGATGCTCAAGGGACCGTCGTTATACCCAGAAGACGCTATAAATTTGGAACATATAAGTTTGTCTGGGGACCAGAAAATTCGTCACAATAACCGTACTATAAGCAGATTCTACTGAGGGACTATCCGGAGTTCGTTATTATCTGAAGTTATTTTCAATGTCAGATAAAGTAGTGATTTGTAAGGAATTAATAATAAGTTATACATATTATATGTTCTATTTATGTGACCTATGAATACAAATATATTAATATAGTATTATTATTATAGATTTGTAATAACCAACTGATATATCATATTACCCTGCTTACTTACCAAACTGTTTAGGACTGATTTCAATTGAAGATAGAACTTCAGTTAACTAAAATAATTTTCTTTCAGGTTTCATTCTCTATATTGAAGTAATATCTGCTGTTAGCTGAAATCACGATCCAACAATCTCCAAAGAGTTGCATCATGCATTTCTAAATAAAAGAGATTTAGGCGATTGGCATTCGAGTTGGTAGAGTCTTAAAACTAAATTTCACATTTTAGTGATTATAAAAGAAATACAGCTCCAGCAGGCGAATGGCAGAGGCCTGTCTAGGCATTAATTCATCAAATTGCTAAAAAGCAGACTGCGCCGTCGGCACTCGTTTCATTCATTCATAAAGAGATCGAGCAAGACGGGGTTATGTGTAAACAAACAAATCGGCCGAGCAACAACTGACAACAACAATTGATCTATGCCATCATACCAGCTCATGCCATGCCCCTTTCAGCGCCCCTGGCCAGGCGCCCGGATGCCACGCACCTGTCGCTCGAACCTGACGTCACAGCCACAGGTGATGGAGGAGGTGGGTGCTAGCCTGGGATCTGGGTGGGCTGCAGGTAAATGAATGAAATATCCGTTTGTAAATCTATCGAAAATCAAGAAGAACCTGAGGCGTAGCTGTTGAATCTCAAATCATTGAGCAGAGAGAACTTCTTCGTTCAGCCTAATCGAAATTTTGCTGAGAGTATAAGCCATGGTCAAAATACTTATATGGCAAATGAGAACGTGCCTCAATCGGGGTGTGGGAGTGCTTGAATATCCGGCCAGTCAGCAGCAACAGCAACAGCAGCACATACAACAACTATAACTACAACAACAATAACAATAAAAACTATAAATACAAAAATACAAATACAAAACAATAACAAAAAACTAAACACAAATACAGGTGGCTCCAGCAAAGCGCGTTTCCGGCGGCATTTTGCATGAAACAGCGCCCACAATTTAAATATTCATTAATTTTATATAAATCGAAATTCATGCGAAGCAAATCTAAGCAATTTCGCTCACTCAGCGCTACTGTATCTGTGTGTCTGTATCTCTATCTGTATCTGTGTATCTTGTTGTGAGCGGTAGCTGCAACTTTTGTTTGGCTTTTTAGTTTGTTTTTGTTGTTTCTTTCTGTTTTGTTTTTTGAAATTAGGGTTGGCTATGCCAGTGTTTGCATTTCAGATTCAATAAAATTATTGGGTGCGTCGCTATTCAAGCGTTAACAAATATTATTGTTCAATTTTGCTGTTATTGTGATAATAAATTTTCGTATATGTTGCTTGGCTAAGCAGCGACAACAACAGCAACAGCAACAAATACAGCAAGAGTATCTCTAGTTGGCATTTAACTTAGCACAGCAACAATTTTCCAATTGGAATATTTTTGTTCCTTTTTGACGTCAAGAGATACATATATAGATCAGCAGCAATAACAAATTAGTTCCTCTCTATTTCGATATCGAACTTGTGTCAATGCCATGACAGCCAATAGCAACTGCGCCTTCGAAAACTCCAGCTACTTTATAACGTAAGAGCTCTAGATCCAACAGACGCAACAACAATTGCACCCATAGTGTGTGCAGTTACTTGCTCTCTATTTCGAATTCGAATTTGCCATCTCACAACATGAAGAGCGCCAAAAAGCTCTTCTTTGCTCTCATGTGCGTATGTCACATATGCATAAGGAATTGAATGAATTAAAAGAAGCGGCAGCATTAAGAGCAAAATGCTGCACTCCATTTAAGTAAGAAAGAGATAGAATAATTTGGAACTGT
Organism: Drosophila mayaguana; assembly: GCA_037075325.1. Taxonomy (NCBI): domain Eukaryota; kingdom Metazoa; phylum Arthropoda; class Insecta; order Diptera; family Drosophilidae; genus Drosophila; species Drosophila mayaguana. The sequence continues at coordinate 5,208,510 of JBAMCG010000121.1, read as the reverse complement.
ATGCTAAAGCTTGACGTGAGCCGCTCTTCGCTGTATTTTGCATGAAGACAGCGGCCGATAGGGTTTTCCGCATTGCCCGCTCTGTAGGTATGTAATTCAATTTTATTCTATTGTAAATTTGAAAACTGATTTTGAATTACTATACGTTAGTTCATTTAAGCAAATGTATGAATAACATACATACAGTGTAAATGCTATAAGTTATTCATATGTAGAACGGCAAGCGAAGAAGAGAGCGGAAGAAAGAGAGAGAGCTGCTTTCGTTCATAGAAAAGAAAAGCTCTCTTCCATTCGCTGCCTCTCTTTAAGTTCGGGTATGAGTGCATGCATTTGTATGTATTAGAGTCTTCTTTTACCACTTCTTCTTTAGTATTTGATAATCTCTTTATAGATTTCATCTATTGCAAGGCAAGCATACAAAATGCAATACAATTAGCTTCCATATTTCCACTGATTATGTCCCAAAAGCCAATTACCCAAAGTCTTGAGTGCACCTTAATGGCAATCATGGCCAAATACCAACTTGGCTTTAACAGCCCGACAATCACTCAGAAAAACTTCAAAAAGTTCAAATAACCCGAGAAATGTAACAAATCTTTGGACATTGCCGTCGCCGTTGCTGTCGCCGTTGCTGTCGCCGTTGCCATTCGCCGACACCCATAAATGCGAGCGTTTATGAAACATAATTTGATCGGAGCAAATGCCTCACTGACGACTTTGACGTTGACACCGACGAGACGATGAATGGCTCTGCGGCAGCCCTGCGGAAATGGGAGAATAAGGGGTAGGGGCAGTGGCAGGGGCAGTGGCAGGGGCGTGGTAGAATGCGCGGTGCGGTACGGTGCTGAAGCTTTTGAAAGACCGCCCGAGTGTGCCCCGAAAAACTCAATTCAGAAATTGGCTTTCTTCTGTCCGATTCCCAATTCGATTCCCATCTCGAGGCCGTTACTCGTTTAGCGCTCATTTGTGGCCAAAATGGCGAGGCAATGCTGCAGTTGTTGTTGCTGCCGGGGCTAGGGCTGGGGCTGGGGCTCTGACTGCTACCATCGTTATCGTGTCCAGTGGTGTTGACGACGTCGACGACACATAAATTGCGATTAAAATGATTAATGCTCAACGTACGGCGCAATGTTAATTGCCGCAGCTTCAACCTCCAAGCCGTCAGCTCGCCTCTCAGCTCAGACCTGATTTTCGGAGTCTCCGATCTACGGTCTATGTTTGCTCTCTTCCACAAGTTGTTGTTGTTGTTGTTGCTGCTGCTGCTGTTGGCAGCTATTTGCATAAATTTGTTTTGACGCTTGTAATGAGCTGTTTGTGGCATTTTCACTGGCCCTATCGAAAAACTTTTATCAGCCTCAAATGGCCCGAGCCAACAATAATTTCCATGTTCGTTTTTAATGTTTTTCTCCCTTCTTTTTGTTAACATATTTTGAATTATTATAAGCCCGAGTCGGTAATCGGCGCGCAGCAACTTTGGAGTACAAACGGAAGTTGCCGCCGGGCCACTTTCAGTTCGGTCCGCTCCCTGCTGCTACTTATGGAAGTACAATTTTGGGATCTATCTCATGAATGTAGAAATTGTCTGCTGGCGAGTTAATTAACATTGCCCACAGAATATTTTCACTACTTTAATGCATTAAATATATTATTTTATTTAATGTAAATGGTAATTTCACTTATTTTTATCCCTAGTTGACTAGACTTTATACTAACTATCTCTATAGGAATCTATAATGAATGTAATGGATCCCTTACTCTAGTAGTCCATGCTGGTTATAAATCCAACCAATCAATTCATCAATTCGCCAATATACATAAAAGTCTCATACATTAATTGCCACAGATTCAATTACGATTTCGGATTTGCAATACGAGCTGGCATTTACCTTTTATGAGATGGGGTTGTTAGCCACTTGTAAATTTGTAATAACTGCATTTACATACATGCATGTGTGTATGTAATCTTATTTTGTGGCCTTTAGTTTTAGCCTTGCTTCACAACAGATTTATGACCGCCTAATTCGCTTTGCATGTCAATCGAACTACGAAAGAAGCAGCGCGAATTCCGCTCAAAGACGGCGACTGAGACTGAGACTGCGACTGCGACTGCGACTGCGACTGCGCTTGACTCTTGGATTTCTAAAAACTTTTATTTCATATTAAAATTTAACGAGCCTGCCATAAATCTTCACTAAAAAGCAGGCAATTCAAATTTCACATGCCCTGCTGAAAAAAGAACTAACTGTGTCCTAGCATCGATTGCTCGACTAAGTTATACCTGTACTTCTACCAGATTAATGTACTATATGAACCATTTTAGATGGGTTTTCTTCTTTATGAATTAAAATGATTAATTAACATTGTCGGTCTGATTTCACTACTGTAATTCATACTAGTTAATATTCTATTTGTTCTCAAACGTATTCCATTTGAATTTCATTTATTTAAACTTAAAACTTACTTTTACTTTTTTTATAAATTATAAATATACATATTTATTTTCAAAATATTTTATACTAAATTTATAGTTTAATTTTAAACTTTCAATACATTTTCTATCGAGCTAATATAAGGAAATAAATATGCATATTTATTTTTAATTATTTTATATAAAAATATTTTCATACTTATTTTCCAAATATTTCATAGTAGATTAAATTGCTGAGAGAACTATTTTAATAAAATATACAAATATTCATTCCATTTCACAAAATTAACATATAGTTTTTATCTAGAATTCGGAAGGATTAAATTAAATTGTAAATGCTAAAAATTCAACTTACTCCGATTCGAATATAATCAAAACATTGTCAACTTTAATTTAAAGGAAATTTAACTTGAGAAGTAACCAACTGCTTGACCAAGGTGGTCAAAACGGTACAGAATTTTGTGTTTGATCCAACTATATTTATGTTTCTTCTTTGGCCTAAAATTGAAGTCAGAGTAAACTTGGTCAAGTCCATTGTAATTCATTTTTCATAGCTGTTCCTCAATGCTGAACAGTCAAATCGACAGCCATTCAGCTGCTCTGGTGTTTTTTTTTTACATAAATTTGCTTAAAACATGATACCCTTTGCCCTTTACGGCTTTAGGGTATTCAAAAAATAACCAGATATGCGTTGGATTCGGATGCATTGGTCTTCGGTCTCTGTTCTTGGGCTCTCTGGGCAGCAGGAAGGGGAGCGCGACGTTGATGACGACACGTTTGCCACTGAAATTGATCCAGTTGCAGCAGTTTTGCAGCGGCTGCAAATGCCTCGCATCGCTCGCAATGTTTCATCACTGAAACAATGGCCGGGGAGGCGGAGAGAGCCATATTTCTTGTGGTAAAAAGCCAAAGAGCAGCGCTCAACCGAGAGGCAAAAAGCACTGACCACTGATGGCCAACACAGCAGCTGTGGCTGCTGCTGCTGCTGCTGCTGCTGCTGCTGCTGCCACTGGCCGGCATCGGACGTACAAGTGCGATTTAACCAAATGGGTACACGCGGCCCCAAAAGTGGTCAGCACAACTGGACAACTGGACAACTGGCCTCGCGTGTGTTGGACTGACAATAGGCGAAATATCATCGAAAACCATAAAAAACTGACAGCACAAAAAGAGGTGTTGACACATTGATTTATCTGGCATGCTACTGTACGCAGCACAGATGAGACCTCGATGGCTCGCTGCGCGATTCGCGATGCTCCTGGCTCAAGAGAGCGACCCGCTCGGCGAGGCCAGGATGAGCAGAGCGCATTTAGATGGATGGATTCATATGCGATGGGAGCTGGCAGCGACTGGGACGCGCGGCGGTAACAATATCATAATATATTATATGCGTGCGCACAGTGTGGGAGAATTTCAGCAAAAACACACTGAGAGAAATTTGTGAAACATTTGCAAGTTGCTCCTGCCCTAGCTCAGATTTGATTAGTTTTTCTCATCTTCTATTCTTTTCTTATATGCGCACAGTGTGGGAGAATTTCAGCAAAAACACACTGAGAGAAATTCATGAAATATTTGCAAGTTGCTCCTGCTCTGGAATATGCAAGTGGCTCAGATTGATTTGTTTTTCTGTTCTTCTATTCCTATATATAATCAGATGTTAAGTAAATATCAAATGGGAAAATTTTCTCAGTGCACATCTGTTGCGCGCTGGTTATTTTGTTTGTTTGTTTATTTTTTATTTTATTTTATTTTTTTTTTTTTTTTATTTTATTTTATTTTTTTTTTTTTTGGCTCAACCTTATGACGATCGTCGCTTACCACCATTTAAGCCACTTAACTAACACACTCGGTCACACACACACATATGCACACACACACACATACATAAGGACAAAGCCTGACTGCTTCTGATGGGTTAGCGAGATATGTTTTTGGGCTAAAAACGTTACCAATTTAAAAATTCCAAATAAAATATAAATTGACCAAATTAATATTGGAATACATGAAACAATTCTGGGAGAAAAATGTTCACATTTTTGTCGTCGTTGTCGTCGCTGACATCGCGTCGTCCTCGGCAAGACTTTTGCGACTTTTTGTTTTGTGTTTGTTTTGCTTCTTCCCCCTGCTTTTCATTCGCTCCTGCTGCAATTTGAGCAGTTGTCGGTTTTGGATATTCGCATTGCCCTTGCTTAGCCAGCTTATCCTTAGCTGCATTCGAAATCAAAGTGATTCAACTACCTGTTCTCCCTCTCCCCTCTCCCTCTTTCTCTCTCTCTCCCCCACTCGAAGGGAAAACAGCTGAGCAGCACCCAAAAACTTGGAAAATGCTGAAGAAATCGCTGTCGGTCTGCAGAAAAATTAAAAGGCAAAATGGAAAATGGAAAACTTTAAAATGGGATTTTGCACACCGATTTTGTTTTTGCTTTTGCTGCTGCTGCTGCTGCTGCTGCTGCTGCGGTTGAAAGAGGCGACAAAGCATGAAACCAGTAAATTAAAGCAAAAGGATAAAGTTTAATTGGAAAACTATTTTTTGTGCTAGGCTCCCCCTATACCGCTGCTCTGCCTTCGCTTTGCTCACATAAGAGATCCCCCCACCAATTGCCACCCATGACTAGGTTCTTTAATCTGCTTACCTTTAGTTTTCTTAATTTTATGCATTTTGTCGTGGCATTATATTCACGTGTGTAAAGACAAAAGTTTCGCCTCAATTTCCGCTGCCAATATGACTGCAGACAGCGCAGCATCCCCAGCCCCAACAGCCATCCCCTTGCCCATTCCCATTACCCAACCAAATTCAATTCTTCTACTCATTTGTATATACCACACTCGCACACACACGCTCACACACACACACATATATGTGTATGTGCACATCTGTGTGAATGACTTTTAGCAAATGAATAGAAATTAAGTTTCGTTCCCGCTTGAGCGCTTTTCCAAACTACTGCAATGCCTTTTGGCATAGACCTCTGCTGCTGCCCCTGCCTATGCCTCTGCCATCCCCATCGCCTACCCGAGAGGCAGGTGAGAAAACTCCGTTAGTGTCGAAAAAGTTTAAAATATGCCGCCTTTTATAAAATTTAATGAGAAAAGTTGGCGTTATAAATTCTCTCGCATGCGGTAAATTTATTTGTTCATTACAACACGAATGCGGCCAAAAGCAGGAGGCAGGTGAAGAAGAAGTAGCAGAGAAAGAGAGATGCAGAAAGTTCTCATTCTCGTAAAATTGATGCCACTCTACTTACATTTGACAAGTTTCAACAAAAGAAGATCAAACATATTTATTAAATTTGCCTAAAATAAATAAATATAATAAAGATATTTATTTTTTACATTTTAGCTGCTTTGACCTGGGACAGCTCCAAGTGAAACTTGTGCTTGAAAGCCCTACTTCAAGTGGTATGGCAAGAGGGGAGTTCGAGGAGTGAGGGCAGATCAGTGCGTGCCTGTGCTGCTTATAGATTTCACTATATGATAACAGTTTTTGCATTTATTTCAACGTAATTCATTTTCAATTCAGATTCTGTTTTTCGTTTTTGCCAAGCGTCTAGTACGTGCTGCAACATGTTGCAACTACAATAGCCCAGCTACCACAATAGCAGCAGCAGCAGCGGCAGCAGTGGCGATAGCCGCTGACAAATGCAGAAATTGGCAAAGACTGAACTGGAAGATACCCTGTAAAGCTAGAAATGACTGCTAAAAGTTGATTGACTTATAATAATCTTATAAATAGTGTGTTAACAATGTACAGTAGAATCTGGTTATAACGACTCCAATTAAAGCGTTCGTCCGGAAACTTGGCTGGTCAAAATAATATATATATATATATATATATATATATATATATATATATATATATATATATATATATATATATATATATATATATATATATATATATATATATATATATATATATATATATATATATATATATTATTTTGATATACACTCATGGTCAAATTAATAGGTGTAAAATTTATTTTTTATTTAAAATGTAATTCCGACTATATTTTCTCATGTAACTTAAAAAAACCACTTGTATTCGAAAATAGACATATCTTAGAATTGTAACAACAAAAAAAAAGTTTTAAAAATAATAATGTTTAGTTTCATTTTGGCATAATTCACAAAATACTCAAAATTTTGCTGGTCAAATTAATAGGTGTGCGCAGCAAATTAAAAAAAAAAAATTAAAATTTCTGAAATATTGTGGAATATTTAGATTATATTTAGATAAATGTGGGTCATACTCTGTATGGCCGCCTTTATTCGCAATGATTTTGCTGATGCTTTGGGGCATAGAGGATATTTACTTTCTACACATTTCCGCAGGAATATTGTACCATTCCTTCTGAATATTTTCCCATAATTAGGTTTTATTGAAGCAGGTAGTCTTGAAAATTTCCCTTTTCAGGCGTCCCCAACGGTTCTCGATTGGATTGACAACTGGAGACTGACTTGGCCACTCAATAACGTCAGTTCTATTTTCATGAAACCAATCCTTAACTACTCGGGAGCAATGTCTACGATCATTATCCTGTTGGAACTTCCATTTTAGAGGCATATTGTCGTCGGCATATGGTAGCATAATACTGCTTAATATTTCCTTATACAAGAATCTGTCCATCTTGCCGTCATTTCGATGATCCGGACCAACACCTTGCCATGAAAAGCAGCCTCAATGCCATTATGCCGCGTCCTCCGGGCCTAACCGTCTTCTTTTTATATCTAGTATCCAATTCTTTGCCTTTTGATCTTCGAACATGTCTATTTGAGTCATTCCCAACAAAATTTGTTTTCGTTTCATCACTTCAGAGAATTTTTCTCCATTTACGCTCTCCCTCTAAGCCACACCAGGCCTTGTGAGATTGAGCAAAATGTTTGCTCATCTCAAAATTTTGATCCACGCAGTAGAGGAACTCTGCGAACAGCTCTCCTAGGTAGATCCGAGCCTAATAAACGTCGACAAATAGTTCGTGCTGATACCACATTGCCCATTTCGCTGCCAATAGCTCTCGACGACTTAAAAGGGTCCGTTTTAGCCAAGGTGACTATACGGGAATCGTCTGTTACGGTAGTTTTCCGACGGACACCTGGATTCTTTTTAACTTTTTTTTATTTTGGGGCATTTGTGACGATGTTTTCTGGTCGTCCCATAAGTGATGCAATGCATTTATAAGTTTTACCCTCTTCACGAACCTCAAGAACGAGATTTCTCTCTTCAGCACTGCAGTGAACTCCATGACCCATCTATTTTTATTAAAATGTTGCAAATAAATATTTTTATGCTTCAATCTAATCATATTCAATAAAAATAGTACCTTTACATACTCAAAAACCTTTCAATATTTTTTTTTATTAAAACACACCTATTAATTTGACCAGCAAAATTTTGAGTATTTTGTGAATTATGCCAAAATGAAACTAAACATTATTATTTTTAAAACTTTTTTTTTGTTGTTACAATTCTAAGATATGTCTATTTTCGAATACAAGTGGTTTTTTTAAGTTACATGAGAAAATATAGTCGGAATTACACTTTAAATAAAAAAAAATTTTTTACACCTATTAATTTGACCATGAGTGTATATATAATATTTCTTTAAAAGGGCCTCCGATTGTCCCCTGCGAGTCTTTATAACCGGATTCTGGTACAGATATATACTAAGATTCACAGGGAAATGACTGTATTAAAAATTAAAAAAAAATGAACTAATAAAAAATTATTTTATTTTTAATATATTGGCTTTCCACACTCATCCTCCAGGTTTGGGAGCTCATTAATTTTCGCTTACTTCACTTTCAGCATTTATTATTCTTATTCTCTCATTATTTAAATCTATGTGATTACTTTTTAGATCTTGTGGAATCTACAACATATTATTAGACAATAGTGAAGCTAGAGGTTTGAATTTATGAATTTTAAATTTTAAATTTGTCAGATTTATTCGTGGAAAATCGGTAAATATTATTCTTAACTTTTTTTAATTTGAAAGTTAATATTGTCGGAACTATAGAAGATAGAGTTTACCCAGTAGATTCACAGATTCAGAAAAAATTGCCAAATGTGGAAAACTAAATACGAAAATGCTTTGAAATTTATTATGTAATTAAGGCTATTGCTTTTCTACATGAGAAAACAATAAATATATAATTATTCATAATTTATTTATTGATTTTATATGATTTATTATTTATATTGTAAATATACTATTGAAGTACAGCTTCTGGACCTTAAAAAATAAAACAAAAAAATATAATTAAAATTTATATAATATAATTTTATATATATAATTTATATATATAATTTATATAAAATATTATTTACTTATATAATATAAATAAAATAAATCCACAAAATTTCTGTTCCATTTTCCACTACATTCCTACCTCCTGTTGAGTGTCACGGCTACAGGGTATGAGAACAGAGAGAGTGCAAAAATAAAAGAAAAAACTGTTCGGCCTCGTAACGGCCTAGTGAAGTTATGAAAAATTGTGCCTACTGGACACTGGCCAAAGTGCGAACTGTTGAGCGACAAACACACACACGCACACACATAGACACACACACGCACGCCCTTGGACTGCCCCCTGCGCAAGTCATAAATATGCAATTCTGTGGCGACTGCATTGTGCTTTGTTGTGGTTCTGTTAGCCGCTTATTAGTGCCAAATAATGTTAGCCATGTAAAAATGAAATTTTCATTTATGTTTCTATTTCGCAAAGAATATTCCGCACGGCTGACTTTAGTTATTATCATGCAAAACAGTTGACAGTTGCTGACACAGAACAGCCGAGTCACAGCAAATCAGAAAATGTATCAAAGTAATATATATATATAGATATATATATATGCAGCTATATCCATATAAATATCTGTGCTGCGTACGTCTTAGACAGAGCCAAGTAATGATTAGCAAATTAATAACATAAGAGAGCATTCCACTTTGGCGCGCAGAGAAAGCCAATGGCCAAATGTCGGCCACTTGTCATGCGGGACAAACGAGTTTTATTTGTCGCATAATACATCAAATTGTTATGATTGCGCTTTATGGAACCAAGCCACGGCCCAATTCCAATTCCAATTCCAATTCCATTTTCATTTTCAATTCCGATTCGATATTATACGCAGGGAGCGGTGTTTCGACTCTGCTTGGAATTCGATAGTGTGGCCAGTAATCATGAATTTATGATTTAAGTGCGTGATTATGATCATGCCCCCCTCTCCATCACCCCCACTGGACTAGAGTGGTTTGGAGTGGAGTGGATTCGCCGTGTTGGAGTGTTTTATGTGGACTCGACGGCGACGCTACCGATACGACGTGATTCGAAATGCTAATTCCGATCAATATGAAATATGAAATTCAATTTTATGAGCTTCTTACCAACGACATGTGTGCTGTCGTGTTATGAGTACGTGCATACATGACAGCGCGTCCACGTATCTGTGGCATGTAATGTGATTGTAATTTATGAAGGCAAATGCCTTCATCAATATATCATAAGTGCCATGCCCTAGCCAAACGAGCATAGAGCAGAGAGTGTACATATCTATATATTCAATATTTTACAGCGAGATTATATAATTATCAACATTGTCCATTTGAAGTCGAAGCTCTAGAAAACCATCAACGGAGGCAGTCAGGGTGGCAATAATGGAAGAAAAGGAAAATTACCTTGGCAAGATCTGAGTGCACTCTAATCATATCGCATGAGGTTTGACGAGATCGTCCAGCCGATCCCGACTTCTTACCAACCCAGCGACTAGTCTTCAGGAGGCGGATTCAGCATTACTTACAGCTATATCGATTGGAATTCAAAATGTATTGTTTGCCTTCTTTTCATAAGAAACAACTTAAAAAAAAAAAAGAAAATTATATAATCTTTGATATATCCTGTCTAGCTTTGATGTCGTCTCCTTTTCATTCTGTGACAAGCGTCGACTGGATACATCTTAATCTATTGCGATTACATTATACAAATGTCAAAGTGTCTTGCCTTATTGTGGAAACTTTTATGGGCGACCAGTTTGGAAGCATAATTGAACCCTTGACCGGAATCCACTTGCCACATAAATATGTATACACGGAGAGTTGAGTTGTATGTGCTTCGGTCTGTTGGGGGAGTCAGTTTACTGCCCCAACGCCCACTCGTCTTTGCAATTACCATTTTACACAATGCGGTGCTTTCATACTTTTATGCTTTGGCCGCTCGAATATGATATTCGACCCACCCGGTTGACATTTCAATTCAACTCTCCATAAATAAAGCAATCGAGTTTGAGTCGGCGCCCGAATCGCAATTGAACCCTTTTTCGGCCCCCTTTTGCATTCGTGCTTCGCAATATTTTGCCATTGATGGCAGCAAACGCCCGATCCATTAATTATACGCCCACTTCACAAAAGGAGGCAGAAAAAGTCAAAATATTGACAGCTTCAACTTGTTTCTTCTGCCAGTCGGTCCCAATTGTTGTGCCCGGCTTCCTCTGCGAAGGGCAATCAGAAAGAGTCCGGACCGGAGTCGCATTTCCTTGCCTTTCGAATGCGACTTGCAATTATTTAACGACAATGGCAGCTCTCGCAACAATTGGAAAAGGACACGGAATACGAAAAATATCCTTTACTCATATCCGTTTATCATTTTTGACCTTCTGCTCAGCAGCGTCCTGCCATCGAGGAACTCTTTGCCAGCCCCTCGTTGAGTACTCTCCGCCAAGTGGTATTGTGGGTCAATGCTGGGGGATTTCATCATGCTTCTATTAAAGTTATTGTCTCGATGTATAGCATTTATGAGCTGGGCTCCGACTCCTGCTCTTGCTGCTGCTGCTGCCGCTGCTGCTGCTGCTCCTGCTCCTGCTCCTGCTCTGTGCACTAATGAATTATTATGTTCGGGCGGGCCGCACGCCTTCTACAGCCTTTGTTCGCCGCTGGCAAAAATTATTAAATGGCTCGGAATGAATGATTTAATGACCAGACGCAGGCATAATTACAGCAGCGGCAGCAGCAGCAGGAGCCTGGGCAGAAGGGTTTTCCGCCAAGGGGTTGAGTAACGCAATAAACTTCCAGTCCAATTCTACTTTCTGCTCGAATCGTGAACAGTCTGCAAATGTGTTTCAGGTAAGTCCCAAATACACGTCGAGCATATAACAATTCTCAAGCAATTTCCTAGAGAAGTGTCAAAAAGGATTTCTTCACACCCGCCATTTCGTACCCCCCGCGCCCTTGCCATTTGTCCGTCCTATGACACATTCATAAAATCATATAGGACTGCTTGCCCTCGCTGAACACACAGAACTACATAAATGCAATCCAAAGTCCTTTTTGCAACGTTGTCTACTCAAGCTCGTTGCGACTGGAGTCCCCAGGGAGTCATCACAATAAAAGCGGTTGTATTACACTACATGTAAAGTGGGCAGCAGGGCGTGGCGCGACGTGGCAGCGCTTTAGATGGCCATACGCCAAATGGAAATATTATTGGACTGCATATAAGCTGAATTTTATATGTGCCGCACTCGTGTGGCTGGCCTCGATATGTATGTACATATATATAGGTGGGTCGTAAGTTCTGCTTCCAAGTAATAGACACGTCTCGCTCATTCCGATTTCTACTTGCGCACAAAACCAAAATGCAAACGTTATGGCTCCTTAAAAATATATGGTCGTATTATATGGAAGGTTTGAGAGTGCTATGTGGTTGGTCTGCGGAGGAGATATAGTGGAGCTTCCTTAAGGTATATATGAATCCAAATAGTATTAAGATAAATAATGATTAGGATTTGAGGATTGCTGCCATCTTTAGGTGGGCTTGACAAGAAGATACCATGAACCTTATTTACAGTTATAGATGAATATATCTCTTAAAGTTACTAAATAGATAAACGCATAAAATCGCGAGTGAAACCAAACCAATTGAGCTCGTCATCCCCAGAAAAAATGTACATACTTTCTGTACTCGATCACGCCTCCTGCTTTTGCTATATCCGCATTATCTGAAAAAAAATCCATAGCCTAGCAAATATTACAGACTAAATATCATGTTATTTGCCTTTATTTGCATTGACTGAGGGGAAGGCGAATCGTTTCAGTTCGCTTTGAAGATTTTTGTCAATTTTTCAAGCCGTTAACTTTACGGAATATGCAAATAAGTTATTCAACTGTAAACTTTTGCCACTGACAAGAAATCCGAGAGCGATGACAAAGCAGCCTCGATAAGGTGAGGCGACCAAGAACCAAACAGAATAAAAAAATTTTAAGTGAATAACGACCTTTTTCACATTTCATCGATTCGATCGCGCGCATTTGAATTGTTATTAAAAAAAAAAAAAGAGAAAATGAGACCCGATGCAAATGTCGAATATCCTTATTCGCATCCTTAGCCTTATCCCTTTCCACTTGGGATCCACAGCAATGGCGGCAGCAGCCCAATCGTGGCTGCAAATTATCATAAAATTTGCGCAAACTCCGTGCGTGACTTTAAAGTCGACAAAAGATGACGACGACGACGACGAGCGAGATGAGAAGAGACAAAGTCTGGGTGCTTTTTCTCTGTCTGTGTGTGTGTGTGTGTGTGTATGTGTGTTTGCCTCTGGGGTGGCTCAGCGAGGTGGTGGCTGTTGTGTAACTTTTTAATATTCCCGTCATACGCATTGTCATTTTTGTTGTATTTGATTTTAATACGAATTTCACATTTTACAATCAAATTAATTGGTCACGCTGCCGCAGGATTACATCCTGGCAAGGCACAGTAAGACTAACAGCAACACCAACACCAACAGCGAATGGCTTAAATAAACAATCAAGTCCGAGAAGTCTTCAGTAAGGGTTGCATCCTTGCAGAGGAGGGCTGCCGGGTGCTGCTGGGAGCTGGCAACCTATTGAAATTGTCAGTGGCTGCATTTGACGCTCCGTCGCTCGTCGCACGTGAATCAGACGAAGCGTCGCTAATTTATGCAAATATTGAGTCAGCCTGAGACCCGGAACCGAGGCAGTTAAATTAGTTTCGCGATATTTATTATTTTGTTCGAATTTTGAATTCATTTCATTTCGCTCGATTTGCGCGGCGCTGGCCCTACAAATTAATTTGTAATTCGTTGCTAATTTGCCAGATGAATTATTGGCCTTCTTGGCATTAGGCAGCCCGCGTGTAATGCCTGTCCATATTAGCCGCCTGGATTTATGTGAGAAACAATTTGCATTTGCCATTAGGCATGGCCCAACACTACATATATACATGTATAGATGATTTTTAAGCTGCAGCTTCTATATATGTTTTCATATTCAAATATTTATCAGCGAGTTCCAATCTAGCTGCTCGGCTTCTGAACTATAACTCGATGCTACAAACAAGATGTTTACACATGTTTAGATGCATCGCCACTTTACACGGAGAAACATAAACAGAGCTGCAACATAGAAGCAGCAGACTTTCAGTAGTTGATATAGCATCTTAGTTGTTGTTGTTGTTGCTCCTGTTGTTGTTGCAGGCACATGCGCTCCAATAAAAAAGGAAAATAGAAACATAAATCAGCAGATTAATATTTTATGAAGTGTATCTTTCTGTGTGTGTACCTGACTGCTGGCTGGCTGACTCTGCGCCAGAGAGCCGATACAATGCTGCCCACTGCCCAATGGAGTGAGGCCTGCCAGGGCCGAGGGCTGAGGGCTGAGGGCTGAGGGCTGAGAGCTGAACAAACGACTTCCCTTTGTTTACCATAAATTCGTTAATAGACGCTGCCGCGTGTAAACAAATCACTTAAACATTCTCAAATTGACGCCTGACATGATTTTTTTGTTGTGCGCTGTCGAACTTCAACACTTACACACACACACACAGCTGATGGCAACATGAATAGATGGATGGATATTCACTATTAAGCCATTGAACTGCAGGAAGTATCACAAATTGTTAATCCACTTGCTGTAGCACACATTATTTTCCGCTCTTTTTGCCAGCATTTCGCCTGGTCCCGGAACCGGACTGGCTCACTGCCCAAAGCTAAAGCTCTGATCCTGAACCGGCGCTGTGTCGCTGGCAATCAGCGGCACAGACCTGGACGGTTGACAACGTGGATTGCAATTAGCAATCAAGCATCGACGGCTCGAACCGGCTGGCAGCGCTCCAAGTAAGACATTGGCTAGCTGCAGCAGCAGCAGAAGCAGGAGCAACAACAGCAGCAGCAGCAGCAGCAGCAAACAGCAAACATGAGCAGCTCGGTAGCTGACGCAGTCGTCGTAGATACAGATAAAGAAACATACAGTTACAGATACCAGATGTACACTGGTCAGCATAGATATTTTGACAAATCAAATGCGTGTATTTAAATGACTTTATGTAGAATTAATGTTTTTTTATATGTCACTTAAGAATATTTATTAAATATTTTTAAATATCAATCACAAATAAATTCATAATATTAAAAACAGATAAAAATCATAAATTCAGATAAATTCATAATTGAACTAATTTATTATATTAATTTATTAATTATATATTATTAATTCATAATAAAAAATATTAATATTTTTAAAAATATCAATTAGAAATAAATTCATAATTTAAAAAATGCCTAAAATACAGATCAATCACAAATAAAATACAAAATTTTAATATATATGTATATAAAAAAAAATATCAATTACAAATATATTCTTAATTTTAAAAATAAAAAGAATGTAATAATTTAAAAAATATCAATCACAAATAATTTATTAATTAATCATTTTATAAATATATCAATCTCATATAAATTAAAACAATTTTATATATAATAAAAACTAACACAAAAATTTAATAATTTAAAAATATCAATCACAAAAAAATACATCATGTTAAAAATATAAAAAAATATATACATATTAATATTAGTGACCACAAATAAATTCAGGATATTTTAGATAACAGCAACCAACTACCTTAAAAAGGCAATCTACCGAATCATCATTTAAAGTCGCATCATAATGGAATGATAGCAAACTTCAATATGAACAAATATCCATTTAAGTTTTACAACTTATATTTTTCATGCATTCTAATGCATCCTAGACATCTTTCACCTTCTACATTCACTTCTTCAACCTTTTCACACAAATTGTACAAATATGAAACTGTCTTCTTTTTATTCTTAGAATAAAACACGTAATATATGTATATAAGTATACATATATATATATATATATTATATTATATTATATTATATAAATATATAAATATATATATATATATATATATATATATATATATATATATATATATATATATATATATATATATATATATATATATATTTTCTTTTTTTTGTTCTTTTCTTTAAGAATTTTTATAAAATAAGTTTGATTTCTTTTCGACGAAAACCTGTTAAAGATTTATGTTTTGAAGTTTAAGTTTATATTAAAAAATATAAAAATGTAAATTTTCTATTATAAGCTCATTTAGTTTTGTCTAAACACTTATGTAGGCCAGTGTATGTGCAAACTGTTCATAGAAAGCGAACGACACAGCGACAGAGCGAGTGAGCAGCGCGCTTCGTCTGCATACAGCATCGACATTTTATGAAAAGCCCAATTAATTAGTGTCGCTGCACATGGCTGTCCTTATAAATCCTGAATATATCAAGGCTCATTCCATTCACAGATCGAGGCGGTTTTTTTTTTTTTGTCAGTTATTGCTGGCCGATAATAAAAATGTAGTTTGGCATTCCAATGCATATTAGGAAAGTCATGAACACATTTAACTTGAGCTTTGAGAATGCTTCTTGAGCAAGTTGCGGTGGCACAGGTAAATGGTTTATGACTGCATAAATATTGTGCGTACAGCGATTTAAATATGCTCTTCAAGTGGCGCTAATTGATATTGGGGACTGCCCCTGGGGCCCATTGGCGCCGACTCCAATAAACAAGCGACGGCGGCAACTTTTGACAATTTAATTGAGTCCGAATGAAGCCGGGCGAGGAAGCAGCACCTTAAGAAGTCTCGCACAGCGATAAGTCAACTTAAGTCAGGGCTTTGACAATTATTATTGCTCAGCTGTCAGCGACTCTGGGCGGACAATGACAGCAGCAACACAATTTTCATACACGACCAGGCGACCGAGTGACGAGGCGACGTCTTGCACAGGCTCTTCAATTAGCTTAAATGCTGGCTGAGATACCCTGAGATACATTAGCTGGAGTCGCCTCGGTCTGGGCCTCGGTCATCCGGACTGTGCTGCGCATGCGCAACGTGGACACGTTCGTGGTGTGATATGTGTCGCCTCGAGGCGCCTCCGTTAGACGCTGGCTAACGCCGGCCAGGCAGCGATCATTTCTAAGATTTTAATCACGTCTCTAACGATTTTTTTTATGATGTAAAAATTGAAATTTTATTTATTTGTGGTCCTCGGCACACTGTCGGGGGTACATATCCATCTAACTACATATTTATCGTGTGCTTTGTCTGTAATTTTAATTCATTTCTGTCGCCAATTGGCTGCGCCAGCGCTGCCAGCGCTGCGAACGTTGTTTGGGAATTATAAATTTTCTTAATTGCAAGAATTGTTGAGGACTAGCCCCCGGGCTCGCTGCGATAGTCGTAGTAGTTCGTCATTCTAGGCCCATCAAGCAAATATGTGTGTTTGTCTCTTTGACGCGATTCAAATGCTGTCTTAATTAATGAGTTTGCCTCGGCGCGAACGTGCTGGGAAATTGTCTGTTGATTTGCATTTTCGGCTTCGATTTCGATTCGCTTCGGGTGTTTGGAAAGCTTTGCAGTCCGAGTCAGCCCAGGTGATTTGTGCCTCGCCTCGATCATGGGAATTATTTTTGCAGTTTTATGCCACTAGAATATCAAATTGAATTTATAAATTATATGCTTATTACAACTCGTTCAGCTGTCCGCTGGCAATTTATTGTATCATTTGCAGAGCTCTTTCACTTTTGCCCATTTGGCATAGCTGCGACTGCTAAGCGCTGGCTCAGACAATCTTAGTCGAGCTGAGACTTGCCTCCACAAATGCTTATCGGCACATGTATCCGGAGTTACCTGCCTCATTTAACTCATTTCATTTGGGTCTGTTGGCCCGATGGCCCGATGGCCCGATGGTCACTCTGCCACCGTCAACGGGAAGAACATGCGTCATCTTTGGCGACACTGGCGAGACACGAGACTATAAAAAGCAAACAAGGCCACAGAAATTCTATGTGCCGACTGCCATCAACGGCCTGACTCTGATCAGCTGGGTGTCATCTTGTGTCTGGGTCTGAATCTGAAGCTGTTCGCCCGTCCGTCCATTCGTGCGTCCGTTCCTTCGCTCTGTGTGTCACCTTATCAATATTTTCCGTCAAGTAATTTATTGTATTTTTGCTTGCGTCTGCTTCCTTGTGGACCGCACTGTCCTGCTGATATCCCAACGTTCCCAACCATTTGCCAGGCTACTATGTTGCATGTGTCGTTCGCTCCCCCTCTCTCTCTCGCTCCCACTCTATCGCTCTGTCTGTGTCTGTGCCCTGTCACATTTTTATGGCATAGCTGCCTTATGGCATCGATTTTTATTTTCTTTCCTGGATAAAATTATATATTCTTCTTCTATTTTATTATTACAAACTGTCGAGTATAGCGATCGGAAAATCCTATTGCGATAAACGGCAGCTCATCGCCTCCGCCTCCGCCTCTGCCTCTGCCTCTGTCTCTGTCTCTGCCTCTGCCCTTTGACCATTGTTTTAGGGTCCCTTTAATGCTGTTTTAAAGAACCAGCAATTTTAATAGACTCGACTCAGGTATTAGGTATTAGAGACCCTCGCCCCTTTTATGGCTGTGGCTCTAGGTGAAGTGTTAATGTTACCAAAACACTTTGGCGCAGTTCTGCCTCAGCCAGCCTTAGCCACAAGCCCCGACATAAAACTATTTTCATTGTTTTCAATTAAGAAAGTTAATTATTTGATTATTATCAGCATTAATTGCATTCTATTATTTTTTTATTTTTTATTTCATTTCATTTTCAACTTTCGGTATTCAGATTTCAGTTGTCTAATGAGCATATTCTGATTACTTTCAGTGTATTTCATCAGATATGCGCCAACTCCGGCAGTAGAATGTCATAAATAAAACGAAAATTAAATATTTTAATGGCGAGCTAAACTAATGTTAGCATCGAGTATGGCTTTTATATAGAATTTGACTGGGTGCCTCGATAATCTTAAAAGGAATTAGTTTGAAAAACGTTTGAATTTATTTTTATGCCACAAATGATGCATATCATACGAAACTACTTTTCTTAAACTTATCAAGTGTATAACAAGTAAGAGCGTCGGGTGCTACCGACTGCTTAATACTCCTTCACAGTCCAATAACAATTCAGTTTGTTTTGGTAGAGGAATAAGAAAGGAATGTACAGTTACTTAACTGTTCCATTCCGAAATTCTAGCTGCAAAACAATGTTAGATATAGTACTCGATTTGCCATGCCTCCAGCAGTGGTTATGTATTATATATTATAATTATATGGTTATAATTATTATGGTTATATATATTATATAATTTCTTTACATGGAGTCTAGAGTACTGAAGATGACTGAAGATGACAAGCTATGAATCCAAAACTTCGCGAATTACATATTAAGATATATTCGATATGCCACGCCTCCAAAGAGGCATACAAATTATGTTTAGTCATTGATAGAGGAGATCAGCAGTAGCCTAATAGCCAAATGTTTAAGCATCTAAGTATAAACCTATTGCAGATGTCAACTTTTGCGGTTTGCCTCGCTCCTTATGGGCGTAGATATATCTAGGGATGGAAATTATTAGGTTGAATCATTAAAGCTACGCGATTTTTAGTTTCATTAAATCGACGAAAATAATCGATTTATCACTAAACAAATTCCTTTTTTTTGGAGTTTTTAATATTTGATATGATTTATTTATTAAGCCCAGAATTCATAAACAATAACGTAAACGCTTATGGATAATCGATTATGGTTTCAATTAATCGCGGCCCGGTGATTTGGCGATACATATAAATCGACAATGGGAGCAAAATATTGGATTATTGTGTATCATAAGATTAATCGCGCCATCCCTAGATATATATATATATATATATTGCTTGTATATATGTATAGATATATCTTGATCTTGACTGTCCTTCGATTTTCAAGTGACTCGCTTCGATTGCAGGAGAATAAATAACGGAAAGGAAGATAGACAAAACGAATCCACTCGAAATCTAGCAAACTATATTTATATTTTATATAATATTTTCACAATACACTCAAAATAACTGCAGGCTTATCTATTTATGAGTGATTTGCAAAAGTCACATGGAATTTGCGGGCTACCAAATCAGCAACTCCTTAAGAGCTCTACATATTTTACTTAATCTTAAAGCTCTCACTTTCTCTCTCCCTTTCCCTCTCCATCCCTCCCTCACTCTATTAGCATCGTAATAGCCCAGTTGTCCCTGGGCTGGGCTGAGGAAGCTTGGCTTAGGCACACCCTGTGCGCTGTGCGCATTGATTTCACTTGCTGCCAAACAATTTGTCATAATCATAAATCATTTCTGAGCGCTAAATCCAACGCCTAATGCAACCCAAGGACACCGCACAATGGCCAAGTGAACAGTCTGGTCGGAAAAGCCGCGCATATTTCACAGCAGGATATTGGCCTCTAAATTACCCCACAAATATAGCGGGCACGCAGCGACAGGCCCCTGCTTCCTTCAGCTGTTGAATTGACAAAAATATATATATATATATTATATAGTGTGTGTGTGTGTGTGCGTACATATATGATTTTCAATTATATAAAGCAATGCTTGGAAACTTGTTTGCACATATGTCGTATCTCATCATATTATTTGTCAGATTGGTCGCTGCTGTTACTGCTACTCCTCCTGCTCCTGCTTCTGCTGCTGATGCTGCTCATCCTTTTGTCATTCCTCCGTCGGCAGCTAGACAATTGTCCGCAGACACTTAGGTCGACAGGTCCTGCCTGGCCGGTTGAACCACCCAAAGCACGCGGGGGACATTTGGCGGGGTGACAATGTTTTACAAAAACTTCTCAAAATGTGGATAAATGAGTTCGTAAAAGTTGCATACAGAAGGGAGGGTGCGGTAGATAAACCTATACAATATCACACACCCGCTGAACACAATTCAATTAATTGTGACAAATAATTTATGAAATACTCGCATGTATAAAAAATGTATAATCCATGTATCAAGCCAGATAAATGAAGAATATGACAAGCATTTCCAATTTGAAGTTGATGTGTGTAGTCCTTGAGGGTTGCTATACTATGCTATATATATATACTTATATATATATCTTGCCGTCGCCCTCGCTTGAGTCAACGCTTAACCCCTTTTAGGGCGGACAACCACAATCATATAGAGCGTTATAGACAGCCTGGAATGACTGAGTGGCATTTGAGCTTGTTTCGCACTTCGTTACCTGTCATATGGATTGACGTTTTATGTGGCACCCAGTAAGCGCAGAGACGTTAACAAGAAACAGGAAACATTTATTTTTGAGACGTGGTCAGTTATTAAAATATCATATGAGACTGGAGCTACGCAGTTAATTAAAGTTGGATATAAGATCATGTTATAGCTATGCGCAGTTGTCATTCTCATTCACCCAGCCCCCTCGCTCCGAACTCGTATTCAATTTGAATGCCAGCACTACCAGCAACACCCCCTGAAAACGTGCCACGTGAACACCACCTAGCCAGCAGTCGTGGCAGTTCATTGCTGACAATATCGCAGTGACATATTTTGATATTTATTTATTATCTTGTCACTGTGATTTGCAACAACATAAGCTACTGCCACACCCCTCGAGCAACAAGCAACCCCTGACCGCAACCCCTATCCGGCGAAGGGTGCGAACTTCAGTGCGCACTTGTCGCGTGTCGAACAGACAATGGCAAACAAAAAGCTGTCAGCAAGTCCTCCACTTGCCACTCTTCATTTTTTATTATATATGCACATACAATATATTTTTTTAAATATACTTCAACAAAATTAAATGGACACTTTAGTGGGATAAGTTGTTGCGAAATTATGCCAAGTGTATTTGCTGAAGTCTGGGAAAATATTTGACCAGATGCGACGGGTGCTGCTGCTGCTGCTGTTGCTACTGCTGCGACTCCTGCTAAAAGTTTGTCGGAAGTCGCCTTTATTTTTTATGACATTCATATGGGGATCAAAGCGGATTTGCAAAGTTCGTAGCCGGGAAAATTGGATTCTTGTTCGATAGTATCGCAAATCGTTCATTTAGCTTAGCCCCAGGAAATATGAGCGAAAAGTATCTTTCGGATAGCGCGCGTCCTCTCGCATCTCACATCTCACATCTCACATCTGACGTCTGACGCTGGCTTATGCTCGTTATTTATAGCATTGGCTTTGCCTACACGCGGCCCACCTTGGAAACCCGCCCCCCTCAATCTGCTCGGGCTCCACTCCTCCTCGCGCTTCCTCCTAATGAGCACGTCTTTCAATTAACTGAGCACGCATTAGGTGGCTCTGCAACGAAAATTCCTAATGGCAATTAGCAAAATTGCTTTATATTTCATGCGCCCATCATTTATGAGCGTTTGAGTCTCACTCAAGGGAGACTGCGAGGGCAGAGCGAAGAGTCCGTGAAAGTGAAACCGATGCAGGCGGCTAATTGAATTTCGACGTTGGCCGTATTTCATGCTCGCTTGTATAAAAATGATACTTAAAGCAAATGACTCAAATTTGTCAGCGCACGTCCCATGTGAAGTCCTTTACAGATCCACAAATGGCTGCAATAACTGCAATCGATGCATTTTGAGGCCACGGCCAATGGGCTGGCAGGAGGAGGAAAGGCAGGCACTGAGCTAAAATCACTGGCTTATTTCGGGCTATGTGGGCTGTTGTCCAGCTTTAGGATTACTCTTAAACATTTTCATTTTTATTTAGTGCCAGGAAATGCCGAAAGTGCATCTGATTTATGTGCGCTAGAACTTTAAACTTCACATCCTTGCTAAAAAGGAGACCCACCAATGCACACACACACACTCATGTATATATATATATATTCTCGTCAGACATGGCACATGCAGTGGCATAACAACAACAAGGACAGCCACGACTGCAACAACAATGAAACGTTAACTAAAATTCCATAAATTAAACGTACACTGAGCGAAAATATATGTGAAAATATCTTAATAAAAGCAAAAGCTGCAAAATACTTAAGAGTGAGGAGTATTACCAACGAGATAATACTCCTTCGCAATTTTAAAAGATGTCCTTTTAGTGAAGCTTTCATTCCTATTTATACGACGGCTGAGGACGGTCTTTAAAAAGTATAATATGAAAACATTATTTGGACTGTAAAACTTCACTATTAAATAGGGAAAGTGAATAAATCACTGAGAGTGAAATTTGATATTGATTTTGTGCAGTTTCTGACTTGCTGTCCATCCTGTCAATCTTTTGTACACAAACCATTTGCCCACTATTAAAGCTTAAGAAATATGTTTAATCTCCACATTGTAATTTTGTTAATTCAATCTGCTAGAAGAATTGGAATACATTGTGAGTAATTTCGAAGTCAATATACTCGCAGAATCGCAGCAAATTAAACACTCCACTGCATACTTGTCTGGGCTTTAATTGCCATACACTGAACTTTTTTCATTCAATTTACAATATCATAAATTTAGTTAAGCTCTATGAACATCATAAATTTACTTACACAAAAAATTAATTAAGCTGCTTGTGTCACATTTTTATTATAATTACATAGCTAAGTTCTCTAGTAGCATTAGAATTTTTACAGTGTATTGGAAAACAACGATTCGCAGTCGTCTTCATCGTCGTTGGGCCAAAATAAAAGTTTTGCGCCCGTTGCCGATATAAATCACAGTTCTTTTACGTAAATTTGTGCTTTGCCATTTGCAGCAGAGAATTTTTTCTTCTCTTTGTTTTCCATTGCGAACGGGGTTCCACCTGGACTACGAGTGTTGTTGTTGTTGTTGTTGTTGCCGGCGCTGCGGTGGTTAAGTGCCAAGCGTACACACACATAGTCACAGTCAGCCGTACACACACGCACACACACACACACATAGCTTATCGCCAAAAATATGAAAAGTACATTTTCGTTTGGGGAGAAAAATCGGTGCAAAAGCAAAAGCGAAGCTAAGGGATAAAGCGCACTTAAGGCGCAGCCAGGACGAAGACTCTCTCTCCCTCTCCCTTCATCTCTCCCTCTCTCTGTATGTGTAACTGAGTATACCTAAAAGTCTTTGCTGTCTGTGTGTCTCTGTTTCTGTGTGTGTGTGTGTGTGTGTGCAGCAAACACGCTTGATAAAGAAAAGGGAAAAAGTGCATATACAACTTTTAACTGCAATCGAGAAACTTTTGACCTTTTTGTTCTTTAACTCCAGCGCTCAACACAAACAAAACTACAATATGTACAGGAGTATAAGCAGAGACATGCCACATTATGTATTAAAGTGAGTAAATACACGACGCCTGCATGCGCTCACATAAACTTCCTCCTTATGTACCAATGTCAATTTGCAGAACGCACGTATTGTTATTTAAAATCCGGAGCAACTTACGCTCCATTGTATTTGACTTCATATGTACACGTCGGAGAGGCTCGACACTGAGTTGAATCAGTTTACAGCTACAGAATTGACCACACTCGACGGACCCATCTGGCAACCCTACATATACACATATTGCATTGGTCTAACTGATTTTAATGCCATCAAATTTTCCATCCAATAAACTTTAACCAGCTGACTCATACTAAAACTAACTCATACTAAAAGCTTTCTAATCAAAATCTTTGGATGGTTTTTCACTTGATATCTATGAAGCTCAGTTGTGCAGCCGTTTAGCTTTGCTTTGATGTCGCTAAATGTCATTAAATTGAGTACTTAGTACATTTAAAATACTTTCAATGGATATATGCCCATTGTTGAACTGCACATATTATTAAAATTATTCATAGTTATTATATTATTATATTATATTGAACGATATGTGGATCCTCAATGTACGAAGACGACTGAAAGCCGCTCTGCGTTCAAT
Source organism: Drosophila mayaguana (assembly GCA_037075325.1). Classification (NCBI taxonomy): domain Eukaryota; kingdom Metazoa; phylum Arthropoda; class Insecta; order Diptera; family Drosophilidae; genus Drosophila; species Drosophila mayaguana. The sequence goes on along the minus strand of JBAMCG010000121.1, from coordinate 5,184,037 downwards.
CATTTCCGAAAACTAAGTCGATATGAAAGAAGAAAGTTTATAAAGCTGTTAATATATTTGGGAAACAGACTGAGAAAAGCCTCGGTTTTCGCAGTTATAAGAAAGAATGAATATAGTAGATAATATTACATAATATATTAAATTTGCTTATATGTAAGAGTGTGGAAAGTATAAGAGGGGCAATATATTAAAAACTTAAAAGAGCTGTCTTAAATAGATTGTGCCGATCTAAGTTAAAAAAAAAAAAAAACATAAAATTATAAACTAGTGCATCATGAAAAAGAAGTTTTATTAATTATAATATATATCATTTAATAGGAACTATTTATGCATCCTTAGAATATTATTATTAAACCTTTTTATTCATAATAAAATACAAAAATAATATATAAATTTTATTTATTATAATATAACTTAATAATAATTATATGTGCATCCTTAGGATATTGTTATTAAATCTGATAATAATGTATAACAATAATATATTTTAATTATATATATTTGTTAATTATTATATATATAATTTAATAGTAATTATTTATGCATTCTTAGGATATTTATATTAAATCTTTTTATTCATAATAATGTTATATATTTTGTTAATTATTATATATATAATTTAACAATAATTATTTGTGCATTCTGCATATGAAACTAATATATAAAATTTAATATTAATGATTAATACATATAATACCAGTTGGCAAAAGCAAAGCAATTGAATAAAAACATTTGTTTGTTCATATTCAATGTACTCTGAAAGGCTGTCCATATTCGACGAAATTTTCTTTGAAATAAAAAAAAATACCATATTTTTATGTTGACAATGATAATTATTTTAATTCTTCAAGTAGATTTGTTCTCATGATTTTTTTTAATATGACGTCTCTCATATCTTGAACCCGTACTGAGTATTGTGGCCGTCTCTGTCCAAAGATATGCGGTTGCCAGATGCCCTTTATGTGAGCTGCAATCAGCTCGCATATCGCTAAAATTCCATATATTACTGTATATCCAATGGTCATTAGATATTATCTACATAGTCACTTACCCATACATCTCTGATATATAACATAATAATCGAGTTTACACGTTGCCATGACGATGATCAGGATGGCTAAGCCGCGCATGTGACTTCTGTTGCCAGCTGCCGGTTTTAAGCCACTTTTCAGTGGTTTCTTTTCTTTATTTATTTTTTTGTGGTAGACTTGTTGCTGCCTCTGAATTCGCGCATATTTCATGAATCAAGTTGGCAGTGGCGTGAATGTTATGTGTGACATTTCTTTAATTTATATGTGAATGCGCACGCGCAGTCAAGCAGCCCCGCAGCCCCAAACTCGCATTGCATCGCATCGCATCGCAGCGCCAGTCGCCTTGCTCAACAAATTCGCTATATTTTTGCAACACGCACAGCTAAAGTCAAACTAAATAGGATATTTTGGCCGCAGCAGCAGCAGCAGCCACAGCAGCAACTGCAACAGCAACAATTTATTGCCCACGCTCGTATTAAATAGATCATTTCGAGTGATTCAATTGGTTGCCAAAGACTGAGGATAAAAATCCAGTTCTCTGACGCACAAAGATCGAACGAACAAATGTTGCTCCAGCTGCGAGTGGGGCCTCGCCTGGCCAGCGAAATCAATGCAGATGCGATTGCCTAGATGCAAATGGGCTTTCATTTGAATACGCTGGCGCTGATGCCTCCTTGGCGCCGCCATGGTCTAAATTAAGCCGCGCGCCCAGCTCCCTCCGCCTTAGCCCAGCACGGCGAATCCAGCGACAAAAGTCGTGACTAATTACAGAAATTAAAACGCTGTAATTTAATTATGTATCTGCGATTTGTTATCGGTGCCGGCGGCAGTTGCAGTCGCAGTCGCAGTCGCCGTCACCGTCGCCGTCGCCGTCGCAGTCGCAGCCTCCTCTCTATTGCCCATAAAATCAAAACAAAAACAAATACAGAAAACAAAAACAAAGTTGAACAGTCGCCTTCAAGTCAGCCCAGCCAAACCAATATGTAGCCGGAAATGAATTTGAAATGTTGTCGAAGACCAATAGCAATAGCGCGGCAACAAAAAGTAAGGCACATATACATATGTAAATATATATCGATCTATATATATATAAATGTCGCAGTAATGAGAACAGTGTCTTGCTTCAAAAATATTCTAGATGATCTCTGATAAGCATAAGCATATCGCGTGGACAAACATTTTTGCTCTACCGAAATTATTCAATTTCGGGAAATGTTCAGAGGGATGTCTCGGAAGAAATATTATTATTATTATTAATATTACTAATATTATTACTAATACTATTACTATTACTATTATTATTACTATTATTATCATTATTATTATCATTATTATTATTATTATTATTATTATTATTATTATTATTATTATTATTATTATTATTATTATTATTATTATTATCATTATTATTATTATTATTATTATTATTATCATTATTATTATTATTATTATTTTTTTTTTTTATTATTATCATTATCATTATCATTATCATTATTATAATTATCATTATTACTATTATTATTATTATTACTATTATTATTATTTATTCATTTTTTTTATATTATTGGTAGGTGAATACTTGATAATTTGAATTTGTACAATTGTAAACTATAGATACATATTTACTCCATATCAATCCCAGTTGAGTCCATTAAAACATCTGTATTCGATTGTTTTTGCAACTAAGGCTAGATTATTCCATCATGTACTTTAGTTTTCTCTTGATATCTTCACACTGCGACGTTTCATATAATTCTTTTCATTTGACTTTATACAAAAATCAATTATATTGCATTAAATCCTTAAGCTTGTTGTTCAGCTAGCGACTATTGTACTGAACTCTATTTTAATATATATAATATAAAACTAGATTTAAAAATATAAAATTAATTAAAAAATAATTAATTGATAAATAAAAATAATTTTTATCCATTTCATTTGTTTTATTTACCATTGTAGATATATTTTATATACTAGTAAAATAATACAAAATTATTTTATTTATTTATTTATTTATTCTCATTTATTTATTCATTATATTTTATATGTGTTGGTATAACGTATTTACATAGACGAATTTGATTTACAATAAGTGTTAGTGTAATTTTATTTTGAAGAGCTGTCAAATGAGAGTAGAATCAGTGCGGAGAACGGTGTTTGACTGTGAGAGACTCGCTCTGACAATTGTAGTGGTAAAGGCAACCGAGCATGAGGCACCAGCAGAGAGACGGCGCAAGGGACATACAGGGACAACACAATAATGCGACTCGCTGCGTATTGAGCGTGATTAAATAACAGCAATTAAAATGAAGTCTGGCATGAATCAGAAATATCCCCAACCCTCCCCACATATCATTAAATTGCATATTTATATAACACAAAATATATTTCGAAAATTCTATTTAAAGAAACTTAAATATATTTGTAAAGCGTGCACCTCACCGAATCTGGCTTACTTTTTAGCATTGGGCTCTAATTTGCAAAAAGGCATTGAATTAGGGTGGCCAATGTATTGAATTACGCCTAATTTGAATTTCGCTGCTGCTGCTGCTGCAGTTGCAGTTGCAGTTGCTGTGGCAGTTGCATTTGATATTCGACAAGTGCTTGGAATTCGGCATGCAAATCTCGCAATGTGCGCGAGAATTTTATTCAGCAAATTTTCGACTTGTGCGTTCCATTCACAAAAATTTGCAAAATCATCCATTGGCCAGTTCTAGGAATTTTTCAAATTCCCCCATACATATGTATGCAAAAGCTCCACTCCTGGTTCAAACAGAACCTTCGATTGCTGATTGTAGATTGTTGATTGTAGTCGACTGTGTTGTTGGGCCGGCAATCAACCCAAACAATACCCCGAACTCTGTGCGCATTCCATTTTAATCGATTACGAAAATTTTACAGTGCATGTGCCCACAAATCTCAAATATACAATTTAAATTACATGTCTGCAGAATGCAAAATTTTTTTCGATTTCTCTACTTGCATGTGTGTATATGTCGGTGTATATATCTATTTCTATATCTATGTGCATGTATGCATGCATAGATCTTGATTTGTGAACCGATTTTTATTGCAACGTGCGATTACTTGTTTGTTTTTATTATTGCTGCCGCAGTAATTCTAGTTTTCATCGAATTCGTCTCATTTCCCGCCTCTATTTGACTACACGCAATTATCATTAATCGATTTTCTCTGCAAGACAATATATGCATACATGTATATGTGAATGTGTGTGTACGCATTTTTTATTGCAAGCAAATATTATGCCCACAAACATTCAATTTTCTCTCGCAGAGCAAACAGCATCCGTGTTAGTATTTGGCAACAGACCATGATAAACTGCAATTTGATGTACTTTCATTTGAGCATTAACTTCGGCTAATATATTTTTATGATATTTACAAATCGAAAACATTTCTAAGGCATCTTGCATGTAGCCAGACGCTTGGCTTTGTGTTAGATAAGGTAATCATCACATCTAAAATATAAAACTGACTTCAAAATACTCGGCTAACAAGAATTGACTGCAATCATAAAATATATAGGCCTATCTTTTCGACCTACATCACTTTCTTTTCTAAGATCTGAAGCTATGAAAGCCAGCTCTTATCATATGCCGTCAGAGTCAGAGCTCTGAACTTGCTTTGATAAGTCTACAGACTAATCTATATCACTAATCAAGAGATATTACCACGGAGCATCAGAAGCACATTGATGCCACAAATACATACACTTTCAAAAAGGTAAGCCATATGAAAATCGGATTCAAAATACTTGAGTTATACTAAAAAGACTTCAAGCTCTGGATCTCTAGATCTCTTCATCAACTGATCTTTCAATTGAATTTGTTGTTTAAGTAACTAATATTGGCATACTAGCCAACTTATTATTTGAAGTTTAGTGTGCTGTAGTCTCTTGGACAATAAAGTGCAATAAAAATTAAATAGAGTTATACTCAGTCCAAAATCTTAAAATAATTCGTTTTTAGCAATTGTTACTAAAGGATAGCTATAATTTCAAAATTTAAGAATGTCATTATATAGATGCGCATATCACGAATCTAAAATATATTTGAATTTCCATAAAATCTTTAATTGATTTAACTGATTGAATTAAAATTAATGTATCGAAAATGTTCATGTATGTAAAACATTTCTATTTCCCGGCCAACGATTATCAAAAGTGTTTTCTCTCTTTGCAAATGCAAATTAATACAACAAAATTATAAAAAATAAAAGATTTACTCACTCTGAAACGAACGTAAATATAATTTATATAATTTTAATAAAATACAATTATTTTTTATAATTTTATATTCAACTTCTGCCTGTATATGCAATATGATTATCATTCATGTGGAAAACGCTTTGCTAATTCCTCAGTTGACGTAGTTAAAAATGCATATTCTATATTATATTATATACTTCATAAATGCAAATTTCAAATTATTGCAGCAAGCGCATATACTCTACTCAGATTTTGTGAACGGGCAGAAGAAACAACGCTAAAAGTGTTAAGCATTTTGTTGGTATTTTGTAGCTGACACTCAAAAAGCGCACACACCTCGCCACTCAGCGTTCAATTGTAGTTGCGATAGCCGTCGACTTGGAGCTCTGTGGGAGACACTGAGTGCCAGCTAGTGGCTGCTGCTAAACTATGAACTGTCTATATTAATTGCCGATTGCTGTGGCTGTGGCTGCGGCTGTGGCTAACTGTTGATGCTGTCGCGATTGCCGTATAAGGCAGTCGGCGTGCTTGGCTCGGGCGAGCGCAATTGTAAGGCCGTAAGGTGTGTCCGGGCTCCGCACGGCCGGGATTGACGATTTGACGGCGGGCTGAGCATATGCATCAGCCATTAAAGCCGCACAATTTTCGGCCAATTTTCGGCTAAGAACTTTAACATCAATTTAAGCCGCCGCCGCCATGTTCCCGTTGTGCCGCAATTTGCTGCAATTCATAATAACTGGGCCCGCTGCCACCCACAGGGCGGTTGTTAGTCTCTCTCGCAAGCGTATACACACCGAGGAGACCGAAGCCACCAGAGTTGCTGTCCAAGTCACAAGCCTAGACTGGCAGCTAGGCAGGCATAGGCAGGCATAGGCAGGCAGCGGTGTCGAGTCGAGTCGAGTCGACGACTCCAGTCGAGCCAAGCCATTGAAAATTGCTGCAATTTTATATTTACAGCAATTGGGCGCAAATGCGAACAGCAACAAAAACAACAAAAACAACAACAACCGCAACGGGCCCGTTGACGAGTGCAAAGCAAAACACAGAAACAAAAAAATTGAGAAAAATCGCTTGCAATTGTAAAAACCAAAACTTTAAAATACATAATTGCATATTCCGCCCGGAATCGTTTTGCCGGCCCAAACTCTACCCAGATTGGTGGCCCGAGTTTCTCTGGCTCAAAATCAAACGCGAGCCCCATTCGACTTGGACACCCTGAGCAAACTCGTAGCTGACAAACATTCAAACACTCATACGTAACGCTGCATGAGAGCGCTCGATACAGTGGGGCGAACTAACTCGAAAATATATGCAAATAAAGAAAATATTGAAAAATATATATAATATATAATATACCATACATCTATGACTTGGGAATGGAAGATACCATATCTATACCATGCATATATACCATATATTTAAGTAACTTATGTACATAGAAATGAATGAAGATACTATATATTTATATCATATATCTATGTAACATATACATATATATAAATCTACTTGCATGACTTGGGAATGCATTCCATTCGAATGGAAGACGCCATATATCTATATAGCATCTGTCTATAGAAATTTATTTGCATAACTTGGGAATACACAAACGAGGATTCCTTTACATCAAAAATATTTAAGGTCTATATGAAATTTTGATAATCTGCACTGGATCATAGCAAAGATAGTACACTCAAAATATCTTCGTAAATATGTTTATCTCAAGAACATAATCATAATTTTAATATAATTTCATTATCTAATTTATTAGCATTATTTTACATATATTATTATACATATATTCGGTCTAAAACTAAATATTAATATTAAAAAATAAATAAAATAAACTAAACTAATTGTATATTTATTTTCAATACTGTCTTTAATTTGTTTTGCTTTTTGTTTTATTTATTTATTAATTTCTCATTTCTTTTTTTAAATCTTACTAGTTCAGTTTTTAAGTTAACATGATGAGATATCCACCTAGCCCACTGTTGGAGCATACTAGCTCGGCTCAAATCATTTTGTTCTGCGTTGTTTATTGCGGACCTGAGATGCATTCGACTGCATAATACTCTTTCAGTGCCCAAAAACTGGTTTATTTAGTATATCAAATTAATTTGTTCATATTTTCAATCTTAACAGGATTAAAGATGAATTATAGATACCGTCAAATCTAGTTTCTACAGGATACGATAGTCTATGCCATAGACAAGTTGACCTGAAAAGAAGCCTCTAAATCAATTTTGCTCAATTTACAGATTTTCTAACTATGTTAGCCTTACATATTTGAAAGTATATAGAACATATTCCATTTAAGGTAAGTCTCTAGTAGAGTTCCTCATTAGACTCATGCGAATATTCGTAACGCAAACTGAAATGCCGCATCTTCAAGTTTCATTGGTGTGGTCAAAGGAAGAGTTAAACAGCAAAACGAATATACTCTTTTCACTTTGTGAACGAGTATGCAAAACCAGAAAAATACAAAAGCCGAAGCAAATGCACAAAATGCTTACTAATATGTGTGGCTATTTAAATTGTGCAATTTTTGTTTGAGAGAGGCAACCAACCACTCTGCTTTCTCTCTCTCTCTCTCTCTGTCTGCCTCTTTCTGCTGCCAGTTTGCACTCCTGCTCTGCGCGCAGCAAACAAAACGGCAATTATGCCGCGTTTTTGCTCCCAAATCAGGGGGAAATATATTTGAACCGCTTAGATTTGGCATCAAAAAACACGAGCGACGGCTGTGGGTGGTGGCACCACTGGCAATGGAGTGAAGTGGTTGGCAATGGATTGATTGGGCTGCTGGGGCTGCCAAGAGAGGCTGCTTCAGCTGCTGCTGCTGGTAGACACATCAACAACTGGATGGCAGGCGAACAACATACTCCAACTCCAACTCCAACTACGACTCCGACTCCTTCTCCTTCTCCGACTTCGATTGATATTCGTATCCGGGGCTGGCAGTTGCCCGCTGCTGTGCAGTTATTTACAGTGCAACACAAAACGATGAATCGATGATTCCGCCATGAGAAATTAGATCGACTCAGTGGAAGACCCATCATCAGTCGCTAGCCCAGTCAGCGGTGCCAACAGAGCCACAAATGCCGACGGAGTGCAGCAAACAAATCACTGCGAATGTAATTGAGAAGGCAGCGGAGAGTCGAGGAGACCAGCGGAATGAGATTTTCAAAATTGCTGCTGGGATTGCGGGCATTATTGGATACCGCTGCCTAACTGTACATACACTATCTAACACTGCCAGCGCTGCTTTGCATCTAGTTATCTCATGCCATCGCAGCGTCAACTCTAGTAATTTTACCCAAAAGCTAGCTCTGCTGGCAAAAATTGCTTCGCTTTATTCCATTTTTTGTGTTGTCTTTGTTGTTGTTGTTTTTACATTTTGCATGTAATCACATCGGCATTGCCTCCCTTCGGAATGTGTGGGCGTGGAGGCGGTGCAGCCAAGCAACAAATCGCATTGGCCAACGCAGTCGAGCCTGGCTCTGTCCGCCAGTCAACGGCAATCAGTTTGTTTGGTCAACGCCTTTGGGGCAGGGCTCAAACGTTTTGAATTATATCTCAAATTTGCCAAGGGCTTTTCAATATATCTTAACGAGTGATACATATATATAGCAGCGCCTTTAACTAAAGATCCTTCGCACATTTGTCCCCGCAAATGCAACTAAATGAAATATGTAATATTTTGATCATATCAATTACCCAAACACAAACAGAAGCTAATGACACGCCCAGCACGCACCACACACGTGTCGCAGCTCTTCCACTATGAATGGGACAGAGTCTGAAGGGGAGTGCAGGAGGTGGTCGAATGGTCGATGGTCGGTGGGACGCTGTCCAGCTAATCCTGTGCATAATGTTGCATAAATGCGAGCGTATGTCAATCGCTGCCTAGCTGAGGCGACGATGCTGCGCCGAGGAAGCCTGATAACTGCTCACCATATCCATATGGGCTGTCCCAGGCAATACCTCGGAATCTGCCGCCATCAAAATGCAAGCGCAACTCAAAGGCAGCCGCTGCCATTGTGTGTCGGCCAAATGATGTGCCAAACTGACACTGCCAGATAGATACAGATACCCAAAAACCATTAAGGAGCTTAGCGGCCGAGCAGTACAGTGGGGAGCAGCTGCACTGCGGCCCATATTCCGTTCGCTTTCCGATCTTTGTTATTTTTATTTTGTGACAATTTCAGCAGCAGGAAATAATAAAAGTGCAAACAAATCGTTAGATTTTTCGTATGAAACTGTTGTTGTCTATGCTCGCTTGTTGGGGCTGAATTGACTGGTGGCACAGTGGGGCTGTTGGGGCAGAAGCTGTTGCAAGAGTGTTTAGAGTTTCACTATTTTACAGTGGGTCAGATAAATGAGAAGTATATATAAATCTCTTTAATGTTATTTATTTTTATAATTTTATTTATTTAATTTATTTAATTTTTTTTTATTAAATCAACTTTATTCAGTGAAAATTTGATAAAAAATTACTTTAAAAATTGCATAAAAATGAATACAAATATTTTTTTTATAAATATCCATCACATACTCTATATATTTTTAAGATATGTAGTTATGCCTTTTTTTATTTTATTTTTATAAAAAAAAAAAAAAAACATAAAGACATATCGAGAGTCCACAAAAACTATAATTAAATATCCTAAAGGTTTCAATATAAATATTTTCATTTATAGCAAAAAATAAAACATATAATATTTAATATAAAAATATAGTTAATTCTATATAATATAAATATAATAAAAATATATAAATAAGTAATAAATTAATTCAAATAATATTTCAATCTATTGCAAATGAACTGTATTTCGTTACTGTAAATATAGCTACATATATATAACTACATATAGTGTACCATATTTTGTACGCCCATTTGTAGCTCTTGGCCCACTGTATGGCAGCAATGATGACTTTGGGCCAATATTGACAATCAGTCGGATCGGGGAGCGTTTACTGTTGCTGTTTAGAAGCGTAGCTGAAGCCGCGCAATTTGTGAATTTTGCTTGTTTTGATTGTTTTGATGGTGTCGAGTGTGAGTGTGTGCGAGTGTATGCTGTGTGTGTGTGGGTGTACGTATTTTTATGCCTGCGATAAGCTCAAACGGCGACCATAGCAATTCTCATATTATTTGTAAGGATTTTTGCATTTATTGCAAAGCGTTTTCAAGGATTTGCCCAAGTGCCGCAACCAAAATAAGGCAGTGTTTGTATCTTAATAGTTATCAGGCGATTGTTAGTTGTTTGTTATTATTGTTGTTGCTGCTGCTGCTGCTGCTGCTGCTGTTATTGTTGCTAAGCCAGTAAACTGCCAACTTTATTTGCCAGTAAAATTTTATGTTGCTTTATAAGCAAGCATAAATAAGACATTTACACAGTTCATTCGTGTGGTAAATCCATTAGGAAGCGTCGTAATAAAACGAGAAAAAAACTACATTTATCGGAGCTCTTATTACTTATAAATAAACAAGTTCAAAAGTGCTTAAAATGTATTCTTCGAAAAGGCTATAGAGAAGAAGAGATCTTTATTCCTTTAGCAAATGCATCATAACTCAAGCGAGAGACAAAGAGTCGCATCTGTCATATCTATTTTCATAGAAACTCTGATACACATCTAATAATTCTCATTCGATTTCTTGAGAACTTGAAAGCCAAATATTATTAATTACCAAAGTCTACTAAAATACAAAATTAGTATTAATGAAACAACTCGAGTTGGAGCTGCTTTTAGATTCTCACATCCACATGAGCAGCGAGCGATTGCCTTATAAAAAATATGATATGCCGTTGTCAACAAGAAATTGATTAACTGGCCGCGGAATGGCAATAAAAAACAAATAATAAAAGCAAAAAAAAAAAAAAAAAAGCCCACAAACTAATAGGAAAATAAATTAATTTGTGACCAAAACAAAAAAAAATAGATGAAATATAAAGTTTTTTGTTTTTTTGGGCAACAAATATTTGTTGAATTTGGATCGGACTCATGAGGCCACTCCGCACTTTCGAGCTCTGGCTCTGGCTATGGCTCTAGCTCTGGCTATCAATATTCCGTTTCGATTTCGAATTAAAAGATTATGACGATAATAAACTTGACTAATCATTTTTATTACAATATCTAAACATTCATGGGCTATTATTGGAGGTTCATGGCCTTTTACCACGAAATTGAACGCTTACTTTTTTTCCCGTTTTCCCAGAACATTCGCCACGATCTCGATAAGCGACGGAGACGTCAACACACACACACACACACACACACACACACGCGAGGTATCGAATGCTGGGCAAAATAAAAACACAGTCGGTTTATTAATTTTTCATAAATTAAATACATATTTTTTATTTGTTTTTTCTCTTTTTTTCTTTACTTTGTGTATACTTTTTATTTGTATTTCGTTTGTTTTTTTCTTCCTTTTTTCTGTATTTCATTCCATGGGTAATAAATTACGAGACTATGCTTACAAACAGATTGAGATACATTTCTGTATCTATATGAATTATGTATATATATATATATCGTAATTTATGCCAGTTATCAACTTAACTTACGTACGAAGTCAATTAATAAATGATAAGATATTATATAATATATTTGTATTATTTTTACTTGTTTGCTTGAATACGTTGCGCTTTACCAACTAAATTAACTAAGAATGTTAAATATAGTATCTCCATTTATGTATAGAATTTTAGGTATTTAAATTTGCGTTTTTTGTTTTTGTTTTTTCTCTCTTTTTTGTTTTGTTTTACATTATTTGCCAGTTGTTATATAGGTGATATGGAAAGCATTTTACATCAACTTGGCTTTGGCTGTTTATCCAGTTGGCCAACAAATTTAACATTTAGTATCACAATTTATCTGTTTTTGTTTTTGTTTTGTATTTATTTATAATTTTTTTTAAATATATCTATATATATATATTTTTTTTTATTTTGTTTTTCTTTTCAAGACAAACCGAAGCAACGCAAGTTGAATATCTCTGCCTGGATTTATTGTGATTAAAAAAAATGAAATTGTATTCATTAAGAACGTAGGAAACAAAAGCCAGACTAAATTTATAGCGTGTCATATTATTATTGCACATTTGAAATATAGATGTAATATGTTTGGACTTGGGCATCGAGTACATTTCGCAAATGTATTTATGTACTCGGTGATTTATATTATGCACTACGTTACGATTACAATTACCTTAGGTGTAGATTTTAAATTCGAATTTTGATTTAACTACGCCTTCAATGGGTTCGATTCGGATCTGGTTCGGCGAATTTCATATCATATATCATATACATAGTTATATATTAGGTTGTCAGCCTGAAACGCTATCAGTCTCATTTCAAAGCAATCCAGCGGCGTTTTCACATATTGTTTTCTTTTTAGAGGGAAATTTGCTTTTGATGCATCTTTGGATACGTTTCAGTTGCCATTTTGTAGTTAGTTTGTGTTTTGCTGTCGTCTCAAATATGATTTCTTTAGCTTTGCAATCGATCCATAACAATGTGTGAAATCATGGCAAAAGAAATCATGAAAGGAAAATCACAGGCGATCACAGGCGATCGATCAGACTCCTGCTTTCGTTTCACGCCCCGCTTTATTTTTAGGCTAACTAAAAACAAATTTTAAAATACAAATCTTTGCTCTGCTTCTCTTGATGGATCCCGTACTCTGGAGAACTCGACCTTTCCCTTTCGCTTGCAGTCAGTAGCCACTGTAGCCGCCTTACTCACTGTAGTCAACGTTCCACATCCACACTTTGCATTAACTCGCACTTCACAACACAGCATGAGATCATATTGTTGCGAGAGTCTATTTTGACGGCCAGAGGCCGTTATTTGGATTACTGTTGATCAATCTATCGATAATTAATTAGCTTATTCACGATCGTCGCTCCATTCGTTCATCTGCAAACAGAAGGATCAAGCGGAGGGAAATATTGTATGAATATATGGGAGAAGCAAATGGATCTTGGTTGGTTTACTCTCAGAACTCCTATTCGGAGTCTGATATTGATATCGAGTGGGTATGTGAGTGTGTGTGTGTGTGTGTGTGATATTGGAAGACTTACATACTTTACTGCACGATTTCTGAAGGTCTCCTGCTCCATGTCGCGAATCTTGTGTGTCAGCATATGCTGCTTGAGGTTACCCTGCAACAGAATCGATGGAGAGAGAGAGAGAGAGCAGAAAGATGGGTGTTAGATCTCTTGTTAACGGTGCTCTGATAGCTCAACCCAATCCCAACTCCCACGTCCATATCGTACTTACCTTAGTTGTGAAGCCGCGATCACAGATATTGCACTTGAAGGGCCGCTCCTTGGTGTGGCTCCTGTAATGAATCTCTAGCGCCGAGTGGCAGGGGAATGTCTTGTAGCAGATGCCGCATGTGGTGCTGCCGCGCACTCCGCTGAGCGCCAGCGGATTGAACGGGGCGGCTGGCATCACGGACTGCGCGATCTGGTTCATCGCATTGCACATGTTCTGCGTGGTGGCGGGCGGAAATATTGGTAGGTTGGGGAACATGCCGAAGGGTGGCCGCGCCGTTATCAGCGGATTCGGTGGGGCAGGCGGGCCGCTGACTACGGACTCGCCGGAGCGGGGTGCGGGCTGTGGCGAGGCCTGGCGCTGAGCAGCGGCGGCTGCTGCTGCTGCGGCTGCTGCTGCAGCGGCTTTCTGTTGCACCTCCTGCGCCTCGCGACGCAGATGCTCCTGATGCTGGTGCAGCGCAGCCGCATGCTGCTGCATCTGATGGTGGTGGTGCTGGGCGGCTGCTGCGGCGGCCACTGCGGCCTGTTGCTGCATGAGATGCTGATGCTGCTGCTGCAGATGATGCTGCAGACCAGGCGGCAGGCAGTCGATGCCCACTGAAGGCGGCAGTTGCGCGGAGAGCAGCGAGGCGGGGCCGTTCGGGCTGCGCACCGGCGGCTGCTGGCTAAGCGGGCTGATTGTCTTCTCCTTGCGCTCAGCAGGAGGCGGTAGCGGGGAGCGCGAGCTGGAGGAGGCGGCCGGTGGAGGAACAGCGCGTGGCGTCAGATCGAGGGCGCCCTGCGAAGTCTCCGAGATGGAGCGCACAGGTGAGCAGCTCGGCTTCGGCTGCTCACTCGGGCTGGTCGGAGCAGAGGGCGAGGCCGAGGCGGAGCCAATGGAATTGGCATTGCTGGCCGCTGAGTGGGGACGCTGATGGCTGTTGATGTTCACGACGCCCGTCGGATCGATGCGCAGCTTCTGCTCAAAGAGCAGCGACTTGAAGTCGTCACCCGAGCGCGGACGCTCATCGGCTGTGGGGTCGTTGCTGTTGGATAGGTGATCCGAGGAAGCATCGTCGAAGTCGTCGCCATCGCCACAGTCCATGTTGTCGTCGAGGTCGCCCTGCGACGACTCCGAGCCCAAGGCGCCGTTGTGCGGGCCGCCGGGCATGCCACCGGCTCCGGGCGGACCCCCAGGACCTCCTCCACCTGGCATCGCCCCGAAGTGGAAGGCGGCCGCTGCGAACGGATTCATGAAGTGTCCGGGCATCATGGAGGGCGGCGGATCGCGAATCTCGGCCGCCTGAATCTGCTCGGGCGTCAGATCCGTCGGCTCGCCCGTGTGCAGGCGAATGTGCTGCTGCAGCACCAGCGCGTTGGAGTACTTCTTGTGGCAGACGGGACACTGGTGGAAGTTGCGCATGGGCGGCCGGATCTTGTGCACAGCCATGTGAGTCTTCAGGTTGCCCTTCGTGGTGAAGGCGCGACCGCAGATGCGGCACTTGAAGGGCCGCTCGCCCGTGTGGGTGCGGTAGTGCATCTGGAGCGCGCTCTTGCAGGAGAGCACCCGATCGCAGACGACGCACTGGTTGGGGTCGGTGATCTTTTTGTTTTTCATGAGCTCTTTGAGCTTCATCGTCTCCGAGGTATTTGACACCTCGATGAAATTCTCCCACGAGTTGTCGTTGCTGTGTGGGCGTGGCAAGAGGGCGGCCATCTCGTGCTTGATGGGATTGAAGAAGGGCGAGCGCGGTATATGCGCATGAGCGTGCCCGGCGGGCGAACGTATGGGCGAATGATGCTCCGGGGACAGCGTCTTGGTGGTGAAGTTCAGCGGAAAGCGCTCTGCGAAGAACTCCTCGCGCTGAGCCATTGTCGGCGGCAGCTGTCCGGGCGTCGGCAGCTGATCGAGATGCGACTGCGAGCTGGGCGAGCAGTGGGCGTGCAGGATGGCTGGCGGCTGGATGGGCTGCACCACAGGCGGGTAGGCGGGCATGGCGCCGGAATGGGAGTGGCCGTGATGATGCTGCCGATGGTGCATAGGCGGTGGGCTTTGCGTGACAGTTGAGCCCGAAGGCGTGGGCGTGCGCCGGCTAAGCGCCTCCGATTGGGCCAATCGCTCTTGATCCTGACCCTGCTCTTGCTCCTGCATCTGCTGTTGCTCCTGCTCCTGTTCATCATCCATGCGCTCCTCCTTTATCCGCACCTCGAGCGGCAGCGGCTCCGGCTCTGGCTCTGGGTCCGATTCGGTGCCATCAGCTGCTGCCTGTTGCTCGGCTGCATTCTCCGGCTTCTCCTCCTCCATCAGCTCCGTCTTCACTGGCAAATTGGCCACTTGAATGTGGTCGGCTTCCTCCTCACGCGGCGAACTGGGACCTGAGGACTTGCGCAGATCCGTGGGCATCTCCTGATTTAGCTGCTGCTGTTGTTGTTGCTGTTGCTGTTGTTGGTGCTGCTGCTGCTGCTGCTGCTGCTGCTGCTGTGTGTGCTTCAGTGCCGCGCCCAGCCCGGGCATCTGGGGGAAAAAGGGATGTGGCAGTCCTGCCGCGCTGCCAGCAGCCGCACCCAGAGACTTGAGCAGCTCCATGGGCGGGCGGTACATGCCCTGCAGTCCCGGGAAGGCAGCACTCGAACCGAATGACATCGAGGACTGCATCTGAGTCAGGGCGGACGTCGACGTCGGCGGCAGGCCGGGCGCCGGTGCCGGCGACTGCGTCGGGGAGCTGTCCGGCGACATCTGATCGAGCAGTGGCGGATGGAACTTGTCCATGTGCTCCGGTATGGGCGTCGCATTCATGGCCACGTGCGGAAACTTCTGCGAGTGGCGCTGGAAGTGCACCTTGAGGTTGCCCTTGGTGGTGAAGCGACTGCCGCACACATTGCACTTGAAGGGCCGCTCGCCCGTGTGCGAGCGTATGTGGATCTGCAGGGCCGAGTCGGAGCCGAAGACCTTGCCGCAGTATCGGCAGCGATGCTTGAAGAACGGCTCGTTGCGGCCCTTGCCCTCGCCGGCCTTGTCGCCGAACGCAAAGTCGTCGGCCATGTTGTTGGCCAGGATGCCCTGGGAGGCGGAGTCGAGCACCTCCTGGGTGCGCTTCTGCAGCAAGTCCAGGGAGTTGGGCTCCGGCAGGTCGTCGTGGTTGGTGATGATGCTCGAGGCCAGATCGGAGCCGAAGGGCAGTGGCATGTTCTCCATCTCCTTGAGCTTGGAGAGCGCATCCTGCGTGCCATCCTGCTCCCCGAACAGCTTCGCACTCTGACCGCTGGCCGGCTTGGCGCTGCCGTCGTCTGTGCGCCGGCGCTTCTGCGACGACGACGTCGACAGCGAGGAGGCAGCCGGCGAGGTGGATCGGGATCGCTCCCGCATGGGCACGCCCGCATTGATGAGATGCTGCCGTGCCTTGGACTCGGCCATGCGCGCCTCCGCCTTCTGTCGCAGCTCCATGTCGGCGATGCGCTCCTCCTCCTCGTAGGTGTCCGTCTCGCCATCTTCGCGCTCCTCCGGCTCGAGCTCCTCGTCGGCGTCGGCCTCGTCCTCGTTCTGCTTGGCCTGGTTGAGAGCCAGCTGCGATTGTAATTGCTGAATCAGCTGGATCTGAAAGAGCTGCTGCTGCTGCAGATTGAAGAGCGTCTGCTGCAGGAAGGCCAGCTGCTTCATGGCCGCCTCGTTGTCCGTTCCGGAGGCGCCGTTCGCAATCGTCTTGGCCGCGAACTGCGCAATGGCCATCTGCATGTTCTGTATGGCCTCCAGGGTGACAGGCGTGGCGCCGAATTGCTGGGCTGCTGCTGCTGCCACGGCAGCATCCGCAGCATTGCTCGCTGGCGGCGTGCTCGAGAACTTGCGCTCTGCCGCTGCCGACTCCTGCATCTTAGCATCCACGCCCATCTCCTTTTCGGGGCACATGGCCTGGCCACCTGCCGCTGCCGCCTCCTCCTCCAGCGCGGAGCTCGCTGCTGTGGGTGAGTTCGGCATCGAGCCGTTTGAATTCGCGTCCGCGTTCGCGTTCGCATTCGTCTCCATCTCCTGCTCAACGGGCGGCTTTGTCATGGCCACTTTGTTATTGTTGTTGTTGTTGTTATGATTATGATCTGCGATTGTCTCATACGCATTATTTTCTAGCTGCTGCTCGGTGGCCAGCTCTGCTGTCTTCTCCAGCTCCACTTGCTGCTCAGATGCCGGCACTGCCGTCTCCCGCTCCGCCTCGTCCTCGCTCCTGGGCTGCGGACTGCTGCGGCTGGGACACGGACTGTTGCCCAACGGACTGGCGCTGGCCGTCGCAGTTGTCAGCGGCGAGCAGGCGCCATTGTCCTCCTGATCACTTGCTATGTCTGCCGAAATAAACACACACAAATCACGCATGAATGGAAATTAACATCAGTTTTACAAAAATCAAATACAAATCGCAATGCAAATAAAGATACAAAGACAAATTAATTTATTCTCATTGGAAATACTTGAAATTAGTTTGACAACTTCAAGAGAAAGTCAGAAAATAAATACAAATTGCAGGAGTTCATGAGGAGATTCAATAAAAGATTATAGTTTTTGTTGTCTCTCGATATGTCAATATTTTTTTTTTATATATACAAATATAAAAATAAATCCAAGTTCAAGTCCAATTAATCTATTGAACAAATAATTTAGTACGTAATAATAATTAATATTTATATATTTTATATTATGGATATATATGTATCTATATGTATATGTATACATTTATTTTTTTTTATTCTTCTTCTTTCTTGTTTTAAGATATATTCATATATTAATTCAAGGTAAGAACGAGCTCAATTCTTTATTCTGCAGCAAAGTTTAAATAATATTGCAAAAAAAAAAAAATTTAGCGATATAAATTTGAGTAAATTTTAATGAAGATCTAACAATATCAAAATATATAACTATATATTAAATACATACATATTTTATATTCACTTTTTTTTTCTTGTTATAAATTAATACAAAGTGAAGCTGCAGGAATTAAATTGAAGATTTTAATTTGAAGCTAAGCCAAAATTATTATGAAATATTTGTAATATATAAATTGAAATAATTTCAATGGTGATATATCGGTATTTAAATATGTATATACATATATATGTATGTATATAAAATATATATTTATAATAAAAAATTTGTGTTCTTTTATTATTCCTAATGTTGTTCAGCTATTATTCCTATGAAATATCTTTTATGACAACTTTTGCCATATTTCGCAGATTTATATATAAATTGGAGCAGTCTAGGTGAAGACCTATAAATTTATTAAATATATATATTGGCTATGATCTGTATTATTTATCTGTACCATTTATATTAATCTGTATTATTTATTGTATATATTATATATTTTTGATATATATTTTTTATTTATTATATATTGTATTATATTATACTTATATCTATATTTATTATATATATTATATATTTTTATTATATATATTTTATCTATTATAATTATAATGTATTATATTATATTATCTTTATTTTATTTATTAAAATCTCTATTAGTTATTATAAATAAAGTCAATATGTGTTACTATTTATACTTCCACTTACTATTTCTCCTACTACTCCTGCAAAATGCCATCTTATGGCTATTTCAGTATATGCTCACATACATTGCCTGACATATGAATGCAGATGTATTAAATATATTTGTGTGTTAACTAAATCTCCAACTATTCGCACTCTTTTCTACAGCAGTTCCTCTGAAATGGCTGCCCATGAGGAGCTCAGTAATAGTTCTTGCTATGTTTCGCAGATGCTGGTCCCAGTGTGCACACTTGGCAATGGCAACAACAGCAATAACTTGTTGTCGCTGGCAGCAGCCGGGACTGTTGGCAACATGCTGCTGCTGCTGCTGCTGCTACCTGGTTTAGCTGTAAGACTCCCCCGCATGCCCCACACCTGCTGCCCGGTGGTGGCATGGCCCATGTTTTCCTTTTTTATATGCAGCTCTGCTGCTGCTGCTGCTGCGGCTGCTGACCATTGCAATGTCGCATATATGACTTAATCGTTAGCAATTGTTCATTGCAATGCGGCGAAGTTGTTGCTGCTGCTGCTAACTAAATGCAATTACATTTCTTGTGGCTGTCGAGTCAGGCAGTTAGCCTGCTCGCCACTTCGTCAATGCTTGTTTTTGGAAACCAATTAGTAATTTGCTGTTGCTCACCAGCTGATTCTCACCTGTTGTGAACATAGCTTTTTGCCTCAATCAGAGAAAAGCCACAAAAAAAGGAAAGAAAACAGCTGACAGTTGGCCCAGAAAGGCCAATGAAAGGCAGTGAAACAAATGTTTTTTGTTGTTAATTTTGGCTCTGAATGGGGCAGAAAAAGATTTGGTTCGCATGCGCAGCGGCTATAAAACATAATTTACGATAAGCAGCGCCACGAAACGAGATAAATCTCCATTTGCAGCCTCGCTCGCCTTGCTGCCCCAGCGACCCCAGCAGCCCCAGACACACTCAAAACCAACTCAAACTCAAACTATAATAAAGCATATTTCTGCACAAATCAAAACGAGTCGAGCGAGTTTTCTACAACAGGCTCGCAATAGCAACGCTTCGGCTGAACGGCTGAACGGCTGAACGGCTGGCTATCTCAGTTGATTTGCATATCGATCGCATTAATATAATTATTATTTTTAAAGCGAATATTACGATGACGACGACGGCGACGACGGCGACGACGGCGACGACGATGACGATGAGAGCTCAAAACGTTGTTTCTCGTTTGGGAATTTGTATTTTTAATTCTCATCTGCTGTTTCATTTGTTATTGTTTTATAAATTTTTGCATTTGATTTGCCGCCTGCCAAATGCAACTTGCGAAAAGATTTCAAGTGTCGCGTCTTGTTAACGTGCCGAGCAAACGAAAATAAATAAATATTATTACTTTGTTCAACTTTATTTCTGAAGCGGGTTCAAACGAAAGTGCTCAACAAAATGAGCTAAAAAAAAATAATATATATATATAATTATAATTATAAATGATAAGTGTATGTTATTTTAATTAATTAAAATTGAGCTTAATGGGCGCCGTAAAGTCGAGAGGCGGTCGCTTTGTTCCAGCTGACAAGCGGCCATAAAAATGTAACAGCAAATCGTATTATGATGCCCATAAAATTGTCAACAAATCGAATCGAACATGGCTAAGTCGTTTGTGCAATTGCCAACAAATTTTGCTTACCGCCTTGGCCAAGACAACGAACTGCAATCATTCCTCATACAGCCAACTCAAAAGATCTCCACATACATACATAGTATATACATACATATATATATATATATGCTTTTTTTATATATTTTGTATTTTTATTAAATTTTATTATTATCCATTTGTATTTTGAGAGAAGAGAATTTGTAGTGACGGCATAAATTCTATTGAGCTGCACAAAGTTGCTCCAAGGTGGATTAAGTCAAGCCATAAATTCATTTGTGCGACCCCCCAAAGCATTAAATTCAAATAAAATACAAGAGAATACAGAAGAACAAAAATAATGACAACAGTTTTCGAAAATCTAGCAGCAAAATTTCAGATTTAAAGTTTAGCCCGGTGTCAAATGATGTTTGCATCAATTTATATTAGTTTGAGAAATTCTCTTTAGTTAAGCATCTATTATAACTGTGGGCGAACACTGGAAAACAGACTAGAGCTCAGTCTAGTTTTCTATTTTCCACTTTTTCATTTATAGTCCGCCGTTCTTACATTGACGCGCGCTTCAATTATTCCATCATCATATTCAATATGCAAATCAGACAGGGTATATACGTACGTAGGTACGTAGAGAAGTCAACGATTTTCCATTTGGCTGTTTGTTGTTGTTGTTGTTGTTGTTGTTGTTGTGCAGCCATGTAGAAAATGCAAAGCAAGCCCAACGCAACAACTGCGACACTGAAGAGACATTGTACTAGCATATACTGCATAATTCGATAATATCCAAGTCCATTGTCGATCGGCCATTTCGATGCGGATTCCACGAGCTTGGCATAAAATTGACACTCGGTTCAAATTGAATTTCATTTATATGAATTTCAAGCATACATAAGTAAAAAAGAAGAGCAAGAAGAAGACGCGCCACAAATGAATTCATTAAAATTGGCCTACGGAACTTGAAGCAGCACCAAAATGGAAATATATCAGAAGGCAATTCCAAAAACAAAAATAAATAAATAAATAAAATAAAACAGAGCAGAGCCGAAACAGATCGCATAAATAAAAATAATTAAATAATTAATTGCCATTGACTTTTGCTCGGCTCGAATACATATTTCTGCTGTACTTAATCCGTATATCAATCATAAGTCAGAGCACTGACTACATAATACACGCTCAGGCACTCAAAGTCATCAAACCATATCGAAAATTCAAGTTTTACTCTTTGATTCGTCGAGCGTTGAATGGGGCGGAGCTTGGAATTTGCGCCTAGAATTTATAGAAATATCTGTGAGGGAGTTTTGGAATACTTTGTTATGCTATGATCTAATGTGGTATAAGATGGAGTAGAGATAAAAAGAGCTATTCATCTCATTCGTGTGCTCAAGTATCTGAGGACTTTTGTCATCTAACAACTCAAATGCCAAATTGAAAATGATGTTGATTTTCTATTCAGTTACTATATATTCATTTCATAGTTTTGTAATATACGAGAGTGGTAAACGTATCTATACAGATGTAAATAATAAATGTAAATAATTTGGCTGTTGTTATGGACAAATAAACTAATTGCTTCAAGAACTGTAAATCTTTATAGGGCAAACGCATGAAGCTATTTCAATACTTCACTATTTCAATATATTTCATAATATGTATATTCATTTATATTCACATGTATACAACTTTTCAATAATTAAATATTTCAAAAATCTAATAATTCAACGGTTTGAAAATTTCAAATACATTTAAAATAATATTTTAAATTTTTGAATAAGTCAAACTTTCAATATTTGAATAATTAAATATTTCAATAGTCTAATAATAATATTTCAATAAATTAATTTTTAATATGTCAATCGTTCAATATTTCAATACATCAATATCTCCATTTTTCAATATTTGAATATTTTCATAATATTTCAATATTTTAATTTTTTAATATGCCAATCTTTCAATATATCAATATGAAAATATTTAAATATCTCAATGTTTCAATATATTAACGTTTTAATATGTGAATGTTTTAATACTTAAATATGTTAATATGTCAATATACCAATATGCCAGCATTTCTGTATTGCAACATGTCAGTATATCAATATGTCAATATGTTAATATGTCAATACTTTAATATTCCAATATTTGTGTAAATAGTGATATTTGTTAATATATCAATATATCAATATTTAAATATTTCAGTTCATATTCATTCATATTTCAACAAATTTCAAATCTCTAACTACAATCCCAAAGAAAGCCTATATACCCGCTTCACTATTTGAGCAGGCAGTTCAAATTCGAGCAACTATTTTTCGTTTCTTCCGATATTTGTCTAATTTATGATGCCAGACTAATGAGTGAATATATTTATTAATGCTCAGCAGAAATAGAACTCAACCAAATGATATATAATATATAAATAAATATATATATATAGATACAGTGTATATACATGCATATGTATAAGAGCACGCGCTAAAATTGATAAATCCCAACAAGAATCTGAATATTTCAGCTTGAGCCTAGCCAAGAAAAATGAGCATAGAAGCAAAACACCTGCAGCCATATGAATAATGCCTGAAAACGTCCGATGATGCATCGCATCAAGGCCCTTAATCAAAAATCGAATAATATATTGATGCGCGGCGGCTCTTCGTACAATTTCAGTGTTTTTAAATTATCATTAATGGTCTATTATACAATCATAAAGTAGAAAGTCGATCGACTGCTCTCAGCAAACCCAAAAACCAAAAACTGACGAAAAAAAAAAAACAGAATCAACAAATAACTGAACCAGTTTTTGGTTAATTAACAAATTTGTCATTTTTGAACAAACCAAAACACAATAGAAAATAATAAAATACAAAATCAATAAATTAAAAAAAAAAAAAAAAATGTAACTGGAAATTCGGACCGCTTAAAAGCGTTTTCCGATAAAACACGAAGCGGAAAAAATGGTAGCCAAAGTGTTGAAAATTTGTAGAAAATGTCCGCAACATAAGTATTAGTGTTTCGTTTGTGGTTAATATATGCAACAGTTTAGTTTTTTCAAAAATATAAATTACAATTTGAATTTATGTCATTTCCAGGTTTTGTTTCGCTTTGGGAAACGATAAAACTTTGTTTTTTAAGTGCCTTGAAAGCCTTCTTTTGTCTCCATATTTCTTACGGACTATCCCTCTCTCTCTCTCTCTCTCACACACACTCTCACTGTTACATGCTGCACCTCTCCCTCTCTCTCTCTCTCTCTCTCTCACACACACTTTTTTAATATCATTTGCTCATTTTGTTATTACAAATCAATTTGATTTCAGCAATATGATTTAAGTGAATGAATCTGATTAAGTGAATATATAATATATGTATTTATATATATAGTATATATATATATTTATGTGTGTATTTCTTTTAGCCTTTTTCAAATCTTCGATTTACATAACGAAGCGCATTAAAGCAATTCGCTTTGACTTCATCTTTGACTTCATTTAACACCAAATTGATTAATTTTATGCTAATCGCAGTGATTAATATTTATGTTGTTCATAAACTACAGTTAGTTCTGTAAGCACATTACAAATATATATCGTAGAACTTTTGCATTTGGCCATTAATATCCAAATAAGCTCTAAACTCTTGATATGCACAAATTGCTTGATTAGCTTGTTTTTGGCTTGGGCTTTGGCTCTGGCTTGGGATTTGGCTTTAACAGTAGTGGCCGTAACTGTATAAAAATTCATAATCATTCAGTTGGCTCTTTTATGGAATCTATAAAGCATCATCGAAATCAGCATATAAATATAAAAACTTAATTAGTTTCGATTCAATTTGTCGAAAACAGGAATGCGAACATTAAACATAAGCACAAAGATATAGCTCTCTATATATATCTGGAGTATCTATTCTATTTAAATAGTCCAAGTTGTTGTAACTCACCTTTCTCGGCGCTTCTGGCGCGATCCTTCAGCTGTTTGACAATGCCATATTTAACGGTACCAAATTGTATCATTTTATTGATGGTCTCCTGGTGATTATCCTTGAAGTCACTACGCATTGCACACAAAAACCTTTGGGCATGTGATGTCTTATCAAGAATGCAGAATTTGTCGTTTGTTTGGTTTTGTTTTAGGTTTGAATTGAATTGAATTGATATTATTTCTTCTGCTGCTGCTTCGTCTGCTTCTCCTGCTTCTGCTTCTGCTTCTGCTGTTGGTCTTCTCCTCGCTTAACACATATCAAACATTGTGTTGGAATGGGTGGAAATTAGAAGTGTGTGTCCTGTATTTTGGCGCCAGTTGGCCAAATAATATGGATGATATGTCATGCGCGTGGAATTCGACCCATGGTCCCTCGCCCTGTCACACTGTGCCAAGTTATTGGAGGCGTAACGCTAACGGTAACGATAACTGCAACGGCAACGATAACGGTAACGTTCAAGCTTGCTGATCAGTCAGTTTTTTTTTTTTTTTTTTTGATTGGATTGTTTCAATTATTTGCACGATTGTGTTTTTCCGTCGGCTTTCCGATAACAATTGACTGCAAGTTTCATCTTCGACTCGAATTCAACACATATCTACATATACACACACACATACATACATATACATATATGAGATATATATATATAGGGATTGGGCGATATATTGTTATGGACACTTTGTCACAATCTGATTGGAATTTGGAAATTGTACGCGCACTCGCTAAAATATTTTTTATTTTGTATAGAAACGGGAATATTGCTCGGTGTGTTAGCTCAGTGGCGGAATCGCTTGGTCTCTCTGCGGCACGAACGTTCAGCACGCGCGTCAAAATAACACTGACACAAAACACAAACAATATCTTTGAGATACTTTTAAGGCACACACACATACTCACAGAGACACGAACACGAATACACGAGCGCAGCGGCGCTGTCGTCGTTTCTGCTGTTGTTGCTTCGGGCAGCGACGACGACAACGCGACCGGTTTACTATCAATATTTTTACATGCGCTCTACCTATGCCTGGCTACGTGTGTGCGTGTGTATGTGTGTGTGCAACATTTTTATTATAACTGCCACCAACAGCAACAACAACAACATGGGCAACTGGCTTATCCTGACATTCATTCAACCTACCCACCTTATACACTCTCTCACACACACACGCACACACTCGCGCGTATATATATCTCAGACGCGCACTCGCTCACATTTCATATAATTTTTCATATATAAACGCTCTCGCTCCCACTTGCACACACACCCTCTCCAGCGCGCGCACACACACACAGACGTATTTCCCTCTCATCATAACTTTTATTAAATTTTGCTCGACAGTCGGCCTTTTGTTGTCTTGCTTGCACCCATGAGCAGCCATGGTCGCTGTTACTGTTACTGTTGCCATCAACCTCTCACCGCTGCTTAGCTCGCTGCCCTCGCGCGCTCTCTCTCTCGCACTCTCACACTCTCTCACTCGCCCTGTCGCGCTCACAAGCGCAGGATGCTCAGTCTCTGGTGCTGCTGCTTACCTGTTTGCTGAACGGACATTTATGAAACTTGTTCGAAAAATTATGAGACACTCATACACATGCACAGAGCGAAAGAGACTCGCCGCGGCTGACGTTACGAAAAAAAAAAATCTGCAGCAGCAAAGCTTGTGTTGGTGCTCGCCTTGGCAGCGACAGCGGCAGAGAAAGCCACAGTGCTCTCCCTGCTCCTTCTGCTGTTTCCTTCCGCTCCTGGGGCTCGCTCACCTTTTGCGCCATTGTTTTTGTGATTGTGGTAAGCGTGCTCTTGGCGTTTTTAACAGCTACAGCTACAACTACATATGTATGTATGTACATTGATTCGGCTGCTCGGCGCACTCGGGTGCGCTGTCTGCTGTCTGACGAGCAGCCCTCTCGCTCGCACTCGCACAGTCTTGGTTAATAATTTATCATAATTCATATGCCCCGGCAACTGGTTGTGTGAGCCAGCGCTTATAAATGTACGGCCCTTTTACAGCTGCCATCTCGCTTCCACGCACGCCTGCGCTTCGGTCGTGTGTTGCGCGTACTCTTCCCACCTTTAGCACTGCCGCACTCATTCTCTCGCTCTCACTCTGTCTCTCTTGCGCGCAGTTATGAGCGCCGTTTCTGTTGTTGCTTTTTTAATTTCGGTTTTATAAGATTTTCGGTTCTTTGCTATTGTTCGCCCCCGACTCATTGGACCGTTCGTCCGCCTGTCTGCTTTGGGTGCTTCGCTTATTCGTCAATTTCGTTTTGTGCGTATGCGTGTGCCATATATGTGTGTGCGTGTGTGTGCATATGTGTGTGTGCGCTGAGTATTATGAGCCATTCATCAAAATGTTTGGTTTCCTGTTTCGCTTCATTGTTGTTGTTGCTCTTTTTTATTCAACTTTGGGCAACTCCCACTTATTGTTTTTTTTTTTTTTTATTATTATATTCTTATTGTTCGATTCGAGGCTTTTTATGGGTTAAGCTTGGCGAATAGTTTAAAACTAACTGCACAAAAATGTTGAAACAATTAAAATTTTGCACTTAAAATTCTGATGAATTCTTTTGTGACTCAAAATTGCGGACATCTGTTGATAAGCTGGGAGAGTTCTGTTTTTATATAAACATTAATTTTCTTTGTTTTTTATTCTTATTGTTTTCACCGTTTTTGGTAGCTGCAAAAATTGAAAAATACAAAAGAAACGTTCAGAGCGCTCTGAGTAATTGCTAAGAACAATTGATGAATTGGGGCTTTTTGATTACTAAGTTTAATTGTCCAATTGCCAACTTAATCAAATGATTCAATATTTAATTTTAATTTATATATATTTTTAAAATCCATATATATCAAATAAAACGCAAGGCAAGGCAGAGCTGCTTAAAATAAATACTTACAAATATATATAGAAAGAGAGTTCGAATTGAGCTTACAGCAAAAGAAAGAAAAACAGTCGGAGCGAGCGCAGCGAACAAAAAATAAAGAAAAAAGTCGACGCCAAAGCCAAAGCCAATCGCCACCTTGCGCACCAGTAAGAAAACAGAAAACAGAAAACAGAAAACGGCAAACGGCGAACGGCGCACTCATAAACCAACAACAAGACGCGGCGAAATGTATACAGCACGCCTCCTGCCCACTCATATCTTAGCTAGGGTGCATGTGTGTGAGTGAGTGTGAGGGTTTGTTTATGTACCAGACCAATACATAATTCATAACGCTCATATTCGCTCATTTTGCGCCGCCGTCAACAGCCAACCGCCAACCGCCGCTGCCAGCGTCGTGTATGTAGCTGCCCTTTTCATATCTGCCATTATACTCAAACTGATACGCCAATACAGATACGAGGCGGACACATAGTACGGTATGTTTTTTGATAGACTCTCATAATCATAACGAAAACAACAGCAACAACAAGGAATACAGCGTGCGTTGCACGCTCATTGAATTCTTACAGGTTGCTCGCCTGTCTCTCTTGCACTCTCTGGTGAGCGCATTATGTTTACTAGACTGTGGCAGCGGCAACGCAACAGACGCTCTCATTTTCGAAAACCAAAAGCCTGCTATTTCAGTCACTCTCTCGATCTCTGTCATGCGCTGTTAGCAGACAGTCTTATACACTGTTAAAACGGTCTGTTCGAAAACCAAAGCGCGCTGTTAGCGGTTACCCCTCCGAAATGTTAAGACAACATGAGAATGTTAAATTGTACATAGCCATGTGTGTGACTGCATGTGTGTGCGTGTGCGTATCTGTGTGAGTATATGAATTGGCGTAAACGTTTTTTTTTTTTTTTTTTAATTGCTGAAGATGTTTCGGTTGGCTTTTTTTTATAAATTCCATTAGCTCATAATGCTGAACAATAAACTGATTTTTTTATATTCTATGACAGACATAAAAACTTTATTTAGCAAAAAAAAAAAAACTTTTTTCTGCTTTTTTATTAAAAATAGAAATTTACATTTTGCCAACATTTTGGAATGCTTCAACCTCTTAAGATCTATAAACTATATCATCAATATGCAGCCTGGCAACCCATCCGATTTTCTCGCTCCATTTTAAGTACCCTTTTTTTGGGTTGAGTTTTTTTTTTTTTTTTTCTTATCGTAATTCGGGATCTTGAGTTAAGCGGCCTCTTTGTTGCCCTAATTAAAAATCGAAGCAAAAGAAGTTAAGTGAAATAAAATATGTAATTTACAAAATGAAATAAAAAACATGAAAAAAACGGAATTGCTTCCGCCTGATCGAAAGGAAATTTATTCGTCGGTCTCCGCTCAAAGCCTCAAGGAAACCGCATGGAAATGTGGAAAATAAATGAAAACAATTGAAAATGCTCCAGTCGGGTGCACCCGATCGGAATATTAAAACGCACAGCAAGGATAGGAAAAGGAGGCACGGGCGACAGTTCTAGACATTTTCAAGCTGAAAAAGGCTCATTCTCATTCATTCGCAGAGACTGAAAAAGGCTAGACATGTGAGTAAAAAGGCTAACAGCTAAGAGCTCAGAAGTATGATTTTATTAGCACTAGAATGCCACAGTTGCTAAGAGACTATATATGTATATAGTTTATATATGTAAACTTGGTCATATTCTAGGATAATTTATGGCTAAATCTAAATAGGTTTCAATTAGCAGCGTATATCTCTTTTACCTCCTTATAACTATATAGACCACAAATGAATAACTCATCGAATCAGCTATGTACAAACAAAACTGAATTGTCAGCTGATAAATATCTTAAAGCTAATGCTGAGTCAGCCTTATCGTGGCTGTTTTGTCCCGCTAAAAGTCGGACTCAAATTTTCAAAATTCGTTTTCTTTTGCACATTTATTTATTTATGAGAAGTTGGAGCTATATTAACTTAAGATTAAGCACTGGCTATATATACTGGCTATATATACTAGGAATAAAAGATATCTTATCTTAAATATCCATAAAAAAAAAAACATACAAATAAAAAATAAATTAAAAATAATTTTGTTGGTTCGGCTAGCTCGGATATTTTGCTGGAATGGAAATTTTACTATCTCTAGTTAATAACAAAGTAATTAATTAATAAATAATTAAATATATATTATATCTATATACATATTTTGTCTTTTTTATAAAACGCATTTTATATTAAATAAATAAATATTTATTTACAAATTAAATCTCAGAACTAACCAAACCAAAATTTTAACAATATTATTTGTATAGGTTTTATATATATATTATTATTATTATTGAAATAATTTGATTATTTTATATTTATATTATATTTTCAACATTTTTCATAGCCATATTATTATTTCTATATTTTTAATATATTTATACATTTTATATAAATTTTCTTTTAGGTTTTTTTTTTATTTTTATCATTACTTCTATATCAAATCTCGCTCTTCAACACTTTCAACATAAATCAATTTGAAATAAAAACAAAAAAGAAGCCAAATCGCTCTAAAACGATCAAATGCTAACTTGGCAGCTCTGCCGCTGTTTTCTTCTCTTTCTCTCCCTTCTTCTTCCTTCTCAATTACACTGTTAAAAATTCATGTTCAGAGCCTGCATTAGGAAAAGGCATCTCACCAAAAAACAGCTAAGTTGGCATCCTTAAAATTTATATTGATTTTGCATAACAGAACTTTGATAACTAGCTAAAAAGGGCTAGATATTTTGATTACTCCTTTATCTGCAGTGCCTCATATCCCATATCATATCACACACACACACACACATTCACATAGAGACGCACTTGAATCTAGCTTTGTTTAGACATTTTCGCTGTCGGCTCACAGCGGAGGCAAATAAAATAAAATAAATAAATAAATAAAAGTTATGGCCAGCTCGTTGCGCATGCGCATTGAATTCGAATTAGGAATGGAAATGGATTTTCTCGGCGATCCTCGCTAAAGGATTTTCATAGGTTTTCCCAAATTTCCATTCGTTTGTTCGCCCCGCGTTTTTCACACTTGTTCGCCTCATCCGAAATTATGCCAAAAAGAATTCTAAGACGCCGCTCTAGACGTGCCTCTGGATGGGTTTTCGGATGGTCTGCGAGCTGGCTGAGAGTTATGGATGGGTTTTCTTTTAGGGGCATTTTATGGCCACGTCTCTAGCGCTTGTTTGCGTTACAGAATTTTAACAATTTAACAAATTTTTATTTGATTTTAATGTTCACTATTTTTGCCGCCTTCTTCGCTTCAGCTCGAATTATGGGCAAACGGGTTTGATGGGCATTACCCATAGCAGTCCGTAGATCGATTACTTGGTATTCCAGGCGAGTGCTACGAAATTTCTATAACAGCGCGAACTCGATTAAATTGCCGAGAAACACGTTTAATGTTTGCTTTATGAGCTTTGCCCAATTTCACCTCACAAATTGTATGCGTTATGGATATGGATATGGATATATACAAATATAAATTATATATAGAGAGAGAGATATATCAAAATATGTGCGTATGGGAATAGAACAAAAGTCAATATTTCAATATGTACATAGTTTACCCATTAAAATTGATTGTAATGTGGGTATATTAAGGGGCAGAAATACATCTTGCGGTATATACCCTATAGAATTGTGATATAGGCTATGGTATATACTTTAGTGACAAATCCAATATATTTACTCATAATTTGACGAGCCATTGTATGGATAAATCAATCAAATTCAATTTACTTGGCGAATACTATCACTACTATTAAGCAATTACTTATAATGAACATTTCAATATACTCTCTGGAATTATTGTAGACACACCTGCAAATTTCATTGCAATCCGTTAAGTAACACAGAAGTTATTAACGAAATCGTTTGCTCATATTAATCAACGCTTAATTCTGAGTCCATGCGGGTGCACACACACATGCACACATAGGCGATGCTATACAGCTACACACACATGCACACATAGGCACACTCATTGCAATGCTTTATGGAATTGCTATTTATAGAACTGAGAGCGCATTAGTATTTGTGCTAGCTGTGATTCTCTCAATTTAGCACTCAACTTATAAGTGATTGGTGGCGTGGTGGGTAGAGTCGACGGCAAGTAAAATCCAATGTCATGCGGTAGTTGTGGGTTCAAGTCCTGAAAATGAAATCTGTTTTACACTAGTAAAAACTCCTTTTTATTATTTTTTTTTTTTAATTGATTTTGTATATGTGCATGTCTATAAACATATGTGGAGTTATAAACCGAAACGATTTGGAGTTTGAGTCTGCAATCAGCGAGCCTCATCAGTAGCCAGAAGTAAATTTAATTTAAGTGTTTTGCTAAGAAACGGTCAACATAAATCTGTCAATCAAGCATAGTTATGGCGCTTAGAAGTGTCCTTTAATGAACTCGAACTGAAACATTTTTATAGAACGCAATTTAAATATTGTTGTCAAGTGGTTCAGGTAAAAGGGAAACCAGAATCGAATAATTACGCATAAATCAATGCAGCGAGGGTTCCCAGCCGAAAATGCATAATGATATCTTCATAGAGGCACACATACACACACACACACGCACACGCACAGACAGTAAAACGAGTCGAACAATATTTCATTGATACGGCTTAAGGTTGAAATTACAATTGGAAAAGAGATAAGAAAAACGTCAACAAGTTTTTAAAGTCTGGGCCATAAATTTGGGCCAGCGGCTGCCCACAGCTGCCAATGCAGTTTAAACGATATTAAAAAAGGATTTCCTTTCGCCTTTGACCATTTTCCAAAATAATAATTACAGAAAACAAAAAAACAAAACGAGCCCTAAAGAAAACACACGATTCACCTTTTTTACCTGCGGCTAGCGGCTAGCGGACTCTCAATGAAATGCAGACAATTGGCGACAACACTTGACAAAATTATGAAGGTGTGTTACGGATCAATATCAATGCGGATCGAGGGCAGCGCGTCCTTTGCAATTGCGCAATCCGGGCAGGTAAACGTAAGCACAGGGGAGAAAGGAAAGGAAATGTCGCTTGATACGTTCGTGAGGCGCCGCTTAGCTCGCAGCAATGGTGGGAGGGGAATTAATAACCGTTAGTTTGCTTGCTGTCTGCTTTGCACTCAATTGACTGCGCAAGTAATTCAATAATAACTGTTCACTGGCCAGCCGACGCCACGCAGTGGGAGCGACTGCGACCGCAATATGCCTCGACAGCTCTTCTCGCATGCACGCATAATTTCTGAAGAGCTCCTCGACTCAACTCTGGCTCATCAACTCAATTCCCGTTTCCTTTGTCAATTGCACTCACTTAGCGCTCGCCTGCGGCCTCTCGCTCTCTTACGCACGCCACAAAGTCCCGCTCTCCTGCTCTCCCGCTCTGTCGCTCTCCTTCTCCTTTTGCCCATCCACCCGCTTAATTCGTTTGCTGCATTTATATATTTGATGTGCAAATTATATTTGCACAAATTCTCAGCTCGCAGCTCTCGTCGAGTGCTTTTGCTGCTGCTGTGGCCAACCGCAGCACAAAACACTTCAAAACGGAAAGGAAGAAAATGTTGACAGGCGAGTGCAAGAGAGGAGGGGCGGCTCGCGCGCTCTCTCGCTCTCTCGCTCTTACTCGCTCTCTTCTGTTTGCCCATTGAGTGCGCAATTTGCGCTCTTTCAAATTAATATTTCTATACAAAAAATTCAGCTATTCTTATGCCAAGCGAAGTTAAGGGCGCTTCATTTGCTGTGAGTGCGCGACTAAGTGCTACCCTCTAAAGATACACGAAACAGTGGCTCAAGTGCATTTGACGCCTTTCTTTAAGCAATTAAGCTCGACCATTGATTAGTGCACAATTAGTCGCAATTAGCTACAGCTCTTCAGAGATAACAGTATGGGAATTTGTGATAAGGACTGAGCGAGCAATAAAAACTTTGAATTCCAGCGTTGCCAAGTATTAGAATAATTATACATAAACTAAACACCGATACGATGTAGGTTTTATGAGGCCCCGAGAGATGTGTGAAGGATAATATGTAGACACTTGATGGGCTTGCGCCCAGGTAACACGCGCAATATCCTGCCATTCGACGAAAGGATAAAGGATCGCTGGGCCGGCGGCAATAAACGGAATGTTTACGACCAGCCCGGGTCGCTGATCGCGCATTGTGATGTCTGCTCTAAATGCAAACCAGACGATTTATCTTCTATTATTAGTAAACATGCCCACCCGTCCGTAACTCCGCCGTCCGCCTGTCCCAAGGCCAAGGATGATCTTGCTGCACTCGGTGGAAAAATCAAATTTTTACGATCATGTTAGAGAAATTTTCCTCGAGACTGTGTAGTTGCGGAAACATTTGAAAAGCCATAAAAACTCAACCCTATGACACAAGTCCTCCGTCCGTCTGCCGTCTCCGTCCGTCCTCGAGTTTCGGGAGCCGTTCGACCAGCGCTAGGCAAATATCCATAAAAATGCGTGCGCTTTCCATCAAGATTTGTTTTCCTTCTGTAAAATTTGTTTCAATTTTCTCAAATTTTATGCGTTTTCTATTGAACCAATGACAGTTGATGATGAGACGGATCATAGATCCAGGAGGGGAGCATTCCACACACATATACATATTATTAACGAGTGATCGCGATCATGAACCGATTTTATTATGCAACACA
The DNA here is from genome assembly GCA_037075325.1 of Drosophila mayaguana. Classification (NCBI taxonomy): domain Eukaryota; kingdom Metazoa; phylum Arthropoda; class Insecta; order Diptera; family Drosophilidae; genus Drosophila; species Drosophila mayaguana. The sequence continues at coordinate 5,149,820 of JBAMCG010000121.1, read as the reverse complement.
ATTGTGGCATTCCCTTTGCCCTCTGCCCCCTTTGCCACCCTTGCCGATGCCGATGCAGATGCAGTTGCAGTTGCAGTTGCAGTTGGAGTTCACCTTGCCACAGGCCGCGCTTTACGACTCGTAATTGATGTTAGTTTTAGCATAATTTATCGCTGCATTTAACGGCTTCAGGCGAAGCCTTTTAATGACACAAACGTGGCCTCTGCCATTCATCGGAATCAAAAATTATGATATTTTTAAAAATTTTTATAGCCAATGCTTGCGGGACCACAAAATTCTGTTCATCTGCTCATCCCTGTCATCATCGGCATCATCGGCATCATCGGCCGCAGCATCATCACGATTGCTCGATCGCCCACAATATTTATGGCATTTGTGTGGAAATATACGCAATATCGCAGCGCTGGGGATTGAAAATGATATAGTGTATACATTGAGATAGACAGATATAGCTGTATATAGATCTTGAGGCGCATATGCATGCTGGTATGCCAGATCCATATGGAGCTCAATTTGATTCGACCACAACAATTTGAAATTTACCTTGAATTCATTGTAAATTGAAATTCAGGGTATTATGTTTTGGGCGAAGATGTGTGTAACAGGCAGAGGAAAGCATGGCAATTCCCATACCCCATACCATATTCTTGATCGGTAATACGGGCTGAGTCTATCTAAGCTATCTATCTATCGATCTCAAAATCCGCTAAAGCTAGAGACTTGATGTCTTAAATATAAATTCCATAACAATATACGCAGCAAAATGTTATTTATTTTTCAATAGCTCATCCTATGTAGGCAATATATAGCATAATATCGATAGCCATCGAACATTTTATGTACAGGGTTGTCCATATTGTTTCTATTCAATCAAAGATAAACCCATTTATTATATTTAACCCTAAGTTTAATACCGTAATAGCTAGAGACTTAATATTCATATTTCGAGTTTCTATGTCTTCACACTATATATCTATCTATACGCCTTCCTGTCTATGGGAAGTACGATTTAAAAATGAATGACTTCTTAGGACATTCAAATATAAGCCCTCTATGAAATACAAATTTCTGTTTTCGACATTAATGCAAATCGTAATTTAAATATTTGCCGAGTGGCAATGAGTTGGTATATAGAAATAATATATATTTTGATTTATTTAGTTGTTATAGATAATACTAAATAAAAACGAACTTATAAAGTAAAGGCAGTGGCTGCAGAGACCTTCAGCTTGAGAAATAAAACATATTTTTAGGGAGAACCATAAATTTGCAATTGCAAATACTGAGTTTATTTTATTATTTATAATTCTAGTTAATATCGTCATTCAAATTTTTAATCATGTATTGTTACTTCTAATATTATTTGAGTTTAATTTGAATCAAAAATTTTAAAATTGATCATGAAACATTTCGACTTCAGTTTTCAGAACTTGTTCATCCATTGCTCAAATATTTCCCTCAAATTGTTGATATTAATTTGCTCTCATTTGGGGATCATCTGAAATTTAGATGAATGAGGTTTTTCAATCGTTCGATCGCACAATTTGCAAAGAATTTTATACATATGTATATGAAAAGTTCAATGACAACTTCGGCCGCATTCACTTGACATTGACGATGAATGGCGCCCGGAGCTCGCTGGCTCCGCTCCTGCCCCACTGCTTCCCCACCGCACCCCCAGCCCTTTCAAATGACATTCTGGAAACCCGTTGCTTCAGTTGACGTCGACGCCGAGCTTGAAGTTTAAGTGGCGCTTAGACTGGGCTGACAAAGTCCCAGCGCCAGCTCCCGGCCTGAAGTCCGAGTTCGGGACAATTTTTGGACATTTTTTGGCTTTTTTGCTGGAGTTTTTAATAAGTTATGCGGCCTGGAGCGCACTCGCCCCTCCGTTTTATAATGTGGCCAAGTTAATATGATTTTTGTCCCCAGCGGGCATTTGTGACATTCCAAAAACCCGCAGCATTCAATGCTGCACTGCATCTATATATCTTTGAGTTGTCTCCGCTGTCTCGGGCCGTTTGTCAAGCTGTCATATGCTTGTCGCACGCTGGACCCTGAAGACACACACACACACTAATGTACATATACTGGTATATACCTGCAGATATATATTAGCAGAAATTTTAATTACTAACTGAAGTTTTTTGCCGCTGCATCGGGGAAGCTTTATAAAAATTTAATTGATTGATTTATTTTGAGGCGAACAGGAGAGTGGCTCGGCTCGGCCCCGGACTGGACTGGACTGCGGTAGTTCGCCCTCAGGTAGTTAGGTAGGTGGTCAACGGAGCAGAATTTGACAAATCAATTGCCGTCGCAGGCATCGAAAGCCGAGCTAAATGCACTGTAAACTGTCTCAATAGTAACGCCTACAATGGGCACTCGGCTCTAATCCCGGGCGCAGACGGGCACAGCTGGACTTAGGCCGGACTGGGACAGCAACGGGCGGCAGCCTTTGTTGCCTTTAGAGCCGCCTCACCGCATCCCACAAAACGGGATCAATCAGCAAGGATGCCTCTGATCCTGCGGATCATGTGCGAAAATTAGTGCAAAATGTTGAGAATCCTTTTGAGACTGGCGATTTGAGGAGAGTGCAGGTAGAGGTAGCTGGGCGACCGCTCGCTGACCGGAAAATCCGATCGAAGGGATTATAATTCTTCCTCTTCGCCTTCGGGTTTGTTTCCACGACAATTACGGCAAATATTTTGCGTACTAATTAAGCAGGGCTCAAGCCGGAGCCGGAGCCAGAGCCAGAGTCGGGCTGCAGTCCGCAATCTGAAGTCTGAAAATTTGCATACGGCACGGATAGCGCATCGGATTTGCAGCAATTACCCTTTTTGCTGTCAAAGGATGTGCCGGTGGGCGTTGCGTTTGCCTCGGCCAGGAATGCCAACATGAACATTGCTTGACAATTTCCCAGAACTGAATGCAACGAGAACTATCAAAGGGAAAGAAAGAAAAATCCTTCACGCTTCACTCGATATGCAAATATTGACAGAAAATCATTTCTCAATTTCTCAAGCGTGAACGATTAGTCAAAAGGAGTGGAAATTCGGCTGTCAAGGCTAGGAAAGCCTATAAACCCCGAAAGTATTGAAGGTCATGCGAGATCGCGGCGTGCATAAGCAGTTAACATAAATCAAAACTTTATTGCAGCTATGTATATATATTATATATTATTTGTTTTCAGTCTGTATTCAGCACTCCGTTATCATTGGCCCATTTAACAGTTATTGATAGGGGGTTTCGTGCATAGATTTCGCCATGTCATGACAGAGTTCCGGAAGGAACGAAATCATTCGAGCAAAACGGGGTCTGCAGCAGGATAGCAGTTGACTTGAGCAGGAGGCACAACAGCAGAGAAAGTTTTCCGTGTCCCCCCAAATCTGACGCATAGATAGGACACGAGGAATATGTTCGCGGGATAATAGACGCTAAATAGTGACACGCGTCGCACATTTTCCGGCAGCTAGCGGCTTTATGAATATAGAATCGATTTGAGATATGGCAAACAGACAGGGAAAGGGGGAGAGAGAGAGAGAGAGAGAGAGAGGAGACAAAGAATATGTTGACTTGTTGTTAACAAAATAAAAAGAGGAACAGGACGAGGGGTGATACAAAGGACACGCGCTCATTATGGGAAATAATTTCATAACTTCTGGGAGTAGGGAGAGGGGGTTGCTGCAGCCACCCCTCGTACAATGTGCGAACAGGCGTCAACGCTGCACGAACAGCAACTTGCAACACGCAACTGTTTGGTGTGGCTATAATTTTATGAGCGATTTCATTATTAATATGTAACGTAGTGCAAGCAGCAGGAGTAGGAGCAGCAGCAGGAGTAGCAGGAGCAGGGGCAGCAGAGCATGTGGCACGTGGCACGTGGCAGGAAGGCGTTATGTTTACATAAAGCACTTGCCCACTCTGCCAGCAGGAGCCGCTACTGGGCGTTGCGAGATTTAATAAAATGATTTCGTGGCTAATGTAAATATTGGCCAGAAAGGATTCACACATACATATACACAGAAATATATGTATATGAGTATGTATATATTTCCATTAATGCGCAGTTATTAAATGCCGCCAGCCTTTGAGCCCTGATTTATTTGGCCCTGAAACGGAAGCAATAAAAAATAAAAGAGATTCGGCCACTCGCCGGCTACAAATCAAATCGAGTGCAAATGTTGTCTGAGGCTCAGCTTAAGGACCCCGAAAACTGTGCCCCAAAAACTGAGAGATAGTGAGAGTGAGAGAATGAGTGAGGGAGAGAAGGAGAGAGAGTTTCCCCCTCTGTCTGCTGGCATCTTCTAATGTGACAAACAAGCAAACGCATCTGTTGCCATTTCATTTCCATTTCGAATTCATTTTGTTCGAGTGCTTTCACTTTCACTGCCAATGCAGGCGACCCACCCCCTCCCCTCAGCCAACACATGCCCATCCGCAGACAACTACTCTGCCGCCGCCCCCCTCCCCGCCCGAGCACAGGTCGGCGGCATGTAAACAAGGAAGCGTGGTGTAAAATGTCGCTGGTGCCAATTGAACCTTCTCAAATGCCATCACTTGAGCATGGAAGCTGGGTCAACAAACTGTCTACAGTTCCAGCTCCAGCTCCTGCTCCGCACTCCGGCTGCTGCTGCTGCGGCTCAGCTACCCTGAAAACTAAGTCCAAGTCGAATCGATGCTCGCCTCTGTTTTCTCTGTCCATGAAAACAAGCCAATGTTTAAATATAAGCAACTGTTAAGCGCGTGTGTGTGTGTTAAGGATATATATCAGATAAATTGCCAAATGTTTTACTACATAGGGCGGAGGGAGAGGGGGAGAGTGTAGAGAGAGTGCAGCTGAAGTGCTTTAATACAAACATTCTTTGCTGAAGTTTGTATTTGGCTCTACAACTGCGTAAAGCTGCCTCTGCATCCTGGTCAAATATCTTGCAAGTTCTGAGAATCGTTGCTGATCCTTGGCTAATATTCTGTAAAGGACTTTGTTGTCCTGACGATCGAACTGCGTGTTTCTCTTTTTTAACTGTACAAGATCTCTTTTTTTGTAAAGTTAGAGTTATTTTGCCTGTTTATTTGTATTATAAATTATATTATAGAATTAGATTAAAATAAATGAATTAGATTAAAAGAAACTACTTAATTTTCTTAGTCTGTTCCTTAATTATCTTATTTTAAGTTTTCATTCTAAAACTTTCTTTGCATAGTTTTCAATAGTATCACTGACCTTATTTGGCTGTGAATTGGGGCATAGCTGGCCGGACTGGCAAATTAAATACCCCCATCGGGTTGGTGATACTATTTGAATAATTCTCTGTACTTTTTGTAGGCTAGTTGACCCCCTTAATGCCAATCCTTTAAATAACATAAAATAAAAATAAATAGAGAAAAAATGAATTAGATTATTGACTATAATACATTCATATTTAGATCTAATATATATGAATGCATTTCCAAATACAGCCTATGTCTATATAGACTACTTCAGTGAATTACAATTGCCAGAAAATGCCGAGAAAGCAAGTATATTTAAGGAAAGGCCATGCAAATATTGAGTGACTTTAATTTAATTCTTTATATTTAAAGTTTGCGGTAAAAATAATAAATAATAATAAATATAAATAATAAATAAAATCTCATATCAATTATTATAATTTCTTATAAGCTATCTATTATTTAAAAAGTATGCATTCATATTATTATTCTGCAAATGTTGCAAAATAACAAAATAATACAGAAAAATTGAATCTGTCCTGCGCAGCAGCTTAAAATCACTCTTCTAATCAGCTGTATTCAGTATATGTATACATAATAACATATACAGGGCTTTCTATATTCGAACGAACCATCTGGCAGCTCTATATCTTTTGACAGAGTCAGGCACTATAGGCACTAGAGGCTCAAGGCGGCTATTTGAGAGATGTCAGATTCAAAGAGTAATGTCTACAAGTCTACTTGAACCAAATAATATGATTATTATCGACAACATCCACAAAATTGTATTTTTCATTAATTTATAAAAAAAAAAACATCAGAATATGGGCAACCTTGTAGGGTGGGATGGGTCAGTCGAATATGGAGAACGCTGTATATAATATATTATTTATGTAATATTTTGCTGCACTCGTTGCTAACTTCATTGATATCTTTATCTGTCATTGATTGAATAATAATCCAATATTGTAGTTTAACTACAGAAACAAAGTCTCTATTTGAATTTACACATTCAAAAAAAAAACTCTTTTCTATCTTCTTACATACATTTTTTCTTCTTTTCGTTGATTAGACAAAAACTTGTAATTTTGTTTTTCATTTCAACAAGAAACTTGAAAACTTCTTAATGATTAATATTGACAATGATATTTAAGACGAGAAAACTCCTTTGCTTATACCTTGAGTGTTGGGCTCATAATGCATAGACATTGATCATTTGATCTTAAAAATAAAAGACTTTTAGAAATAGCCCGGCTAGAATTAGGCATATTAATTTGCTTTTAATATGACTTGGATCATATGCGGCTCCATTTCGAGGGCAAGGCGAAGGAAAAGGATTAGTTCAGTTTAGTTTTCTGGGTAGCCGAGAAACATTAACGTGGATTACGTTGCGGAGGTGCAGCATCCGAAATACACTCGAGGAGCACTACCCAAAATAGAAAAGATCATTAGTTGGTGAAATTTATTAGAGCCGGAGGCAGTGGCCGAGGGGGTTCGAGCTTCGAGGCAGCAGCGGCACGTTCCAAAACAATTTAGAAAATAATAAATGGCAAGCATAAATTAAATTATTGTAATATGAAATTTTCGTTGTAAGCTTCAAAATGAGCCGCCTTAATTAACCAAACTGTCAACTGTGTCTAGTGCGCAATTTAATGGAATCTCGGGTCATTCCCCAAAGACGCGAGCTGCCCCAGCGCTATATATGGGGTATTCAGTTCTATTCTGATGCGAGCGAGAAATTATGGAATTGACAATGCGATGGGAATGTCAAAATCCGAAATTATTTATACAGAAGTGGAAACATTTTGAAATCAATTAGAAAATGTGGCGACGCATGGCAGCAGGCAGCAGCAGGAGACGGCAGTGCGCCTCCTTTGTTTATCCATGCGCTACAAATGAAGTGCTTCGATGCCCATTGAAGTGTTGCAGCCTGATTGTCTGCATCATTCGGGGGCAAGGCTGTTCGCTCAGCTCCTCGACCCCTCCGTCTATCCATCCCTCCATCGCTCCATCCCTCACAGCGACCATAACGATGTCAATGACAAATCACGGGCGCACGTCAAAAATCTGTACTGAAATATTTGAGCTGTCAATCTATATGTATGTTACACACACACACATATATATGTGTGTGTCTGTCGCTCCCAAAAAAAAAAAAAAAAAAAGATCTCCTGATTGCTTCGAATTCATTCACTTCTAAAATTAGTTATCAAATATTGTTACAAATGTGTTGATTCTAAAACAACTGGAAACTAATGATGCCTGCCTGCCTCACAGCTATTCCTCAAGTGGATGACAACAATTTATGCATTTTATGAAAGACGAGGGTTTGATCCCGCCACTAAGTGACTTAAATACACGAATACATGAGCGAGACAACATAAACTACATTCTATAAATATACATTGACAATATCTAATACTAACTCGCTGCAGGCACAAATTTGCAATGTCGTCTTTGAATGAGAGTTGAGCTGGTTTGTAAAACGTCTACGCAACAGACAGAGGGAGTCCTTAAAGATATTATAAATATGTATATATACCATACACTACTTATAGAGGTACATATACGTCTGCTGCCTAAAATCTGCAAATGACTTAAATCATGCATTCAATATAGCTATATATAAATATATCATATAGCATCTATATATAGCTATTTATATATCATCTGCCTAAGACCTACAACTGATGTTGAATCATCACATTCATTCCGATCCATTCTGTCTGTCAAATTTGCAATGTCGTCTTTGAATGAGAGTTGAGCTGGTTTGTAAAACGTCTACGCAACAGACAGAGGGAATCCTTAAAGATATTATAAATATGTATATATACCATACACTACTTATATAGAGGTACATATACGTCTGCTGCCTAAAATCTGCAAATGACTTAAATCATGCATTCAATATAGCTATATATAAATATATCATATAGCATCTATATATAGTTATTTATATATCATCTGTCTAAGATCTACCACTTATGATGGACGATTCAACATTCATTCCAATCCATTACGTATGTCTATTCATCCAGTCCCAATTATCCTTCCTGCACTGACTTTATCAGTTTCGTTCCGCTCTTCTTCTTTATCCATCCTTAAAGAATTTGTTATTATGTTGACATATACATAGCTGATCTTTCGGGTTTGATATTCCTCTTGAAAATTATTGGAACTCATTTCGTATATGACTCGGAGGCGGAATATTTAGCAGCGCGAAAAAGAATCGAAGCAGTGGGAGTTGAGTAAAGTAAGTATTGAGTATTGACGATTGATATACATACGTATTACATATGTACATATACGGATATAAGAGTTAAGCGATCTCTTACTAGGGGCGCTGAAAAGAGCTGAGTATTCTAGTGGAGATAGAGTTGGATTGAAATCAGATAACATAGTTTATATAGAATTCTCTCTCGCCACCTCTCTCGCTCTCTCTCTCTATCTCTTTTGCTCTGTCTCTCTCGCTCTCTTTCTCTCGTCAGAATACGAACTAAGCCATATTGGCTCGACTAGTTATGAATGTCTCAATGGAAACTGCAGCCGCCCTAGGCAATCTTGACTTACATATATGGATTTTACAATTATAAGAAGAAACAAAACTTTGTTAAGGTATCATCTAGTCGAATACTTTCATTCTGACCAAAGTAACGGCCTTTAGGAAATCAGCTCAGCAGGCTTAAGGTATAAATATTTCAACTATAAACTAAAATGGATAAACAGAATTTCACACACCGTGCTCAATCAGTTTTTAGCCGGGCACTCAGATTAGCCCGCACTGTTACTTGTTGTTAGGCCCAAGGCAACGGACTCTGGGCACGCAGCTGGGGGGATTTGATATCAGCCCAATGCAGGCAATGGCCTCAGAAGAGAGCCTGTAGCCTATTGGAAAAGCATTTCTAAAAACGCGCATCAAATCCTTTGACAGTTGACATGAAAATTCGCTTTTTGCGCGAGATGACTCAACAAACGCTTTATGCCGTGTAATAGATACTTTCGCACACACACACACACACACACACACACACACACATAGTCACACATGATGTTAAGTACGTGTCTATGTCGAGCTGGAAACCCTTTAGCAAAATTCTTTGCACACAGTGAGGCAATATTAATCTCATGTTTTTCTTCTCGCGCAGTGCACGGCAATGCATCAAACGAGATTGACAACGCATTATTCAGATCAATAACTCGGCCTGGCCAGAAATACAGTTAGCTGTCGCTGCGCCAACCCTCGTAGCCAGAGCTTGGTGACAGTTCGAGCTAAATGCGGAATGGGAAATGCGAAATAATGCGTGCAAGGTTGTCGCTTTTTTGCAACCCTTTCGGCAAACCGAATTTGAAACGGCGTAAAAAATTGCGTCACTCGAGGGCGAGCGGAACAAACAAGTGCTCTATGCGGCGAGGTGGGGCAAATGCTGTGAAGCGGAAATGAAATTAAGCGAAATATGCTCACGACCCGCCGCCAACATTGAATTAATCAATTTAATCTGTTAAATGAAAGGAGCGAACGAGCTGCACTGGAATCGGAGTGAGTGAGGGAGATAAAGAGAGAGAGAGAGAGAGAGGGGGGGAGTGAGAGAGCGAGCCTGAGAGGATGCCCGATCGAGGTGGGCCGGCGGCCATGAGCATGATTTAATACGGGCTCTCATTAGCATAGCAAGTTCTTATCGACATTCTTAGAAATTGTGGCCATCAACACTTTTCTTTCCCATTCTTGACCAATTTACAGCTTACAGATTGTGAAAGCTGCGTATCTGCGTCAAGGCGAACCGAGGTATCATCCCAATCGCTTACTGTATAATTTTTATGATATTGTGTGAGTGGTGTTTCAGCTTTTATTAGTCGTGCCTTTTGCTTTCAACATTTTATACTCAATTAATTCATCATTATTCGAGTTTTTCTTCTCAGTCTTAAGTTTGATCCAGCAGTCACCTCAGCAGATGCTGCGACCTGTCCAGAGATCGTTCGTCTGCTCGACAGTCGTTCACCATCAGAGACGAAGCCATCAAATTTTGTTTTTATGATTTCAAGCGAATTTTTGTTCGTCTTTTTTTGATTTTTTGATTTTTTTGTTTCTTGCTTTCAGTTTGTTTTGTGTGTGTGTTCGGTCTGAGGTTTTGTTTAATTTTAATTTATTTACTTTGAAATTCAATATTTGGTAAATGTATTTTTAATTTTATTGCTCTTGGTAATTATTAACCCAAAATGGTGTTAGATAGGCGCGTATCGCTCCCTCCGATGTGGAGGAATTTGTAACCCAAATTTTGTTTTTTTTTTTTTTTTCAAATGCCCACTGGAATTGATTGAATAGGCCTATTTAGGCTATGTGTCAATGGATGAACAGGCCGATTGAAATGATGGATCATGATAAAGATGATGACGATGATGATGAACAATGTTAATGGTAATGCAGGTGATGAATTTGATGATATTATGCAGCTGACTTGAGAATGATGTTAAGATGATGCTGGTGTTCATGATGATGATGATGCTGGTGTTTATGATAATAGTGATGACAATCATGATGAGAATGATGATTATAAACGGCGTATATCGTTTATTAGGTTGATGATTATGATTATGATATAAATTATGATTGTTAGATTTTGATTACTGTAATTAGATTATGATAATCTAGTTAGTTATCGAGTAATAATGATAACATGAGGAGTAATGATGATAATTATTGTGCTTATTGAGATAGTGAAAATAGTGATAGTAATGATGATATTGAGTATAGTAATTAGGATGATGATTATGTTTAAAATAATGTTGAGAATAAGAAAGGAGGATCTTAATAGTAATGCTAATGACAATGATCATGAATGGGTACAGATAACTATCTATAATAATTGTGGATTTGATCAGAACAATGCTTATAAAGATGATGGGGATGATTATAAATATGATAATGGGAAAGAATAATGTTAATAATAGTAATGAGCTCGGTATTAATAATAAATAAATCGTATGTATATACATATATACATATGTACATGCACAAATATATTAAATATATATATTGTATATGTATGTACATACCTATCAACGCCCATACATATATACGTATATTACTAATTTAAACTTGTTAATATTTGATGTCATAATTCATAGCCCATAAATACTCACACACACACACACACACACACATATATGTATTCACATAAAATATATTATAATTAAAGCTATTCATAAGCTTCTTCGTTGCGTCAGTCAATTATGAAGTTGAGGGCATTTCGTCATCGCAACTGGTTAAGGCTACAAATATAGATAACATAAATATGGTTGGGTTTTATATCGATTTTATTTGGACCGTTTTTTATTTTAAGGCCCATTCGCTCGACTATAGGAAGTTTAATTGCATAAATCACTTGCGAAATTGCTAACAAATGCCGATAAGCTTCTGACTCGATCAGTTTCACGGTTTGAGCGGCCATCAAGTTACGAAATGTTCCAATCTGGGCCCACAAAAACGGAATAGGTAATGAGGGGGACGCACCACTGCACCACTGCACCGCTGTACCGCTGCACCGCTACACCACTGCACCACTGCACTGTGGTACTAGGGCACCATTGCAGCGAAAGCCCCACTGCAATTTCAATATGCACCCAATACCAAACCCAAACAAGTAAGGAAGCTCTAGTCGAGACTGCTCGACTAGGAGATACCCTGATCCCTACAAAGAGCTGATATTCACGCACGCATAAGCACGCGCTCTGCTAACTGCGCAGTAAGCAGCGACTGCGCTTGGGCTGCGCTGCAATGTGGGCAATATTATGAGAATTTTGTTGCTGAATAATTTCTCCTGTAGTAGGACTATCTTCATGAAACTTTCAGAACGTGATCACAATGTGCAAAGGTGTGTACATTTCAAAGCACAAGTCTCTAGTACTTAAAATACGTTTTTTACAAATTGGTGGCGAAGGGGGCGTGGTATCCAAAATCTGTAAGTGACGAAATCTGCGTATTGATCAGATGTATATACACACCAAATCTGAAGTCTCCAGGTCTAAAAGTATTGAAATTACGGTGATTAAACAAAATCAGTTTATCGATTATTCGCGATAAAAAAGTAATCGGATGAGTTATCGAAAAAAAAAAGATAAACTTGTACTGCGTATGGTACACATGAGTATGCATACCAAATTTGAAGTCTCTAGCTCTTATATCTTCTGAGATCTAGGCGTTCATACGGACGGACGGACGGACGGACGGACGGACGCAGAGACGGACAGGGCTATATCGACTCAGCTCGTCGCCCTGATCAAGAATATATATACTTTATGGGGTCTGCCACGCCTCCTTCTGCCTGTTACATACTTTTCACAAAACCATTATACCCTGATTTCCCATTTTTAATGGGATCAGGGTATAACAAAACTTTGAGTGTGTGTGCGTGTCCGAGGTCGGGTGTGGGCGTCCTTTCACAGCGTGGGCAGGGGCCGGCGGAGGCAGAGGTAGGTGCATTTGCGGAAATGTGTGCACAACATGCAACATACATAAATGGAAATGCCGTTTGGAAAACATATTGTTTTTGGGCTCCAAAATGCACTCATTTTCCTAACGCGCCCCATGGGATCGGGCATTGGGCGTGGGGCGGGGGCGGGGGCGTTGGGTATTGCTCTATGGCCCGTTCCGAGGGACATTGGGCTCTGTTGCTTTAGCCAGCAGACAATTTAGAAATTGGACGGCATTTTTCGTTGAATTGTGTGCTGATTGTAATTCATTCGGTGCGTGTGTCTGTTTGAAGAGTGCACGGAGTGCCCCAATGCTCTGTGCCCGGCCCTTGACTCTGCTCTACCGCTCTACCGCCTACAGAGGGAAAATTTGAAAATTTTGATTGCATGTTTCGATACAAAATGGCAATGCAAAGCGAGCATTGCCATTGCCGAGGCTGCTGCTGCTGCTCCTGCTGCTCCTGCTGCTCCTGCTCCTGATGCTGCTGCTGATGATGATGATGATGAGGCATGCCAATCCCGTTGACGCTGAGGACGACGAGCTGGCTCTACGTTGAAGATTGCCCCAATGTTGGCCAAGGGACTGGGACAGCACCGGGGGGAACTTACCAAATTGCAGTGCGTGTGTTTTGTGCATCGGTCTTTGGGATGCTTGTGCATTTTCAAACGACGAAGCGTAAATTAGGATTTCAAAATGACATTTGGAATATTTACGACTTTTCTAACGGAGACACAGCCAGGATACAGAGCACAGAGCACAGAGCACAGTGCCGGACGTTGTTGTTCATGGTAATTGCGTAGCCGGTTGCCTCGTTGCCAATAGCTGGATGATTGAGAAGGAGACGGGAGTGGCGGTGCTGGTAGGGGTGCTGATGGGATGCATGGGCCTAGGCCACTGAGTTGGGCTGTGAATCGGCTGGCTGTTTGCACACAGGTAAACCTGTAACGGTGCTAGGGAAGCGGGGGAAGGGGGAGCCGGGGGGTTATTGAGTGCGTTTGACGTTCTTTGTTGAATTATGCAACTTAAAAGTTGCACACGTCGACTCAAAATTGGCAAAATAGAAGCTTTTGATTGGAAAATTGTTTGATTGGTTGCAATTTCAAATTTAAATATTTTCACAAGCCCACAAAGGCACCTACTACAACTGCCATTGCTCTTGTTGGCTTTGCACACACACACACACACAACACAAATACAAATACGAATGCGAATGCGAATGCGAGTGCGAATGCGAATAGATTCCAAAAAAATATTTCATTTGAACATGTGAAAGCACTCACAGCTCCATGAGCTCTATGGGTAATCAATCTCTTTTTCATATAAGTCAAACTTGTCGTGTGTGTAGAGCGGAAAAAAATGAAATGGAAATCGGTAGACCAAACAATATAAAGATGAAGCTTCACACATACAGACACGCACACACGCACAGGCTGGCAGGCTGAATAAGCTTCCATCAATGTCTCCTGGCTATAAAATGTTTTGCAAAAAGAACAAAAATAAAACAAACAACAACAAAAAATAACAAAAATGACTAGAAAATCAAACATGGCAAAGAAAAATTACCAAGTACCAATATGCAAACAAACACACACATCCAAGTGTGTGTGCGCGTGTGTGTGTGCGTGTGTGTACTCTGTGTATATTTTCCATTTTCACCAAAATAAGTAAACATCATCAATGTCAAATGGAAATCAAGCGCATCAGGGAGCGGAGGGCGGGTGCTGCTGCGGCTGTGAGACAGGCATTTACTTTTTATGAAACTATTTCAAAATGCGAAAATCGTTTCGCATCAAATTTTGTCAGCGGCATGTGTCAACATGAAATAAAAGCAAATTCAGCAAGCAAAATAAAATAAGAAAGTTTTGCTCCATGTGGAATATATATATATAAAAATATAGAGTGCCACAGGCAGAGCGAGTGAGAGAGAGAGAGAGAGAGAGGCATACACACAATAGAAACAGAAATAAATAAAATAACAAAAAATAAATTCCGTCCGAGTTTATTGACATTTTGGCAAACGCAAATTTAAATCTGAAATAGCGACAGGAGGACGCCAAATCACTGGGGAGATCCATGGAGAGTGCTTGACAGGGTATATCTAACAGGGAGCAGCAGAGAGCTTCAAGCAAGGCATAAGGAAGCGAGCTCAGAGCTGAGTCGATCAGTCAGATCTCTCCGTATATATACAGCAATCTCGGGAACTGTAATAACTAGAGATATACAAGATTTAAAATATACTTTATTAGATAAAAATTGTTAGTGCTTCAAGCTGAACTTGAAGATAATCAGAAGTGCAGATATCAAGGTAGGATTTGAGGCTGTCATCATCTTATCTAATATGGATTCATTTATTGGAGCTGTGAGTGCTTTGGAAAATAAGCACATTTTAATAAGATAATTGTATCTGAAAGTGAGATAGCATAAGATATATATAAGAACTTATAAGTCAACTATTATATTATATGAATTTATTATATTACTATATGTAATAATATATGCACTAAATAATAAATATATATTTTTAATAATATAAAAATGTGTAAGCCAAGTCTTTGTATATATATGTATTTATGAATATTGATCACACTCTAAATATATATATACAGGGTTCTCCATAGTCGAGTGACCCATCTGGCTGCCCTATACCTTTTGACAGCGATGGGTACTATATGCCCTAGAGGCTCAAGGCGGCCATTTGAGAGACATCAGATTGAAAGAGTGATGTCAACAAGTCTACTTGATTTAAAAAAAGAAGCCCTGTATATCTGAATATAGATCACACTCTATATATACATATACATAGATATTCAAGATATTTTTCAGTCATGTTACTATATTCTCTAGAAAGGCTTTCTCGACAGGCTCTTGTCTTGCATACATATACATAGATATATTTTTCCTGTGTGCTCAAAGTATTTTCTAGTCAGGCGCTCTCAGACTGATCTTACTCTCTATATATATATGTATATGTATATGTACATGTTAAGGATTTTTTCTTAGTTTTCAGGATATTATGTAGAACGGCGTTTGTCGTGCATCCATATACTTTACTCTTTCCTTACATAACTCTCTCTATTTATATAATAGATATAGATTATACATATATAATAGACATGATCAGGGTATTCTCTAGGCACTCATGCAATGGATCTCGCTCTCTCTATATTAAATATTGATATATATATATATTTATATATATATATATTCAGGGTATTCTCTAGTCAAGCGCTCTCGCTTGGCGCATGTCTTGCTTGTTTTTGTGCTCGATATCCTGTGCATACGGCAAATATTTCAAAGCCATTGGCACATGTCCTTATGAATGATGTGTTAATGTGACAGCGAGTGACGAGCGCTCCCACCGCGCGTCGCTGTGTGGGTGAAGCTTGAATTGACAGTCGAGTATCGAGTACACAGATATATTCGTATATTCGTACACTCCGCCCACCCTGCGCTGGTGTATATTCCCCTTGATTAAATAGTGCCTGTTTTTTTAAAGGTTATTCAGTACTTAGAGCCGAGCTGAAGGCCTTCGCTGCACTCGAGTCTCAGCGATCTCAATTACATTCCGACTTATTCGAACTAGAGCTAATTACGGACAATCCTTAAGCATTTACTACCCCTCCCCGCACACACACACACACCCACACAAATCGTAAAAAATCAAAAATCTCCCCAGGGCTGCATAAATTAAAGGCTTGACTCGCAAGCAGTGTCGCAGCCACGTGCTCCAAAACAAAGCAACTGAAAGGAAACAAGCAGCAGCAGAGAGAGAGGGAGGAAGAGAGAGAGAGAGAGAGAGAGAGAGAGTGAGATAAAAATACGAATAGAACAAAAAATCGCTCTGGGGCAATGGAGGGCCCCCAGAGCTGGCGCACAGGACACACGTTGCTCTAAGTGTAATTTTGTATCCTTAGGAGATTTGATGCTGCTGCTGCTCCTGCTGCTGCTACTGTACTCCGCTTTCAGTTCAAGGAAATGCGACAGTTTTCACTTTTGTGGGAAACTGAGAAAAAAATACATTCGACACGCGTGCAACATTTATCAAAAAGAGAAAAGAAAAGCAAAGCAAAGAGAAAAGTATTGAATACCTAAAAAAAAGTAGCTTTTGATATGCGGAATTGTGATTGATCGATTGGTAAATGTATATGGTTTATAATAAATGTAATTCAATATTATACGTATGCGGTTTTTGACCTTTATGCACTGGCAGGGGCCGACAACTAGAAAACCCTTTTTTGCTTACCATTTTATTGAGGGAATCAATCATTGAACTCAACTCGCCTCAACTCTTATTGCCTAGAACACGAGCGCGAATTCTTGTTGGCAATTTAAAGCGATTGCGTCGATTTGGTGTTGCCATAAACTCTTGGCCTTCTTTCCCCATAAATAATTTGATTGGCGTTATTTTGCGATTTATTTTGAACTAGCCACGAATTTATTAATTGCCAAGCCTCATAAATACGTGGCAGCCGCTTTATGACCTTTGACGAACGTCAACGTCCACTGCCGCCTCATGCTGCTTCAGCTCTTGCCAATTGGGTTTTTCTATCGATTTATGTGCAGCGCTGCGTTGCCTTTGCAATATAATTCGTATTGCATCATATTTTGTGACATGGCCATAACTTAGGCAAGAGATAACTCCGAGTTCACAATTACACGCCGAATCGTTTAAAAACTGCAGTGGCTTGTCTCTCTGCAGATCTATCTACCTGTTCACCTGTGCACACTTATGTGGAGCAGGAGCACTGCTGGAGCACGCTATGGCATATACTGCGACTGCATTCATTCATTTATAATTTAATAACGGCCGGTGTCGGTATCGTTCAGTCTCTGATGGATGGCCCGCCTGACTTGGGATGAGATGAGATGAGATGTGGGCACCACTGGATGCTGCACTGCATTGCTGGGACACTTGGGAATCGTAAAAGTTTATGTTTGCCTCGTTGCCAGGTTTATAGGCCGCAAGAGTTGCAGTTTCCACTCTCTCTCTCTCTCTCTCTGTCTCTCTCTTTCTCCTGACTCATATTTTCGTGGCCTTTATGGCGTTTGGCAAATCGAAGGCTATAATTCACAATTTAATTAAGAGCCGTATATAAAGCGAAGTACATGTTTTCATCGGCAGCAGATTTATCGCGGTGTCCCATCCATCGGATAGCGATTCGAATTTGCTGCTGATGTATGAAATATAGTTTCCTTGCCTTTCAGGCATCTTCATAAAAGATCTTGAATGAAAACACATCTCGATAAAAGTTATTTGATGTTAAATCGCTGTTTGCGTCTAATAAGAAAGGTCGCTTGTATTGTCTTAGGACTCGACTTGCAATTTAAGTTTGAAACTTTTCGGATCTACGTCGTATCTGGTCTTAATTTCCGCAGAAACTTTTAACCGCACATAAAGAAGGCGCCGGATCTATCCGGGCATAAAGCAAAATGCGTAAAAGTAATTTTAATCGAAAATTGATTTATAATTGAAAAATCTCATTTGCAGAAATTGATTTACCGCATCAACCTCAGCGCCTTCTCGGCACAAGTTGCGTGGCTGCTGCCAGATGCGTGCATTATTTCTGCTCTAGCTGAAGCTGAAGCTGAAGCTGAGAGCAGAGGGAACGAGGTGTAATGGGTAGATAACCGAGCGTCAAGTGGTTGGGCCAACAAAAAGTTTCGTAAAGCAGAAAAATGTCTACGGAAGACGCAGCAGCTGGGCAAAAAACATCTTGCGGATAAGAGATACCGGCCTCGCAGCATCCTTTGCCTTTGCCTTTGCCGTTGCCGTTGCCTTTGCCTTTGCCTTTGCCAGCCGCCTTAACTGCCTGCCCTGACAGCGCCAGCTCTTGGGCTTCTTTTGCTTTTGTTGCTGTTGGCGTCGACAACTTTTCCGATTGACTTTGCTTACGTTTAGATTTTTCTAGCTTCAATCTGATGCCCCTCCTTCTGGTGGTGCTGCTGCCGCTGCTGCTCCTGCGGTAAGCGCATGCTTGTGGCAACATTGTAATTTTGAAAATGAGTAAAGTTTGAAAAACCTTGTGGTCTGAGATCCCAGTTGCTCACTATCCAGAATCCAGTTCAAACGCTTTGCTCCTGTCTTCGCTGCGGCCTGACTTCAGACAAATCAAATTCTTACACAGAAATCCCACTCACTGACTGCGAGTGGCACCACTTCCGGTTCCGCTTTGACACTTGTTTTGATGATGTGCTGACCCTCGACCCCAGACTCATTCCAGGGGTGCACAAAACTTTTGAGAATCCTTCAACTAAGTTTTTTTTTTTTTTGCTTTGCGATTTATGTGCGCCGTCTCAAGTGTCATCTTCCATTGTCTCAAGCAATTGGCGTGTGAGAGCTCTTCGCTTGTCCTTTGACAATTATTACACTGTTCATGCTCGGCTCCTGAAATTAAAATTAATTTTCTTTCACAGACGTCATTGTCTAGCTTAGCAGCAATCAAATTACAGAGCAATCACTTTTTCACAAAGTTGAGATGTTAACAAAAGGCAGAGTTTTCATTAGACAGTTTACATCCGATGGGCTCTAGGGTGGCTAAACAACGACTTAACAAAGATTTTTAAATGTTTGGTCTAACTATGAAAGACATTTGTTTTATAACCTGAATTATTATGTACAAATGTGTTTAGCACGCATTCACTGATTTCACAGCACGCGTCACACTTTAGACAAGGAATATTACAAATTAAGTAAAATTACTCAAACAAATTTGGAAATCAGCCGTCATTTGTTTAATGGCAAACTACTATGCGCTTTGCGATGACGAAGCTTACAAATTGATTGACGGCTGTCGTTCTGAAATGGAATCGACACGGCAAGTATAGCTGTCATAGATACAGATACATAAAGACACAACTATACAGATACAGATACAGATACAGATACAGATACAGATACAGATACAGATACAGATACAGATACAGATACAGATACAGATACAGATACAGATACAGATACAGATACAGATACAGATACAGATACAGATACAGATACAGATACAGATACAGATACAGATACAGATACAGATACAGATACAGATACAGATACAGATACAGATACAGATACAGATACAGATACAGATACAGATACAGATACAGATACAGATACAGATACAGATACAGATACAGATACAGATACAGATACAGATACAGATACAGATACAGATACAGATACAGATACAGATACAGATACAGATACAGATACAGATACAGATACAGATACAGATACAGATACAGATACAGATACAGATACAGATACAGATACAGATACAGATACAGATACAGATACAGATACAGATACAGATACAGATACAGATACAGATACAGATACAGATACAGATACAGATACAGATACAGATACAGATACAGATACAGATACAGATACAGATACAGATACAGATACAGATACAGATACAGATACAGATACAGATACAGATACAGATACAGATACAGATACAGATACAGATACAGATACAGATACAGATACAGATACAGATACAGATACAGATACAGATACAGATACAGATACAGATACAGATACAGATACAGATACAGATACAGATACAGATACAGATACAGATACAGATACAGATACAGATACAGATACAGATACAGATACAGATACAGATACAGATACAGATACAGATACAGATACAGATACAGATACAGATACAGATACAGATACAGATACAGATACAGATACAGATACAGATACAGATACAGATACAGATACAGATACAGATACAGATACAGATACAGATACAGATACAGATACAGATACAGATACAGATACAGATACAGATACAGATACAGATACAGATACAGATACAGATACAGATACAGATACAGATACAGATACAGATACAGATACAGATACAGATACAGATACAGATACAGATACAGATACAGATACAGATACAGATACAGATACAGATACAGATACAGATACAGATACAGATACAGATACAGATACAGATACAGATACAGATACAGATACAGATACAGATACAGATACAGATACAGATACAGATACAGATACAGATACAGATACAGATACAGATACAGATACAGATACAGATACAGATACAGATACAGATACAGATACAGATACAGATACAGATACAGATACAGATACAGATACAGATACAGATACAGATACAGATACAGATACAGATACAGATACAGATACAGATACAGATACAGATACAGATACAGATACAGATACAGATACAGATACAGATACAGATACAGATACAGATACAGATACAGATACAGATACAGATACAGATACAGATACAGATACAGATACAGATACAGATACAGATACAGATACAGATACAGATACAGATACAGATACAGATACAGACTGTCATTGCTTTCGACACACGTGTTAGGAGCGGCCGGCGTGACAATACGGGATGGATGCAATAGCTGAGATAGCTATAAAAAAACTACAACCACTGAGCTAGCTGGGGCTCTCTGTCAATCTGTGTATCTCTGGCTGGTGTTGATGCATCGATTTGAGTTTAATAAATTGAACAGTTTGCAAAAGCTGGTGTCCAATTCGGGCTGGCTTGGCAGTAAATCAAAAACAAGTTCCAAAAATTTGTGTCACCTCTGATCAGCAATCGATCGCTGGAAATTGGCGACAACGGCATAGCAATCGTTCACGTACGTGATCATTTTATTGAGCACATTTGACTATTATTAGGGAAATCGCATTCGCTGTTTTCGGTATTTATGGAAACATGATTTATATGTATCGTCGCCCCATCGGCATTGCGCATACGCGCCGTGTTACGACCAAATTGGTCAAAATTGCATTTCGATTAAGTCAAGTGAGCTAAATGATTACGATAAAGATTCTGACATGAACACAGCCCATTCTCCGAACTTGTCTGAGTTATGGATATATTAAATACATACGATGGGAGCTAAGAGCTAAACTTGCCTTCATGCTCAAGCGCTGATCAAACTTGTGCGATTACACAAAAATGTTAGTTATTATAGAAATAAAAAATAATTCAAGTCATAATGGTCTCGGCGTCAAAGGCAGTGCATGACAAACGGCTTTTCATTATATAAATACGTCTAATTAAAAATTAGTGCAGTTTTTAATTAGAGAAATACGAAAATGAGACTTCATAACCAGTTGCCAAAAATGGCACAAAAACAAAAAAAAAAATAAAAATAAATAAATCAAAAAGAGAAACAGAAATCAAATCAAATAAAATTGAGCAAAAAAATGAACTGAATACCGAAATGACGCAAAAAAGGCATAAGCGACAGCAGCAACAACAACAAAGCAACAGCAGCAACAGAGCAACACCAGCAACAACAATAGAGAACATGAAGCGCTGACAAAACGCTGAGCGCTGCTGCCATTTATGAAAACCATGTTGACATGCGCCGGGCACAGGCGGCCAAGCATTTAGGGGGGTTGGCGAGGGGGGACGCTTTGGCGGGGGACTTTGAGCTGCAGCTTGCAACGAGTATGAAATAATTTCTAACTTGGCCTGCGCTGGCATTTTTGCCACAATTTGCCGCCAGTTGCTGTTTTGCACTTTATGGTCATGCGTTGTGCCGACTCGCTCCAAATTCTTGAAGCGGCCAGCTGCTGCTGATCGAAGCGAGCCACAATTCGTAGCACACGGCAGACCGAGAGGAACGTGCCATATAAATTGGCTAATCAAACTGATGCTTCGCTCGTTCTGTGCGTGGCAAAGCGACTGATTGTTGTCCCTGTTCAGATTCAATTTGGATATTGCAGCCACGTCCCCTGGGCCAGCGATTCGCGTGAGAGTCATTGCGTCACTTTGTAATTGGAGACTTGTCACTTTTATTTACTTTATTTTGTGAGTGTGGCTGGTGGGTTAATAACGCCAACGGCTGATGAACTCATATGCTGTATCGATCATTAAAAATCTAAAATAAGGTAAATAAATGTAATAATATACAAATACATATAAAAATTCCTTAAAATGTCAACAAAATCTTTTGAAATTTAATGAAAATGAATTAAAGTTTACTTTTAAGTGGAATTTCTGCATACTGGAGATACTGGAAACGGAACACCCATATCATCTTGTGTTATCGAAATAATCGTAATTCGATAGGTTATATGATATGATATAACCCACTAGATTTTTATTTATTTTGATCAAATCTGGCATATAAAAAAGAATAAAACTGTGAGTAATACTTAAAAACTGCTAAAAATAAAATAAATAGATAGATACATTTTATTTGAATTATCTGGCAGCTGGCATATTCAATAGATCTTTCTCTACACAATTTAAAGACCAATCAGAATATTAGATAAGCAAGTGTAACAGTTTGAGATACTTTTTAAGAAATTGCTTTTCTAGACACTAAAACGCGAATGGGAAATTTATTATATATTATCAGCTAATGTAGTTTACAATTTGATTTATTAACTCTTAAGTCTTGGCAATGTCGGTAGACTATATAATATAGTATTTAGTATATATTTTAGTATTTAGTGTTAAGTATACTTATTTCCTACAAAGTATATGCATAAGATATGTCATTAAACTATTTTTTATATTGTACAGTATCTCATATATAGCTCAATATTTAGTCTATAATGTAGGCTATAGTCTATATAGTGTAATGTATTTTATTTAGTATATTTTATTTGATTTAGTATATCTACTTTTTATTTAAAAATAGTATTTATATACTACCATTTGTATCTGTGCACTATTTATTTATTAACATTGCACTGTATATTGTTATTATTATTTATATTGCACTCTTTATTTTTATTTTGTATAAATTACAGTATTTACTACAGAGTACTGCACTTATTATATGCTACAGATTTAGTGCAATATTTAGTATATACTTTAGTACTTAGTCTCTCATATAGTAATTAGCGTAGAGTATAATAGTATGTAGAGTAGTATTATATTATTATGAGTAGTACCGAGTATACCATCCAGTATTTATACAGTATTTATTTAGTAGTATTTAGTAAATGTTTAGTATATAATATAAATATAAATATAAATATGTACTTGCATTTTTTATACGATTTAATAATTACTACATATATTATAGTTTGGTTTATTACATAATATTTAGTAGCTAGTGTAGTATTTTCGGCATAATGTAACATTTAGTACAGTAAGTCTATGGTGTACACTACTTTATTTTACTGTATTCTGTACTATATAATATTGTATCCAGCATATGCATAATATTTGGCAGGGTAATACTTATCGCGAATTACCCATTTATTGGAAAAGACACACTCATGCTTGAGCTACTTCTTCATTTCTGTTTCATATGTAGGTTAGACTATAATGTCAGAGTGTAGTATTTGCGTTTGTATAATAAGTCGAGCTTATCTGCACATTGCCTGTAGCGTGTTATATGTGTAGTAAGTAACACTTGCACTTGTATGTGTATCCAGGCAATTCCATATAAAACTGTTACTACTGGGCATACAAAGTATGAGAACTATGCGTGGTTTCACCTTGCGCAGTTATCAACACGGTCGAGTTGGTCGAGTTGTCGGGTCAAATAGTCGTCGTTTGGCCACAAATTTATGCATTCAAGTCATAAAAAACAAATCCAAGTGAGCAGATAAGGTTAACGTGTTTTTATAGCTATTTCACATTATAATTTCACATACGCGCGGGTGAGCCGAGCTCAAGAACGTTCGTCATATAAAAATTCAACGACTTTTACAAGAAAAAGCGATAAAATTATGAAAATTTTAACGACTTTGTGCGTGTGCGTACCTTTAAAGAGAACAAGTAGAAATGATGTGGTCGGGCGTAACCGACTGAGTAATACACCTTTGTGGGCCTTAAGATGAAAGCAGTTCTGGAATTAGCTTGATAGTGATAAATATAGAGAGATATATATAGAACTATAGGAGGTAAAGTTTCTCCAGATTAGCTATATCCCGCATGAGAACATTCAAAACCGATCAGGCAATTTTCAGCTCATCAGTTCTCTCCCTCTTAAAATGCATACAGAAGTCCAACCAGGCCACCAGTGCAGAAACCCCATATACTCCTTTCACTCCATGAACGAGTGTGAGAGTGAAAAAACATCAAACACATATTTAGCCATGAGTCGCATGCCTCGTATGTGGAGCGCGCTAAATGTACATGTAACTTGTCATAAGCGCAACTCAGTTCCCCGTTGCAGTTGGGCTTGAGCAACTGGACCTGAACACGTTTCATGTCGTCGCTGCTTGGAGCTGTTGCCGATGATTCCGAGAATAACAGCCCAGCACGCGCGAGTCACTTCGAACTCCGTTTGTCATACAAAAAAATGACAAGCAGGCCTATCGCGCCTTTTGAAGATCATCACGTAGCGTGCATGGGGCTCAGCATTAAAAAGTCGTTGCGCTCACGCAATGGCTAAAATTAAAATGAAATAACATAAATGCAGTGGAGGGGAAAAGTCAACACCTAGACAAGATTCCTTAATCGAATTTGCATTAAGCGATGAGCAGCTAATAATCTGTAAACCAAATTAAAAAGAACTTAAGCGCGCGTTCAACAGAAAAAACACCAACAACCAAAAGAGAAGGCCGCCCCAAAAAATAAAAAAAGGGAGCTTGGGCTGGAAAATATTTCCAGCAAATTAAAGCTAATGAAAGTGCTTAGTTCCGGCAGAGCAAGGACCACCTTACGAAAACACTGAAAGCGATAATTCATGGATGTCTGGAAGGACGCAAGGAAGGACGCCTTCAGACAGCTCCAGCTCCTGCGACTGACGCTGTGAAAAATGTGCCTTGCCTTGCCGGGCTAATGATAATGATAACAAACAGGCCTCAAGTCTTGAAGTCAGAAACTTTTTGACATGCCGCGCCTCGCAGCCGTCGACCCCACCCACCTCCGCCTCCAGCTTAACCTCCACTTCGCTGCTGCCGCCGCCCACTCGCTGGGTATTCAGAAACTTGGGGTGTTTTTAACGCATATTTACATATAATTCATTCATTTGGCCGTTCATCCATTTTGAAAATGTGAATTCTTGCGCATCATCATTGTTTGATTACTCGTGCTTTATTCTTATACATATATATTTCAAACTTTTTTCCTTTCCCCATTCCCCATTCCCCACTCCCGCCGCCTTCATTGCTGATTCGTTTTGTTTCGCCTTCCGCTGAGTTGGGAGTTACACAGCGACTTTTCATTTTCATTGAGCTCATTTTTTCGTTTGCTAGAAAATAGCTTGATAAATTGGGGTCGAAATCATTATAAGCGTAACAGTTACTCATAGCCATTAATTTTTTGTGAGATTGCCTAAGAGTATCGGATGAAGTACAACAATATACAAAAGAATCTGGGTCCAATTTATGCAGGGTTTACCTCGTTGATATTTGATGTTCCAGACCAGCCTGAATATCGAATATACAAGATGTTGTTTATTGCTCAATAGAATATTTGATATGTGAATTGGTAAAATATTGTTTATTTTATAGTTTTGTCACTAATGAAAAAAATAATTAATTCAAAATTTTCTATCTTAGTTAAATCTGTAGATACTTAAACATTATAATTGTAGATAAATGAAAAGCACAAAATAAAAATGTATTTATTCAATTATGATATATGTAATAATAATTTCGGAGACATTAGCGATTATAATTTTAATATAAAGTATTAAGAAATAAAAATTATTTTTTAAGTTATAAAAATATAAAAAATATATATATAGATATTTTTAATCATTAAAATTAGTTTATGTGATAAGTAAATAAATATAATTTTATTATAATTTCGATCTCACTATAAAAATAATATTAGAAGCTTGTTGAAGATCAAGATCAATTATTTAGTAATAAAAGCAATCTTAACAAAATTATACTTAATAATAATCACACAATCACCACACAAAACAAAAACAAGTAAGGAAGCTCTAGTCGAGACTGCTCGACTAGGAGATACCCTGATCCCTACAAAGAGCTGATATTCACGCACGCATGAACACGCGCTCTGCTAACTGCGCAGTTAGCAGCGACTGCGCTTGGGCTGCGCTGCAGTGCGGGCAATACTATGAGAATTTTGTTGCTGAATAATTTCTCCTGTAGTAGGACTATCTTCACGAAATTTTCAGAACGTGATCATAATGTGCAAATGTGTATACATTCCAAAGCACAAGTCTCTAGTACTTGAAATTGCAAATTGGGGGCGAAGGGGGCGTGGTATCCAAAATCTGTAAAAGAAAAAGTTTGCGTATTTATCAGATGTATATACACACCAAATCTGAAGTCTCCAGGTCTAAAAGTATTAAAATTACGGTGAATAAACAAAATCAATTTATCGATTATTTGCTATAAAAAAGTCGGATGAGTTATCGAAAAAAAAGATAAACTTGTACTGCGTATGGTATACATGAGTATGCATACAAAATTTGAAGTCTCTAGCTCTTATATCTTCTGAGATCTAGGCGTTCATACGGACGGACGGACGGACAGACGGATAGGCCTATATCGACTCAGCTCGTCGCCCTGATCAAGAATATATATACTTTATGGGGTATGCCACGCCTCCTTCTACCTGTCACAAAACCATTATACCCTGATTTCCCATTTTTAATGGGATCAGGGTATAAATAGAAAACACAAAAATGGTTTTTGAGAAATATATATTTTTACGGAATAATTTTAGTTTTCTTTTTATAAATTTCAGGTGTCAAAAATATATCCAACTTGAATTTGAAAAATGTATTCAAATTGATATGTATCTTTAAATAATTCCATTAAAGTAAGCATATATAGAACGCAAAGTAGACTCAAACATTGAATGAATGTAATATACAACAATTATGTATTATAAAAAATTAATTTTTTAAATTATTATATATTGTATTTGTTTTTATTATTATTATATATATTATTTATATTGAATTTTGTTATTATATATTTTACTAAGCAAATAAATTTCAAGTTAATTTGCTGTATATTTAGTTTCAACAGCTTTCAAGAGACATTCAACCGAAAAATCTTGAAACTTCATCAAGACTTTTATAAAATATATTTATATTTACATTTATTAAATAATGAAAAAATGTATGAACATAAAAGAAGATGAAAACTAAATAATAAATAATAATAAATAGTTTAGTTACTAGAAATAAGTTATTGCTCTACACATTTGTTATTTGGCTTGAAGCTTCAAGTATAAATATCAACATGGATATTTCTGCTCAGTCGAGCATTGTGCCAACTTATTATTCAAAAAGTTTTCGTATGTACATAGCTCTACAATGTGTTCACACCCTTCGTAGCCAGAGGAAAACAAACAAACAGCCAAATGCGAAGCACACGAGCGAACACCTCTTAGGGTGACTTTGTGCATGGATTACTTTTTAAGTGACCCATTCCCCAAACAGCCTGGACCAAGCCCGAGGCCCGAGGCCGAGGTGGTGTTAAAAGGACAAGTGTTAGGACAAGCCGTTATGAAAATTCAATTTTGTGTCGAACTTATTAAAAGCAGCTTAAAAATCGCAAGCACATTTCAAAGTAGACATTTGGGAATTTCGACAAGTGCAGTTTCCATCAAATGCGGTCCTCATCTGGGGGCGGGTTTTCATTTCAGTTCTCAGTAGCAATTTCCAGCCTTATGCTTTATGCCGCAGGGTTTGCCCTAATGGAATAATTTAGGTATTAAGTTAATCAAATAAAGCGAACAATGCGAGCCGGGCATAATTTTTACAGCTATCACTGATGACATTTTGAATACTTAAATAATGCCGAACGGAAACATTTCAAGTCATGTGTGTATCAAGAAAAGTTTTATGTTTAATCCAAAGTAAGATCTGAAAAAGCGAGATTAAATTTGATTTTAAAAAGGTATCTAAGGTAAAACTAACTTTGCCTATAATCAGGTCCGGATTAAAAAGTAGGTAAAATAGGCAGTTGGGGACCCAAAATTGATGGTTGCCTAGAGTTGAGGATTAATCCAGCACTGCCTGTAATATATAGCTCATCTCTTAGTGTTTTCTCATTTACTAAAATATTTATTTAATATGTATTCAGTTCTTATATTATTTTCAGTATTACTTAAGTATTTAAGTTAGCTAAAATATTTTCTATATTATTTGAACTAGAACTAGAGCTGACTGCTCAAAAACATTAGAAATAGCTGAAATGGATTTCTTCATTCTTTATATGAATTTAATTTTAGAATAGCATAAAGTGGGGTTTATTTACATAGATATTAGCATGCAGTTGAGGAAATTTTAGTTTTAGTGTTAAACTTATTCAGATAAGCAAAAATTATGGGAAGTTACTATTATTAAGGAAATTATGATATTAAAAAGCTCCCGCTATTTTTCCATAAATAAAGTTCCCAAAATAAAACAAGGAAATGAGATATATGCTAAAGAAACGAAGACAGATGTAAAAACTAGTATATATCTGTATGACTGTATTATTTATTATCAAATCATTATTTATTCAGTCTATCTATCAGTCAACAGCATATATATGTGCATATACATATATTATTTTTTATCCAATTTAACTCATTTCAATCCACATAAAAATAATGTATATACACCAAAGATGTATTCATCCAACCTTCAGTTCATAAGCATTTCAGTAATATTTAAATTTCTACCCCCAAAGAATAGCGACCACGCCCTCGAGCAGCCTAAACACTTTGCCAACACTTTGCTGGATTATTAAGAGCATACTCCGAGGCGGACAAGTGCATAATATTCCAATCGCTTTGTTTTATTTGTGACGATTTTGGGGATGTTCCGTTTGGTTCCGTTCCTTTATGGTCGTACAATGTAAACAACAAGACTTTCAAAATTGCATTCATTATATTAATTTAATATGCAAAAAGCAGAAACGAAAAGGGAACGTCACGAGGGTTAGCAGACATTTTGACATATTTTCATTTTCATTTTCATTTTCATTTCTTCACTTACCATAATTTCCCTTTTCATTGTGGAGATTTTAAAACCAGCCTGGAGGGCGGTCCACGGACCCACAAGTGCGCAATTTCAAACGCAGTCGACAGGTTGACTTCTCACAGGGGTCTGCGGGTAGCAACCCTATGGATGGATGCAGAGCAGAGGGTTGAAATACGATTGAGAAGATGCCATGCTTATGATTATGATATTATTTCGAAATTATCCGCTTAGTTTCACGGTGTGGAAGCCAGCCATATGTGCCGACTATTGTAAGCAGACGAAATCATTTCGCTGTTAATAATGATGACATATGATTTCCATTGTCAAATTTGTTCATGTTCCGATTGTTGCTGTTGTTGTTGTTGTTGTAGTTGCTGTTAAGCGAATTAGGCGTTTTACCATTTTATTGAGTTGCGTTGGGCACAAAGTCAACTCGTCCACTTCGTCTGCTTACGACTCTCGGGGGGAATTCGTAAACGGGTAAAGTCTAGCCGGTTGCGTTAAATTTGTTGGCACATCATTAGTCATTGACATTAGGGCGCGATGGTAAGGTGCATGGGCGTCTATCTACCCATCTGTCCTGATATTTGCGACATTTTTTAGCTGAGTCCATTTTGAGCAGCTCGCTGGGCCGAGAAAATTTTTGTGAATATGCTGGGAGAACAGTGACAATGCTACTAGATGTTTGGTTTGAATTGATATCTTTGGGAGTGGGCGTCTACATTAATGAGTGTGATTTATTATTACCAAATTGAACATCGATTGATTGGAAAAAAGAACAAACATTTAACAAAAGAGTTAAAGTTGTCGCTAGTTCTCAAAGTGAAGAGAATATGTTGGCTATGGGCAATCTGAGAGGTTTAGACTAGAAGCTTACATTAAATGTATATTCGTAAGTCGACAATACGTATAATATATATATATATATATATATATATATATATATATATATATAGACAGTTTAGTATTCTGAAATATTATATACGTCTTTTTTACAAATTTTGGAGATTAAGGGTGGAAATGGGGTGATAAAACAAAATCGAAATTCTATAAAATAAACACAAATCTATATTTAAAATTTGCAGACTCTATCTTTAAAGATGTAGGAGATATAATTGTTTAACTTATTGTCCATACGATTTTAGTCGATAACGGGAATAGTAATCGATTTTTGAAAACAAACTCGATATGCGCGCGGTGTGTACGGACTTTAAAAAAAATATCAACTCCCTAGCCCTCATATCTTCTGAGATCGACGCGCTCAAAAAAGTATAATATAATGATGATATTTTGTTTATTAAAGTCGTCTTAGACGTGATGTATGTATGATGAATGTAGGATGTATCAGACATCCTACAGTCATACAATAGTCTGGCACTTATAGACGAATTCTCTATTATTCTCAGTTTAGTTCTGAGCAAGTAACTGTCTTAAATAATTCATAAAATGAATTTAATATTATACACACAATAAAACTCGCAGCTGGGGTTATTTATTCAAGGATTTAAAAGTAATTCGATGAAACAGATTTTAATATAAATTTTAAATTTTAAAAATAATTTGTAACCCTTATTATAGGCCTACATACACATACATTTACTGTGACTTTATCTAAATGCTGTAAGCGAATTAAGTCCACATCATCAATCACATGCCCGGTCGAGGCACTCGCAAAATTTTTAATGGCCGCCAATCACGGCGTAGTCGAAAATTACGTTATGTCACACAGTGACCAGCGCCGCTTGGAACCAACCCCCCCCCCACGCTGCTTCATATAGGCCTATGTTTAAATTTCACCTGCTGTGCAGTAAATTGTATAAATGTGTGTGTAGGACGTGGATGAACGCACAATTCACTGGCTAGGATCAAGCCCCGGCCAGGAGTGGACTCAACGTATGTATATATGTAGGGGTATTGGGGGATTAGGTTTACGGCCGAGCAGTACATGAAAATGCGTTCTTGCCGGACACAGACGGAGGAGGCACTGGCTCTAGGCAAATTAATAAATAGACTGCAAAGGACGAGAAGAAGCGCAAAAAGGAAACCGCTTGACAATAGACATTTACAAATTTCGTGCTATATGTTTCGCTGAGTTTTTGTATCCGCAACTTCGGTGTCCGTGTGGCGTCTTCGTTGCTCGCTGCTCGGAAGGAGGGTTATAAAAATAAAACCTGCCTTTTGCCATATGCCATTTAAATGATAAAAGGATTTTAACGTTCCACACAGACACACTCACACACATGCACAGTTAACACGCTGACCACCCCAAAATGGTAAAGCACACGTGGTCAATTGCGTTTGGGGTCAACCCTTTCGCACGAACGCCATCATTCTGCACCGGCCACTGCCGGCCGCCCCACGTTTATATTCCGGCCTCGAAGTGTCAGCACATTTTTCAAAAGGAGCATATAAAATGGCAGTCATACATTATGCCCATATCTGCCCGCCGGCCGTTGTCCTGTGTCCTTTGTCCATTTTGCCCATTGTGCCCGCTGTGTCCGCCTCAGGGGGGGCTGGGACAAATGTATGTGTGTATGTGTGTGTGCGTGTGTTACCTAGAACAGATTATGCATTAAGCGCTTATTTAGCATTTTTATACCCTGCATCCCAACGAAAATGAAATATACTGGCCATATTGTTTAGCTCTGAGTGTTTCCACCAGCCAATGGATGAGCTGAGGTGAGAATTTTGTATTGTGCGTCCGACCGTTTGTCAATCTAGACAGATCTATTCATCAGATCTTAAAAATTGCGAATGCTAGAAAGCATGAGAGGTCTCAGTCCACTCGTCCTCTGTCTCAGCGATGTCAGGTTCTTTGAATGCTGTAAAGCCCAAGAAACAGGATCGAGCTGAGATGAGCATCTGCCTCAGCGATCTCAGCATCCATGAATGCAGATAAATTTAAGGGAATGGGAACAACTGAGTGGAGCAAGACCTGCCCCTGCGTTCATCCGTTAGTCATTCTGTCTCTGCGATCTTAGCTTACTTAAACCGGGAATGTTACACTTAAAATATATATAATTAATCTACGCTATATAAAAATGACTAAG
Source organism: Drosophila mayaguana (assembly GCA_037075325.1). Lineage (NCBI taxonomy): Eukaryota > Metazoa > Arthropoda > Insecta > Diptera > Drosophilidae > Drosophila > Drosophila mayaguana. The sequence goes on along the minus strand of JBAMCG010000121.1, from coordinate 5,117,189 downwards.
CATCAAAGCAAAGTTGATGTTGGCCTGACTCTCTATTTGGCTATTCAAGCTAAATCACCCACATATCAAGGTTTTACGTAGCCGAAGGCAAGACCCAAATTCTCCAGTTGGTCTTAATGATAGTTAGATTAATTTTAATATCTAATAGATCAATAAAAAAAATCAAGAGTCAAGTTATCGATAACATATATTTTCCTTTGACTCGATAAACATACAAAAAAATAATATTCATTTATATAATAAACTGAACGCACATCCTGAGTAAAACCTATTAATTGCCTTTCAAATAACGGGCAAAAATATTTTAATGTCAATATATCCATAAAAACTCTTCTAAAGTAAACAGAAAATTTTTAGTATTATTTAAATTTTGAATAGATATACTAGATATACTAATACTAAGCTATACCACATTAACTTACCTTTTAGGTACCTTTTTCGATTCCAGGGTACTTTCTAGTCGTGCACTCTAGCTTGCTCTTGTATAATTTTACCTCTGGCACTTTGCAATTGGACCCTGCGCATCCCATCCCATCCCATGCTCCATAAATGTTTTAAAAATTCACATTTTCTGCATACACAGAATAGGGTTGCAAACGTGAGAGGCTTATAAAATAACTCTGACGCTAAATGTAGGCTTTAGATATAAGACATTTAAATATAGGTTCGTATATATATATAGATATATTAGATTAATTGAAAAGATTCCAATAAATTGAAGTATGTTTTATATTGAAAAATAAATTTCAATTGGTTGTTCAATCAACTCGAATCGTTCGAAAGCTGAGACGAAGCACGAAACGAATAATTGCTTTTTGCTAATTAATTTGTTGTTTTGACTCAGTCTTAACCTGCTTCAGCTGACGAGCATTGTCTTCGTTCCAAGTTCTTTTCCTTTTGTCCCATTAGGGACGCGATTTTATCATGCCTAGGCGCAAGATGTATAATTAAATAAGGCGGACGTAAAAATCGAGGGATGCAAATAAACGTAAATCCTCGTTTTTCCCCCTATTTTAATGAAAATAGCATTTTAATTTCATAAATGACTGCTCGAGAGAGAGAGAGAGAGAGAGAGAGAGAGAGAGAGAGACGCTGTAGTAGAGGCTGTAAGCTGGCCAAACTAATTACGAGAGGAGTCATTAGAGCAAACGCAGAAAACCTTCATAATTTGGAATGGAATAATTACGAATGCGGCTAAAAATAATTGCCAAGTTGGCTTAAAAGCCTCTTAAAGTGAATCACATAGTAAGTGCCGTTATTTGAGCCTGTCTCATGTCCCTTCACAAAACAGAAGCCCAAACCCAAACCCAAACCCAAACCCAAAAGCCCAAGTGAAACAGAAGTAGCAAAAAAATGGTCATTTCTATTGTTTTTTTTTTTTTTTTTTGTCTTTTTTTGTGTTTTTTTGGTTAGCTGTCGCTCACGTAGGCAGCGTCCATGTAATTAAATTAAAATGGAAAAATTTAGTCGAACTGCGGATTAAATTAATTTTCATTTGCATTTGCATAAGTTTTGCCACTCGCCAGTTCGTCTGTTCATTAATTCCTTCATTATGCCATTTATTGCTGAACTTAACTAGAAATGTGCCTCTATCTGTATTCCTTATTCATTAGCCGAGCGAGCAGAGCAATGAACAATGAATGCCGATAGATAAAAAAGTACAGTGCACTAATCTAATTAAAGCAAGTCCTCAAATATATTTATAGCGCTCAAAGAGGCAATTCTCTCTGCCATAAGTTCGTTAACCTTTCCTTGGCAATATTTATCTCTATAATATCGAGATTTGCCAGTTTTGTAATATTTGAAATGTCAATCAATGGCAGCAATAGAAATTAGATAAATTCGATCGAAAATCAGGCGTCGTGTTGACCAAATAAATAGTTTGTAGGATTATCATTTGTGAAGAATGTATATCTAATTTGATATTCGAGTCTTTATAGTCCTTTCTACTTTTGCCTATATATAAAATAGAAATCGGATAACTTCAGATTATTGATTTAGTTAATTCAGAATCGAAATGCTCTAATTTATTATCAAGTAAAATATAACTTATAGTCTATAGTCTTATTATCCCAAACTCCAAGTCAGTTTTTTTCATTTGCCGGAAACACATTTGATATATATCTGCCTCAATATTGTCTGAAACTGGGAATTGCTGCTGCTCGTCAGCATAAGATTAGTTAATTATACGGAAATGTGCATAATGCTGGGAACTGGAGGTTTAAAGGTTTACTTTTTTTAATTACTTTCAAATGGCAAACAAATACCAGGCAATTTTATTTTGGAACCTTCTTGCCCTTCTCATTTTTGTTCATTTTTTTGCCAAAGCAGAAAAGAAATGTTTACAAGCTGGACCCAAAAGAGGGAGAAAAAGGAATGAAAATGCAATTTTATTTATTGTTATGTAGCTGTTTATTTATTTTTATTTTTTGTTTTCTTCCACCGAGCTTATGTAAATTTATTTATTTTGCGTAATTTTTCTTGTTTTTACATAAGAATAAATTTGCCTTGTTTTCCGTTGGCACCCAAAACAATGCCGCCCAGGCTCGAGACTGTGTTGGAGGCCTTTCACGGCCAAAAAAATTTAATTAGAATAAAAGAAAATGAGAAAAGCGAAGCAACAACAACAAAACTCAAATGAAACGAACAATGAAAAAAGAGAATATTACCTTATAAATGCAGAAGCCGATATGCTCTTCCATCACACATTTAAGGCGGGCTGATTCCTTTCAAGAGATTGAAATACTTCCAATTTAATTAATAATCAAAGAAAATTCATTTATAGGATTAAGTTTAAATATGAATTAGTTTTCTATTATTGTTTAATGATCAAAGTATTACATGACATATTTATTTAGAATTAAAAATTATCTGAAATCAAATAATTAGTATATTAAATATTTTATGGCATTGTATGGTATGTTCAGTAAGTCTCCCTTGATTTTGATCTTATGTAATGAAGATGTTCCAAATAATCATGAACATTCATTGGAGCTCGACAAACTACAATATTTCGAAATATCTTACGATCTCAATCCAAATTTTATAGTGTTTTATTGTATTTCAGGAAATCTCCCAAGTTTTGATCTTGTGTAATAAAATATTTCGAAAACAAAAAGTGTCTCTAATGATGAGTATTAAGATATCGATTTCAATTTTATGGTATTTTATTTTATTATAAGCAAATTTCTTTGAATTTTGTTTTTGTGCAGTGAGAATTATGATATATCAAATGAAAATGTTAAGATCAAAAAAGGTGCTCTCGAACTATTACGTTTAGATAAGATAGGTCATAAAATAATTATAATTATACTTAATGTGATAATTTTCACGATATCTAACGTTCTCTTTTGAAATGAGTACAAAATATCTTTTATATGATATAAACAATTTCCAATACTTTCAATCTATCTAATCTATCTATCAATCTATCTATCTAAGCAAATGATAACTATTCATAATTTGGCACAATCTTATCTGAGATATCGAGAGAAATATCTGCGCATTTGAATTCGTTATGATATACCGAACCATCATCATTGCTATGATATATCGATTGGAATATGGAATACAAATGGAAATTTCAACAGTTGAAGTAGTGCATATACAAAACGATGTAGAAATATATATACATTGTCAGATCTAAGACAGCTTATTCCATTTGTTACACAATGCACGCCCGATTCATAGGACCTTTGGCAAGTGTATAATAAGGCGGCTACAACGGGGCTTAACGTGGGGCTAGGAATTCTGTTCTGTACATTTTCGCTCTTTGCAATTTCCATGTGTAACTGACAACTTTCGTTGGCTGCAACATTTTGTAATGAGATCCGTCTCGACTGGTCAAGCTATGCGCTCTGCGGCGCCTTCTCCTGCTGCGCGGACAAAAAAGGAAAAAAGGAAGAAGAAGAGTTCTCTGTTCAATTTCATCTCTGACATGTTAGGAATTTGCTGCTGGGCTCTGCATCGCATGGCAATTAAATTTTAATAACATTTAATAAGAAGTAGCTGTGATAAATTGCATTACAGCCGCTTTCGACAAATGAGTGTGTGTGTGTGTGTGTGTGTGCGTGTGTGTGTGGCCAGTCACTTTACATGTACTGCGTCTATTCTAGCTTAATTACGCACTTAGTTTATGACTTAATATACCATTCGAAATTCTGCTCCGAGCATCCAACAGCAAAAAGCTCACCGAGGTTTGTTCCTCATATGCGTCGCTCAATTATAGAGAGCTTTACGTCGTTATGTCGTTTACGTCGCTTGGCCTCGCATGACGTTAGTTCGAGGGAAATTTAATTACGTCGTATTATGGAATTTATATGACAATGGCAGCTGGCAAGCACACACACACACACACACAAACACATGCACATTTAAATAGTAGCAGTGCTAGTGGGAGGCTTAGCGAGAGAGAGAGAGAGCGAGAGGGAGAACTGCGACAGGAGGGGGATTAATTATGATGTGCCTAAGTTGTGCAACGAGTTTTAAATGAAATGCAATAACTTTTGTTGAGGGATTTTAATTTGGAATTTGAAGTTACATATTAAATAAATTTCTCAGCCCTTTCAGTTCAATGCCAATAGACGAAGGTGGAAGGCTAAGTGTAGATTTTTAGTATTTTTGGTATTATAAATATTCTTTAAATATGTGAAGCAAAAATATTGCTAGGGATAAAGTGAAATTATGCTGAAATGAGTTTTCACAACCTTATGAATGTAGATCGATAAACAAAGGTTAACTTTCTACTTTTGTGCTTTTGGTATTTTACATATTCTTGGAATATATATAAATATTTATATATTTTTAAATATATATAAATATTTAAAATATTCTTAAAATATATGAAAAGATTCATTTTTTTGCATTGACTTTTCATAAGATTCTGAATAGATAGATAGAGTAAGTGTATAAGTTTGGTATTTTTCGTATTTAATCTATTCTTTAAATAAATATAAATATTTTAAATATTCTTAAATATGTGAACTGAAATTATGCAGCAATGACTTTTCACAACATTCTGAAAAGATAGATAGTAAAGACTTACTTTCCACTTTGGTATTTTTGGAATTTTACATACTTTTAAATATAAATAAATATTTTACATATTCATAAAATAAAAAGATTTATTTATATATATATATATATATATATATATATATATATTTTTTTTTTTTTTTTTTTTTTTTTTTTTTTCACTTTAGTAATCTAACATTATGCTGAAATGACTTTTCACAACATTCTGAAAAGATAGATAGTAAAGACTTACTTTCCACTTTGGTATTTTTGGAATTTTACATACTTTTAAATATAAATAAATATTTTACATATTCATAAAATATGTGAAAAGATTTATTTATTTATTTTATTTATTTATTTATATATATATATATATATATATATATTTTTTTCACTTTAGTAATCTAACATTATGCTGAAATAACTTTTCACAATATTCTAAATAGATAGATAAAAAATGGTGGAAAGTTAGTGCAAATATTTTGTATATTTGATATATTACATATTCCTTAAATATATATAAATAATCTTAAAATATGTGAATAACTGAAATGACTTTTCTCAAGATTTTAAATATAGAAAGTTAGTGCATATATTTGGTATTTTTTGTATTTTAGATATTCTTAAAATATGTGAAAAGATTCATTTTATCTGCCACTGGAGTAAACTGAAATTATGCTGAAATGAATTGTCACTACATTCTGAAATTGAAAATTATTTTATTTTAAATTTTATCAGAATCTAGAGACATGTTAAGCGTTATGCATAATTATTTACTCAAACTATATGTCTTTCGTTTCAGATCAAACTTAATATGTTCAATTTTTTCTTATTTGCCTTAAAAAAACTCAATTGATGCCACTAGCGTCATGCAAATTTGTTTAATAGAAAAAAGCAGCCAAGCACTAGCCAGCTTAGGGAACAGCGGGAAGCATTCCAATCCGGCCATCAAAAGGACATAACAATAATTAATGGCATTTGCTTAGAGAATACATAATGGGAGCTCGGCTACCGTCAGACGACGCAGGTGGCGGAGCGACAGGATTCTATTTTTATTATTTTCCGATTGGCAGTGAATTAATTTACAATCTATTTTTGTTGTTGTTTTTCTTGTTTCTTCGGCTGCTATTTTAACATTTTGTGTCAGCCTTATTGACACTGGACAAACTTGAATGTCAATGGGATAGCTGCGAAACAATGGGCATATAATGGAAATTAACATTAATTTGGAAATAGAAACAAGGAAACGTTGGGGGAAGCATTCATATGCACGAAATTCTCACAAGTGAAATATGTAAATTGTCTTGTAATAAAATTTCCAAGACCAAGAACCAAGACCAAGCAGCAAGGACCAAGAGCAAGAGCAAGAGCAAGCAGCAAATATAAATTTTATGAAACATTCTCCCGTCCCAGAATAGCGAAGGAATTAAAACAACGCGACAATGGAAAAAAATGTAAAATAAATAAATAAAGCGCGAAGGAAATAAAAAGAAAAACAAAACAAAACAAAATAACGCCAAGTGAATGCGACAGAAATGTGCTACAGAAAAAATTATATCCCTGCAGGGCATTATTTTAAATACTAATCCGCATCAGTTTTCATTTGAATCTTAGTGTTGGGGCACTCGCTGTCGTGGCGCTCGTTCTGCCGGCAGCCCCAGGACATCGACATCACTTCGTAGTTGTCCTTTTCTTTTTTTCAGCTTTGTTTTGTTTTGTTGTCTTTTTTATTTTATATATTTTGCCTTCATCCACGTCCACATCCACGTCCTGTTCCTGCGACGTGCCTGCTGCCATCTTTGTTTGTGCTGCGCTGTTACATAAATTCAGATGTTATCCTAAATGCACACAGCATGCACGTTATTAAAATAAGCGTCAAGCATCGTGCCACGTTCTAGGAAAACTCGTCTCATGTCCGAGCAGCTGGAGGAGCCGGAAGCTAACCAATGTAATAAAATATCGCTCGTTGCTTAATTTGGACTTTAGACAGAGGACTTTATAGCGCACGGAGTTCTACACAGTTATGGAAAATCTGCCTTGAAGCGATTTTAAATGTGGCATACTTTTCGGCGCTATTGACTAAAATTTAAATATATTAAGTAGACAAGTGTATTGTAAAATTGCATTGGATACGCATTATCTTCCTCTAAAGTCTCACATAATTATTTAAAGCTGTTAATTCTAGACTATTCACCATCAATTGTAGCATTAAGAAGACTGAAGTAAATATATAAATAATTAATGTGTAATCGCATTGGTTGAGGTATACTATCCTAAAGATAGATAGATAACCTCGCATAATTATTTAAAATATTTAATGTAATTTTAATTAAAATTGTAAATAAATTCAGTGAAAGTCCACGTTTGTATATTAAATAAACTAAATTATTAATTATGCTATTGAGATGTTTTAGCCAGAAAAGAAACAGATAATACTTGATTTGCTTACCTTTATTTTAATTTTGATTTTTGGTTATACAAATTCATCTTCATTAATTTTCTTTATATATTATATTATAGCACATAACATATAACTAAACTTTTTCTACTTTCATGTACAAAATATATATCACATCATATAATATCATATCACATATGCTTAAAGAACTGATATACATATATATATATATATATATAGTAAATGTCATAAATCACATATGCTTAATTATTCTTTTTGAGTAAGCTTATTAATTATATATATAAATATTTTTGTTCCTTCTGAATTTCAATACTATTGTACTTCAAGAATGTTGAAGGGAATGTGCAACATATTATTATTATATATATTATTATATTATAAATATTATTATATATGTAAACGATAAGTTTAAGGGTTAAGCATTAATGAAAGTTTTACTCTTAGTCAGTCAATTTATGATTAGTTTATAAAAACTGTATTAATAATGAAATACTATAAGAGTCTTTGTTTTTACTATGAAATTCAATGAAACCTATTTGACCACAAACAAAATAAAAATCAGTCAAAATAAAGAAAAGGAATGGACAAGCACTGAACTAACTTTTCCCATCCTTAAATGCATCTTTTTTATTATTTTATTATGTATTTTATTCTCCCTGAACTTGTTTATTTCTGTGTATATCTGTTTTTAATCATAGTAGTTCCTGTTTTATATATGTTTTGAAGCATTTGAGACGGGGACAAGCAGATTGTGTTGCTGCTGCTGGCCAAGGAAAGGCTTGGCAATGCCTCAATCAGCAATTCGTATTATTAAATATTAATGCCAGAGAGCTCAGGTCGACCTGTCTCGCACTGACCTTTTCGATGTTGGTAGAAAAAGGTCAACATATGTGTGTGTGTGTGTGTGTATGTATGTCACAGTCAGGCATGGATAGAGAGACTGCGAGGCAGTACAGTAATGCCAATTGTACACTGACCGTAGCTGGAATCTTGAACATTTTTCATCATAAAGTGTTGGGCTGCTGCTGCTCCTGCTGCTGCTGCTCGGCTTTGATTTCAAATTGGATTTGAATTTGGAATTCGGCTTTCAAGCACATGGCTGCCTGCAGGCGTCTAGCTGGACCTGGTCAACACATAAATATTTCTCTTTGTTTAGGCCAGGCCGAAATGAAAGAATGAAAGATAGATACATGCACATACTGCCAGACCTGTACCTGTATAGCTGGCCCAAAAGAAATGACACCTGACCAGCCCCCAGCACAGGCAAACAAGCTACCAGAGCGACAGGCGGGCAGACATGGGGGAAAGGTTTGGGGCGGGGCTGGGCTAGATATGAGCAACGGTCGAATGGCCAAGTCAAAGTTATTGTCTTGTCATGTAAGTGTTCACTCGATATTCCACACATTCGCAGACCAATTGAATTGCTCGAGCTTTTCCGTTCTCCCTTTGCCCTTTTGGCAGCCTCCCTTTAGCAGGACACTACAATTTATATATGAGATTTATGCAAAATCTTAGATTGCTTCTGTCTTGGTGGAACATTTTTATTTTTATTTGAGAAGAGCAAATCTAATAGGGTCACATAAACACATAAAATTGATTTTAGCAAATTTCCGAATTTCCGCCCTCAGCTCAAGACAAGTGATGCTGGCTGGTTCTGCTGCCGGTTGAGGTAAGACCCAAGGCGTAAGCCACATCACACGGCAAGCACCCACACACACACACATGTATATGTATATCCTTTCCAAATACATTTGCCCGGCCACTCCCAGGAGCCAAGTTCGTAACTAACTTTTACGCATTCTTTTTGCCAAAGTTCAAAGTCACTTAAGTGAAATTTTCGAGCATCGGACAAGCGGCTAGGACTCTGAAACATGCATGAGAATAAATTGATTCTCCTCGGACATTGATCAAGTTTTAAGATTTCTTTTTAGCTCTCGCACAAATTGCCTTCTCATACTACAATACCTTACAGCACAATCTTCGTCATATTTCTACCCAGAAGCAAAAGTGTCAAAGCCTCATAATGATATAGTACGTAAATTATATACATATAATACATAAATAATACATATTCCCTGACGCTGTAGCTGAATCTGATCGATCAGAAGCTACTTCTGTCTTTATCGACATATATATTAAATCGCTTTATTGCGGCACTCAATTTTCTGGTTTTTTGAGCAGTTATAGTACCGTCAGAGGTCCATAATTAGGGATACATATATATGGATAAGAAAGCTTAGTAGCTCGTGAAAATACTATATTCTTTTCTCCCCCTTCTATTTTAATTCTTCTTTATTTTATTAATTTTTTTATTTAGTTAGTCATCCATTTGTTCCCTCTTCTTTGTCTTCTTTATTCATTACTCTTTCTTCTCTACTCTTTAATGTATCATTTTATTATATATTCTCTTTTCTTTCTCTATATCTGCCTTTTATATTCGCTATTCACTCTTCTATATCCCTTATTATCCATTATATATTCTGCATTTATCCATTCTCTATTTTCCGTTCTTTATTATCTCTTATATCTTCCAAATCCAGTGTTATATTTTCTCTATTCTATTGAACATCTATCTAATATCTCACCTTTCAATTCTTGTTTCTCTTTTCTCTTATCTGTCATATTTTATTTTCCAGCTATTCTCTACTCGTTCTACTGTCTTCTCACTTCTACTTCTTCCTTCTACTTTTCCTCTTGTCTTCTCTCTTTTCTATTGTATCTATTATCTTCCTTGTCTCATCTCCCATCATATCATCCCATCGTTCATTTAGCATTTTTCAATCTCCTTATTTATTATTTCTCATCTCTCGTTATTTATGTCTTTTTATATCTTATATATCCTCTAGCACCCCCCCCCCCTCCCTTCTATCTCTATCTCTCTCATTCTTTTTCGTTCTTCTTTCTTCATTCTATCAATATATTAACCCTATTTCACTATTCTCAGCCAAATTAGAGCAGTAGCTGAACGTGGTACAGGGTATTCCAAAGTCGGGCAGCCCAACAGCCCCAACAGAAGCACTCTTGCTCGTCTTATTAATAATTATGTGACACATCAAAGTCATCATGAAGATAGCAACTGCTCAGTTAAATTTCTACCCACCCCGAACATAATACAAAGAAATGTCCCGGCAATTAAAGCGGAATTTAGATATTTATGCATACAAGACGGAGAGGAAGACGTCGACGCCGACGTCGACGTCAACGTCGACACCGAGGAAGGCGATAGACGCGCAGGAATCTTCCATTCGTTTCAACGCTTTGCATTGTTGCTCATCTATCTGGAGTTGAGCTTCTGCCTGGCTCCTCCGCCTCGCTTCCGCATTCTTATATCTCTTTTTGATGTAATTTTGGCATTTGCCAAAAAATGCCTCCTGGCTGCTTTTAATAGATGTCTGTGTCGCGATACGGTTCTCCTGTCAAGTGCCGGAGTAAGGGTTCAGCTGGCTGACTGCTGAGCCTTCTGTTTATCAATCTAAAAGGGTTCAAGTACTGAGAGGCGTCCAAAGGCGACGGAGCGCAAGCAAGCGGTTTTCCAAAATGAGACACGCTTAGGTAAATTAAGAAAATGAATAAACTCGAAGTGAGCAAAATGCTGATGGAGGTACCCAGAAGACGTTTATTCCGCCGTACCGAAATCTGAAATTACAACTTTACCATTATTATTCAACCACAGACAAGTTTTACTAACCAATTTTTCAGAGTGGGGCGAATAAAAATGAGTGAGCTGTTAGCAACTTAAAGTCAAGTAAGAGATTGAAGGTTAAGCAATTAATAGCTGAGAAATAAATGTTGACTGAGAGCGAGAAATTTTTAATTACGTATTTGATATCAACTTGATAGAAATTAATATTAACATATATTTTACAGGGAGTTGCTTTCTAAGGCAATACAATTTCTTAAATAATAATAATAATAATAATAATAATAATAATAATAATAATAATAATAATAATAATAATAATAATAATAATAATAATAATAATAATAATAATAATAACAATAATAATAATAATAATAATAATAATAATAACAATAATGATAATAATAATAATAATAATAATAATAATAATAATAACAATAATGATAATAATAATAATAATAATAATAATGATAATAATAATAATAATATTAATAATAATAATAATAATAACAATAATGATAATAATAATAATAATAATAATAATAATAATAACAATATAACATAATAATAATAACAATAATAATAATAATAATAATAATACAAATTATAATAATAATAATAATAACAAAAATCTTTTGATGGGAATATTATTTAAGCTTTAAGAATAAAATAAAAAAAAAAACAATAATAATATTTTTTGAAAATAATATTACAATAACTTAAAAAATATATATATTTATGGGGAAATTGTTCAAGTTTTAAGAAGGAAATAATAATAATTTATTTAAAAACAAAAATATAATTATATGGAAAAATAAAAATATTTATAGAAATATTATTCAAGTTTTAAAAAAGAAATAATAATAGTATTTTTTAAAATATTAATAGTAAAATAATAAACAAAAATAAAAACTTTTTGTATGAGGATTATTCAAGTTTTAAGAAAGAAATAATAATCATTTATTAAAAAATAAATTTAAAAATTTAAAAATAAAAACTATTTATAGATATAATATTCAAGTTTAAAAAAAAATGATATTTTTTAAAAATAATAATTATATAATACAAATACAAAAACTAATTATTATTTGTTGGAAAATTATTCAAGTTTTAAGAAAGAAATAATAATAACAATAACCAGATATATATTATTATATTTTATAATTTATTGTTAATTATTAAAAGTTATATTTCCTTAGAAATAACTAACCCTTAAGGGCTGTCTGTATGGTCCATGTATTCAATTTTGAACCCATATATTTTGTACGTAAGTATTTGGTTTTGGAGTGCAAGTTGGATGGCTTGTGTGACCAAATCATTTACTTTGGCTTCTTTCTAATTGCATATATATGTATGTATACACTTGACCTCTATAAAGTTGTCTATTAATTCTATTGAGATCTGCTACACCGCCCTTCAATTCAGTTACAAAAACAATATACCCTGTTAACCCATTTCAATGAGTAGATACGCAAGGCAACAGGAGACAAACTCCGGCCGTGTTATGAACTCCATTTTGCCTGCCCGGGCTTTTTGCGTATCACATTTCGTAAGTAACCACAAAAAATATGAAATTGTGACCAATGCGAGAGCCGGAAACGAGGGCGAAGGCAATCGTGGTGGGCCCTGGTTACATAAAGTTATGTATATCAATATCTATAACTTTATATAAGCTGCTGGCTGTTGTATGTATGTGTGTGTATGTGGAAGCTAATACGTGTTTGTGTTTTGTTTTCGGGCAACAAATTACGACCGCACACACACACACGTGCACACACACATTTAAATTGAAGGCCTTTAGTGGCAATGGGTGGGTGGGGGATTCCATAGGAAAAGAAACATCGTCAGCAGCCAGAGCAGCCCCTTAAAATCAACACAAACACACACACGTATACATATATATATATATGTATATATATACTGTACGTATGTATGGGGGCGCTTAAATCAACAAAAGAAGAAGGCAATGATAAATGCAACGCGCTTTGGGGGTGAAATTCAACGCTGCGGCAAACGCGACGAGTGCCACCCTAAGCAGCACCCTAACCAAGTCAATGCCACCCAATTATAGCTGTATGCTTGTGTGTGTGTGCAAGTGTGTCTGGCTGAGTGTGCGGGTGTGGGTGTGTGTGTGCGTGTGTGTCTCGGATAGAGCTCATTTGAAAATAGATTTCCAGTCGGATTGCGTCTGCTTCTCAATGTCTGCTTGTCCATCTAACGCGCTCGTCCTTTTATTATTATTGTTTCATTTTTTTGCTTCTTCAATCTTTCTACCAAATATCCTATGTGTGTGTGTGTGTGTCTGTGTATCTGTAAAGAAATCCATATATAAAAGGCACAAAGCAATAACAATAAAAATCATGTATGTATGTATTTGTATATACTCTATAATAGTTTCTTTCCTTTGGTGCTGTATACCGATCTGAGGGAACTATATGTATATGTATTCATATACATACATATGTGTATATGTTGTGCATATAAAATGTAGCCCGAAAATATTCAAAGATTCATACGGGATACAAGAATGGAAAATGTTTTGAAAATGCAGATCGAAAGGTATTTTATAGTCGGACACCCTAGAGTAGAGACTAGAGAAAAGGCAGGAGAGAATGATAAGAGGGATATAAATTAAATGGGTAAAAGGTATGGAAAAGGGAAAAGAGTAGAAGAAAGGAGGAAGAAAGAAAATGGAACAGCAGTAAGGACAAAAGGGAGCGGGGAAAGGGAAGCTTCGTGTTACTCCTTATTCTTTAATTACAACTTATTATGTAGTAAAGTCGATGATCGTAGGACAAGTCGAATATAGCTGATCCCTTAAGACTCGAACAGGGACCTAAACGAAAAACATCTTCGAATTTGCCACGCCCTGAAGGGGCAATCGTTGGGACTTATAGATCCAAGCTTAGCTATCTATGAAAGATATGGTTTATCATGAGAAAAATAATTCTAATATCTTTACAAGAGTGAAATTCTTTTTACTCAACAATCGATAAATGAAAGGGACTGAACCTTATAGCCGTACACAAAAACTCATAACATATGACAGCTCCTATAGCTTTCACTTTTATAAATCCAAGATTCATGCCAAATGTTTCGGAATATATATGTGCACTCACGCACATACATTCACTCATATATACAATATAAATATAATATACACAACATAGACACACACACATATATATATACATGTACATAAGATATTCCCCCTCAATATGCGAGACACTTAAGCCATCGCAATTACACAGCAACAAATAATGGATAGTAAATGTATGTGTGCTAGCGCCCCTTGGACAGTGAAATGGTCAGCGCCCAAGTTTATCTATCGATTTTTTGCACATTTACTGCGAATGGAAACACATTAGACAAAATAAACTATATATATATATATATGGAGCACTAATCGGGGCTGAAGAAGCAACTGGAAATGCGCCCTTCAGAGACGAAATGGAAGGTAAACCAGCTGAGAGTCAACCTAAAGTGGCCCCGACTTGATATGAAATACGTTAAAACGAAAATTAAGCAACACAATTAATGGCCAATGGTTTATCATACAATTTTAATGGCCCAAATAAATTGGTCAAGACTAGCCAAGAGCGAAATTGCCAAACGCAATCACTCACAACTTTTCGAATGACTTCCATTCAGGGGGAGTTAAAATTTATGTTTGAAGCGTGAATTTTAGTATAGTTTGGGAATCGATTCGTGAACTAATTAAAATTGAGATACGATGATCTATAGTATTGCCCGATATACATATATATCAAAGGTATTAAGAGTTACTCTTGAGCCCTTAGAAGTATGCAACACATTTTGACAGACATTAAGAAAATCGCAAACAAGAAAATAGAATAAAGTTTATATAGCATACTACACATGCTGCGACAATATCCATATATAAACATATATGGCCAAGGAGCTATTCTGAGTATGACATCATATTTTGCTAGCAGCCGCAGACTCAGCACTGCGAGAGAGAGAAAGAGAGAGAGAGGGAGCATAATGGGTGGGGTGGATAGTAGATATTTGACCACATTTGGCCCCGGACTGACAGCACCCACAATCCGCTAACATTGTTATAAAAGTGCAAACAAACACATGGCCAGCAGTTGCTGAAGGGAAGGCGGAGGAGGTGGGCGAGCGAAATGAAACGAAATTAACTTCGCTTGGACTTGGGACTCACACTCCCACGCCACGACGCGACGCCCAAAAGACTTGAGACAGAGCATCAGACACATACGAAGAGCAGCAGCAGCAGCTCAATACCAATGCCCAGGCAGGCACACTCGATGCGAGTGCGAGCGAGAGAGAGTGAGCGAGTGTGGGGAGAGCGCAACGGCGAACACGGCGAAAAAATTATGAAGCTGAAGCACGACGCAGCACGGCAGCGAAGGCGAAGAAGAAGACGAAGAAAACGATGACGATGACGATGGTGATGGCAATGGCAATGGCGTCGCCGACCTGTGGCCGCTGGAATAAAGAAAAAAAAAGCACGAAACGAAACGAAGGAAAGAAGAAGCAGAAGAAGGAAAAAATGAGAAACCATGTGGTCCGCTGGCTGGGCAAATAAATAGCTGGACATAAAAACCGAGCGTAAGCGAAACAGAAAATCAGCAAAAAGGGAAGCTAGCCCCCGCCCCTCGCATGATGTACGTGCAACAGAGCGAGAGCCACCGAATGTCGGCAGGAATAAAAAATTGAATGAAATATTTTTATAACCAGGAGAAAAGCAGAGCGAGAGCGACAGAGCAAGAGAAAGAGAGTGAGAGAGTGAGAGAGAGAGAGAAAGCACGAGAGATGGAGAGCAGAGAGAAAGAGTGCGAGCAGAGATAAAGAGGGGCAGAAGGATATTGATGGCGTGCAGCAGTAAAAGTAAAAAAGGAAAACTTGCTTATCAAATATGAAGGAGCACACACAAAAGCGAATCGCTCGATGTGTGTGTGTGTGTGTGTGTACGTGTGTGGGGGCATCATAAAAGCCATGAGCTCACCTTGCCGACCGCACCTAAGGGTAGTTAAGTCCAAAGTTTTATGGTCAACGAACAGGTAGGCGGTCAAAGTGACCCAACTAACCCAACCATGCCAGCATGGAACGTCGTCTTCTCTTTTCGCAGTCATAAAACGGTACATTGTATGTGAAAGTGTGTGTGTGTGTGTGTGAGTGACTCTGCGCTGGCTTTGGGCTATGGGAGGCTGCCTGCACACGTGCGGATAATAAAAAATGTTTTACTTTTCAATCGACCAATAATATGGCGTTCAATGGACAGGCCAAACGTGCGCAACCCGGGCTCGTAACAATGGCTGCCACCAAGCTTACAGACACAATTACAAGCGTATCTGCAGTACGCACACATACACCTACACCTACACACACACACACACACACATACTTTGTTCAATCATCGTTGCTACTAAAAAAAAAAGCGAAAGAATTCATTTTGAAAAATGCTAGAACTTCAATAAATTATATTGCTTTGGCCAGAGCCAAACCCAAGCGAATCGTAAAAAAATGGAGGTGACCTCAACGCGGGGAGTGGGGCGGGGTGCTTCATCCAAGCTGTAGCTCGCCTTGCTGGCACCTTCACTATCTCATGGCAACAATACAAAGGAGACGAAGAAGAGAAATAACAGAGCAAAATTCGCATGGCGGACAGGTGAATCGGGTCAGAGACGGCAGCAGCAACAGCAGCAGCACCTAACGGTCAGTCACACACACACACACACTGGGCAGTAGTTGTGTGGTAAAAAAAAAGCTGAGACTGAGCTGTAGCTCTCAGTCTGGGCTTGAGCCGTTGCCGCAGAAGGACGAGAACGAGGACAAGCCAATGGCAAGCTGAAACACGCTGCCCGGTCGATGGTTATTGGTTCGCGTCCCAATAATATAATATACACACAAATGCATGCACACACACACACACACACACAGGCACACACGCACATACACACATACATGCAGACATTGCCACATACTTATGTAGAATATAAAAATTGAGAATATAAAAAATAACACAGGGAAAAAAGCTAAGAAAAAAATTTAATGATGCTGGGGCTAAGTATATGTAGAAATACCCTGTATAAAGTAAGCTATGGCACTTCCATATAATATATATATAATAAATATATATACATTTAAATATATAGCATATACCCCACAGATCCGATGAATGAATATATACATGTATTCATGTATTTGAGATCTGCACCCATTAATATATCCTTCCAAGCACTTAATGATTACAGGGTATGTGGAGAAAAAAGCTTTGCTATAAGTGAGCGTGCAAAAAGAGAAGAAGAAGAAATTGTGCTGCCTGAAGTGGAGTGAAAATGAGGTAGGGGCGTGGAGCAGGGGAAGGGGATCAGTGCGATGCAAGAAAAATGGAACGGTGAATAAAATTTTGCTCAACTTTGCTGCAACGTGACGTTTTTTTTTTTTTTTGTCTGCGTTTCATTCCATTCTATTCCATTCGGCGGTTACATAGAATGCTGAGTAAATTAGATGTAGGAGAAGTATGGGAAGAGATAAGAAGAACAGGAAAGAGACGGTGCAATCGCAATTGTCATAATGACAATTGAATATTAATTGCGATTTCTATCAGAGACAAAATTGCAAGACTTAATCTATATATAATATTGTATATACTGAAGTAGTAGATATATGATAGATATATATATGTATATAGTTTTATATGTCATGTCTTAGAACTGTGCTTATTTATTATACTTGCATATTTTCTTTGATCAGTTCCAGCCTTAAATATATCTTTTACAATATCGTATATCAAATCTGAAAACTCCCTGACCGTTCTTATAACCATCTCTTTAACTCTTCGTTACATGGGTAAATTTTGTCTGCAAATATATTTGAAATCATTCACTAAGATTCACTAAGAGTAACGAAATTTCGAATATAAAAACCAAGTAAAGTTATTTTTGGCTTGGGTTTTAATTTATGATCATGAAGCGCAGAAACCTTATGTCAATTTCCTACTTTTACTACTATCTTACTAACAAACCCAATATGCTTTATTTTATTTGTGAATGAGTATATCACAGGTGAACAGGTTCTCTGCATAGCTATGTCGAATAACACAAATAATACAATAAATATAAATAAGAGCATATGATCTATTGTAGCTAAATAGTTATACCAGTCGATAGAGAGAGAGAGAGAAAAGAAGAGAAAGTAAGCCACGGAGAAAGCTTCTTAATGTATGTATTTATTATCACTGTAACAAAAATACATATATATAAAATCAAATATTGTTTGCTTGATATCTTACATCAAAGATTTCAAGGAAAATATTTGGCAGAACCAATATTATTATTTTATTATTTATTTATTTATTTTAATAATATAATCACATATAATAACTGTAAAATATACAAAAATATACAAAAATATTCAAGTTTGTAAAATGAAATGCATGTTAATTTCACATTCCTATCAGGAATTTGACATTCCTAACTGCATATTGTTTGCTTATGGGCGTTCCAGAAGAGTCTACTTTTATAGGGTGTGAGCCCCTTTGATTTTTGTAATAATAGTGAATCTTATAGCTCTTGTATAGCATTATAAGCGGTGCGCTTTCAAGATAATTAACAAGAAATGGAGAATGAACTATTTGCTAAACTCTATCTCCTTGCAAATTCTATGTCACTAGAGAAAACAGAGAATGAAGTTAGAGACAGTATTTGTGTAGTTGCTCTAATTTGTATAGTTACTCACTATTTTCCAATTCTTTAAAAAACTGCTTGTAAATATTAGATACAAAATTGTGATTTAATAAATAAAAATCTATAGGATTTCTTAGCGAGGTCATAGCCCCATTGAATGTCCCGAGGGCGCCGATAGACAACGACAATAAGCCCAAATCAGTGACAGATATGCCAAAAAGAAGAAAAGGAAGAAAAAAACGAAACAGAAAAAATAACTAAATTTATCAATTTCCAGCGAAACCCAAACTGAGTTTGAGCAAATCAGATACTTGATGGCCCTGCGCCCTGACAGGGAGCGCGTCAAAGTTTCCCTTGCCGCAGGCAATAAACGGCAAGAAGCGGAGGAGGAGGAGGAGGAGAGCCCGTGTATGTTTCGTGTTTATTTGAAAAATCGCTAAAGGATAACTAAAGGATTCCCCCAAGGGCATTTGGCGAGCACGCAAGTGATTTGTATGCGAATTTACATACACAGGCAGCGAGGCTCCGCCAAAAAAACGCATTGAAATCGAAATCCCTGGGTGTTTTCCAGCTCGTTGAGCAGACCCAAAACTCGTCATCGCCCTCCAAGATTCCAATACGTTGCGGTAATAATTTTTGCACACCGAATAGGAAAACGTAGCCAAATTGAATAGACGCTAATAAAAAGCCCCGAAGTGCCTTTGCCACTCAAGGTGCGCTAAGTACTAAATCTAATAGCAAAAACAATTTCATCTCATATGCGAATATGGCCAAAGGAATAAGCCGCTATAGAATTTACTTTCTTTTGATTTACCTCTCTTTTTTTTTTTGGCCAAAATCAACCTGAATGGAATTGCTGTAGCCAAAAACTAAGAGACACGGCCACACAAATTGCAAAATAAACGAACGCTTTTCAAAACGAAGCGAGCAAGCGTGTAAAAGAAACATTCAACTCTATCCGAAATGTCCAACCCGCCGGACCCTGCCCCGTAAACCTAGCTGTGCATTCAATTCAATCAATCAATAAATGAACAAAAACGCGTATACGCAATGTTGTACGTGGTTGCAGCGCCGAATGTAACAAATGAGCCCCACCCACAGCCCCAGCCACCCACAGCCCCAGCCACCCATTCGAAACACTCACACAATCGCCAGCTGGTTGGCACTGCTTTGCAAATACCACAAAATCTATTTCGATTCGCAATCAAAATCGCAACTTCCATTTGCAGCAGGCGGCAGGCAGCAGGAGCCGGGCACCAGGCAGCTGGCAGTAGGCCGCTTTTTGTTCCAGCCTAAAAGGTGGCACTCTCTGTTGTCCATTGTCCGCCGTCCGCCGTCCGCCGTCCGTTACCCCGCTGCCCAATCGTGACCAACTTGTGCTTGAGTGCTTTCGTTTGTATTTAGTGGTGGACTTAAAAATACAGAAACGTCCGTGCACCCACAAAGGCCGTGGTCGTCGAACCGTCCATTCGTCCGGCCTCTGACGTTCAACGATAAGCCGCAACCGTGTTCATTTCCACATCCACATCCGCGTCCGCGTCCAAGTCCTTGCATTCAGCTGCCATGTTTTCCAATTTTCAGCACACTGCATTCGCATACGCAATCGCATTCGCATTCGCATTCGCATTCGCATTCGGATACGGATGCGGATGCAGATTCGGCCGAGAACAACAACAAAGAAAAATACTCGCACGGCTTTCTCCAAATTTAGTCATTGTACGCGAAATTTGCTTATAAACGTTTCCCGGTCGTCTAACCGCACTCAATCTGCCATGAACGGCCATGTCGGCGCTTCACGCACCACCTACGCAGCCACACCGCTCCTCCGCGCCCTCCCTCTCCCCCTTCAGAGGGCAGCCTCTCGCATTTGGATTTGGCCCACTCTCTGATTGTGCAGCAAGTGGCATCAAAATATTATTCCACTCGCGCCGGCTTCATTCACCTATTCCAACTAAAATTCGCAATTCGTTTCATTGCGTTTTCGCTCGACTACGACTAAACCAAGACCAACTACAAATTAGCATCGTAATCGACTGCTATAGCCTTTGCCATTGAGCACAGTTTCAGAATTTATTTAAACTTATTAGTTGATCTATATTTTAATTAATTTAATGAAATTGCAAGAATAGTAAGAATATTAAGTCAGCTCCAAGCGGCTCTTCAATATACGTCAATATGTTAAGCATAACGTAGTCTTTACATTATTCCCCAAACTTAGTCATTCAAGTAACCGCCGCTTGACTTTCCGATTTGTCCTGCATTGATTGGACTATATAATTGATAGGTCTACCTTAGAATGTAATCAAATATATAATATAATTTAAGTCAATAGATCAGATTATGCGTACCTTAGTCTTTGAATGAAATATTTTTAAGAGTTCCCAGTTACCCAATAGCCGTGAATATACAATTCTCGGGTAGTTTTTAGCAGGAGTCTCGAGTAGCCCACGTGTAAAACAGCAATGGCTAAGAAAATTAAATCGTATTTTCGATATACCAAATGGCTAGAAAGGAGTAACTTCTTTTATTGGTCTACCAATTGAATTTTCAAAATTTAGAAGATCTATATGTATTTCTTTTGCATTTTCCCGTAGGTAAACCTAGCCAATATATGTTTTGAATCCTGGGGTTTGCATGCGAGTAAGATACTAATATGATAAGATACTATATATGGAGCTTCCCGACTTACCGCACCCTGAGTGGGAGTATCGTATAATACACACGAGCATATATCATATATAACTATATAGTATATATATTATGTACTGAAAACATTAAGTCTATAGCTTAAATAGCGATGAAATAGTTTATATTATTACGGTCAAACCTCCAGACGAACGGACAGAGTATTGCAAAGAATGAATGTACTATAAAGAGAGATTAATAATACTAAAAGGAAATTGAGTTTTCATAATTTTAATATATATACATGTTATTTGATAAAGAAGTTAACCATAACTCATAATGTAAATGAAATATTGCATCCCTCAATTGGATTGGAATAAGTTACATTTCTTGGGAATCCAGCGAAGAGCTCGCACAATTCTATCTAAACTTAAAAGTTACATAATATACATAAATGACGTCGATTGGACCCGGACTTAGCCCTCTGTGGCAATTGGCGTAGGTTCTGTAGTAGCCAATGCAGGAGGCGGGTGAATTAGAACTTTGCTGGGCAGCAGGTGCTTCAGGGGCTCCAGTATCTGCGGCTGCAGCAAGAACGTAAGCTGCTGCTGCTCCAGCTGCAGCAGGCTTATGCCAAGGTGCACCGTTATGGCCTGAGGTGGGAAGACACCGTGAATGCACCGCTGCACATAGGGCACCAGATCGTAGGCGAAGCAGGAGCAGAGTTTGGCAAACGTCTCGCGCTCGTTGGGCGTAAAGGCCTGTTGCTCCTGGCGATAGAATGCGAGCACGCGTTGAGCCACCAACTGCAGCGAGCTCTGCAGGCAACAGGTGACATCGGTGGCAACGGCAAAGGGCGCACACAGACGCAGCTCATTCAGGGCATTAAGATACCCATTGCACAGCACCGCAAGCGGATAAAAGTCAAGCAATGTCTCGGGCGGCGCATACGATTCAACATCCCGTTCGCCTCCCGACAAAGCAGCCGTATCGAGTTGCTTGCGTGTGTGCAGGCTGACCTTGTTGATCAGCGTGAACTTGTCCAGCTCCTTCTCAAAGTTGTCATTCACTTGCATAATGCTCGACTCGAACTTGTTGCGCACCACGCGCACGAAAATGGGCGCAATCAGTGCACGAAAATCGGCACCCACACGACTGAAGGATAGCCCGAAATACATGCATTGCCCCAGAACTGTTTCAATCGAGCTGACGCCACGTTCCAGATCCTCCTCAAGTGTTAGCAAAAATGTGTTTATCTAAGACAAGTACATGTAAATGCCCAAATATGTTTGTAAAACACATCAGCGTACCTTATTGTGCAGCCAGGCCTCAAAGAGCCTATTGCCATTGCAGGTAACTCCCTGCAGCTGCTTCAGCGGGGCCGACTTGCTGCCGTGCTCCGCCTCCGGAAAGATGGCGCGATATTGCGTTATAATGTTGAATAGATTGATGCGCGTTACTTCGATGGTCTTTGTCAAGTGCTGCTGAGCTATAAGATTACATTGAAATGTCTTCATGTCGTTAATTGGTTCATTATACTAGCATACCATCTGCTTTCGGTATGGCCTCTAAGCACGCTGTCAACCAAGCGTCCCGCGCCTGTAAGAACTTCAATTTCAACTCGTTGTCGCCAAAGGCCTGCATGCGCCGCAAATACCCCACTATTTGCAAGCACTTGGGTAACTGCAGGTCCATGCGCAGCTGTGCCACTAGCTGCGCCAGCATCGTATGCCACAAGGCCTCCACGGAACGCACAATACTCTGAAAAGAAGAGAGCATAGGTTAGAGTGGGACTAATAGATACGCTGTACCCTGGCTGATTTAGCCTAATTTCTTACTAACATTGACAACGGGTATAAGGTGACCTTGATGCTGGCCCAAGCGCTGGACGTAGCTAGCCAGCTCCAGCGCCTCTTCATAGCGAGCCTCGCGTATGCAACGTTCCATTAGCTGCGGCAGCTCGAGTATCTCCAGCAGTTGGGCATTTTTGTGCAATGTTATGCTGTTGAGACGCCGCTGCTCGGTCAGCTCAGCTGATTCGGCCAGAAATTGCTCGCATTTGGCGCTGAACGCAGGTAACTTCCCAATTAGTGTATCGACCTGATCTTCGGCCTTTTTAAATTCATTGAATATTGAACGGGAGTTCTCGGCTGTTGTGATGAATGTTTTGTAATTGGATATGGCCAGCTCTTGGGTTTGCTCCAATATGCGCTTCGTCTCGTCGGCCAGCCGCGTTTGCTCCTTCTTCAGTTGCTCCACCTTGCAGGTGCCCAGTTTAGCCAAATAATTATCCAGCTCCGGATTGCCACGCAGATTGTCTTGAAAATGTGAAGACACCAGGCTATGTATGTTGTGTGTGTAGTTTGATCGCTCAAATGCTTACCTGGGATTCCATTTGGGAATATTAATTTGAATACTCGTTCATTTTCTATGTCTATACTTTCCATGAATTCCATTTTAAATCAAATTATTTTGCTATTTATTATTACTTGTGTACAATTAAATATCGATAGATCAGCTGATAACAATAATAGCCGCAAACTATCGATACAAATTTGCTCTGCATGACAAAAGCTAGTTGATACATCAAATCGGGTCAACAACAAAAACTAAACAATATGTAATTCGACCATTTTATCGACAGGCAATAGCTTCCTGCTATAAAAGACATATTTAAATTTTTAACAGCGGTTTCAAATTCAATAACAATTCGTGTTTTTGATTCAGGCAGACTTTCGGTCAAAATAAGAAATAGCTGATATATATTATGTTTCGCCTGCAATGACAGCTCGCGTGTGTGTTCTATGTTGGAAAAATTTCTCTTTATGGTTTATCATGCGTCTGCTGCACCATTGATGCATTGGTGAAAGTAGAACATTTATTTGTCTATTTGCTAAAAATTTAAAACATAATCTGTATGTTAGACAGTCTACACCGTCTACGCCGTCTATGGCGTCTCCAGTGTCTCACTGCGTCTCGTAAGTACAACGTCGCAACGATGACGCTAATGAACTGAGTTGTCGTTGCATGGGAAGCGAACCAACCAGTCAGTCGCGCACTTTCATCTTGTCAGAACCAGAATCAGAATTAGCTTTACTTCAGACATTTTGGCGTCGTATGTTGCGACGTACATATGTAGTAAAGGAGACGTAAATGTCGCTGTAATCGTAAATTATAACCACTCCAGCGGTTAACTTGCCGAAACAAGATAAAACGGATAAGGTTAATGTAAGCATTAGAATAGGGCTTTCAATTATTTGCGCCAAATATTCTATTTCGTATCTCGCTGCAACACTCAAAAAAAAAAAAATACTTATTATATTTTTGTTGATTATGCTTTTGAAAGGTGGCTTAGCCGCGTCTTTATTTCTACACTTTCACTTTACTCCAAATATAATGAAGTGTGGGTACACACAAATACATTCGCATATACACGCTCAAGGTGCGCGCTTGAATGCTTGTGAGTGTGTGTGAAGTAAATGTGAAATCATTGTGTGAAGAGAAAAATATAAAAACAATTAAGCTCGACGGTAAGTTACCCATTATGCTCGCCTAAGGGAATCTATTAATAGCAAATGCTAATGATATATATTATAGTTAAATAATTTTCGTCATTCTTGAGATTTTATCGCTAACTTAATTAAGATAAGGCAAAGAATTTCCTCTTAATCTAATTGCCAATCTGTCACTCTCGTTCTCTATTCTCTCTTTCTTTATCGCAGCTTAAATCAGTTTTAAGATTAACAAACTTAATCTCTGGTCAAGCTTTTACTCTAATTTACTATCTTTCACTCTCTCTTCATCTCTATGCCTTCCTCTCATCTCTCACTCATCCCCTTCCTTTCTGCCTTTCATATGATTCCTTTCCTTACTTTTAGTGATGTGTATTATACTAATGTCGTGATTCCTCACAGGAATAAATTAAACACGTGATTATGAAAATGTTAGCTAATGTAAATTGATATTGAAATTGAATACCATATATAATAGATTATATCTTAGAGTGCATCACATTAATTTACGTTTTACTGAGACACGATAATCGAAGATAGCTCTCGCCAGCGTGCACATTAGATCTGCACGCAACTTGCTCGAAGACAACTATTTTCACTGCAGAGCATGTGAATATCTTAAAACAACTAACAGCACTAATAGTTTTTAGCAGCTGTTAGACCGGCAAGCTTTGTGTTTGATTAGTGACAAACATGCAATGCAACAAAATATAGCAATAACAATATCAACGGCCACTACAACAACAGAAATAAGCGGAGCGGCAGCAGCTCCAGCGCCAGCACCAGCAACAACAAAGTTAAAGGCCACTACTGACCTACTAAGCGGCGTCATCGTCTTCGTCGCTCGGCAGCAGCTCCAGCACCAGCACACCAGTACTAGTACCATCAACACTTGAAAGCAACAGCAACGATAAGAGCAAAGCCGGCGTGCGGCGCAGTAGCAATCGGTCGGTCGGTCGGTCGTGCCTTCGTTTCGTTTCGGAGACGACCATCTGTGTATCTTCGGGGTTTGCGCTTTGCTCTTTCGTCGTGTCGTAGCTTTGTCATTGCGTGTGGCTCTTTGTGTGCCTGTAGTTCGTTGTTGTTGTTTTGTTTTTGTTTTTTTTTTTTTTTTGCGCGCTGTTGCTGCCGTTGCTTCTGCTGCGCTCGCTTGTTTTTCAATGTTTGTTGTGTTTTGCTGCGCCAGCCCGACGCTAACGTTTCGAATAATAAATAAGAAAAAGTTTTCCTGCAATCGCAAGAAAAAACCATAAAAAGCTGTAAAAATAACAACAATGGTGATCAATAGGACCAGCTGAGTGACACCCTGGAATAGTCAAATGTACCCTGAGGCTCTACAAAGTGAAAAACTTAACTAGTAAACCGGCTATTGTTTTCTTTCTTATTTTTTAAAATCAATTATGAATAAATAAAAATAGTTGCTAATAATATAAGCTCTTCTGCTCGGACTCATCATACCCATTTCTGGTTGGTACACGAAGGGTATAGAAAGCGTTTTCGCTTGCGTCGCGGTTTGGCCGTCTTTCTGGCTCTGTCGTGAGTCGGGTTCCGATTTTACGGGTTGGCGGGGTCGGCACTGCCGACGCCGCCGTCGCTGCCGCCGTCGTCATTTGCCGACTCCGCTTTGCGATGGCTCTTTCGCCTTAGCTCTTGCCGCAGTTGCAAACGTGAGTGCGAAGCGTGTAAACGTGATTTGGTTTCAAGCTTCAGCTCCGAGAGCGCTCATGTGGTTTATGCGCGCCTGTTAATCCAGCGGGACAGATTGCTAAAAAAGTCGCTGAAAGCTGAAGCAAAATTGAACACGAGTGAGCGCTGTACACAACTATTTCAGTTATTATGAATATTACGAGTATAAATAATGTTCACACGAGCCTCAAGCCGAATCGAAAGCTATATACGAGTACGTGTGTCAACATCCTGTGATTCTTCACACTGGCGATAAATCCAAAGCGCGAACCTATTGGGCCCAGGCCCCAAAAACCAAAAAATCATTGTAAAAATCCTTGAAAGAAATTTCTACAAGCCGCCATTCTGTGTGTGTGTTAGTGTGTGTAAAACAGAGTGAAAGTAAATAATGGATTTTACGAAAATGGATAAGGGATTGCAAATTTCAAAACTAATAAAGGTAAATATCAATAAACGTTTAACCAAAACTATCGACATTGATGTTGCGCTTAGATCTTAGATTGTGGGAAGTCTGTGAATTATAATATTGATATCAGCTGATAGCTTAAATAGAAGTTCAATTCATATATTGTCACTGTTCTTTAAAAAATATATTTATATGTATTTACATAGATTTGATTTTGCTTTTTGCTTCTTCATAGCAATGAACCAAATTGTTTGTTCATGCATATGAGTTTCTTATATGTCATATGATAATTATAGAATATAGAATATTGATTATAGAATAACTTGAGATTGGGGTGTAAGACAGTAATTAAATCAAAATTGTTATTAAAAAAATGAGATTTGTTTTTAATTTTAATGAAAATGGATGTATAACTGTATAATATGATATTAAAAATTAAAAACATTTATAATCTGTATAAATATACCGTAATACTTGCATTTCTCTTCAGGTTATATAAGCCTCTAATTACTCATTGCAAATGATTTTCGGAAATGGGTAGAGAGGAAATCACTTCATTCGACTGCGCAGGGTATGCAAAAATATATATAGAGTCTATATTCTTTTCATAGTATCAAGTAATTACGATTGAGTTAATTGAGTTCAGTCAGATGAACGGATAGACAGACAGAGAATAGAGCTGGATTCGCTGATTTGTTGATCCAGATTCGGACTATATGCATGTATTCACTCCTGCCAACTGCTGTTACATTCCCCATTAGTAAAACAATATACCCTTTATAAATATTCAATGGGCTCAGGGTATATTACAAACCAAAAAAGTTCCGCTGCTGCTTTTGTTGTTTCGTTACCGGTTGGGAGACATGAAAATAATAAAAAAAAACAAAAACAAAAAAATTTCACTTTCTTCGAGCGTTGACGGCTTGGAGCGATTTCTTAGCTAGGCGGTATACAAATTGCTTGTATTATACCTATATATATATTGTTTGTTTTTTTCTTTGTACATGATTTGAATTTTGAGCGCAACGCAAAATGAAATATACTATTGCCAAATTTAAATACAAACTGTTTTGATAATGGCCTGCTTTTCCGGTTAGGCAGTTAAGTGAAATTTATGACATTTCGATTTAGCAATAGTTATATATGATACATAAAATGTTCGAATTGGCGTAGCATATTTAATTAGCATTTGGAAATTGAAGAAGGCTCGAGGAGACTTTACATTTTGGTTAGCCTCGAGTTTCACCAGATGTTGGCGATGCTGCGCTCACCTGATCTCTGGCAGATGGCAATTAGTAAGCACAGAAACGGCAATAACCAAAACCAAATTTGGTTAAATGTAACATCAACTTCATTTGCAGTTGGCATTCTGAATTGATAAATAATTCATTCTTAGCCGCAGTAAATACTACTGCGATCTATGTCTGTATGTGTGTGTGTTGGCTACAGCAACTTGGCCACTTGGGGGAAATGAAGACATAAACGGCAAGCGTCTCTCAACTTCTCCAGTGGTCTAGCTCCAGCTGGACTCTCCATCCAACTAGCCATCTATCAGGCGGCCAGCGCACTGATGGAGGCTGCCTTTGGCAGCGTCTTCTTAGAAAGTCGCAATCCTAATCGCACTGACACATTAAAGTAGCTGCAATCGAGTCATGGAGTGACAAATGTCTTCCTCAATGCGACTTGACTTAATGGCCAATTGGACGTATTGATTTGTTAGACTGCGCTGACAGCTGCCCAGCTGTCCACCTGTCCACCTGTCCGTCCACCTGACCATTGCTCCAATTTTCGCATGACTTTTTCTCCACTTACATGGAAATATGACTTGTTTTTATATTTTTTTGTTGCCAGAGAGTTAAATTAAATCACTCAGATTTATTGATATAAATATAAAGCTCTAGCGAAAGCAATTTTTGCTTTTGCTTTCCATTTCAATTCAGAGGCTTTGACCCAATTCGCTGCTTTGCTTAAAATGCATTTCAAAACAAGTTTGTTCCTTAAGTCTTTTGTTATGACTTCAACGAATTTAACAAGTGAGGAAATAACTTCTTAAATTCAAAATTGAAATATATTTGGATTATGAAATTGAATATATTTGGATTATGATCATTATATAAAATAAATAATTCAAATAAAATTAATTAATTAATTAAAAATTTGGCAATTAACAAAATATATTAATTTAATGTTGCAAAAGTTTAATTGAAATTTGAAATTAATTTTCTTGTTAATTGCAAAATTTGTTATTTATTATTATTTTATTATATTAATTTCATTTAAATTATTTATTTTATGTAATGATCATTATTATATGTTAAATATTATTTATACCTATTTGTTTAATTTATTTTAAAATTTCGTATTTCTTGTAAAGCTTGTATTTATTTTATTTTATTTAATTAAGTTTTTTTTAAATTAATTTTACAATTTACATATTCACTTATAATTGTGTTTTAATTATTATTAATTTTATTTTCTATTATTATTATTTTTTTTTTATTTACTCTGGTTCAATAATTCTTTATAGTTTGTATATTCATTTTTGTATGTTATTTTATTATTTATTATGATTATCAATATTTTTGTAAATATAATTTAAACTTTTTCATTATTATAATAATTTATAAATAGATGTATATATTTTGTGGCTTCGTTATTTCTTTTTAAGTTTTTGTAATTCTTGTATTATTATTGTTTTGTTTTTTTTTAGTTTTGTTACATTATTTATTTTAAAAAGTAAGTCGATAATTTATTTATTAATTATTATTATTTGTTTTGTTTGCTTTGGTTTTTATTTGATTTTTAAATTGGTTTCTTACATTGCCAGTCGAAATTCTCATAATTGCTTAAATAAATTTAGTTGTAAGCGTCGACTGCGATTGAGTAAGTCCGTTTTGGGCCAACATTACCTAACCAGTCGACAAAAGCGTTGCACAGACAAATTTACGTGTTAAAATTTCGGGGAAGGCATATAACACTTTCTATTCGACAAACGCAATAGAGGTGATTCATGCGAGTTGGACTATAACTAAATGGATAACAAATATACGAGGCCAGGCGACAAACCAGTTTCAAAAGAGCTTAACACCTGAGCAATTTCGGATTAAAAATGCTAAATGTAGTTCAGCAAGTGCTCCTGAAAGGGAAAGGGAAAGTCGAAAGGGATCAATAATTGGTCCACTGTGAACGCTGATGATTATTTACTTTTACTTGATGCTTAATTGCGCTCTCTCTTCCATCTCCCTCTCACTCTCTGTATCTCGCTCTCTCTCTGTATCTTTCTCCACTTGGCTTCTTGGCCGTACAGCATCTGTAAATCAAGGTAATTGCTGGCATTCTCTATGCTTGGACCATTCATTGCCGGCTGCCCGCATATGCAAATGCAGATGCACATCGATCATCGTTTCATGTCTGCTGCAGTTGGCACTGTGTGAAAGTAAAATTTGATGAGACTGAGCCAAAGCGAAAGACATAAAGCAAGACAGAGAGAGAGAGAGAGACAGAGAGAGAGAGAGAGAGGGGCAAAAAGCGTGTTTGGTCCGTTCCGCTTTTAAGCTTTTCATCATGTTAGCCATGAATTGTTTGCCAGAGTGAGAGCCAGCTAAGTGCATTGCTCGATTGGGTCTTGAAAAAGAAACCATAATGGATTATTAAAAACTTTAGTTTCTTCAAATTTGAGTCAAGATAATTAGGATTTATTTATGTTTTAATATCATGTTCAGCTGTCCGCCTGTAATTTGCTCGCTATTATATTATTATTATATTGCCTAGAGCCGTGTCTCCTTGATGGCATGGAATATTATCAAAATATATATTTTTCCAGTTTTAGCTAGTACCTCCAAACTTTTAAGATTAAGCCACTTCATCTTCATCCAAATATAATATCTCCAGGCACGTTGCGGGCGTGGCGACTATTACAATATATTTAATATGGGTATTTCTCCAGAAAAGTCTAACAGATTATTTTGATAACCAGAATTGCTGTGTTTTCAAGAACACTGCAGAAAACCAAGGGGCTCCATTTCTGGAGAAATATCATATATATATTCTTTTTCTCTTAGCTGAAGACTTTATTCTTCCAATCATAGGTAGGGATGCATATATCAAATTCTATTTATTCTACAGAATATTTTGGCAGTGCTTAAAGATTAACATATAAATAAATGTGTATACTCTATAAATCGTCTTAGGATTATAAACGTGTTTCACGCAATTTGTTACTCCTTTATATTTTCTCCAGAAACACATATTTATCTTTAATGATATATGCTCAAGTATTAATATCTAGTTAGATTCAGTTATCAACCTTTACTCTTATTTGATGCCATTTTTATTTACTGCTCGTAATGCATTGTAATTTCTTAAAGATAAAATAAAATAAATAAAATGAAATATTTAAATCTCAACTTTGGGAAAGTTCCGTCAGTAGAAGCTTATTTCATTCAGAATTCTAGAGTTAGGATCACAGAGATCAGCAGTTCAATCACTGTAGACCCATAGAAAATTAAATAAATAATTAATATAGTAAAATATAGCCAAGACAAACAAATTCAACTGATTTGAAATGCTCAACAAATTTAACTAAAATATTAATTACGTTCTTCAATTTCTCCGCCACTTCTAGTGCGATTCGCTGCTGCTGCTGCTGCTGCTCATAGGCATTGTGAGCTCCTCGCAGGGCAGCAACAGCTTTGGATTCGACTCGGCCAACTCGTGCAGCCCGAACAGCAAGGTGTCGCGGCGTGGGCGTGCCCAGATGCTGGCGGCAATACCGTGCGACCTGGCCAAGCAACCGTTCTGCCATCTGCCGGGCTCGATTTACCCGTGGCACGCCGTGCGCCGGTTCGTGCACGAGAATCAGGGCCTGATGAAGCGCATGTATGGGGATGTGCGTCACATTTCCATACTGCGCGACGAGATCCAGAATAATGAGGTCGTCGACATGGACAGCATGGATGAGGCGGCACAGCGCTACTCCAAGATGCCGCGCGGCGCCAAGTATATGTTGCATGGCAGGGATGCGGATCGAGATGAGTTCAGCAACTACAAAGGCAACGATGTGCTCATGGAGCCACATTTCCGGCCAGTGTCCACGACGAGTCCAACGACAACAACGACATCGACGACTCCATCGACTCCAACGACTCCAACCATGACGAGTTTCTCGTCGAGTGAGCCGACGGTGGCTGCAATTGTGCATCTGGGCGAGGAGCATCCCAGCATCGAGTCGAACAGTGTTTACGAGCTGGCCAACGCCACTGGAGCAAGTGACCCAACGCCAACAACAACAACAACAACAACAACTACAACGACGACAGCGCGGCCTAAGCAAACGATCGCAGATGAACCTCCACATGACCACTTGAACAATATCGACAGCGCACAGCCGGAAGTGGATCAGGGCCTACGCAATTTCACGAACAACCCTCTGCCTGTTACACCTGCCACAGCCTCGAAAGCAACGGCCACAGCGCTGCCCAGTCATAAGCAAAAGGTGAATGAGAATCCAACAACGACAAGTCCATCTACAGATGTTGGCAACACCACGGCACAGACTAAGACAGCGTCAGCAACACCAGCTTCTCCCATAGCAGCAGCAACAGCTGCAACAGTCAGCACCATTAGCAGCAACAACAACAACATTAGCAGCAGCAGCTTAGTCCCACGCAGAAATGTGACCAAAACGACATTAGGAGCTACGACACCTGCCAGCTTTGCATCGCTCTTCTCGCCCACATTCACGTCGTTGATTGCGGACAAGCAGCGCAAGCCGGTGCCGGCCAGCAGTACAACGTCGACACCTGCTAGCGCAACGAAAGCTGGGCTGTTGCGCGAGGGAGGGCAGCTGTTCCAGGATGCCATGAAGCAGGAGCCGATGGCGGTCACAAGCAATATGCGCGGAGTGTAAGTGCAATCGATAATTGCTATCGATCAGTATTGATAAACCAACTTGATGAATGTTCGTCTCCTTTCTACAGCAATGCCTGCCCTGTCAAGGACGAGGTGGTGGCTCCATTCTGGGCGAACAACACGCGCGGCGAGGTCCTGGCGCTGCTCAATCTGTACCCCTTCGAGCAGTACGTACACTGGGAGAAATGCACCCAGGAGTTCAAGCAGATGTTCTGCCGTGACGGCTGTCGCTGCGAGCAGCAGTACCGGCTGCACCGTCTGCTGGCCTACGACCCGCACAATGAGTGCCGCGGCATCTTCTCCGACTGGTTCCGCTTTCCCTCCAGCTGCATATGCAAGTGCTACAATATCCCAATGGAATTCCGTGCAACTTCGCGCAGTCCTCGCTCCGATAGCAGCTTTGATGCCACCCAGTCACAGTCTCAGTCCCAGTCACAGTCGCATCCCCAGCCCCCTCTCGATCCAATTGACGCAGCCGAAAGCGAGGTCCAGCGCGCTATCTATGAACATGCGACCGATCAGTGGTATCGGCCACGCGATGAGTACGATTTCTTTGAGGGCTAGTTGCGATACGATAGTTGGGTCCCTACAGAATAATGAAAGCGTCTTCGACTGAGTATATTGCTTTTCAAGCTAGTCCCTCTAAATATGTACAGTAGTGTAACAACCCCAGATATAGCTGAAAGATAATATTACTTATTTCCGTAACCAACTGTAACTAACTTGTACTAAACTTAGTTATGATTTAGGTTTTAAAATACTTTTTTGTAACCTAAGCAAGTCATTATGTTATTGTATATATAGACCAACATAATGTCTTTCCCAGCGAACATTGACAGAGCAAGTGTACCTAGAAATATTTATTAAACGACAGCGCAGAGCAACGTTTAATAGTATTGCATTTTATGATTAAGTGCGGCCATAATATAAATAAAAATATATTTTACACTGTAAATAAAGCGCAACGAATTAGACAATTTTGAAAAAATATTTATTGCAAAAATAGATATGCGCGTAATAACATTCTTACGCAAATATGTAAGTATATTATGGATAAAATCGTTTATAATGTATTTAATACGTTTACATAATATACTTTTCGATTTAGGTATATTTGAATTATGTAGCATTAATTTTCACTAAAGGCATTTTCTGTATCAGTTTTTACAATTACATTTTAAGCGATTTAATAATAGTAATAGCAATTTATCAATGTCCACTTTGTTCATCGAATAAAGAATTTAAAATCTGAATAATTATACCTAATATTACATTTTCATTTGATTTCTTTTCTTTTCTCTTTCTTTTGAGGCCCAACGTTGTTTGATATTGCAAGGAAAGGCATTGTGGTTACAATATTATAAAGCCAATTTTTCGATTGCCACACAATTAAATATGTATAATTTAAACAATAGAATTGAGTAAGGTTTGTGCACAATTTGATTTGAAACCCTACAATGAGAATTTTGAAAACTCTCGTTCAGACGAACAACAATTACATTCACAAGTATTTAAGAATTACGTAAACTAGATCAGACATGGAAAAACATACAGAATACAGAATACGGCGCCCTTTGCAAACGAAATATGTGGGCAAAATATGTATTTAGCATAGACGACATTGAATACTCTATGTTAAGCGAGCCGAATACAAAAACTTTGTATAATATTAATACGCACTCCAATACTATTATCATATATGTATATATATCTGCAAATCCTTAAATCTATGAAAACTCACAACTCGCTTAGTTGTGCTAGCCATTTGTTACAGGGACCCAGAGAAGTTTGTCTTGCTCCTTATCAACAGCATCCTTGATCTGTGTGCACATGTGTTTAATGCTGACTCCAGGGATTACGGCTAAAGAAACACAATCGGATGTAATTATGATGCGAGTTGGGGCCAAATTCAAAAACAATTACTAACCGGATATATACTGTTTGTAGTCAAACTCCAGTTTCAATGCCCGTTCGTACATCTCCTTAGCTGCCTTGGCTGATATTTTGTCGGTGCCAAAGTCTCGGATATCGCGAATTTGTTTGGCCGACTTAAAGCGCAGCAACAAAACAATCGGATAAATTTGCAATCGTTGCAGACGCTCCACCGCTGAGATCGACACATCCAGAATGCAATGACGCCGATCCTGTATGAGATATATATTATCTGTTTGTTTGTAGTTTCTTTTCACTTGATTCTTACTATTTTGCACGCATTACTGATAGCTTCCACGGTGGTGCATTCGAATTTATTGCCACGTCGACGATAATCTACGAATATATTCTCTTTGAGGCCCTCCTCCATCGCTTCCTGTGAACAGTCCATGGTCGTCACTTCGCACAGCTTAAACAAATTGGAGAAGTCAATCTTCAAGCGATCTATCAAGCACTCAGACAGTGGTCCAATGATTAGCACTGGTCGACGTATTGGTGCTGTATTAACGAGACATGAAATTAGCTACATAAGGAATCATTAGCAACAAATGTGGACTCACAGTCTAGAAGCTCTACCCGCTGATAGCTGAGGACGCCACCATCGTCATTGAGAATGCCCGAGTCGGGAAAAAAACTCAGCTGTGTGTTGCTAAAGCTCGCTATCTCGGTCGAGTCGCGCGAGGAGCTTCGCTGGTTTTTCTTCCGACGAAAAAATGATCGACGTGCTGATGTGCTGCCGCGTCGCGCAGTGCCTGTATCACAATCAACAACCTCGCCCGAACGCAACTCCTCCTCCACCCTTCAGGAGAAAGCACATCCCTTAATAATGGACCAACGAAGAGTCGAAAGAGAGACTTACTTCATTTGGCTTGGAATGACGCCGCACTCCTTACGGTGTCCCATTGCGTCTAGTTTCCATGCGCGCCATAGACCAAAGGTTCCATTGAACACCGTATTGTCCACATAAAGCACCTCGTCTTTGATAAAACGCAAGTCCTCCTCATTCAGTTCCCCAACGCGATCAAACCCCACTCGTATATAAAACGAATCACCTGGTTTGTCCTTGATTTGCTTGAGTGCTTCAAATGAAAAGGAATGATTTAAGAAATTTGCAATACTTGCTTATGCAAAAATGCAACTTACTTTGCAACTTGTTCTGCACTAGCATGGTAACCGTGTCCGTGAGCTTCGAGATCTCATTGGCAGCCTGTTCGGCAGTAACTCCGCTTAAGTCAACCCCGTTGTACTCCAATATGAGGTCACCCTTACGTATGCCGGCGCGGTCCGATGGGGAGCCGGGTGCCACATCGTGCACATAGATTCCCACCTTGTTACCACCAAAAAGCTTAATGCCCAGATTCTTCGACTTATCCATGTGAAGTTTGACGAAACGCAGAGCTAGAGAAAATTATGCAAAATTTGAAATTTAAAATTCAAATTGGTTATTGATGGATAGTAAACTTTTGAAGTAACATCTTTGTATCTCATTCACCATTAGGGTATATTTTTAAGAATTGAGTGTGGTTGGATTAAAACTAAATATCTATTGAAAATAGTGTGGTATATTCAGTATAATATATTATTCAGGCAGCATATTAGTATCTCGTTCATTTCTATTAACACTATATAGTTCGATTAAAGGAATATTGCGTTCACTAAACAGTATTTTGAATGGAATAGTTAAGCTTTATATTCCACTAACTTATTTAGATATTGCCTTTGCCTTTGGAAGAATATAATTATACACTCGAATATAGTTCTATCTTATTTAACTTTTTTGGGCATTGGTATTGGTTAGTTTTACCAATAAATCTTTTGCAGGTTAATAAAAATGTATAGCCAATTTCATTCTTAAAATTTGTAGGGAAAACCAACCGACTCAAGATATAAATAGCTAAGAGCTTAACGTTTACTTTCCATTTTATCAACTAATTAATGTACTATATAGACTAATTAATATAATAATAATTAATTTAACTAACCTAGCATTTACTTTGCATTTTATCAACTAGTTAATGTACTATATAGACTAATTAATATAATAATAACATTTAATGCAACTAACCTAGCCTAACATTTACTTTCCATTTTATCAACTAGTTAATGTACTATATAATAATAATATTTAATGCAACTAACCTAGCCTAACATTTACTTTCAATTTTATCAACTAGTTAATGTACTATATAGACTAATTAATATAATAATAATATTTAATGCAACTAACCTAGCTTAACATATAATTTCCATTTTATCTACTAATTAATGTACTATATAATAATAATATTTAATGTAGCTAACATAGTTTAACATTTACTTTCCTTTTTATCAACTAGTTAATGTACTATATAGACAAATTAATATAATAATAATTAACTTAACTAACCTAGCTTAACATTTGCTTTCCCTTTCATCAACTAATTAATGTACTATTATAGACTTATTAATATAATATTTAATATAACTAACCTTCTGTCGACACTGATGTCGCAGCTGAGGGCAGACTGAGCTTGCTGTCCTCGTCGTAGACAGTCGAAGTGGCCGAGGCAGTGGTCGTGGTCGTTGTGGCCGCCGATGAGGGCATATCTTGGCTACTGCTAATATCCGATTGATTCTCCAGGCTGTCTGTGAAACTCTGATCCTTGATGGACTGATGGGAGAGCGGCGCCCGTGTGACGGAGGCCGTGGACGGAAGCAAAGAGAGCGGCTGCATCGGCAATGTCGCTTGCACAGTGCGAGCCGGCGGTCGCGGCGAATTTCTGGGGGTCGGCGAGCCCGAATGATTCAGAGGAGATTCTGGTTCCAGATTGTGTATGCCTTCGTACTCAGTTGTGTGAAACTCTGCAGGATTGTTCAGTTAGCGACTGTTTGATAGTAGAGGTGGTTGTGGTTGTGGTTGTGTTTACTCACTCTCTGGATTATACTGCACCAGCATGGTGAAGGAATCACCGCACTGTCGCAGCACGTTGGCGGCTATTTCATTGGTGGCCGCACGCATATTGATGCCACATACTTCCAAGAGTTGATCGCCCACCTGGAGACCGGCACGCATTGCGGTACTCTTGTCGGCAACAGTTGACACGAAAATACCGCCACCATTGTTTTTGCACTGTATGGTAATACCTAGCGACTTATCGCGCTTGTCGATCGTGACTCTTCTAAGGTCTCCAGGGCACAGAAAATCCGAGGCAACGTTCGAGTTGCGCTTGCCACTGCCACTCGGCACGCCGTGGCTCAACACCTCCACGTGGACCTGCGGCATCGGCGAGCCCCTTCCACTGCCTCCGCCGCCGCCCCCGCCGGCCACACCCCCATTGATGCTGTTCACATTGCCTGCATAGTTCGTGTGCAGCGACGAGCTCATCAGCGAGACGGGCACCCCTGTGCTGCCGCTGGTGGCGTAATGATGGTCAATGGATCCGGAGCTGTTCTTGACCAGGCTGCTGCTGTTCTGCCTGTTGCTGGCCACGCTGGGATTCGACGGAATGCGCAGGCGCTGATTGTCTTTCTTTCGCGGAAAGGTTCCACCCTCGTAAATGACG
This sequence comes from Drosophila mayaguana, assembly GCA_037075325.1. Taxonomy (NCBI): domain Eukaryota; kingdom Metazoa; phylum Arthropoda; class Insecta; order Diptera; family Drosophilidae; genus Drosophila; species Drosophila mayaguana. Next base: position 5,078,825 of record JBAMCG010000121.1, on the reverse strand, counting down.
CCATTCCCCGACCCCACGACGCCGGCGAGACTGTACGGATAGTGCGACTGCGGCTGACTGTAGTCAATGTACGGCGGGTGCTGCAGGTGCTGATGTGGGTGTGGATGCTGCTGTTGCTGCTGCTGCTGCTGCGTGGGCTGACCCGGCACAAAGTCCAGGTCCGTGGGTATGCCGATGGTGCTGTTGTTGCTCGTATTCTCCAGCTGTGCCACCTGCGCCGCCTGCGGTATCGACGCCATTGTTGACGGCGGCGGCGAAGGCAGTGTCAGGGGACTGGAGCGTCGCATGTAGCGCGCTCCATGACTGCTGGGCTGAAAACTGGGAAAGAGTTGCGTGTGCCGATTGCCCGCCGTCGCCATGTGCGTCTGATGCGGCGGCAAATAGTTGTGGCCGCCCGAGACGAGAATGCCGGAGCCAATGCTCTCGCTATCGCTGGGATACTTGGGCACGTGCTTCGGAGGCATCGGCGGTACATTGCGCTTCCTGTAGACATTGCACTCGCTTATCGGCGGACTCTTAGCCGACAGCATGGACTCAATCGAGTTTTGTGACTTGAGCGAGATGATGTCCACGGGTCCGCCCGAACTGGAGCCAGCCGAACCGCTGCCGCCCGAGACGCGGGGCGGCGGGTGGACCGGCATGAATGTGGCGTTCACCTTGGGCAGTGGAAGGGGCAGCGGTGGCGCCGGCTGCTGAAACATGTCGAACATCTGTTGCTTGCGTGTCGGAAACTCTCCGGCAGCCACCGCCGGGACGACCTGCTGCTGTGCCTGCTGGCCGCTCGTTTTGGGCTGGTAGAAATCCCCCCCGCTGGGCGGAATATTCAGCGAGAACCGGTGTGGGTTGTGCGAGCGGATGGAGCGCTCTTGGCCGTGCAGCTTCACCCGGGCATTGGCACCCATTAGCGGCGCGGGTCGCTGCATCGGCGACTGCTTGTCCTCCGGCGATGTGGCGACCACGCCCCCATATAGTGAATGCCGCGGATAGGTAACGCCCACATTGCCGGGCTGAAAGAGCGTGGAGGCGACGTTGCTAACGGGATTTGAGTTGCGATTGGGATGCGTTTTGATGGCGCCGCCATTCAGATTGCGCGGCTTGGACAATTGCGGCGGCAGCGGCGGCGGTGGCAGCTCCTGCAGCTGCAGCTGCGGCTTCGATTCTGCCTGCTCGACGACATCGTCGTCCTTGTCCACATTGATGGGCCCGGCGGTGAAGAGCGACATCAGCGCACGCTTCTTCTCGCCCCCGCGCTGGACAATGGTGCCCGTGGGATTGTCGTGCGAGATGTTGGTGCGGGGCCAGGTGCCCATGCTTTTAGCCTCCTTTTCGCCCTTTTTGCCGCGCTTGTGGCGCTTGAAGAGATTCTCTTTGCTCTTCTCCGAGCTGTTCTCGCTCAGCACCGAGTCTAGCGCCGCAATAGCCACGTCGTGCTCCTGCTCGAAGCTGTCGTCGGCCGTGCCCGGTTTACTGAACTTTAGTTTGCGTAGAAAGTCTGCGAATTTGGACGGATGTTTGGCGGCGCCGCTGCCACCGCCACTGCCGCTGCCGCTAGCCACGCCGCTGCTGCTATTCAACTGCTGCATGGAGTCAATGGAGCTGTCGGTCTGCGCCGACGAGCTGGTCATGCGGCAATGAGCGTCCGACTGCTGCTCCGGCACATACTTCAGGGCGAATATGTTGACGGTGTCAGTGTTGAGCAGCTGCATCACCTCGTCGATGGACTGCAGCGAGTCCATTGACTTGTTATTAATACTCAGCACGCGATCCCCCACATCCAGCTCCGGCTCGTAGAAGGCCAGCGAATTGGGCTCGATCTTGGCTATGAACACGCCCATATCCAGCTGCAGTCCGATGGCATCGCGGCCGTTTGTCTTCAGCTGCACGGCGTACGAGTGCCGCTTGCTGTGCCGGGTGCGGGAGACGAGCAGCAGGCAGCGGGGCGCACAGGCGCGTATCTCGTCGAGGACCATGCGCTTCGACAGTCCCTGACACTCCAGGTTGTTCACCTTGCAGATAACATCATTGATTTTCAGCTTGCCAAACGCCGACGAGCTGTTGGTGACTCCGCAGACCAGCTGACGCTTGTTGCTGTCATCGAGGATTATGCCCAGATCCGAGTCGTGATAGTTGCACAGTTCGATTTCCAGCAGATCTTCGCCGCTCTCAAAGCTGCTCAGGCGAAAACTGCGACGCGACGCAGTGTCGAAGGGCGTCGCTGGTGTCGATATTGTCTGGCTCTCCAGCTGCTCCTTGAGCGCATCGATTTTCTTCTGGGCCTCATCCTTTTGCTTCTTGATCTTTTCGCTGTCGCGTATAGCCATTAGTAAATCGGATATCGCCTTGTCCCGCTCCTTGCGCAGATTATCGCAGAGCGTCTTCACCGAGTCGCGCTCCTGCACGATCTTCTCCCGCTGTGAGATGGCCCAGTCTCGCACGCGTTTCGCCTCTTCGGCGTCTTGCAGTGCGCGCTCGACTTCAGATTGAGCCTTGTCCAGGCTCTTGCGCAGCTTTTCCAACTCCTCTTTGCTGTCATTGCTGAACTCCTTGGACCAACTGCTTTCGCGTGACTTAAGGAGATCTCGTTTCTTGTGCTCGGCGTTTGCCAACTGCAACGATTTCAATTCGCTCTTGTATACGAGCTCATCCTTTTTGAGACGATCGATCATTTTGTTGGCCAGCGCCAGGTCATCAGACATCTTTTGATGCTCTTGCAACACATTGTCTTTCTCAGAGAGGAGCTGATTTAGTTCCTCTGTCAGCGAAACGACGTGCTTCGTTTCCTTGGACAGCAGAACTTTTAAGGTTTGATTCTCTTCGCCGCGTTCACGATAGAAGTTACGCTCCTTCTCCAGCTCAATGTAGGATTTCTTGTACTTCTCTCGCTCCATAGCTATCAAATTGCGTTCCTTCTTCATTTCGGCTAGCTTCTCGCTGCTGTTGCAGCTGCCATCGCAGGGTGTTTGCATTTTACCATAGTAAAACGCATTGTTGCCGGGCGTCGACGGCTGCGAGGCTGAAGGATTTCCATTGTTTTGATTCTGATTCTCGAGCAGCATCAATTTGTGCTTCAAACGGGCACTCTCGGCCACAATGTCCGTATACTTGTTGCGATCGGCCATGTAGTGCTCCTGGTAGAGATTTAGCTGTGTGGCGAGCTCATCACAGCGCCGCTCCGAGTTTGAATGCTGGTGCCGCAGCGTGGTTAGGTCACACATCGCCGAATCGTACTGCGACTGCAGTAGTTCGTATTTCTTTCCGTTGCCTCCAACTCCTCCACCCCCGCCTACGTTGTTGACCACCTTTGTTGGCCCATTGTTGTTGGCCATATTGGCGGCCGTTGTGCTACCGCTCGAGTTCGAAGGCGGCCGCAGTGTATTATCATAGCCCACATATTCCGAACTTTCTTCTGGAATTACAATGATTCGAATGAGAAAATGTATTTAAAACAATCCTTGAAGAGTTATGGCCCGTAAACTAACCTTCTTGACTGCTCGTGCTGGTCAACGAAAGGTCACCAGATGCCATTTTCGCCATCACAATATCATTTCATCTTTTTCCAATATGCAATAATCAGATTTGAAGTTAAGCTGAAACAAAAACTAAACTGTTGAAACCAATTTCAATTGTCTAAACTATTAGAGTGGAGATATACTAAATTTCTAGTCTTTATCCAAAAATGTATACAGCAATCATATGGTTTTAGTTAATTAACTTTTGTTTATATTACAAAACTTTTATTATTATCATGATATTTTTAAGTAACAGAATTTTTTTTTTTTTTTTTTTTTTTTTGTTAACTCTATCGCACTTATCGGGTTTATCCTGTCTATTAGATATAGATTTTTTATATTTCTACTGTTTTGTTTTTAATTTAAGTAATTAATTATGTTAATTAAATCATTTTAATTTCTTATATATTGCTTATGGCTGAAACAGGTTCATATTTCATTTCATTTTATTTATATTCATTTTATAATTTAATAATAATTATAATCCGGTTACAGCGGGCAGTAAAAAGCCAAAGACTAGGCAAACGGAAGACTTAATGGAGCAGCAGAAGCTTTAAACTAGCTACATATAAAGCTAGTTAAGCTTTTAAAAGGCTAATGACTCTAATATCGCTAACTGTTGTTGCTGTTGTTGTTGCTGCTGCTGTTATTGTTGTTGCGCAAACTGAATGCGCGGTGTATCTCGTAAGTAAGCGCACAAAGTGGCAGAGCGGCGACAGTAACTAACTAAAAGAATTAATTGATTCAGCCAAGCAGAAAGTGTAAATTAAACGCACTACGTGCATTCCCAATCAAAGAGAAAAAGTTGGCGTATAATGGAAAAAGGGAAAAATATGAGAGTCGGAGAAAGAAAGAGAGAGAGAGAGAGAGAGAGAGACAAACACCAGGAAATTTCGCCAATTGGAGTGAGCGTTATGGAATACAACATATGGACATACATCTACGTGTGTGTATATGAATGCATGTATGAATATTCGTTTTCATGTGCATGTATGTGTGTTTGCATGTATGTTGAAACATACACAGCCGCATACGCAAACGCAACAAATGAATGAAAACGAACGACTACACCCCATTTCAGCCCCTGTGCTTGACTTAACGTTGAGGATGCGAATGCGCAACTGGCAAGTTTACCTTTTAAATACGTTTCAATATTAAATATGTGCATCAAAAGTGGAGTCAGGATATTAAATAGATTAAAGGTCAAACTTCGAAAGAAAAATATATTTTTTTTGCATTCCCAAACACACACACACATTCACACCCACACATATGCTGATGAAAATTATCTTGAAAAATAAATTAGAAATCACAAATACAACAAAAAACAACCTTCAGATTTTAGACTGTGCAAACGTCACTTCTTTATTTTCACTCTATGTTCGTTTCATTACTTTGGGTGGAGATCGGATCTTGGTGGCCGATTAAGCGGCCTGTGGGCTCGAATTGATCACTTTCCGTTCATTGTTATTTTATTTATGCAGCTACCGACATTCACGTTTCTTAATTCGATAGATATTGTATTTTAATTTAGGTAATTTTATTTCAACGAAAAGAAATATTAAATAAAAATAAAAAAAATTTCACTGCGAAAGTTGCAGTGCGACCGTATCTTCCGAAACTGAAATACTGATATCCGATTCACCAACGAATAAATTTACCAGAAAAATACCAATTCATCTTAACCATAGCTCAAGCTATACAGTTTGGGGTATTCCGTGATGTGTTAATATGATATAGAAATGCTTGACGTAAAATATTAAAATCTATGCTTATTAATTAAATTGTTTTTTAACCACAATAGTTTAACATTCATATTACTGTACTGAATACAGAAAAATAGTGAATTTATTGTTTTTGTAATTGGTTTCAACATTTCGTGTCCAAGAAAGTTTTTGCTGGCTTAACCGAAAGCTTTACAGCATTACAGAAAATTCTTGAGTGCCGATTGCTCCTCCTGTTAACAGTATTGGTTTCTGTTAAAAAGGTATTCTTTTGCCAACTGTTGCTATTTGGTATTTTGTATTATCAATGATATGCTAGTATATTTTGTTGAACTTTTAGATTTGACTCGATTTTTTAAACACATTAAACAGATTAAAAAACAAGACAACTAAGCATTTATTTATTGAAACATATAGATAGTAAATATATGTTAATAGTGTTAAATGTAATTATTGTAATTTTTCTTTCAAATATCTGTATGTATATGTAAATAGTAAATTGTCTTAAAATAGACAACTCTAGACTAATCTAAGCCTATTTTAAATACACAATATTATGTACTAAATAACTATATCAGCTTCAAGCCCCAACGATTCCGAGTGCTTTTTCGCTTTCATGCGTAGATCCGCTATGCTGGAATTTTTGTGCGCTGCAGCAAAGGCGGCCAAGTGAAGCGGATATTGTGGCAAGGGAAAAAGTCCAGCGGGTCTACTTCTATTATTTATTGCAGCTGCATACTAAATATTTATAAGAATATATTAAACAAAATACAATTTTAATTATTAATAATATGCTCAATTTACCTGATGAGCTGCAGCTGAGAGTATAGCTGGATCGAAGGCGGAAAATGCAGCCGCTGCTGCAACGCTGCCAGAAAAATGCTCGGAAGCGGCCGTTACAACGGATATCGGAGATGGAGGCCGCTTGTTAATTATATTGACGGCGCTCTTTCCGCCGGTTTGCTGCTGCACACTGCAGAGTCCATTAGCCGAGGGAATCATTGCCGTATTTGTGTTTCGGATATTGGCCAAGTTAACATAAGGTGCAACACGACAAGGCTCGAGGGGCGTTGACACCGGCGGACTTCGACTGCTCAATAAAATCCCTGAAATATGCAAAAATTAATTTGAATAAACAAAGTTTATATATATAACAATTCTATCTTTTAATTTAATTTGTCAAATATGGATGTAACAATTTAATTTTTTTAAACTGTTTTGAAAAAAACTCAAGGCGGAATATTCATTATAAGCAATCATGCGCAACCGACGGCAAAAATGTTTTGCGTGGTCCAATAACAGCCAATGCCACCGAAAAAATATCGTTTAATGAAAACATCACCAACTCCAAAACTTCTTAATCTTAGTACTAAATCTTTGGAAGATATAGTTGTTCTCTCCTAGTTCATAACCTCCCGACATAAGAATATAAATTTTAATTTATTTAAGGCGGAGGTAAACAGTAATTCCTTGCCTAATTTAGGGATTCTAGCCTGGACTATATGCTGTTGTCTTCTGCTAAACAGGTGCTTGAGGCTGATGAAAGTGTTTTGAGACAAAATAGTCAAGTTAACTTTTCTGCGTACTAAAAATATATATATGTATATATATTATTATTATCTTATTACTATTGTTGTATTACCTTAAGACTCATGTTAGTGAGAAACCCGTTTATTTAAAAGTATTATGTCTTTATTATCATAAAAACTTATTTTTCATTCCTTAAGGTAAATAAAGTTTAGTGTAATATCAGTCAGTATAGCCCATATATGTATGAACTGAATGTGTTCCCAGGATGCTTGCTATTCCGCCCAATATGCTGATTCGCTTATACCAACCCAGTCCCAAATGCCGTTTCCTGTTTCCCTTCTCTGCTTGAGTAAGTCTGATTCTATGTGTAAATAATTTACATAAGGACATACCTTAATACAAGTACATAAATACAAATGAACATCCCAATTTGGCAAATCGGTACAAAAATTCGTGACAAGTAATTGAATTCATTTTCTAATTTATTGCCATGAAAACACCCTCGAGCTGAACTGAGCTGAGTGGAGGGCTGGATTCGCCGGATTCTCTTGCACTCACTGCTGCCACAATCTGCTGGTGCTGGTGATGCTGGGGTCGCCCCCAGCACTTAACCAAGGCCAGACGGACACATATCAAAATGACACTCCAGGGAGTACAAGGCCAAGACCAGGTTGGCCTCGTCATTTATGCAGTGTTTTGCTTTTGGGGCGATAAAAAGTCTGAGAATTGATATAAGTCCATAAAACGATTCCTTACTCTGTATGAAAAAGGTTGTGTGTGTGTGTTTTTTTATTCGAATTTTAATTTGATTACTTTATTTTTGCTTCCACGGCAAAAAAAAAGACCACAGTCTTTCCCCTACAAAAATCCATTTCATTCAACAATTTATGCCCAAGCTCATGCACTTTGGTAAAACTTGAGCAAGCTGAATCATTGATATATTGTAAGACCTAATGCTATTTCTTAACATGCATGGAAGTTTTTCGTGAAATATAGCTAAAAGAAAATCATAATAATAATAAAAATAATATACAATTGGATGTTAAAATTGCGTGCTACTAAAGCAAAGTCGTCCAATTATACGTATAGTCCTATATTGCATGCAGATTATATTTCTAACAGAGCACTGTTAAGTGACTTTAGAATTTGCAGTATATTTTTCGAAAGCTTTAACGAAAAAGGAAGTCACTTTTAAATGACTCTATAAGCACTGTTAAATTATTTTAGGCAGCTCAAAGTTCACAAAGTTTTACTCTGTGTGACGTCACAATATTGATCAGCTCAGAATGAAAATATTTAAAGTTTCATGGATGAACGGATGTTCAAAATGAATGTTGAGCATCACAGAAATGTTGTATCTTAACAAACTGGTAAATGCGTGTGTGGTTTATTTCTACATAGAAATGGAGAGCAACCCATGTTTTTGAATAAATAAATAATGGATATTCTTAAATATATATATGTAATAGCTGCACATATTTTTAAAATTGAATTTTATATTTATTATTAATATAGAATTTCTTTTAAGACTTGAAATGTGTAACTTTCATTGAAAAGCTCAAACAGATCGCACTTAATTGTTCATGTATCTTGGCTTTACCCAGTAATTTACAAGTCTGACTCCGTTTTTATTAACAAATATTCATTTGCCAGTGATAAGTATGTACTGCCACATAAGAACACCCCCAACTCAACAGCTTTAAAGACTTAAAACATTGCAGCAGTATCAAATAATTGTTATAGCCCAACAAACTTTGCCTCTTGCACAAGCATGAATGAGTCTCGGAACGGAGTCCCCGTCGTGCGCTCTGTAGCCAAATTCATAAAGTCATAATTAATAGATATGCCAGACCAGCTGGATACTGTACTACGGAACAGAAGACAAGAGGGAGAGGGCAGTATGTAAATTTAATTTACATCAATTTAATAATTGTAAGTGTGTAGGGATTTTCTATATCAAGAAGCTGCCGGCCTCAAGCCCAAAACTTTTCCACTTTTACGTTTTCTCTTTAATTTCTATTTGCACCCTCCTTACGTTCGTTAATGCCGTGCTAAGCCACAATCCTTCCTCGTCGTTATATCGAACACGGAGTTGATTTGAATTTATGCAAATTTAAAAGAACACGGCAATTAGTTAAGTAAATGTTGAAAGTTTACAGCTTAGCTGTGTAATGCCGCAGTTGTCTTAATGTAGCCTGTACCCTCTGCGAAAATATTTAACCAACTGTTTAACACAATATGTCATGGTTTCGCAGTTTATTCAAATGTATCATCATTAATATATCAAAACCTTCACCCTCTTATTTCTCTCTCTCTCTCTCTCTCTCTCTTTCTCTCTCTCTCTCTCTCTCTCTCTCTCTCTCTCGCTTTGATTGCTTTCTTCCCGTGCATTCATCAACGCCCCCTCAACCGGACCGTAGCACCGCTCCCCACCGCTCATCTCAGCGCGGATAACATTTTTATTTTCCACTTTTACGGCCGGAATATTTAATTTGATTAAGTTGGCAATGATTTGTGTCGCTGTCACCAGGCCGTAGCTGTATATACATAGATATAGCACATACATGCATACAAGAGGGGATATTTGGTTGCAATTTTCGAAAAATCACAGCAGATGCGAATTTCAGATGTTAAGCAATAATTTTAATTTTAAGTTTGATTACATACAAATTTGCTGTAATGTCGTATTCGTTTGTGAAATGAAAAGGGTAGGCCTGATCTATAACTAAAGTTATGTATTATGAAGATATTTGGAAGACAACTGATGAAATCTTTTAGTAGAACGAATACACTCGTTGAAGATAATCATAAGTGCTGTATATAAATATACAAAAATTATACAATACTTACCCTTATGCATTTGATTTTCATGTTTTCGGCATTTCGCTCTTCTATTTTGAAACCAAACCTGCAAAAATATAGAAAATTTAATTTCAAGTTGGAAAGGATGTTTCATTCCAGATGAACTGAGTGTACAGAAAGTGTATATAGATTGATAAAAAAATTTATAAATCTATAAAATAATAATTATAATTAAATATAATATTAAAATGATATCAGTACCAAATAAACTAGCGCCTCATAATTATTGAACTACTTAAAATATGAGATATGTTATCTCAAAATCTTAATACATACATTTTCGTCAAATGACTTAAGAGCTTTTACCCAACTATAATATCTTAAACTAGCCAAACGTATATCAAAAGTCCATTTGTGGAAGTGTAGGCATTGCTCATTTCCATTAGTTAGAATAAATTGATTGTAAATAGTCGTGTGTAGGACGGGACTTGTAATTTATAGTACTTGCTGGAGGAACCAGTAGCTGGTTCATATATTACCACACAGCGGTCCATTAAGAGTCGCCCTGATTGAGCATTTAACTTGTAATCGGCCCCCTGTTGTTACCACGAATCTCGTACTTTCGTATAATTGTAACGAAGGGCGGCGTAAACCACTTAACACCCCATATCTTTCTCTTTGTAACTCTGGTGGTTGCACAGCCAAATTTTGTTACACAACTAACTTTTGGTATAGAGTACAGAGCACCGTTATAATGCATATCAATTGTATTTCAATTTGTGCCCAGGACTTGGCTAACTTCTGCATATTAATCATTATCTCTTTGTCAGTCCAAAAATATTTGATGACAGTTCCTAATACTCTCGTTGAAAGAATGAGAGGAGCATATTGGTTTTGAGCAATGCTAATACACGCGAGTCATCACCATGTTTTATTCGAGCTATCATCTTAGAAATTAAACGAAATAGAGCTCTGAAATGAAGTTGTGAATGTTTCGCACAATTTTGCACAAAGTTTTTTGCTCAGACCTATATTCAAAATTTTTACTATAAGAAGAAATGATTCCTTATTTTTATACCCTGAACCCAAAATGAGAAATCAGGGAATAATAGTTTTGTTCAAATGTATGTAACAGGCCGAAGGGAGAATACGTCAATATCAGAAGCTGTTTATTTTAATTTTATTCTGTATATTACATCCGCAGATCGAGCTTTTCAATCGAAAATCGATAACTACTGTCGTTGTTTTTATTATCGATTTAATCAGTTACTAAATTATATCTCCTAAAGCTTAACAGCCAGAATCTCCAAATTTAAATATAGATTTGGGTGTGTTGTATAGTTTCGATTTTTTATATAATTTACCCCCACACCCAAATACCCCCTTTTCCACATGTATTTTGTTTGAGTATTTCCTTTAAGAATTTCTTTTAAATATTTCCAGTAAATATTTCTACTAACTATTTCTTCTAAGTATTTCCTTTAAGATGTTCTTCTGAGAATTTCTTCTAAGAACTTCTTCTAAGTTTTTCCTCTAAGGTGTTGCTCTAAGAATTTTTTTTAAGTATTTCCAGAAGTATTTCTACTAACTACTTCCTCCAAGTATTTCCTTTAAGTTTTTCCTCTAAGTTTTTCTTCTGAGAATTTCTTCTAAGTATTTCCAGTCAGCATTTCTACTAACTAATTCTTCAATTGTTTTCCTCTTGGTACGTCTTCCAAGTATTTGCTCGAAACGACCCCACATTTCACTTCACTACTTCACTTCCCTACTTCACTTCACTACTGCACTGCACGACTAACCCCCACCAAGCCTGGATGACACTGAAGAAATGCTGCAGCTGCCGCCCTTTATATAGGGTTACTTTCACTCAAAACCTGAGGCGCGCTCCAATGTTGAGCATGGAGCCAGGTAGGGGTCGTTGCAGGCGTGGCTTAAGGGACCAATGGGAGCAGTTACTCCTTCTGCATGCATTTAAGCGTTCTACTACATACGTATAGATGATAAATGATCTTCTGTAGTTCTTTTTCATCCCTCACTTTGCTTAGGCTGTCTGACAGACAGACGGAGAGACGGACAGAGAGACAGATATACAGGCACACGAACACATGTAGAGGCAAATAAGCACGCATAGTTAAATTAGATTAGATTAGATTAGATCATTACGTTGCTTAAGAATAAATGCTTGATATGGCTAAATGTTGATATGCTGATTAGCTTATATACATTAATGCTTCTAATTATTGAATGGAATAGACAGCAGTTTCTTCCGTTCTATAAAGACTAAGATTAAAACCAAGATTTCTGTATAGTCTTCCTCGATATCCAGCTATTTCATTCCATACTCATTTTCTAGGGGTTTATTATCAATAAGCTAGACCACTTTCAAATAGGTTAGATCTAGCCTGAAATAGACTAAACGGGCAATACTGCTGGCGTGGGTGTGTGCATGTGTGTGTGCGTGCGCGTGTGTGTTCGTGTGTGTGGTTGTGTGTGTGTGTATGTGCGAGTGCTGTTTCTTGTATAAACAGAAAGGAAGCGAGCAACCATCAATCAGTTCCTCGAAGGGTTCAGGAAGAACTAAAATATATCTCTCACAATTTTGCAGGACGTTGAATTTCCATAGACGTGATCTGGCCTATGTTTTGTTGCACATCAAATGCCATTGTTTTCTTGCATAAGTCGACTATTAGATAGTCGCTTACACCTGACTTCCATGACTTTACTTGCTGTCTCTTACCTGGACTCGTGCTTCGCTCAGTCCCAAGCGCTGACTCAGCTCCTCCCGCATAAAGGCATCTGGGTAATGGGTCTCCTCGAAGAGTCGCTCCAGTTCGTTGAGCTGCTCAAGCGTAAAATTTGTGCGCGATCTTCGCTGTTTGCTGCTGAGTCCAGAGTGTTCCATGCGGCCGATATTTGTGTCTCCTGCATTTGACTGCGGCTCCGGCGATATAGATATAGACTTCTCCGAACTGACCACCTTATGCAACGATAGCTCCGGGGAGTTGCTATCATTGGAGCATTCATTGATATTAATATTGATTGTTGCAGATGTTTTCGTTTCTGTTGGGAAAGGAAAATGAAAGGGAAACAATATCGAATATATAGAATTAGCTAACGACTTCTTAGTATAATTATTCAACAAATTTTATATTTGCCAAGCTAAAATTAATACACATACATTCATATGTATGTAATAAGATTTGTATATTCCAAATTGTGATTCAAGCTCTGTTAAAAACACTTTAGTATAATATCTCGTTTTTATTCCGATTTCATTTACAATGGTTTTGTATAACACTTTTTCCCGTCAGCTTTAATAACGTGTAGCACTTTTATATTATCACACACAATCCACATATTATTTATTTCGAATACGATTCATAAATCACAATTACATAATTTATTTTCCTATATTCATGTAGAGCAATGTATAGGATTTGTAAACGGTTCTGTATAAGATCAATGAAGCATAATATATTATATTATAAAGTGTTATAAGTAGTATTTAATAGTGTAATATAATAATATATAATATATAATATCAGAAAATATGTCATACAATGATGATTTGTGCATCCACTTTAATTGCATGCTATTTTTTATAAAACTTTAGCCACTATATATATGTAAACCTCTTTTGTGATCGTTTCTTGTTTAGCAAAAATACCTTTAATAAACACAAATAAACTTAACTGCATACACAATTGATCTGTATAACACTTTTTCAATCTTATTCTCAAGTGTTTTTTAAAGCAATGCAACACATTTTCCTAGGTTTACTCACAACACTAATGTTTGCTACTATCTAATTAAATGAATAATTTTTGAATACCGTATTTCATATTTCGTATTTCGGTTAACTCATATATTATAAATTTCATTTATAACCAATTTGTTTAGTATAACACCATTGAACTAATTTCATACTGATTTGATTTCTGTATCCCCTTTTATCTCCTACCCAATTGTTTTGTGCCACATTTTAATACTGTATAACACTACACTATTCACACATATTCATTTTATATTTAAATAAAATGAAAATAAAACAAAGTCTAGGGAATTGTACCCATCGTTATTTTCCAATTATCGTTTAGAGTCACTGCTTGGGATTACAAATTTGAGGGACACCAACTACAAATTTATAAAGGATTAACTTTTAAAGTGTTACTGGTTCAATACGATCTAAAAACTGTCCGTTTTATTATCTGTATTTCGTTGCTTCAGCAGCTTTTTTTTTTTTTTTTTTTTTTTTATTTATTATTATTAGGAAGCACCAGAGCATCTATTTAGCTCTATTATCCCCCTTAGGAAATATATACACAATCACAGGTTTATCAAAGAAACAGAAACATAACGACGTAATTTAAACTTAACAGAAACTTAACGTAATTTAAATTTAATTTTAGTTATTGTTGGACTAGAGAAGGTTCGTGAAGTGGCGTCTTTTTAACCTACTGATCGGTCTTGATTTAGGCAATTTTCTAGCTAGCCGGTTCGCATGGACCTTGAGCCGGTCGTTGTACCGACTCGAGTGGAACGATATCTGGTCTTCCACTGTGTCCAGCTTGAGGTCTCTATGAAGACAGGAGTTTCGGACGAACCAGGGGCAGCCGGTGATTTGGCGCAATACCTTGTTTTGGAGGACCTGGATCTTTTGGCGGTTACTCTTTGCGGCTACTCCCCATATTTGTACGCCGTACCTCCAGATCGGGGTTATTATGTGGGTTAAGATCTTGCGCTTGTTAGAGAGCGACAGCTTGCTCTTGCTGTGCAGCAACCACGACATCTGCTTAAGGCGGGAGCGGCAGGTGCCAACAGTTGCCAAAATGTGAGGCTTGAATGTGAGGCGTGCGTCTAGGCTGATCCCCAAGTATTTCACCGTCCGCTTTAGCAGCTAGAGAGTTGAAATTTGCAACTGGAATATATTTCCAATTTTCCAATTGGTTGAACACTCTGTGCAAAGAACTTAAGTAGATCCACTGGTGTAAAGCAGAAATTTTTAATTATTCTGTTTTTTACCAAATTATAAAAAAAAATGAGGACTTCGAAATTGAATTATAGACCCAGATGAAAATAGTTTATATGAGTGTAAGTACTGCAAATAGCTTACTCTACAGTTTTTACGACGATTCACCAAAAATCATACATGGGGAATGGAAAACCAGAAAATTCGATATTTAGGCCAGATTCTTCAACATTTAACAATTAGTCATCTGTTTTAAAATGCGAATCAACAGCTTATTGATTATGACCTTTGGGAAACATCAATTGCATTGCCTATATTGTTGTTCAATCGTGAGCAAAGAATTCGCCCTTACTACGTGCCCTACTACTTTCTAATTACTTATTTTGTATATTTACTTGATGAGCTCTCGATGTCAGGAACTTGCATATTATTTATGCACTTGCTGCTGGCTTTATTATCCGCATCTTGAAATTTTACGATCAGGTCACCATTCAGTTTCGAGCTATTCGCTGTGCTGGATATACAAGTAGTCGAATCATCGAAACGGGAAGATCTCTTTTCACACTTTTCATCTGAAATTAGAAGAAATCGGTATTAAAGGGGAACTAAAAAGGATAACCTTGGGATGTGGTTGGATAGATTGGTAAGATATATAGATAAATATATACCATCCTTGCCAGGGAAAATATATTAGCCTTTATATTTTTACTTAAGTTTAATGAAAATAAGTAAGTTCAACAATATATTATTCTAAAAAGTTTCACTGTTTGTATCCCAAACGAAGTTGTCTTATCACAATAACTATATTTTAAATATATATATAATTAGGCAAATAGACTCACCTTCTGACTGTGTATCAGATATCAGTAGATCGGAAATCAACCAGTTCTTAGGCTTTGGGGCGGGATCAGTCTTACGGAGCTCCTCACTATCCGAAATAGTTGCAATCGATTGCTGTTGCAGCGTACGAATTTTGACCAGAGAGAGGGGCTTGGGCAGACTCGTATCATCCTCCGAGCTATTCTCTTCGGCCACCGAAATATCGGTTATATCAATGTCCATGGACTCTTCACCGTTAGCACAGTTATCAACAGATAGTCGGCCCAATCCGTTCGGGCTCACTAATATGGACTTTGTTGCCGCTGTTGTGGCGTCGGCCAGTTTATGGATGCGCGCACTTGTCATCGAGTTGAACAAATGGTTGACTCGATTATTTGTTAAATTAAACTCAAATGATTTATTTACAAACTGTGCTAATTGCTCCATGCTGACTCACTTTAATTACAAATTATGTTTTTTTATCCAATATTGAAATCTTCTTCACAGCACTTTCACTCCGATGCATCATAGTTGCTCTTACAAAATAAAACGCTCGACTACTTCGCAGGAAACGCCAATAGCATTACAGGTCCCCATACAGTTCCATTCCAATTCAAATAAAAAACTTATATAGAGCTAAAATCTCTCTCTCTACGTTCATTGTTTTGCTTTTGCTCTTAACGGCTGCGCATGCCTTTCTGCTTCTGCTTCTTCCACCTTTCGCCCCCACTGGGAGAGAGCAGAGCACACACACAAGCGCAGAAACACACACACACAGGCACATGTATATATATATATATATATATATATATATATATCTGCCTTAGATCAACAAGCATTTGAGATTTGTCACATATTTAAATATTTAGTTAATTGTAGTTTAATTAACATATTCAATATTTTATGCTAATTACGCAGAAATTGCATAGGAATATTAACAAATGTATTGAGATTGAGTAAATAAAAATATAGTATTTATAGTAGTTGAGCAGTAGAAATTTAGTTAAATAACATTATTAATTTTTTTATTGAAATTTTATTTTTTATTATTTAAATTAAATATAATTTCATGCATATATATTTTTATTTCCCAGCCAAGTGACGAAGTTTCTTCCCTCAATGCTCATTGAGTAAATCTGCTCGCTCCCTTTTGGCCTCGCTCTTTATCGAGCATTCGGAACAACCCCTAAAGAGCCGTAGAGCTGTAGAGCCTTACTATGGAAGGTGTCGCTCCCTGTCCGACACGTATATGTATATTCAATTTATTCTCATTGGTCTTTACGTGCTGGCTGTTGTTGTTGTTGTAAAGTGGTTGTAGGCTGCTTGGCTCAACCCAACTTTACTGTTATTGGTTATAGCCGCTTTATCCTGTATACACATTAACTGTGTATAAAACACCTAATAATTTTCTTTGCAATCGCCTATGTGGGTGGAGTTTCACGTTGTTCTCACTTTATCCCTGGATTAAATTGATGAAAATATCTCGCAAGCATTCGCCAAAATATGTATCACTTAGGTTGGTAATTGAATTTTAGCTCAAAGTATATAATTGTTTGACTTTCATATATAATGTGCGGATTATAAGTGCCTTTGGCATGTGAAAACTTAATGTCCAGACCGCCGCCGGCTTAACTGGCTGGAAGTATTTAAGAACTTATTAAAGTAATTAACTTATTAAAGTAAAGAATTAAACAAGCAGTTTTGATTTTTATATATTCTGAACTATCATGTTCTAGGCTGTGAAATATATGTGAAATCCGACCTAATACAAGAATATTCGTGTTTGCCATAAAGTTATTAATCTTTACTCCATTGTATTATCATATATAATATGAATATTAAAACAACTCAATGCAATGCACTGAATTCAATGCGCAACTATTTTTCTTTTAAATCCAAATCCAATTATTTGCTGTGTGAGTCCAGGCACCAAGTTCAGATCAAATTATTAGTCAATTTTGAGAATCACTGAAAAACATATATATGACGACGAGTAATTGCTTGTTAAAAAATACAATCCTATGCATATACATATATGTATATATATAGATAGATACAACTAACTACTTTTAATGCAACGATCGGTGGATGGATTTGCACATTTAAAACATAGCTCTACACATTTTCTTTTATTTACGAAATTCAGTAAATGCATTTTCTAATATCGTATCGTATATATCGCAAAATGCAGATATAGGTTTTACAGCTACAAGTCCATTTATGCCTCGTTGCATCAACCTCAGTTCCCAATCAAATTAAACAAAATTTGTTTCTGAAATATATCAATTTACTTCAAATAGGAAGTTGTTTGGCAACACACTTTCTGGATGTATTTTATTGTATACTTTGTGACATAACAGACTTACAGCTAACACACAATCATATATATAAATATTTATATATCAACTAAATGTAAAAGCAACATAAAATTATGACTTGAGATTAAAAGTTCCATATATATAGAGATATATATAATAGTTGCCTTTGTGCCTGCGCAACTATTGATCTTTATCTTTACAGATTCTGGATGTCATTTCCTGCAGCGGCTCTAATTCCTTAGCAGATATCAGTTCGAATTCCTGGACAAAGTAATAAAAATGCTTATAGCAAGCATTCACGTGTGCCTCCTGCAATTGAAAATATGCAAATTATATAATTACTTAGAGTGCATTCAATTAACGTTATTGTTATTAATCATTGTGCTTTACTTACCGCACCGATGGTCACAATCCTATCAAAATGGTGGATGTAAACATGTACGAAAACCCGAAATAATCGTGTTAAAATCTTTCGACTTAGTGAGCTAAATGATTTTGGAAAAGGAACATCTGAAAGTGAACAAACAAATATTATATATTTATATATCTATAATTATAACTAAACATACCTGTGGAAACGGGAAATATTGCTTCATTGTTAATTTGAGTTTCTATCCAGTCCATAAGCAACTCAATATATTTTTGTGCAGGCAGCGCCGTGGGCTTCTTGTATCTATAATTTAATATTGCAATTGTTATTAATAATATTACAGGCATATTAGGTTTTCACTTACACATCTCCGTCCACCCACAAGTATTCATATTTCGAGCCACCAGACATTGTCGGACAGGTGGTTTCGTTGCAAAATTCAGACACAGTGCCATAAATAAGATTGATGCGATTGAAGAAGTCAACAACTGTATAAAAAGAATAAAACAATATTTATATTACTAATTTCGTTGCAAAATTCAGACACAGTGCCATAAATAAGATTGATGCGATTGAAGAAGTCAACAACTGTATAAAAAGAATAAAACAATATTTATATTACTAATTATACCATATATAGATGTCATATATGCAATAAATTTTAGCGCGCACAGCCATTCAATTCAGTTACAGGGGAGTGTAAATATGCGCACATCCCGATAGTTATTTATATGTAATAATAAAATAAATAAACAATACGAGCGTGACAAACGGAAGCAACGAAGCTCTCTGTCGGCACTATGTCAGCCAGGTACCCATAATTGATAACTCAAGGGCACTTGAGCACACGAGTTATACTATATTGAGCGGAAGGCGCCGCAGTGTTGTTCTGGAAATCTCATCAGCATATGAATATACTGTACGGCAAATAGTCAAATTGACGCACCGTGCACTGCTAGCCAATCATTCATATTCTCGCCTTCCGGTAATCGGACCACTTGTCGTAAATTGATTCCAGAGTTCAAACTAGCCTGGGCCTGTTTATGAAGTGAATAGCGGATGGTACCGGCCGTAAATCTTTTATTTGGCCTAAAAGTCTGCAAACCAAAAACAAAAAAACATTTTCATATTAATCATAAAAGTATTGCTGTAAATATAGTTCTTTTGTAAAGATTATAGCAATGACATACCTTTCCCTTTTGGAAGAAGTCTAAAAACCCGTTAAGGGCCATTTTTTGGTAGTCTTTTATTTATTTTTGTATATTTATATATAATTTAAGAACACTATCACAAGAAAACATCTGTTTAAACAATGTGACCATTCTTAAAAAGTGAAAATACCAAACGAACATTCTCGTCTGTTAATTAACAGTAAGCTAAAATATGTATTTATTATATATATTTAAAAATTAGCTGAATGATATTTTTGCAATTGCAGAAGTAATTTGCATAAATTAAAATAAATAGTAATTATAGAAAAATTAATCTTAGCCGAAATTATGGTAGCAATAATCAGCTAACAGAGTGTTAACGCTTACAGCAGTCTATATAATAATCGATATTTAGGTATTTCATGATTCATGCGATTTTAGGTTATTTTACTTACTATTTTAACTAATAGCTTAAAAATAACTAATTTTATTCACAGAAAATTCCTTTAATTTTTTATTTGTACATTTTTAATTAAATACAACTATCGATATATGCTATCGAAAATTTATACTAGCATTTAGGTCGCCATGTTGTTTAGTAATTTGTGCGTCTCTGTTTTGTTTGTGTATTAAAACGATTGAAAGATTAAAACAAAAATAAAAAAATGTTCTACGAACACATAATATTGGCCAAAAAAGGCCCGCTAGCCAGAATCTGGTTAGCAGCCCATTGGGATAAGAAAATAACAAAAGCACACGTCTTCGAAACAAATATAGAGAAATCGGTGGAGGGTATTTTACAGCCAAAAGTAAAATTGGCGCTACGTACGTCAGGTCACTTACTGCTTGGCGTTGTGCGAATCTACTCACGGAAGGCAAAGTATCTATTGGCGGATTGCAATGAGGCGTTTGTTAAAATCAAAATGGCATTCAGGCCAGGAATGGTGGACTTACCTGAGGGCCATAGAGAAGCTAATGTTAATGCAATTACGCTGCCCGAAGTTTTCCACGATTTTGACACAGCCTTACCCGAACTCAATGATATTGATATTGAGGCCCAGTTCTCAGTCAACCAGTCCCGAGCAGATGAGATAACAATGCGAGAGGATTATGGTAGCCTATCGCTATCCCTGCAGGACGACGGCTTTGGAGACATTGGATTCGAGGCGGACACGCCCGAGATGATGCGTGGCCCCTTGTCAGGGAATATAAATGATCAGCTCTTTGATGATGATGTGCTCACAAATGTCGTTGAGCCAAACGATCCCAACATCACTTTAACACAGTCCGAAATGCCGAATGATCGGCTGGACGGTGATGGTTTTGGTGATTCCTTTGGACAGCCAGCATTGTTCGAGGACGATCTATTTGGGGAGCCCCCGCAAACAGTTGGCATAAATACTACAATTAATGAGCCCAACAATCCTCCAGATTATTCAGATGATGATGGCATCGACAACTTTAACAACCCTCCGTCTCCGGCGTCGTCCTGCGCCGATTCGGTGCACGATGACAAGGAGGACAACTTTCAGGCAAAGGATCATAGTTTTAATGAGGACGTCAATGCATCTGGCGGGGATGCGGCTCTAAATGATCTGACACTGGTACAAAATGACGACGAGGGATTCGCCCTGGCGCCCATCGATGCAACCACTTACAAGGGCGCCACGAAAGCCAAGCGCAAGCGAAAGCTCATCATTGACGAAATCAAGAATATATCGGGTGAGGAAATGAAGGCCCAACTGGCGGACACCTCCGACATACTGACGACTCTTGATCTGGCCCCGCCCACGAAGAGATTGATGTATTGGAAGGAAACGGGGGGAGTGGAGAAGCTGTTTGCCCTGCCCTCTCGGACAATACCCGCTAGAGTTCTACTTAACAACTATAACCGGCAATTAGTATCACATTCGACGCCCCTGGAGGACTTCTCTGTAATTGCTCCCATGGACATTCTCGGCTTGGAGATGTACGCACAGGAAGGGGAAAGCTCGGTCATAATTGTGAACAAGAAGGGACGCAAGCGGAAGAATGATACGTCTGCAAATTTGGCTGCTGACCAAAGTGCAGATAATAATACACTCACTCAGAGTCTAGCGGCGCCCGAGATGCTTCGAGAGCAGGAGAAATCGCTGGGCGTGTCGGCAGTATCACTGGAAATTACCACGAAAGAACAGGAGAGCCTTGGACCTCAGAACGAGGCAGCTATCTTTGAGAATATGCGTAGTCCTGCTTTGCTCTCGTTCAACGACATGGAAAACTTCTCCAATCTCAACGAACTGCCCCTGACGCCGCGCGATGGCCACCAGGATATGGGCGATGATTTCCATCACGGCGACCTGACACCGGCTGGACTGGAGCATGGGCAGATGACGCCACATCATGGAGGAATGGGAGACATTGATTGTATGCCAAACCTGCCGCCAGACCAAGTCAGCTCGATATTCAACGAGACCGAAGGAAGAAGCATGCCCGCTGGCAACAGCTTCAATAAGTCGTGCGATATTTCCACAGATTGGAATGACTACGACTTTCCGCCTTCGACGGGTCTGCCGAACACCACAGCCGAGGAACAAATGGAGAATGAAACAGATGAGCAGTTCGAGGAGCGTGTGCTGAACAAGCGAGCGGCGCAACTCTTCCTCGATGTCAGAGTTCACTTCAACAACCACGATCACCTGACCCTCTCGCAGCTGACGGTGCGAAACACGAGGAAACAGGCGGCTCAGAAGTTCTACTCGCTGCTGGTATTGAAAAAGTTCAAGGCCCTGCATATAACGCAATCGGCGCCGTATGCCGATATAACGGTAACGCGCGGTCCTCTCTTCGACAATCCGAAATTGTAAACATTGGAAGAAGAGCCAGTTTGCATGATCTTTGGGCAGTAAGAATCCAAAACAAGAATTGTGAGGATAACCCGTTATGATTATATAAACGATTTTAAATTAAGTTAAAAGTAATTATTTTTTTAAATGCAATTAATTGTAATGTTAAAAAAGTATTGCTGCATTGATTATATGATTTACAACCAGTTCATTTAAATTATTTATACATAATTAAAGTCTTTTAGGAATTTTGAAATGAGTGTTAAACATTGTGTAAGCCCTATTTAAATATTTCCGCCGCCTATATAGATTTTCTTAATTCGAACTTTCGTTTAGACAATCTAGGCTTTCAGCTGCTGAGCCTCCACAAACTGTAAGTCTAAGAAAAAATACATTCGCACCAGAAACTAATCTCTAATTTCTTAAATAGGTTGGATCTTATTCAGGGAACTTCAAGTTAAATAAGTGTTAATGAGAGACAAGCAAGGAAAGACTCCCATTATCGCATTGTAAAGAGCATTTTATATAAGAGATTTCATAGTGAATGTTGTTCCATTGTATCCAGTAGGCCGTGCGAGCACATTTGAAATAGTTTGTAATTTTATAACATATTTATTCACATCTTTACAGACATGTAACAATTGAACATAGAATATTGCAAGTTATGTACAATAAATATATATATATAGCTGAAGACATGACTACTCGACGTTATCATATATGTCTTCCATACCAGGAACATCCCGCAGTTTCTTTACAAATACGTAGTACGCCTTCTTTTCGTCCTCGTCCAGCTGCACAAGACTCTAGAATAACACTTGAATTAGTATCGTATCACGTAGAAGAGATTATATATTACATTTGGGGTGAATACATGCTCGCTGTTCTCGATCGAGTACCCATTTTGCTCCAGAGTTTTGCTCAGGCCAGTCAAATGAATCGGACTGCAAATGAACTAATCATAGAAAACATATTAGTTAATGGTGGTAATCCTAAAGTAAACTAGAATCTAGATATCCCATCTTGGATAATTTTCTGCTTTGATTACTAACATTCACAGCAGACGTGGTAGCATCAACAATTTCCACATCTTCAGCTCCTAGTTGAATTGCATCTTCCGTGACCTTCTCCTCTAAGCTGGTTTCAGTGTTGGTCAACGGTGAAACATAACGAGCTTCTATAAGTCCAAAATCCTCGAACATATGGCTCACATCTACGAACTCAGCGCTGCAATAGATTTTTTACTTAAGTGTGGTTTTAAATTTACTTGAATCTCTCCTTTAGTTTAATTAATGAACTTACCCAGCTTTTTTGATCATTGCCGTCACATCCATCTTGATCCCTTGCAGATTATCGCTGTATATGCTGCAAATCATATATACTTTTCTTTTATATCTTATGTCGAAGCGATGTTTTTTCAGTTGAGCTTTGTTATGCTGGCATTTCTTAATTGTATTTTGTATTGTTCCCATGGGCATATTTTTCTTCAGTGCATTGTCAATTTCCGATCGCAAAAGCGAATTCACAGCCGGATCCGCCGATCTGCCTTCCTGTACTGCCAGCCGGAGTTGTCTTGCAATCTTCTCGAAAAGAGCTGCCCGTAATCCATCTTTCTGCGCCTTAATATGTTTTATGTTGGCCCATTTTGAATGTCCAGCCATGTAACGTACGGGCTGTGCTGCATTGAAACTTAATTTAATATTTTGAAATACAATTCGACTAAAATTTCGTAACATTTTTGTTGTTACTTATTATTATCTGTTAAGCAGCAGAAATACATGCGGCTCGCCGCTATCGAAATAACATATATCGATATCAGAAATATTACAGAGCTTATTAGACAATAATCGATAAGATTTCATGTACTAATTGCACACCGCTGTGCAAAGGCAAAGTATTTTAGAAGCGGCAACTGCATAGTTTGCTTAACGTAGTTAGAGAAAGTTAAGATGAATTGACCTTCTTTTGGCCACCTATATAGATTTACACGTCGATTCGATTTCAGTTATCGGATACGCGTTTTGTATTTTTTTGAATACATACAAGATATGATATATTTTGGTTTGTTGTGCCACAACAAGTAGCCGAAGCTAGTTCATTAATTTAAATTTAAATATGCTTAGATAGCAGTAAGCTTTTGTCTGTATGCATTAACAGTTGTCCATATGACGGAATGACGTGAACTTGCATTCTATGATTTAAACAGATTCAGCAGGATGGCTTTGAGTGCGTTTGGTGAATCCTAAAGTTTTATTCCAGAGCTCTTGAGTTATGAAATAGTATAATTAGCAAAAATTACTTAAATATGTATATGTATATATATATCCCATTTCAAATGGGATTCTCTTCGCGGTATCGAAATCTTGTGTTGCAAATTCTTATTAGACATGAATGATTGATTAGATGACTTTAGTAGACTCGCAGAGCGGGCGTTTAATATTTTATCATTTTCTTCAATTGATATTGGGTTTTTGATGGCAGCTTTCAATTTGCTTTTAGTCTTTTAGCCTTTTAGCTTAAATATCAAATGTTCCATTTGCCATTTTGATATTTACAGACATGCCTAGCTACGAGTGAAAAGTCAAAGTCTGTCAATAGTCTATTAAAATTGCGATACACTTTTAATATAGAAATAACTACTACTTGAATTTAGAGAGAAGCAGATGCTGGTAATATGACGGCAATACGAGAATTTGCATTCGATGATCTGTTCAAGTTCAACAGGATTCTCTTTGATCCCCTGACCGAAATCTATTCGATCTCGTTCTACGCCTTGAGACTACTTGAGTTTCCAATGCTAACTGAAGTCACCGTTGCTCCCAATGAGCAGCTAACGGGATTTATCATGGGGACTCGTGTTCGTAATAAAGAGAGGGGCGGACATGGCAAGGACTCAGACAAGATGAGCAGCCATGGCCATATCAGTGTGCTGTCCATTGACAACGACTTCCGACGTCTGAGACAGGCCACCCTATTGATGGAAAGTTTCAGGGTCAAACTGGAGGTCAGACGGGAATGGTACATCGATCTATTTGTGCGTCGCAAGAACCAGAACGCCATCAAGTTCTATGAGCTGCTCGGTTATGCTAAGTACTCCTTACTGCCGAAATACTACGACGATGACGATGGGTATGAAATGCGCCTGCCGCTCTCCCAGGACGTGGACGGTGTTTGCCTCAAGGCACAGGAGAATGCTATAGACGCATTTTACAGTGCCGGACGGGAACTGGTGAAGGTGCTGAGAGTGCTAATCAACAAGCTTCGCAATGCCATATTGAATATGCTTTGAGAATGTTGTCAAAGCGTGTTGGGTGTAAGCCATGTAAACCAATCATAAATAGTCAGTAGACAACACACACTTGCCATGATCAAAATCTATTTGTTGTACATATTTACACATATTTATCGTATTCGGATATCATCATGAGTTGTCTGCGGGAGATGCATCTCGATGACCTATTTAAATTCAACACGTTAGTCTTCGATCCATTCACCGAGGTGTATCGCCTCAGCTTCTTCATGCGCCACCTCGCCCAGTGGCCCGAACTGGCGCTGGCCGCCCTCACACCCCACGGCCAATTGGCCGGCTTCATTTTTGGCAAGTGTCAGCCCGGAACGGATGCCGCTGACGACCTGCACGGCCACGTTTGTGCGCTGACCGTCGAGTCGCACTATCGCCGGCTGGGCGTCGCCTCGCTGCTCATGAACCACTTTGCGCACATGCTGGACCTGCGAAACGCCTGGTATGTGGATCTGTATCTGCGCTGCAGCAATCTGGCCGCCTACCAGCTCTATTGCGCACTCGGCTACTGTCTGCGCCGTGTCCTGCTAGATTACTATCCCGGGGATCCCGACGAGGATGCCTACGATATGCGGAAGCCACTGGCCATAGACGTCCAGGGCCACTCCCTGCTCGCCAGCAAGCAGGCTGTGCACCTGCCCAGCGATGAGCAGAGCGACGACGAATACAACTAGGGCGTTTTTTTTCTCCCTTCCTGTATCTTTTTTTTCTTTGTATTTATATTTTTTTTTGGCATTTCATTTCTCTCGACGTTCAACTAATTAAGTAAAATATTCAATTGCGCTATAATTAAATTTCCGCTGACGCACAAGAACCAAACTACAAATTTAAGATGTATAAAAAATAGTGTATCTATATATATAATACACATATATACTTATGCGCTTTTTTATGCCAAACAAATCTAATTGCAAATACAGAAATAAAATAAGAAATCATTGAAACACTTGCGACGCGTCCGTTTCAATGGCCAAGGCCCGTGTTACGCTTTTTTTATTGGCCGTATTTTGTTTTTCTTCTTTTTGCATATCTTTTTCTATTTCTGCTTATATTTATTTTATTTTTTAATATATATTCGACGCACAGCCCGCAATTTGCATGTCCAAAACACGCGCAACTTCATTCGCATCAAATTAAGCCAACAATTTCTCTCAGTGTCTGCTTTGCTCATGACATGTATTTAGTTTTCTCTCGTTTGAGCGATTTGTTTAAACATTTCGTTGGCTGTTGTTGAATTAGCTAGCGACGAGTGCATTGAACTTATGTGATTTTTCCTGGGCTTAATTGCTTTTTCCTTAATGTGTTTTTATTTGATAAATTCTGGGTAAACATTTCTGTTTCTTTTATCTAATTCGAGTGAAGCTTTTCATTAAGCCCAAAAAGCAGAAAGCATTGTGCAAAATTTATTAATATGATAAGCTTATAATATAATAATAATCAAAGAATTTAATCCTATAATTTAAAAAATAATATCTTAGTATTATCACTATTACTATTATCATGATAGATTTTAGCTATCGGACTAGATAGTCCACCAACAAACTTTCATTTCATTTTCATTAAAATATTAATAAATTGGATTATTTTTCAGTTATTTCCTTCGAGCAAATATTATGAAATTATACAGCTATATTCTACAATAGAAATTTTGGCCGAGACATTTTTTTAATATTTAAATTTTATTTATACAGAAATATTTAATGAAAAAAAAAAAAAAAAAAAAAATTAAGCAAGGAAAGAAATTTATATATGTTATTTTAAAAAAAAATTATATATATAGAAAATCCTTAATAACTAAATATATACCATTTAATAAATATAAATTTTTTAAATATAAATATTTTATATTTAATATTATAACATTTCCAATTAAATAAAATACATATTTTTCTTTGGGTTTTTATTTTTATATAATCTAATTTTATGAACTTTAGCTGAAAGAATCGAGTTAATCATCACGACTTTTGTTCATTATTTGTTTTACCTTAGATTTAATATAATAACGTGTAACAATGGATAAATAAGGGAAATTTAATTTTTCATATTTATGGAGCTTTTTGGAATTTCTCTGAAATATTTGGTTGAAAGTCCCCCATGTAATAGTTATGGCTCGTGAATGAGTATTTTAATAATCCAAACATATAAATATTCATCTAAAATATTCTTATTGGTTTTGACAACAAACAAAAACACAATAAGTTCAACTATTAAACTAGATTAAATTAATAATATCGCTGCCAAATGAAAAATACTTTAGATTAAAGATTCGGTCTAAAAATAAAATAGACATGACATTAAAATGACCCATCAAAATTCATAAAGTAAAATTTTAATATATTTCGGTAATGACATCAATATAAGCCAAAAAACTCTATTAAGGGGGCTTAAGAACTCTTGAAACACTTATTTGACAAGCTCTCTAATGTGGCAGCTATTCTCAGCTTTTTGACTTCACTGATGATTTCTGCAGAAGAAGAAGTTATTTCACAACCTTTTGTAGGCATCATGAGCAGATAGAATTGTTTGGAAGGAAAAGAAAATAGGATATCATCCATTAAAATTGTAAACTCATACTATGCATTGTCTCTAGTTTTTTTTAGTACACAAGGGCCAGGACAGACAGAGGGATATACAGATGGACATGGCTAGATAGACTCAAACCGTTGATCTAAACAATACTACAAGTTAAAGAGGCCACCCAGCCATAACCAGTCGAGCCTATATATGGCTCAGCCATATTCTGACGAAAGAGAGTTTAGTTATTGTTACTAAATTATTACTTTATTGCATCCAAGTTTATCTATTTCCGCTAGAGTGGGACCTAACCTAATCAGCAGTGCTCTGGGGAGGGAACGCCTTACTTATATACATATATATATATATATATATATATATATATATATATATATATATATATATATATATATATATATATATATATATATATATATATATCCATATTCGACGAGCCCATGTTTTTCTTTTTTTTTTTCAATGTTAATGTTGTCGATAATAATCATATTATTTGGTTCAAGTAGACTTGTTGACATCACTCTTTGAATATGTTATCTCTCGAATGGCTGCCTTGAGGCTCTACGGCGTATAGCTCCCGCCTCTGTCAGATGGGTTCCTCGAATATGGAGAGCCCTGTATATACTTAGAGGGCGCAGTTCACGTCTGCTTATGGTACACAAACCAATTTACTCCATATTCCCATCAAAAATGTCTATAAAAAATATAAATTACATTGGACTAAGGGCAATGGGAATTTTATAATTATAAAACCCAAGTATATGTCATTTGTCTTGTTGTTGTTGTTCAATATTTGGACAACCGCGCCCAGTTTATAGACAATCTGTCGGGCCACTTGAAAGCCTCAAGTGTTTCAAATACACAAAACTCGGTAATTCAAACAAATTGTTTTACGCCCATCTAATGAGGTTAATGTTCGAACCTCGTTGACTCAGATCCGATCGCTGTGCGCTGTTCAGCAATCTATTTATACGATTTAATGGCGCATTTTGCACAAAAATAAAGTACACGCCAATTTGAATAAACATCTGCAGAAGCCGTATACAGATACGGATATATATAAAAATATATATTCATGTGCCCATCCGATCTATAATCGAGGCATTGGCATAACTCATCGCCGCCACTAAGGAAAAGTGCGCAATATGAAAAGGCAATTAGCCCGTGCGGCAGGTGGTCTATCGACTAACTGCAGATCAGTCTAACTATATCTGTATATAGCAATACTATATATGAGATATATCTATTAGCGGATTTATAGATATTCCGTACGAAGATGAATGAATCGCTAATGCCGCAGACGCTGCATATGCCCGATGTTGGATGTTTGTCTGGCTGGGCTTATGTTTGGCTCGACTATATAGTATAAATATATGCACATGGCTGATGCTTAAACGTCTTTTAGTTTTCTGTTAATTTACGGCTGATTTATTATGATGTATCCCAGCATGTGGCCGTCGCCCAGCAAAAGCCTTGGCTGACCCCACCATTTGATATCATTCGCTCGCCTTTGCTGCTCGATTGTCAGCGATGTGTGCATGATATTTGGCGGCTGTTGGTCTAAAGTTTTACCCTTAAACATATATATTTAATATATGTATATGTATGTATGTACGTGACGCTTTGTCTATATACTTGAATGCTCAAACAGGCACGAGCTGCATGCGCCTATTTGTTTACATGTTTTCTTTTTGGCTTCTCGCTTTTTTGGCACCCGATCAATTTGACAAAAAGCTAAAACATATTGCCTATGTACAGCATGAGCGAGTGAGTACCCAGTGGACACAGTCGCGGTCATCTTTATAAATACAATCTGAGCAAAGCGCCGAGAATTGACTCGCAACTGATTTCATATCGAATGTGAGGGAACTTTGCTTTAGCTCGATCTATCTAGATGCTACAGCATAGTGCTTGGGGCTTCTGGCAAACCTTTGCGGTTCGGTTTATGCTGCACATAAATAAATAAATAACTAAATAAATAAAATGAAAAGTACAAGCAATCGCGCAATGATCGCCCACTGGTTGCCGCTTGCTCAATTTTTCTTTTAAATAAACTCAAAATTTCATAGAATTTTCCAAGCAGACGCACTTTACACACACACGCACATCACATATACATACATACACTCGCAGCTGTCCGAGAATGGCCGAAACATACATAGACACATCTATGTGTGGGCATGTGTGTGTGTGTGTGTGTGTGTGGAGGAAAAGCATTTCGAAATGTGATTTTTTCGGCTTTTCGGCCAAGAAAATTTCGTGTGCGAATTCAGTGCGACTTGGGCTGCTAACTTGAACGCGTTGCAAACGAGAAAAACATTCGAAATAGAAGTCTTTAACTAAAAACTAACATACATATATATATGTATATATATATTTTATATACATATACATAGATCCTCATCCATCTATCTAGCTAGCTGTATATATAGCCGAGTGCGGTATATATAGATCTATTTGCTGAGTCTGCAGCACGGGCAAAAGTGAGCAATGCGTCGTTCGTGCCGCGTTTTATTAATAGAAAATTACAAAATTCTTGCGCGAAAATTGTGAAAAAAAGGGTTTTTCCTCTTCTAGACTCTGTTAAAAAAAAACCCTAAAGACCAGGCCGTTAAAACTTTTCTCTCTGTGTATATTCCAATTCAATTTGATATATAAACTATATGCTGAGCATGAATGTGCGTGTGTGCTTGTGTGTGAGTGTGCGTGTGTGTATGAGTGTGTGTGTGTGTGTGCATGTGAGCTAGTGCTTTTAAATTTAATGTTACATAAGAAATCGTGATCTTTGTGCAAAAACACAAACGCAAAAATTATTGAAATTTAATAGAAAAATATTCTAAAAAAATAAAAACATTTACTAAAGTTTTCCCACAAATTTTCAGTGTTTTTATGTGCATAGATTGCATTTCGTTTGAAAAATCGTGCAAATAGGCAACAACAACGTCCGCGATAACGATTTACTACTGTCTCTGTGCGAACTGAGAGCTCAAATTTTCATTTAGTAATACCAAATCCTAAAACAGGAATCAACAACAAAAATCATTATGAGTTCTGGGTAAGTTTTAAACAATTACAAAAGATAATTTAAAAAACAAACAAATTTTTTAATTGCTCACGTTATAATTTCGAATATTAAATCTTAACGAGGATTCAGTGGATTAATTACATTTAAACCTTTTATTATTTTTTTTTGCTAATTTTTGCATAGTTATTAATATATATTCAAGGGAATACGATTTTAATATGTGATTCGTTTCGGGAAATTATAAGTAATAGGCTTTACTTTTGGGAAAGGTTTTGCTGAATGAAATCCTTAGTCCATGAGTGAGACAAATAATATTGATATGGATATCTTCAAGTTCAAGGATAGCGTCAAACATTACTTGTAATTTACTGTTAACAGTAATGTGAATAAAATACATAAACAATATAAATAATAAATCCTTTTATTTTTAAGCTTTTAATGAGATAGAGAAAAAAGAATTACATTTTTACCATAAATATATATATTACCTTATATATACCTTACCTTATATTTGTGAAATAATCCTTTCATTAATATACAAGTTTGCAATTGAAGTCAATTTAACATTTACTCTTTCCCGAATTTCGTAATATGCATAAATTCAAAGTTGTTTTATTTGTTTCCCTCTTTGCTGTTAGTAGAACCATTTAAAAAACATTTTATATTTTATTTATATCTAGCTAGTTTGAAAATCTCTAAATATTTCGAAACTTCTTGTTAGTATAGTCTTGTCCGTCTTGTCCGAGGCGCTCAAGTTATACAGATGAGAGCAGCAGCTGCTGCTGCTGCTTTGCCGGCAAATTAAAAAAAAAAAGAAATAAACTTGTGTTTTTTTTTTTTCTTCTTGTATTTTGCTGAAATAGAGGTACATATATAAAACATTTGCACGCTCATAAATAAATACATAGTATCTCTGTATATATAGATCCATGTGAAATATACACGAATGAGTTGTACAATTAAGGTTCATGTGAATTTTGAAGGCCACCATTGGTCCACGCCCACGCCTACGCCCACACCCACGCCCATGGGTGAGGAGGCGGCGATGCCGTCGTCTGTCTCTTGTTCTCCGTCAGCTCTTGGTTTGGCAGCCCTCGGGACCGCACGCGCTTGCTGGCAGGCGACATTTTCATTTCGAGCTTTTCTCGCTCACGCGAATTAATTAATTAATTTTTGTATTTTGTTGGACGATCTCGAACGCCCTGCGTACTCTTAAATTTAGCACACGTGTTGAAAATTTGGCTGTCAGCAGGAGCGGAAGTTTCGTACCACGCACACGAAAAATGCTCAAACGCCAAGAAAGCAAATAAAACGAAAGCAAAACTTTCGCGATAGCCAAGAATTTGGCATCAAACTGCATTTATTTTCATTTAATTTTTTAGAGGTTTCAGTGAAAGAATTGATTTATTTTTTGCATTTCTCTGTTGATGCTGATGTGGCGCACATAAATTCTCGACTTGACGACCGTCAAGAAAGCAAGAACAACAACAATAGTGAAAAGTATAATGTATATATAAAAATATATTATGAAAATTGGGTCAAATTCATGTACTAGAAAAGCACTTTTTGCAAACGAATGAAGAATGAAAATGTCGGAAATAATTCGAAGCAAAAATGCAACGAAAATCATACAGAAATAAAAAATAAACAAGAAAACTCGAGTCGCAACTGCTTAACTACGAGAACCCATTAACCCAACGAAAAGCTGATGTTCTAATTAATAATTCCTTGCTTCCTTTCCACACACACACACACACACACACACACACATGAGCTCTACTAACTGTGCAGTTGATGAGGCGACTGCGCTTGGGCGTTAATTAAATTTATATTATCATATATAAGCTGCATTACGAATGGCCTTTCATATTCAAACTTGCAGAATGCGATAATAACATTTACATACATGTGTATATATAAAACAATAAGCCTTTAGTATCATAAATAAGATTTTTGGACATTTTTTGCGAAGCGGATTTGGATATCCGAAATTGAAGAAAGTCATTTAAATCTATAGGCATAATTTCGAGATTCTTGCTATATAGATGTAGAAGATATCATTTTATTATTTATATTGGATAATATTTTAGTTGATAACATTAAAACAAAATTTTGTAAATATGCATTATGATAAAATATATGTATAATGATGATTTTAGTCCATAGTTATAGATTTTCTGGAACAAACTCAACAGACGGGCAGACAGAGAGAGGAACATGACTAAATCAACTCAGCTCGTCGCCCTGATCGAGAATGTATATACCTATGGGAGTTATCATGACTCCTGATACATTCATTTTAACAATACCATTATACCCAGATTTCCCATTTGGAAATAGTATACAAATTTATAATATTTAAATATCTGTAATATATTTAGAGATTTAAAATATTATCGGAGCTAAGAAATTAGCATTGTCTAATCGGAAAATGGTATAGGTATATGATAGCTTAGCTTAGGATTTATAATCTAGTAGAATTTCTACTTAGAGATGCGCACATATGCTTCAAATAAATACGACATAAATGCAGTCATATTCTAAATGTCAAGTCTCAAAATAGAACAAACAATTATTACTCGAAACTAATATGCTTTATTCAATTCGTGAGCGAGTATAAATTATTATTTAAATATGTAGAATTTCTCTTGGCATTATTATGAATACTTACTTCCAATTTATTCCAATTTGCTGCCATAATTATAATTTACACACACACGCACACACACACTCGCACAGCTATATCTTAGTCGAACTTTCATTAATCAAAATCATCTTAACAATTATAATGGTTAGCAAGAGATTTGCATAAACTTTGATCTCTCCCTCGTCTTAGCCATGACTTTCATATGTGAACTTGTAAGCGCGGTAAAAAACAAAAAGAGAAAAACAAAAACAAAATGAGAAACGCGTAAAAATTCATTAATTTTCGTGCGAACTTGAACTAAGTCGATATACACTTGATTCGTGTCTGTTTTTAATGCTTTCGAAGGTGGTTTTACGATGATGTTTTTGATGCATTGCGTCGATTTCTGTCGACAATTATTTTGACACTTCTCGCCTGATCTCCTGCTCGCCTGCACTTAATGTGAGTTACGTAAATCGGGTGTGAATTTATTTACTCTACGCATTTTTGCATACAAAATTTTAAGTGGGATTTTTTTTGTTTTGCTTTTGTTGTTGGGAATTTGCACCCGAGTTCAAGTGTGTGTGTGAAATGACCGTGAATTATGTATCCACAAAGAGTAAAAATAAACAGAAGTCAAGTGTGATAAGAAGAGCCGAAAGGAGGGCTGCAAACGCCTAAAAAAAGTAAATGAACCATTTGTTGCTGACCTGAGATACCCTGAATCTTGAAAGTCTCCCAGTCAAGTTTGGCGCGAAGGGTTGTGGTAACTATAATCTAAAAATTAAAAATCTTTCTAGCTCTGAATGTATTCAAATCAGCGATAAAAGGGAAATTAAATAAATGGGTAGGGTACTTCTAAACTTACACCTAGCCTCTAGCTTTTGTGGTTTACAAGATCTTTACAGATGAACGGACAGATTGTCCTAGCCAGATATGCCTTAGAGGCTCTGTCACGCCTCTTTCCGCCTGCTGCACTGTCACAAAATAGTTTTAGCCTGACTTTCCATTTCCAATGGGTTCAGGTTATCAAAACAAAACTAATTTTGTAATATATATTAATTTATTTGATATTTTTATTATATTAGATAAATGTATTTTCCGTCTACTGCATAGACATAGCCTATCTGTTTTGGCTTCCTTCTTTTTGTAATGAATCCAACCTTCGATCGCCGTTTGACCTTTCCTCAATTGCTGGCAGCGAAAGCATTTGCATTTGATTTTCTAACAAGCTTGCGTCATTTTCTCAGATATTGCTACAATATTTCACACTAGGCCCAGAGAGCTGAGCAATTTGTTTACGAGTCCGAAATGAAAGAGGGCAGGCGGGCGAGGCATAGCCGGCTGGCTGTCTGTCCGCCTCCTGCGTGCGCTGGCCACATGTGGCCAATGCTGGGAAATTTATTTGAAAACACAAAAACAAATCGTATCGAAGAAGAAATATAAGCGCAGTTGATTGTGCAACAGGCCTGCGACAGACTTGCAACTGCAACTTTGGCTTCCACTTGGACTTGGAGTTGTAGTTGTAGTTGTAGTTGGAGCTGGGCGCCAGGTTTACTTTCACTTAAGTCGCGCCGCTGGTGACCCGACAGATTAATATAAATAATTATGATTCCAGCCAGGCAACCGGGCAGCCGGGCAGCCGAGCTGTCTGATGTGCTCATGTCATGCAATCAGCGCAGCGTCCAGGCCTGGCTAAAATGACAAATGGAAAACGGGTTGCATGCCACAGACGCAGCTGAAGAAAGCGCCCAAAATGCCACATGATGAATGGCCCCTGTGCGTCGCCATTCAATTGCCGATTGCCGATTGTCCGAGTTGCCTTTTAGTGTTTCGCCTTTTAGTGTTTTGCCTTTGTAGTCAATGTTTAATTTTGGATTACCCATTTCAAGGTCGCACATGATTCGCATAAGATCATTGGGCAGCGGCCCTAGGCTTATCTCCTTAGATTTGCTCGTGTTGTTTTTATTAGTTTTCCTCTTCTCGCCTCTTTCTCTTAATATCTGCGGGGGTGTCTATTTAAACAGTTTTTTATTGCGGCCTTCGCAGTTTTTTTTTTTTTAATTTTTTTATTTTTGCCTTTTTGTATATATATATATACATATATATATATATATATATATATATATATATATATATATATATATATATATAAATTGTATTTTTTTTTTTAGAATTTTCTGTTTTGATTTTATTTATTTCATTATTTGACATATAATTAGAGGTATATTTATGTATTTACCTTTATCGATGTTGTTATTAGAGCTATTGAACATTAAAGAAAAACAACAACTTTTTTAACAGTTATAGATAATTTATTAAGTTTATGAATTGACATCAAATAATACCGAATGCTTTTATGGGATTTATATTATTTTTGTGAGAAAATAAGAGCTAAAGATTTGACGTAAGATTGCCTTTATATCGAGATAACAATATATATAATAGTACTAATAATAATATTATATATTTTTGATAGTATATTTTCATATATTCCCGAATCTATACTATTATACCGATACATATATTCGATATAAAAATATATAAAATATTATTAAAATAATTTTACATATTTAATAGTATATTTTCATATAATTGTATGCCCATACATTCCCGAATCTATATTATTATACCTATACATATATTCGAGTTAAAAATGTATATAATACTCTTAGTAATAATAATATATATTTTTGATAGTATGTTTTCATATAATTTTATGCCCATATATTCCGGAATCTATATTCATTAAATTATATATTTTATATTTCTAAATATTAATTGCCATCTATAAATATAATTATGATTCTCTAGAGAAACACACAGAGAAACTGCTGCTGGATTGACTCTGATTTAATTTATATTCTGGAGAAATAAATATTATTCCAAAATTGAACTTTTAAGCGAATTATAATAAATACGTTTTTAAAATTTATACAATTTAATATTTATTTTATTTTAGTTTTGAAGTTCTTTTTAGTTTTGCAAAATTGGCGAAGAGCTCATTCAATCTAATTATAGATTTAAAAATGATTTAAATCAGTCAAAAACAAATTAGGCCAACAAAATAAGTGGGAAAATTTGTTTAGAAAACAAATTGTTTGGCAGGAGAGAAATCATTTAGCAGCTAATTAAAAAGTGAAAAAGATGAAAAGCATTTACTCTGGCCACAGTCAATACCAACACCAATGGCCATTCAATTAGGTGGCCCTGGCTGATTGATCGCTGAGCCGGCTGGCCAGAGATCTGTGCTTGTTGTGGTTGTTGTTGTTGTGCCCGGCATCTATCTGGTGTCTGGAGGGGCGCATTCGAGACTCGAGTGTGACCCACTTTGCGGCGAGCCAAGAAATTATTGAATGAACAAGTTGAAACCAATTTCTGACAGCTGAGCAACGTTTCATTTAATAACAACAACAACAACAACAAAGCATTATTGACAGGCACTCAGGCCCAGAAGAGTGCGTCAATGTATTCGATAGTTTTTGTTTTTGGGTTTTGGCTTGTGGGCCAGCTGTTTGGCATCCGAGGGCAATGAGTCATTGGGCGTCGCCGTGCAGGGTATCCTGCGCTTCGAACAGATTCGGCTCGCCGTGCAGCACCAGCTTGAACTGGAGCCTGCAGCGATTGCCGGCGGTGCAGTGCTCCCAGACGTCCGTGGCCGTGTAGATCAGGTAGTCCATGTTGCTGTGGAGTAGCTCCTCGCTATCCAGCAGCGGGGGGTCCAGGAAGTTACGCAGGCAGCGCACGCCCCGCACCTCACGGCCGCCCGGCCCGTTCAGCAGGCTGACATGGGCGCTCACCCGGCGCGAGGCCACCGGACTTATCATATAGAGCACGTACATCTGCTCCAGATTGGGCGCCGGCGGACTGATGTACATCATCAACAGTATGGGCAGATGATTCACCAGCTGCAGCTCCGGCCCGATGGGACGGCTGCAGCTCACTCTGCTGGCGCCGGCATACGCAATGACGGCCACCACATGATTGCAGCCGGGCGCCAGCTTGGCCAAGTCCAGGTCGTACACCGTGTGCCAGTCGGCGCCAATCTCCAGCATCGAGTCCTCGGGCCGGTGACGCATCAGCACATGCGCCATCAGCTCCTGGGGCGTCATCTGCAAATAGCAGCCCTTCACGGGGCATTTCGCTGGTATGCCATCAAAGAGGTCCAGGTGGGCGAACGCATTCTGCGATGAATGGATATCGAAATGGCATTTGCTGATGGCGCAACCGAGTCCAACTGGATCCAACGACTTACCATAATTCTAAAGCTATGGAAGACTTCACTCAACACGACTTGCATCAAATCATAAACGTGACAGTTGTCACAAAGGATTCGTGACGACAGTTGATGCAGCCCTAAAACATCTTTTACTATCGATTGTCGCAAGTTTCTGACCAAATTGATGGCGATATCTTTTTTATTGATCTATTTTATTGATATAAAATATACAAGTCAAAGTCCTCTTCAATCACACTTGAAATTATTTCATAAAATTTACCCAAATCCTGTAATGTCCGACATCATCAAAGGGCAAAGTTGAACAGCCCGAGCAGCAGTACGCGTTTTTCATGTCCTAACCAACAGAGATAGTTCTAAAGTTGAGATATTTGAATAGCACTGGCAAATCCCATTAATGAGTTGTATTAACCATACACTACTAAAGTCGAGTTATGCAGAATTTAAATTGAAATAGTACTATATATCACAATATCTTCATCACACTTATTTGGTGTGCCTACCCTGTAATACAGGGTGTCGCCTTAGAGGTGGAAAACTTTGAATTGGCAGCACTTTATTTGAGAGCAGCTGATGGAGCTGCTTTATGTTAAATTGCTTTGATATTTCATTATGGATAAGTCTATCCGTCTATCTAAGTCTACGGCGTATAATGCCCCTCTCTGTCAAAAGTCATAGGGCTGCCAGATGGAACACTCGAATATGGAGAGCCTTGTATATTAAAGGAATGGAGCTATACTCCTAACTTTGAGCTCCGACTTTGTCAGCTTAAATATCTTAAATGAAGTATATATGTATATATCAATATATGGGGTATATAGTATCAAAATATAATATCAGCATCAGCCAAGGTCTAATTAGATATTTAATAAAACATGTGAAGCAAGTAATTATTTTGATGAGTAAGGATTGAAAGCGCGTTTAGCGCTTATATAATGTGAAAATCTAGTAATAACACTAATAAACCCTGTGTCGTCTTTTCGCTTAAGGGAATCCCACTCGAATCCAATTTAGCCGTACGATCTGCTTTTGCTCTCTGTAATCTTTTTGTGATACTTTCTAAGCAGTTAGTGTGCCTTGTGGGTGAAGAGCAGAGCAGAGTGCTAATAATTACGGCCCTATCAGTCGCCAGATACATTTGTATCTCAAGGCTAGTGATGTCGCATGAAGACATTCGTTTTTGTTTATGTTTTTTGTTTTTTGCCAAAACACGCCCCAAAAAACTGCCACGAAATTGCGTGGCGAATGTGGGCAGATAACGAAATGGGGAAAAGACAAAAGCTGGTTAGCCGAGATAAATGTCGTTTTAATTATGAAAAGCTACAAAAGTAATAAGCAGACGACACGACTGCCAAAACGTAAACAATTAACCGCACGATAACAGACGCAGATACAAGATCCGAGATACAAGATACAAGAGACAAGATATTCGACAAAAAGTCGAAAGCGTTTGCCGTTTGCCGTTTGCCGTTTGGCGTTTAGCTTGAAATTTGTCGCCGCGTTTGAAATGCCAGTCGCGGCGATCGGCTGTCCAGCAAGTTGCCAGCGAATTGACAGACATATAAATTGCTCCACAGCCAGGCGGGCAGCAGCCGTGTATCTTGTATCTTGCAGATACAGCAGCCGTCGCCATCGACGTCGCCGCCGCCGACGCCGACGCCGACGCCGCGTGCCAGCCGAACGTTTGTCATGCACTCGGTTTTCCTTTTGCGGCAGCGGCTGAGTTACAGCAGCGCGGCCTCCAACAGACGAAAATGTTTCTGCAACAAGTTGCTAACGCCAACGTCGCCAGCGACAGCGACGGCGACGGCGACAGCGCTGCTGCGGTCGGCATCGAAGTTGCGAGTCGAACGAACTCGGCTTCAAAGTGCTTCGAGACTTTGCTCTGTGCAGTCGCGCAGCGCGCCTCCAGTTACAGATACTTCCGATCGCAGCTCGTAGATACTTTTGCGCCGCGTCGTCGCTGAAGACCGTTGAATGGTGCGTGTGTGTGTGTGTGTGTGTGTGAGTGCCCCAAGTATTTAAGTGCTAATTGACAACAACTGCTGTAAGCTCTCTCTCCAACTGCTGTTCTATCTCACGGCTGCTCAATCAAGCAGACAAACGAACTCCTAAATATAATATTGCTCGAGTGGGAGCGCACATATCTCTCAGATATAAAACAGCTGCCCGGCATACTTTATGCTGATAAAGATGCTCAGAATTAAACTGTTGTTGTTGTTGTTGTTCTGATTGTGAGTCACCAAAAGGTCTCTGGCCATTGCATAGATCGCAGCCAGTCAATCGGTCGATCGACCGCGTGTCTGACTCAGTTCCTGCCCATTGCTTGGGACTCTGACTTATTGCTTTGCCTCGGCGCCTTTGTTTGACAGAGTCAATAGTTGCACAAAAACAACAAAAACAAGAACAAATTAATAACTCTATGCTACATATATTTCGCTACAACTGGCAGCTTATCTGACAGCCAATGAGCCAGCAGCATGAATCGAAATCGTAAATATATTTAAGCTATATAGTTATACCAAACTTCGATCAAAGATCTTTGATCTTCAACTCCCTCTGCTCAAATTCCTTTGTATATGGAATAACTTTTATATATAGTAAACAAAATTGTTTGATTGACATCAAAGCCTGATTCATTCAGAATGTGCCTCTAATTTCTGATCATCGATCTTCTCTGTTCAAATTCACATAACATAAATAAATTCATATAAGTTGTAAAGAAAATTGTTTGTTTGATTCACATCGTAGTTTCATTTGTTCAGTATATACCAGACTTCGATCTCCGATCTTCTTTACTCCAATTCCTTTTGATATTAAAAAGTACTTTAAAGTTGTAAGCAAAATCGTTTGCTTGATTGACAGCGCAGTTTGATTCATTCGAGAGCTATGCAAAGTGCCTGATTACGGTTTACCCGCAATTACATTAATAATAGGAGATAATAACATAATAAACATAAGCATATAAATTACAAATACATCAAGACAATGGCCACCTCCACGCTGAGCGCGACATCGAATGCGTCCAGTCCGGCTGCGATCAAGAATCCGCAGCTGAAACGCGTCGTCTACTCCAAGTATCGGGAGCTGTTGGGCTCGTATAACGATAAGGCCAACGCCATAATCGAGACGCTGCCCGCCTATATGGTGCGCGAGGATCGTGGATTTCAGCTGGAGCTGCCACTGGCTCCGCTGCAGGAGGATGGCCAAGACAAAGGCGGCCTAGTGGATACGTAAGTAGGCTAGGCTGGAGGCTGTGTTGAATCCACAGCGATTTATGACAGCAGAGCGCGATAAGAATTTCTCTGCTCTGATGCGCAAAAAAAAAAAGAAAAACTGACAACAATTTCTATGTAAATATTTTGTGTGTTGCCGAGGCGAGATTAGCTGCGCCTGGAATGTGCAACTCACCCGAAGCACCCTGTAGTGCTCTAACTCTATTTATAGACCCAGTCGCTGGCTGGCAGGCGGACAATGACTATCATTATGTCATGTTGCATGTGGCAGCTTTCAAGTTGTGTCTGTCTATGTCTCCCTCTCTCTCTCTCTCTCTCTCTCTCTGTCTGTTTCTCTCTCTGTCTGTCTCTCTCTCTCTCTCTCTCTCTCTCTCTCTGTGTTGCCCTTGATCTTGAAATATGCGCAGAACTGGCCACTGCCAGTGGAGCTGATCTCACAGATCCAGTTTTTGTTTCAGCTTCATTATTTTTCTTTTCTTTTCCTATTGGATTGAACATTTTTTCACGCTCATTTGCATGCGCACAAAAAGTGAAAATCTAAATTGTACAGATGTTTTTCTACACAGATTTTCCTGCTCCGCTTTTTTTTTTGTACATTTCTGCATTTGGCTTTCAGCTATTTTCATAGAACGCAACGCACGCCAGCTGCTAATGGCCTCTGACTGCCTCGACGATATTATTTTTGGTCTATATTTCTCACCTCCTATATATGCATATATATATATACTTGAATAGCTTCTATTTTTAACGAATGCAAATTGCAAATGTCACAGAATTGGCTCAGTGATTCATATGCAAATGCTCTAAGTGGATCATGTGAAACGTGCAACTTATTGTTTGTTTAGATGGAAAATCCACACTGACTTTGCATTTTGTTTTGTTATTTTTTTATTTTTTTAGTTCTTCCTGACATCTTAATTGCCGCTGCTGTCAAAATCAGCTGCTGCTCTAGTTGCCTTCCTGAACTTGTCTAGATCTACCTCTAGCTCGTTGGTCCATTTTCCTGACAGATTGACGTCATCAGACGGCGCTGTCGTTCGATCTTTGTTCTCAATATTTTCACATGCACAGAAAACAAAGTTTTTCTTTTTCTTTCTTTATTATTTTCCTTTAAGAATTGACTTGTCTCGATTTTTGTAGCACACGTGTGAGTTGAAAAATACAAGAATATAGCAGACTATGACGTCAACCCTATGGGAAGGACAACTAAACCTATTAACTCGGAAGCTGTGCGAGACTTTTTACATTATTTTTGGATTCATATTTCTAGCTATCTCTTATAGCCAGAACTCATTGAAAATCGGAAATAATGGCATAATAGCTCAAACCATTAGACGGCATTATCTATATATAAATATAAGTATTCAGGATATTTAGGATCTATCTGTCTGTCCGTCTGTAACCGAATCGATCTCAGCAACTAAAAAGCTAATGGATCGAGTTCTAGAATACACATTCTTCTTTGTCATAAACTATATAATCTTATCTTCTTAGATCTTCAATATTCTACTTCATATTAGATTTGGAGGTAAGCAT
Organism: Drosophila mayaguana; assembly: GCA_037075325.1. NCBI lineage: Eukaryota > Metazoa > Arthropoda > Insecta > Diptera > Drosophilidae > Drosophila > Drosophila mayaguana. Next base: position 5,036,315 of record JBAMCG010000121.1, on the reverse strand, counting down.
ACTAAATGTTATATGATAAGGCTGTCAAATGGTAAATATTTAAGATTTTGTGAACAATTCTCATCTCGGATATCTCTGTTACTCAGAACATTCCTTATTATTCTTGGTTGTAGCTGTCTATCACAATATTAACTACAATTTTGGAAATCTTTTCAGCTTTCCCAACATTTTCTTTATATTTAATATGAGTCAAGTCAATTAAAAGCTTTCATTTTGTTGAAGTGATGATTTTTATTTGAATTCCGAAAAGAAAAGATTGAAATAAGATTATTTCAAACAAATTTGATTTACAGCATAAATACAAGATTTCGCCTAGTTATTTGTTCGCGACTTTTCTCCGCATAATTTGCTTAATTTAGTCGCGCTTCACGTTGACGTTTTGCTAATTAAAAGCGAGTGCTAAAGACGCTGTCGTCGGCCTCTAGTTAGCATAGGCCCAGAAAGCATCAGATGGCCAGCCAGTTGTGGCCAAAAGAAAGTGATGCGCAGCTGCTTTGTTGGCCAGGCGCGTGCATCTGCCTCGCTCTCTTTCTCTCTCTCTCTCTCTCTCTCTTTCTCTGCTGCTGGCTGATATTGGGGCTCTGAAAAGTTGTCGGGCCTGTTGGTCCGTTGGACTGTTCGTACGTCGTTCTGTCGGTCTGGCGATCCACTGGCCGGCCGGGCTGTTAGCCTGTCGCCTGTCAGCTTCATTAGTTTTTATGTGAGCATACAGCAAGAGACATAGTCAGAGCCATGGCATAGAATACGCATGATTCGCTTTTAACAACTTGGCTAAGTGGGTCAGGCGAACAGGAACAGGTGTTGCGCCAAGTGCCAAGTGTTTGGTTGTGGCACAGCCGTCGCTAAAGTGTTGCTAGCACTTTTCCATGTGCCCGTTCCGAGCCTCAAACCGCAAATGCGAAGGCAAACAACACACACACAAACACACACACAGACAGCAAGTTGCAAAAGCCCAGCACCCACAAGTGCGGCAATCCCACAATCCACAGTCCGCAATCCGCAATCCGCAATCCGCTTTACATACAAATTGGAGCGAGTGCATCAATGTCAAATGCAAATCCAAGCCTCAGTCGTGATGTGACGTAACTGCCTGCGGTCGATGACAAACAAAGTTGGCTCTAATTGAGTCCATATACGAGTCGATACACACACAGTCACACACACACAGTCACACTTGCTGCCAATTTCTGTATTTGTATTTGAGTATTGCAGAAATGTCATCTGCGATATGCGGAATGACCATATAAATTCATCTGGAATTATGGTGCGCTATGCGAAGCAAGTGGCAGACAGCGAAAACTTGAACTTGCCATTGATTACTCTTTCGGCTCAGTTGAGTTGTTGCCAAAGTTTAACGCTCGATCATTTTCCAGGCTAGGCCAAAATCGTAAGGTCGTTCGGGTCGTTGTTTGTTTGCCTCTGTTGCTTTCCCCCCACTCGCGTCCGTTGCACCTAACGTTTATGGCCAGCTAGGAAACTCATTTGGCTTAACTAACCCGTTAACTATTTGCGCTTGCCAATATGCTTGTAGACCTGGCCATTTAAGGGGGAGCAGCGCATTTATGAGTATTATTATTAAAGCCTGACAAGCCTAGAAAGCTGCCAGATTTCAATTGTTGTTTAATGCAATGCGCATTTCCTCCTAACTGAACTTGCTGCAATATATGGGATAACTACATATTAATATATATAAATATACATATACTTATATATATGTACATAAATATATGTATAGCTAGTTCGAATAAATACGCTTATTAATCATCGAACAGTTTTGTTAAACATTTAATATACACATGTTAAATAGTTTTTTCATTTCATTTCATAGAATTTATTGAATTACATTTTTATGAAAATTTATTATTGAAAAATAATTAAAATTGTAATTTAATCTTAAAATATTTAATTTTTGTAGCATATAAACTTATTTTCTCTATTTATAACAACCAAAATATATAAAGTATATTACAATCAAGAATCATTAATGTTTGAAGTGGTTCTTATTGTAAGAAATTATATTTGAGTGAAATATTGCTGTCTAATTAACACAAATGTTAAATTTAATTTATCACAGCCTGTTATTAAATTACATTAGACTGTCCAATAACAGCACTCTGTTAATTTGCAGATGAATCGTCTGTGCATGTAGTTCATTTACTTTATAAGAGCGAGAGAAAGAGAGATATATACATTCATCAATCCACATAGTAAAAAGTATACCGTTAAAGCAGAGCTGTTTAGCAACATCATCAAATCCAATAAATTATGCGTTGCCAATGTGGACAACCAATCGTAAACAAAATAATAAAAATAGAAATAAATAAATAAAAGTCCACGATTTATAAATCATTATCATATTTTAATTTTGCAATTTATATCTGTTATATGTATATATTACAAACATTTGCATATATACATACATATTACACACATATGTACATGACATATGTATGCATAAATAGCAGGCAGATTGACAGCCTACAGAAAAACGAATGAGAGAAATGCGTTCTGTTATTTCGTCCTTCCTTTTAAATGTCTTCAGCTTTATTGCATGCAAAGAAAAGAGACAAGTAGTGTACCTGCAACAGTAGTTTGAGTATTTGCAGGCAATATAGATGCGTAGGTTGAGCGCGTGAACTGCAGACACTGTGACGTCATTTCTCTAATGGGTTTCATATGCCATATCTAATACAGTGCACGCTAATATATGATGTCATGCGCAGACAATTTAGTGACAGCCTTCATTTTAGTAAACATTAGATTTTGAAGCGCACACGCACACATGTAAACATTCTGTATGTGTAACTAAAATGAGGAGTCGAGGCATAGATGCTCTTACTTATCTCTATTGTTTAGTTTACATATATTATATATTTGAAAATCCAATAAAAAAACAGCATTGCGTCATTAGCTGTGAGACAAGTTTCAAGTTCGAGTTGACTTTCACATTGATTGAATAATTAATTATTAATAGTGTAATGGACTGTTGTAATAACATTGATTAATAGTTGAAGTATTCTGTTTTAGGTAAGCCCGAGTGAAGTAGAATGTGAAGTAGAAATTAGCGCATTCTTGCTACTCATTGGCTACATATCACACCAGGTGGAGGGAAGAATGGAGAGAGAGGGCGATATAGGAAGGACTGTGAAAGCAGTTATAGTTTATAATAAGAAACTAGCAAGCAATGTTCGACTTAGCTTATTGGTTTTACTATTCTCTCTTTACATATATACATATATGTATATATAAAGTCATTCCCATGATTTATTATTATTGTTTTAATTTTTTTTTTTTTTTAATGTTATTTTAATAGCTGCGCGCCCCATACAAATCTGAGTACTTTGTGGAAATGAAAACACAAATGAGCAGAAATTTGTGTTCTTTGGCGCAGTTTTACTTTTTAATGTTTTTTTAATCATTTTCTTAATTGCTTTTTTGCTCGAGATGCGTCCATCTTGCTCAAGCTCTCACTTTCAACAGCCGACCGTAATGGCCCTAGGCACAGCACTTTGTCTAATAAGTGGCAATAGATGCCAATGGCAGCATCTTCAGCTCACTTTCCCCCGCTCAACAGCGACAAAAATTATATATGTTTGTATAAAAAAAAAAATACAAAAATTGGCAAGAAAAAATTGGCTCATTGAACTGTCGATGGGGCGAGTCATTAGTCAAGCAGTTTGGAACAAAAGAATAAAGATCTTGAAGTGTGGTCAGACAAATGGGGGCTCTTTCGCATGGAGCGTCAATATGAAACAGTTAATAACAAAAGATTAAGTCAAACATATGATAAATAGCCCGAAATCGCAGAGGCGTACAAAGCAACTCAAGATGCTTCACAAGAATCACGAAATTTACATGAAAATGAAACCGTTCGATGACCACAATCAATCGCAAAATGCTAATGAATGTGTCTTCCTCTCTCTCCCTTTTGGTTCACAGGTATGGACAACGCGGCGTAGGCGCTGGAGGAGGCGGCGGCTATGAGGCACCCGCTTGCGTGCAAAACGCCATGATGACAAAAGACAAGAAGCCCTTCACCTACACGCCCGGCGGTATCGATCTCTCCCAGATCCGATCGGAGCGCATGGCCAAGCGCTTGGCGCGCAACGCTCAAGCCGAGGGCGCCACGGGCGCCTCCCAACAGAACAGACCCTCGCCTCAGTCGTCGCCGGGCGTCACTCCTGGCAGCGCAGCCAGCACGATGGGCGCCGCTGCAATGGGCATGCCGTTTCAGGTGCTGCCACCGCCGCCGCCGCCGCAGCCGCAGTCACAGACGGGTAAGAACGGTAACCATGCTGCACCCCCACCGCCACCCCCACAACAAAGCACATTAGCACCACCAGCGGGCCGGGGCAGTGCGCCCGGTTCGCCGGCAGCGGCGCGCAAATCGCCAACGCCGCAACGTTTCGAGCCGCCACCGCTGGGCTTCCGGCCCGAGATCAAGATACCGCCCAATCCGATGGCGGCGCTGCGCAAGGTGCCACCACCTGTGGAGAAGAACTTCTTCTGGAAGGATGAGTATTGCAAGGAGCGCTCCAAGAGCCCCCTGCCGGAGCCAGCTCAGAACGGCAATGGCGACTACAACAGAAGCAGCAGCAACAACAACAACAGCAACAGCCAAGATGCCGTAGATGGTGAGCAGAGTGAAAGAGAGAGAGAGAGAGAAGGAGAGCGAGAGACTCTTCGGATATCGCATCATTTCGCTGGCTTTTGGTTATTGGTTTTGGTTGTGGGTCACACTCTAACTCCACTCTTGAGTGGGCCAAAGTGCTCTTGGTACAGTTCTTGGCCCGCGGCTCGCCTCATGTCGCTCGCCGACTAATTACTAAGCGGTATCTGGTGCTTTAAAAACCACATCTGACTAATCCCAGACATCAAGCGGCATCTCTCTTTATTGGCATTTCCCCACTAACGGCACTAAACACAAAATCACCTTCTCCATCCCCCACCTGCAGCAATTCTAATCGCAGCCTCTATTCCTCTATTCCTGCAGCTTACAAGCCAGCTGGCAACAGCTACAGCAACGGCAACTACAACAACAGCAATGGCAACAGCAACAGCAACAGCAACAGTTACAGTCCCTATGCACCATCAACACAGCAGCAGCAGCAGCAGCAACCTTCACCCCAGACACCGCCACTGCAGCAACAGTTGCAGCAACCGACACCACCGGCAACATCGCCGCAACAGCAACGTCAGGAGTTCCGCAGTGTGCCCATGCCGCAGTCGCCAGCTGTAAGTGTCTATACGCGTCAAACGGAGAGTCCGCGCTCGCCCTTCGAGCAGCAGCAACAGCAGCAGCTGCAACAGCAACAGCAGCGCGCCACAGAGAGTCCCTTCCGCTTTGCACAGCAGCAGCAGCCGCGTTCACCCACGGCCATTTCTCCACTGGCACAGCAGCAGCAGCAGCAGCAGCAGTCACGTCCATCGCCAGCCATCTCGCCGCTGGCTCAGCCACAACAGCAACAGCAACAGCCGCAGCAGCCTGCCCAAACTGTGCCTTGGCGTACGCAACGCGCCCAGTCCGCTGCACCACAACAACAGCAGCAGCAACAACAACAGCAACAGCAACAGCAGCAACAACTACAGCAACAGCAACAGCAGCCAACGCATTCACAGCCCATTTACAACAATGTGCAAAGATCTCGCGATGTCTTCAGTCCCGCCAGAGTCGAGCCAGCAACAGCCTTCAATGCACAGCAGCAACAGCAACCGCAACAACAAACGCCCTATCAAGGTGTTAAGCCGGTGAGTGTTTAACAACTGTGTAATACCCACAATAGTTTGACCTTTCCCGACGTTTACTCACGCGCCTAAGCATTGACCAATTCAGTTTCGGGGCGTATGAGTAATATCATTTACGACAGACTCGTATGATGCGAAAAATTGCAAGAGCAACAATTTACTGCTGTCGAATGTCTGCGATTTGTTCTAGCCTATTCACGGAAGCATTCACATCTATTTTTAGCTAATCATCAACAGCAGCAGCTTTCGCTCTGCGTATTGAACATTGAACGCGATTCGTAGCTGCAGCATCTAAAATTAAATATTGCCAAAGGCCAAACACGAATTTCGAACTTGAGGCAGTCGACGCGACGATCGCGTCAAATGCGTTGCCATTGCAATGAAGCAGATAATATTTTAAACATTAACTGCATTCGCATTCGAAAGAAAGAAAGTTAATTTCTTAGGAAGTTTTATCTTGAAATATATATATTTATATATGTATATTTCTTATTGAACAATGGATTGTAGAGGACAACAAGCATGCGAAACTCATCAAACACATTTTCTTGAAATTATGTATGTACATACATACAGTTTTCTTTATGAAAATAGCTGTACTACTAAAAGCTTGAATCAATTTATTTTTAAATAAAATTTAAGTTTCGAATACTTTTAAAGAATATAATTTTGGTGAGAATTAAATAGTCTTGTTTTTATTCAAATCAAGCCTTCATAGAAATAGTAGTGCCTGGCTATAATAATCTACTTGGAATATCGCTGGATATTTTGCCAGCAATATTTTGTTTTTCTTAATAAATAAAAAAATATAAATAATTCAAATATTCCTGGTAGTCATTTAACACTGCTAGGGATATTTTAATTATTTAATATTTACATATTGAAATTATTGGAATAGAAATCTTTTTAATTTTATTAACAGTGTCTATATTAATTTTATTTGCAATATTGACACTGTTATTGATGTTTTTATTAAATTATTTTATTTTCATTAGTTTTTTATATTAGGAATTTTTATATATGAATAGTTTTCGTCTTATAATTTAGTTGGCTACAAATTCATATCTTAATTCATTGTTCAAGAAAACTAAGAGAATGTCATGAAATTATATATTTATGCATACGTACATATATAAATATTTATATATTTATGTATCAAAACCTATATAAATAAATAAGAAAAGTAAGTAAGTAAATAAGAAAATTAGCAAATATATAAATACAAATTGCGAAAATATATTAATATGCATGAAGAGAATATATCTTAAAGAAACTAATTTCTAAGTATGTGCGAAATACAGACAGAAAGAGAAGGAAGATATTTTAGATGAAGAGATTTCTTATTCTTTTTTCTTTATTATATACATTTTATTGGGTATAGTGTTTCATTTTTAGAGCTTTAATTTAGTTTAGTTTAATACTTCTAATTGAAAATATCAGACTACATTAAAGAATAAGTATGATTCATAATTATAGACGATTAGATTTTAATTAAAAAACAAAAATCAATCACTTCTTGTGCAGAACTAGTCTCTATAATACCTAATAATAATAACCTTGACTGAATAAGAGCATATATATAAAGAGTATAAAGAGTACAAGTACATATATAAATATGTTACTATTATCCATTGCTCACATCTAAGCATTTTTAGCTAAGATGATAGTTTAGCTATAACTGGACGCAGCTGCTCTTTATCTCGAGTCTAGGCAGATTGCCTATAATATATACAATTATGTACATTTCTTAATTCTCATATTTACGCCTCTTGCTTAAGAAGATTTTATTTTATCATTTTTGACAGACTAACGTTGGCTCACTTTACATTGCTCCGCTGGCGCAGCCCACAGAGCCGCAGGCCCAGCGTCTTGTGCTGCAGCAGCAACAGTTATCGGGAGCTCGTGACTCGCCCATGCGACAATTGCCGCAGCAGCAGCAGCAGCAATCAGGACAGCAACAGGTGGGCGGCCAGCCCCTGCGGTGGCTTAGCTCACAGCCCGCGGCCAAGGAGCAGGCGCCCTGGGCACGCCCCGAGGAGAATGGCAATGTGATGCCCTCGTCGCTGCGGCAGACAGCCTCGCCGTCGGCGCCAACGCAAGCGCAGCCCACAAGCACGTTCTATCAGGCCCAGATGCCCAGCCAGATGCAGATGCAGATGCAGGGCAACGGCTATGAGAGAGCTTCGTCTCCTGTTCCGGCTGTTCAGCAGAACTTTGGGTCAACGGCTCAGCAGAGTGGATTGCGATTGCAGATCAACAACAGCAACGCGAGCCAGAGTGGCCCTAGGGTAACTCGCCTGATTACAGGGTATATAATAGAGCCATAAATGCTAACTTGCTTATTTGCAGGAGCGCATCATACCCATTACACTGGAACAAACCCCAACATATGCCGCGGCTCAGCCCAACTTTGGTGGTAAGTCTGAAGATGTAATCGGTGTTTAGTTTATTTGTTTTTTTTTTTTTTTGTGTATATTCGTTCTTTAATACCCTGTATGGCGCTTTCCTAAACACTCTAAATGCTCGTTACTAAACCATCCCCGTACCCAGTAGTGTTGCCCCCTCTACCTCGAATGCGAACCCTTGCACTCTCCAACATATACCTCCCAGTCTACTGGGACTGCTCCCAGTCTACTCTCCCACTGTGTAACTTTCCATCTCGATATCAATGTGTCTATGTATACTCTTTCTTTCCTACGAAAGCGCCTGCTGGCCACATAATACGCTCAGCTAATCAATTTGTCGATCAAGGTTACAACAACTATCCAGCCTCCGGAGTGTCGCCCAGTCCGCAGCAGCAGCAACATCACTTTGGTGCCTCGAATTACAACAGCAACAACAGCAACAGCAACAACTCAACACGGATCATACCCATTGCCATTGAGGGAGGTCGCGGTGGTCCCGTGTCCCAGTCACCCGTCGTGCTGCAAAAGTAAGTGCAAGCAGAGGTTCATTTACAGTACTAAATGGTTTTTTGTGCTTGACCAACACTGAAATAACTAGTTATACACCACTACCCAGCACTAATGCGTTTAAATTTTGTGCTTCTTTACAAAACCTAACGACTTACCGCGACTTTCAGTGCCAATTACAATTTGTATGTGCATCAATGTCCGCTCGAGGCTGAGATAAACTACAGAAAGAATCGACTCAGGTAGTACAGTCACAGCACAGTCGTCGTCGCCGTCGTCTAAGCTCTAATTGTTAGTGCTATACAATGGGACTTGGAGCCGCTCAACTCTGCTCCAGATCCCTTTGAATCCGTTCGTAAATGTTGTGTGCCTGCGTCTTTTATCTGCATAACATTCCAGCATCATCATTGTAATGGGGAATTCCCCTGCTGGGGGAACTCCCCTTGTCATCGACATCCGGTCCTAGCGATCTCACACAAATTCTCAATCTCGCCACAGCATTCGGTTTTAGTTAACCCCACGCTTTCACAGCCCATAGAAATGATGTGATTTGGTCTTCCGCCATCTAATATCGAGTGCATGCTAACCAAGAACATAACCTAACATTCGCCTATATCTACTTGCAGCGATCCACGCTCACCGCCCATACAATCGAAATCGTTTAGAATATTGCAAAAGATAACCGATACGGTGGACGACGGTGGCAGCGTCGAGTCCCGGCCCCTGCAACAGCCCCAAGCGGACGTGGAGGCGCCGCAGCTGCAGCGGCCGCAGTTCGCTCGCCAGATGAGCGCCCAGCAGGCGCGCAATAGTCCGACCATTGAGCAAATGAGGCGACTGCAAATCGCACAGGATCAGCAGTCGGGCACACCACAAGCCTGGTCCCCGCAAGGTGAGCCCCAACGCGTCATTTCCGCAGCGCGTCGGACGGGTAAGGGAGAAGGAGAGTGAGAGAGTTGTAAGGTTTCGTCAATTCGGCGTCCACTGATCTTCATCTGGGTCTGGGTCTGGGTCGGGGTCTGGGTCTCTCAGGCTTCTCAGTCTAATCCTGAAATGGTTATTTTTACTAACCAATGCTTTGAGCCACAACAAAACCGTTTGGAACCAGAGAAACTAATATGCTTCTTGTGTAGTCCGCCATGAGCATATGGCAATGCCTTAGAGCTCGAGTCAAAATTGCCAGCCCTACTAAACGCAATAGATCGGCCATGGAATCAAAATTGGCCCAAGACTAAACTGATCTGAAATGCTTTCCATTTGATTGCAGGTAACGGCGCAACCACGCAGAACCGCTTTACACCACAGCGTTCTCCATACGGTGAGTAGGCGAGAAGTCTATGAAAGTAGAGCTCTATTTGAGGCTGTGTTTCATCCCTCCAGATACACCCCAACAGCAATACGTGCCTCCTAGTGAGCAGCAGGCGCCGGAGCCGAAAAAATACACCGGCAGCGCAATACCAAGTCGATCATTTAAGATTCTACAGGCAATGACAACACCAGAGAATGCCGGTAAGTCCTCTATAAAGTAAGGCACTGCAAGGAACCGGGATGATCTCTATTATTTCTATATTATTATTATGTTTCACACACACACATGCACACACGCACATGATCAACACGTGACCCTTAGCCTCTCGGCTGAGACAACTTGTATATATGCCATTCTAGCCATTCACTAACAAATACAAACACACACACAAACACACACACGCGCGCGCGCATAGAGTACACGTATGTATGTTCACATTTATACGCACACCTTGCATCATGTTATTTTTCACAGTGTTCTTGATTGTATTCTACCTATTGAGAGAATTCACCTTTCTTGAAAATCATTTTGTTTTGCATTGACTCTTAACCAAACGAGTTGTTGGATCCTTCATTTGGGAAGGAAGCATGTTGAGCTGCAATCTTAATGATCAATCTGAATATATCGATGATACGACTCACATCTGATCTCTATGTACACCTACATCAAGCATCCGTGTCATCCCCACACACACACACACACACACGCACAGAAACACACACAGCCATGCATAAGCGACTATTGAAATCTGTATATAGTTAGTGGCTTTGCTCGATCGTTTAATCTGTATAACATTCACAGTCCAAATTGTTGGTGTATTGATCATAATATGCACTCTCACCGTGTCTATATCTTTTCTTCTTTCTTTTTTTTGATTTATTTTTGATAACCGTGCACCAAACCGACCTCAGAACATAAAATTCACACCGAGCTGGACTCGGATTTGGAAAATATTGAATTGAACGAAGCCAATAATAATAATAATAATAATAATAATAATAATAATAATAATGATAATAATAATCATAATATTATTAATCAGAATAATGAGAATAATGATAATGCCAGTAAAAGTAACCATAACCGAGAAATTAACAATAAAATCAATAAACGTCATAGTTACACATCAGCCACACCCACTCCACCGCCCACCACAGACACAAATACAAGCTCTTCTCATGGCTCATTTTCATCCAACTCATCCCTTAGCTCAGACAGCTCTTGTCCGGCATCTAAGCAGCCGGAGCGCTCCCAATCGGTGCCTCCGCAATATCCCTATGCTTATGGTTACCCCTTCCCCTGGTATATGCCACCCCCTCCCCATCCCCATCCAGCCGCAGGGCAAGCAAATGGGGATCAGCCTCAAGTCCTAAACTGGCCCTATCCCTATCCCTATCCACCGCCGCCCATGCCCCCATCCGCAGACGGCAAGCAGCGAGACCTGAATCAAGCCTATCCCTATTACTATCCCTACTATCTACCCCCACCACCAGTCTATGGGCAGCCAGGCATGCCAGTGCCCGGGGATGCACAGTTTCCCCAGTTCGTACCGCCCTACGGGCCCTATCCCTATCCGGTAGCACCTAGCTTTAGCCAAAGCTCAACTGAAAGTCGTGCCAGCAGTGTATTGCCCGATATTATTATAACCCCCAGCACTGACGATACGCCCTCGAAAGTCGTAATGCAGCACCACATCAAGGTGGAGCCCCGTGAGTCACCCAAGCGCGCGCACTCCGTCGAAATTGAAGAGTTGGTAAGCCGGCCAAAGACGCGCAACATCTGCAGCAACAACGAGCAGGTCATCGATATGCTCACCCAGCGACTGGCCAACATCAATAACATTGCCGGAGGAAATACTCAAGCCAATCTTTCAAAGCAGCTCCAGAAGGACTATGCGGGCGAACAGCTCAAGGAGCTGGGCGCATGCTCACCTAGCGAGAATGCCTCGCCGGTGCAGATCACAGTCGGGCTGGACGATGACGAGAGTGAGACAGACACGGAGGATAGCAGCGACGAGGACGAGGAAGATAAGGACACACCCAAGCACGCGCCACTGCAGGCCATCAAGTCGGTGACCAACATACAGGTCTACAAGGGACTGGGTAAAGCGCCTGTCGAGCAGCTGGACTCCGAGAGTGCGGATGAGGATGTGACGACAGCCGATGAGATGGTTGACGAGGAGGAGCAAGTGGAGGAAGAACAAGAATTAATTGAGGAACTGGACGACGACTACGCCGTCGAGGAGGATCTGAGCACCATATACGAGGAGGAGAGCGAAATGGAGCGCAGCAGCAACTATGCCAGGACAGTTATCAATCGTAATGGATCCAGTGCTAGCAATGCCACAATAGGGGATCCCCAAGTCGAGGAAGATGACGACTTGGACGAGCGAATCGAGGACAATGATAAGGATGACGCGAATATCGATGACGATGATGAGGAATCCAATTCGGTGACTGTGCGCTTGCCACTGCGCTTCTCCTTCAGTCGCAGCTCGAATGACGAAAAGATAGCTACCCTAGAGGTGGGCAGCACCACACAGGTTGAGGAGCGGCGTCAGAGCTTGGAGGGAAAACGCAATTCCTTTAGCATTGCCAAGTTAGAGAGCGACAATGAGGACGACAACGACTGCGAAGTCAGCGTCACAATCAGCTTGTCCAACTCGTCTCGCTCGAATTCCGTCGACAAGTCGATGGAGAACCAACTGAACGGTAACCCGGACAAAATACTCTCGAGCACTCGCAAGCTGAGCAATGAAGATGTCTCTGCGTCTATCTCGCTGGGCATGCGCAATAAATTCTTAGCTGAGACCCAAGGTGGGGAGGTAACAAATAACATTGCTAAATTGGAGCCCGCAAAGGAAGTCGAAGATAGCTCGGAGGCACCTAAGGAAGAATTTGACTTCTTTGCCACGCTTCGGGCTACCAAAATGCAAGCGCAGAAAATGATGGAGCAATCGAAAAACTATTGGAAGACGACAGAGGCAAAGCCAGATGCAGCACAGGTGAAGGAAGCTCCGGAAGAGGCGACTGTGCAGCTACGGGTGAAGCAAAACAATGAGCAAGTCCCACCAGCTAGACCCAAGTCGTGTGACCTAAGCAAGACTCAGGCCTCTCTGGAGGCGGCCAAGAACAGCTTTTGGTCAACATTCGCCACAGCAGCCAAGGAACCTGAGCCGATTCGTGAGCCCGAGCAGCCAGAGGCAGAAACCGACTTCTGGGCAAGCATTGAGAAGAGCAAGGAGGAGACTCAATGGGTAAAAAAACAAAAAACCGTTACGTATACCCCGCTGCAAAGAGAGACGGTGACCAAAGTGGAGCACTGGACGACTACCCTAAAGGCCAAAGTGGAATACATGCCCCAATCGCAATGTGCCGGGGTTCATTTCGTGGTTGAGGAATCGCCAGAGGTCAAAGAACCGCCAGAGGTAAGAAACTCGCCTGAGCCCGAGGAGGACTTCTGGGCATCAGTAGACAAGACGAAAGCCGAGAGTAGTATGAAACAGGCCGAAGTGCAATTGAATCAATTCGCAGATAATATTGACTTTTGGGCGGATCGAACAGCAGAGACGCAACTCGTAGAGTCAATCGAAAATACAGTGGAGCAAGTTAACCAAGAAGAAAAAGAAGAAGGAGAAGAGGAAATTGATTTCTGGGCGAATATAAAGTCAGCCGAGGATGTTAATGATCAAAAAGTAAATGATTTTAAATTCGATCCCACAAAATACCCCGAGGAACCGCGCGAGGTTGACACCGATGAAGAAATAGATTTTTGGACAGAAATCGAGGCGAATCGTAAGTCGGATGATGATGATGTCACTTTCCATAAATCAGCCACCTTTTGGGCTCGCAAAGAGCGCCAAAACTCGGTGGAAGAAACGCCCTACAAGCCAGTGGAAACCAAGGCCTTTCGCGCCAAGCTGCCCGACGAACCAGCCGTGAAAATCGATGTGTGGGCAACACTGGAGGAAGCTCGTGGGGAGGAGCCAGTGATAATTGATCCAGCAGTAGAAGAAGAAAAAGTGCTGGCCATCCAATACGAGGAGCTTGAGCATGAGAAGACAACTGAAGAAGAGTCGCCAAAACAGATAGAGCAAACAACACAAGAAGCACCCGAATCCAATCTCAATATGGTTGACACCATGTCGCTGGCCTCAATGCATGAGCCAGCCACTGTCCGTACCTGGGCGCCCTATTCGTACGGCAACGAGGAGCCAGAGAATGACGAGGAGCCCGACTTTTGGGCCGACATCGAACAGGAACGAGCAAAGATTGATCAGCTGGAAGAGGCTGAGCAGAAGCGCCAGAACTATCGCCAAGCTATGGCCTTCTTCAATACCTCCATCGATGAGCACAAAGTGCAACAGAAGGCGCAACCCAATCGAAGCAGCGTCATTCTGGAGTTGGAGGAACCTGCCGAAGTTAACCTAGGTGCGCCCGGCGAATACGAAATTGTGGGCGAAGACGGTGTCGTCTTGGAGCAGCATAAGATACAAATCGCTCACGCAGAAGACGAGGAACGAGGTGCGACCACACCAACTAACCCACTGCCAGAGGTTTACGTTCAGCCAGAGTCACAGCCAGAACCAGAACCAGAAACTGAATGTCAACCACAAGCCAAAACGGAGCCGGAATACCAAAGAAAGTTGCTAGCCAATGGCCTGCCAGATCTTGGTGTGACAAAGGTGGATGAGCCTAAAATTTCCGTGCGCGATCGCATCAATGTATTTGAGGCCACGCCCTCAACTTCCACGCCCACCAAGGCCATGACTGTTCAATCGCTGTCTGTGGACAGTGGCCGTGGCAAGGGGCAGCTGTCCCGGAATAGCAGTACGCAGCGCTCCGAGTCCGAGATCGAGGAGGATGACTCGGGCGTGACGGACATGAATAGACAGCTCTCCGAGACGGACACCGAGTCCGAAAGCTTCCCCGAGCTGCGGAAGATGACGAGCTATCAGCGAGCCGCGACACATTCCAGACTCTTTAAGCTGCTGCAGGACGAGAACGATCTGCCCGAGGCCTTGGAGGCTGGCCAGGCGGACGAGTTTCAGTTCAAGCCGAGCAGACGCAAGATCGTTCACAATGTATCCATCACACGGCGCCAAAACCCGAATGCGCTCAGCGAGGCCGAGACAATGACACAGCGACGCGAACGCCTCTCGTTGCCCCTACGCAAGAATACCAGCATCGATGCGGACAATCCCTCCACGCCGAACAGTCCCGCCTCACCCATTGTGGGGCCATCGCCCAGCAAGCAGCGCGTGGTGAGCGATAAGCTGGTGAACGAGCTTGTCCAGAGTCTGCTGCTTAAGAGCGACAGCACACACCTGCGCCAGCTGCCCATGGAACGCCTGCAGGCGGCTGCCAAGCGCGCCCTGGTAGAGGAGATGGACTCCGTGGAGAACAGCTCGCTGGACAGCACGCCCGCCATAACACCCAAGCAGGACAAGGAGTATTCCGATTACTACAACAGCTGGACGGAGGCGAGTGGCGGTGAGGAAATCGTGCCCTCGAAGGCGTTTCGGGCGTTGCAGGATCCGCGTCGCAGTCCCTGGACGGTGCGCTGTCCCCGGGTGCTCAGCTCCAAGACAATCAATCGCGACTTGGCGCGCGTCACCGAATCGCCCGAAATCCTGAGCAGTCGCGGCAGCAAAAGTCCCGAATGCTTTAGGCAACAGTCAAGGGAGCGGTCCGTTAGCAGCTGGCGTAAGGTGTAGTCGGCTTAGTCTATCGGGTTAGCTGGGAAGGGGGTCACAACACACACACACATATATATATATATACTTAGAAATATACTATATATATGTATATAGATTTTAGTATTTGCATTTGAGTCTTGATACTTGCCTAGGTCAAGCGACTGTCACTGGTCACTGCCCTCATTGGAGAGCCAATTGTTGCATTTCTCATCACATCATGTCACATCACATCACATTGTACAATATGACAAACAAAAATACTCAGACTAATAACTAAATATCTAATAAACGTATAATATCTATAATCTGAAATGTATATAAACAAACTGAAAGCAAAGAAAAAGAAAATCGTTCATTCGTTCGTTCGCTCGTTCGTTTGTTATCTCAATTAAAAGCGCAAAATCTTCGCCAAAGTCATTTCTAAATTCGAATCAAAACAAATAACAACTACAACAACAACAACAACAGCAACAAAACAAAAGAGATAATTTAATCCAATCAAAAATCTATCAAATCGCCACAAGAATAATCAAAAACCAAAAAACAATTTCATCAACTCAATGATTTTGTAAAACTCGTTCAAAATCCTAAGGTACCTAAAACAAATTCAATTAAAATGTATATCCTATCCCAAAATTTCAACTAATTTTTTCTTTAATGTGTTTTTTTTTTCTCATTATATAATTTATATATTTCAAATTTGCCCACTATCTACTCTATATGTATTTCTTTTATTTTTGCCGCTATTTAATTTGTTTTCTTAATTATATGTGCCGTATTTCCTAATTATTTGCGACAAATATTTGCGATAGTCACATTTTGCTCTTGAAACTAAGTAAATTTGAATCTAAATCTAAAAAATTAAAAACAAAAAAATGTAAAATTGAACTCTAAACCCAATTAACCAGGTTTGTATCTAAATACTGTTACACAATTAACACCCATCTAAATATTCAGTAGAGCTGCCCAAAACATTAACCTCATTCAGTCGTTATGTAGCACTTCAAAACATTTCCAAATCAAATTAAAATTAAAATTTAACTAAATTAAAAACATGGACTAAATGTCCTATCGCAAATATTTTTATTATCTTTATATTTCCAAATACTTTTTATTGATTTAACGAATTTTGGAGAGCAAACTCCACCTTGAACAAAATGCTGAACAACGAATGAAGATTTTTTAGTGCAACAATAAAAAAAAACTATTAAAAATAATTAAGAAAAAACATCAACGATTGCAAATTGTAAAATATAAAAAGTCGTTCGATTATTAACCATTCATGAGTTTACAATACATAATTGAATGTTTTCTTTTCTTATATTTGATTAACTTGTTTTTTTTTTTTCCTTTTATTTTACACACAAATAAAAATATATATTCTTAACAAAATAATTAATCGTTTATTATGATGACAATGAATATGAATGGCTTTTTTATCCTAAAAAAAAATAAATTAAAAAAAAAAATAAACAAAAATTTATAAAAGTAAAAATATTTTAAACAATTAAGGTGAAGTTTCCTCTCAAAGTTCTGTTGGCTGCTTTTGCTTTATTTATTTTTCGTTTGATTTTGCAATTTACAAAACTTTCATTTGCCGCTTCATTTGTTTGTAATTGTTATGTTTAATTTTTTTAATTTTTTAATTTTCTCCCATGTCTGGCCTATGGATATATATAGATATATATATCTTGAGCGTTTAACAATCTAAGCGAAAAGGCGCAGACCAAGATCTTTCCACAACGTACTGTTAGCTTTATTCGTATATGTTGTTAGTGTGATGGAAATTGAATACTTTCATTAATGATCTGTTTTACTTTGTATTTCAGGACCGGGACAATCGGATCTATAATTATTTCTCACAGCCATAGAAATCAATTATAGCTGACAACAGACTACAGCAAACGATGCAATTTAATGCACTTGTCCCTAGCTTAAGTACCAGCAAATACTTAGGATCAGCGAAGTAAACAGATTGATGTTTAACTTGGGAACAGTTTCTTTTTAGTGAAATTTCATAAAACTAACTTTTAGCATTGTAGTTGAGATGAAAATGTATTTTACAAATATTTTTTTCAATTGTTAAACGCGATTTGGTAGCAGCACTAAAAACAAAAGGAGCAAAACAACAAAAATCTCTAACACAACTTACGAACTCTATTAGCGAAGCGAATCATTACTAACCCTAGCTCTTAAGCCGAGAGAATGAATTAATCCAGAGATAACAAAACGAAACGAAAAACAACGCAATCGACCAATCATCAAAGTGTATCCGGATAATACGAAAGCGCATCCTGAAAACGATTCATAATATTCATATTAATAAAATGAAAACAAAAGCAAATAAATAAATATTTCAATTTATAGAGTTTCTTTCTGTGTGTCGTCTTCAGCCAGCAGCAGTTTGATTTCAATAGTTTCTCATTACTTTCACCATCTTAACAACAGTCTCTTTGTTTACGTCATAGCTATTTATACAGGAGAAAGATACTTATATTTAAACATATGGTATTCGTGTGCATACGAGTGTGTTATCAAATCTATTTGACGACTATTATTATTATATATACTCATATATATTTTTGTGTTGTATAATTTTATATGCAGTGACATTTTAAGTGAATAAAGAAATATCTAAAAAAAAAAAATAAGCAACAGAATGTTCATAATTTGGATATTCGATTTGAATATAAAGGTGTAAAAGGTATACAGTAAACTAATTCATTGGGTTGTCTATTTAGTTAATATATTTGCAAATGTGAAAGCTGGCTTAAAAATGAATGAATGTGAATTGAATACAAATGCCTTTCATTATAAATTTACTCTACATCTAATAGAGAGCTGTTAGCTAACATCGTATTAATGCCACACAGAAAGCTGTTAACTATGGACATAATACTTTAAGTCCACATACGAAATTATACTAGATAACAGCTGGCTGTTAATATGCACTGTTAATTGATTCACTAGATTTGGGTCACTGTTAAAGCACTATATCCATGGAATAGGGCTGACAAAAATCTCTTGTTGCCAAGCAAGATTGCAAGGAATGTTTTAATTCCAATTTAACAATATTTAAGGATGCAATGTATTTGCCTAGGCTTGATTTAAATAAATGTAATTTAATCACGCTTTTTAATATTAGCGTAAGGGGAATATATACGAAATGCTCTATTAGCAGGTTTTTCTCTTTTAAATCAGAATTGCTTAAATTCTACAATAAATAATAATATAGTATGGAGTGCTGAAACTTATTTAATACCATATATTATAGATCATATTAAATATCCAATATTTAAATTTCGATATATATATTTCAATAATTTTTCATTTCATTTTATCTTCAGAGGTACAGAGAAGCCGAGCGTAGCAAAACTTGTACTTGTATGTAGTTACAAATGTATTTAGGTACATGAGCATGAATTTGTTCTAGGATATATCCTCGTAGCATATATATTTATATATATATTAAAGTAGTATTCATATTGCACTTAAATAATAGCACACACGCAATAAATTCTCTAGTCTACTATACTCGGTTAAGATAGGATCAATTATATCCATTATGCAAATATAATTGTTGTTTGATATATGTCGATTTAACAGTATCTTAAAATGGACTTGTTGAACAAAGCAACGGGCAATATACCTGCTCAAAACTCATCTACAGGCTGACTACAATTACAACATTTAAAGCTAACTCGTATATATGTATGTGTGTATATATATAACATGCATGTATATTGTATACAGGGCATGCAGATCAACGTTTTCCTTGTATTAAATGCATAAATATGTCAATTATTATAACACTAAATTTTGATAGTTAACTTTGAGATACTTGAGATTTGTACAATTTGACATTGAGCTAACTCATTTAAGAACTTTCTAAATCAGATATTGATATATACACAGCGAAGTTTGGCACATATTTGACGTGCAAATCTTGTTAAAGCAGTTCGTAATATTGCATAAGAGAAACTATATAATTATTGTATTTGTATATTGCTTTAGTAGGTTAGTCCGTAAAGCATTCTAGGAAGCTATTTCCGATATTTGCACCTGCATGAGCTCCTGCACAATGCGATATTCGTGGCAATCGGCGCAGAGGAGGCGCCCATTGGACTGATTGGTGCGCTGCACCTTTTCATGGCATACGATGTGCACCAACTTGAGGTTCTTTAGCGAGAATATCTCCAGGAAGTACTCCAGCACAGAGACGTCCACAACGCGTTTGTTGTGCAACGCGCATTTGCGCTGCGGCTGTGTCACCAGCTCTTGGACATTGGCCACCAATGCCGGCAAAATGGTGCGACACAGCTCGATTTGATGGTCAAGATTCCACACTTGAAACAATATGAGATTCTCCCGTGAAGCATATGGATTGATGGTGTGCTGCAGCGAGCAGTAATTCCCATTGTCTGAGTAGGAGCCCTGGCAATAGAAGTCGCCCAGGTCCGTGCACAGCGAAACGGACCATTCGTCGAGGATGGCATGTCGCGACGTATAATCTTTAATAACTTGCCGCAGCCTCTTATTGGGCACGCTCGCTGCATCGGGTTCCTCCGCTTCCCCACGCTGTTGCAACATCTCGTGCTTGAGCTCACACTTTCGATTGAACATCATGGAAAAGTAGTCGCAGCCAATGAGAAGATAGCGAAATTGCTCCAGCACCGAGTTTATAATTTGCCTGGCCTTGGCATTCTGTCTGTACAGCGGATTGCGTGTCAGCTCCTCCTTGGTCTTGTAATAGTAGCCACGCACACGTGTCTGAGCCCTGACGGCCATGGCCTCCTCCTTGGACTGAAAGCGCTCTTCGCTGCCCTCGAACCATTCAACGTGTTCGGCCTTCAGGCTGAGATGCGCTTTCGTGTTGTCCAAGGCTCGTCGCTGCTTCTGCTGCTCATACTCCGTAATCATGCGCCGAAATTTGTCCGGGTGCTGCTCGATGAAGTCGTAGAAAATGTCGGCGACCTTCAGCAGCGGCGACTGCTGCCGCATTTTCTCAAACTCAAAGTCAGCATCTGTTATAGAATATAAAGGAATTTATCTAAATTAATCATCGCTTTATTTACAAACTTAGCTCACCCGTTGTGATGACTGCATCGGGTCCAGCCACAATGAAGAGCGTTTGGGCTGGCAAACTGTTGAAATACTCCTCGTCCGAGACCTCAAAGCCATCAATGGCCAGATAAATGTGCAACTCCTGCAGCTGTAATGTAAGCAAGGAAAGGAAAGGAAAGGCCATGAGTACACCGCCCTTGACTCGTAATACCCTAGGCCCTGACCTAAGGGGGATTTGTGTTAGCAACAGGTGCTCCCCTTGTGCTTTGTTTGCTTTCGTGGGGCATGCGCATTGTGGGCACGAGTATTTAATGACATTGAAGCGTGTAGAGCGCCGAGCAAGGCGGAAGCCAGCCAAAGGAAACATTGGCCTTGAAACTTCAGGGCCAGGGACGAGAGGCGGGGCAGGGTCAACGGTGGCCGAGTGTGGGCCGAGGCGATTTTCTCACTGTGAAGCAACGCAATTTGCCAAATATTTTTAAGCACTTACCGGAAATTTGAGCTGTGCCTTCTGCAGCAGCATTTCTAACGAATTGGCGCCAATGCCGAATTTCCGTGTGCGCTCATTGTCTGTTATTTTATAGCCCAGCATTTTGGCTGGAGCTTTTAGGTTTTTATGTTTATCTGGATCCTTGTCCAGAGCTTGGTTCACTTTGCTGCAACTGCTGCGTGTGGACGGCGCCATAATTGCTTCCTTAATGTAGTTGAGCATCTAAAAGTGACGAACTTGTTAAATTGACTTTATTTGATTTCCTATATTCGATTGAAATAATACTTTGTTTGGGAGAACCTTGCAACAAGCTGCCTTTTACGCGCACGAATATAAACTTCTGCGACAGCGTTGCCAGTGTTTTTCAGTTACCCAGCAGCAACAGTGCTGCGCTCTTTGTATGCAAGAGCTTGATGAGCTTCATTTGCCGCTAAATAACGTATGTAACATACACATATTTACATATGATTTGATTAGAAATATTAATACCTTTTAATAATATCCAATGTAACTTAACATTTCAACTTAAATTAAAATATATTCAAATAAACCGACAGATTTGCAGAAATCAGCCATAATGCAGCACTGATTGCTGGTGGTTGAGCGATGGTGCTGCCACCTAGTTGCAAGTTTGTAGAGTCCGGCCACACTATTTGCCGTTGCTCAGGCAGAATCAGCTGTTTTCCCCAAGTGTTGTTCAAAGTAAATTTTTTCAGTAAATTTAAATAATAATTTAGTATAGTTTTACTATGTGCAACGCCCATTACGTAGCGTAACGCCCAACGGAAGCCGCAATGCATTTGCGACCGCGTTGCCGCGAATGGCTGCCACTGGCAACGCAACAACTGCGACTCCGCAACCTGGCGCGCATCCAAGGAGTAAACATTGAGTGCAGCCCAGACGCCGGCGAGGACACTGTCGCGGAGGACCACGAACTCCTTATCTACTACACACTGCATGCCGATAAGACCAGTGAAGCGTTTTATACCAGCGAGGCATTGCCGCAGCGCCATCAGCAGCAAAAGTGGGCGGAAATCTGTGCGGGCGACGCCGTCTGGTGCAAATCCAATGCGCAATGCGTCTGTGTGAAGGTCTGGGCACAGTACCAGCCGACCGCCCAGTGGACCAGCGGGCCCAACGAGACTGAGCAGGCCGCGGAGTCGGCGCCAAGGTACGATTGATTCAAATTGTATCATGTAACACGAGCTGTAGGGAATTTCGGTTATTGTTTATGTCTTGGGCTTGCGTTTATTTTTGCAGTGCGCAGCTGACGCAGCGCTTGGGCAACGTACAGTTGACGCCTCACACGCTGCCACGCCCACCGGAGCTCTTGTTCAGTTGGGGCGTTTACTTCTCTGGCCTAATACCGCTGGCCCCGCTGGCATTCGCTAACTGTCGGTCGAACTGTTTGATTTTTTATCTGAACGGCGAGCACTTTACCTCCCCAGAGCTGATCAGCGAGCAGGGTCTGCACGCCCAGCTGCGTCTGCAATACGAGCGTTACGCCGACTACGACAATAATGAACGGAGTGCGCCGAGCGATGGCGGTATCAATTCGCCACCCGTGAGTCGCAGCAACAGCCCCGTGCTGCAGATGTGCACGATGCGCTACGCGCAGCTGAGCTGTCAACGGGCAAACATGCGGCGCAGCTACAACTTGGAGAGTCTGCTAATGCTGCAGCGTCGACAGCGAGACAAACTCAAGAAGCTGGGCGACCTGGTGGAGCTGAACACGGAAATCGCACGGCTCAGCGTTCGTTGCATCACACGCAACGAGCTGAGACTGAAGCCGCGCACCACCTCAATCTCCGGTTCGTCGTACGGCAGTCAGCACTCGCAACATAATAATCATTCCATGGGACGGAAGCTAAGCGTGCTGCTGGCCGAGCAACATGAGATAGCGCCCCTCACGCTCTATAGTGCCCAGCAGCTGATGCAGCAGATCGAGACATTGCGCTGCAAGCAGCGTTTGCTACAGACTGAACGCTCCACCTGCCAGGAGCGCAATGCGGGACGAAAGGAGTGCCTGCAGCTGCTGCGCGAGCAGCGAGAGGAGCTGCAGATAAAGCTGCACAATCAGCGTCTGCAATTGGAGCAGGAGCGTCTGGAGTTCCGCACACAGCTCCCCCAGCAGCAGGCACAGCGCGACCAGAAGCGCCAAGTCTTACGGCAGGCGAGTATATTTTGAATATGTAAAGACTCTCCGGAACTATTAATTATCGCGAATTCTATCAAACAGCTGGAGCGTCGCATGTCCACGTTGGTGCTAGAGCTGCAGGAGATCTACAATATCAAGAGCTTGGGTGTGCAACAGTTCAGCATTTGCGGCATCGCCTTCCCCCACATGGAGCAGTATACGAGTGAATCGCGGCAGGCAGCTAATGCGCAGCTGCTGGGCAATGTCTCGCCGCTGGCGGTGAGCGCAGCGCTCGGCTATGTGGCGCATCTGGTGCAGATGCTGGCCTTCATTATGGATCGCCCGCTGCGCAATCCCATATTCTATGAGCCGTCGCGTGCTCGCATCGTCGACGAAATCAAGGAGCTCACCTATGCGACACGAGAGTGAGCTAGCTGTTCAATTAGATCACTGATTAGTTCCCTGAAAGTAATTCCAATTCCGTCTACTTCAACTGCAGATTTCCTTTGTATACGCGCTCCATTCTGCCATCTCAACAAACCAAGTACGCCATCTATTTGCTACGGCAGAACGTTTCGCAGCTGTGCTACGACATTATGGGCCGCTGTGATATACGCAACACATTTGGCAATCTGCTGGAGCTGTTCGATACGCTGCGCTACATCGAGCGTACCCAACGCGATGAGATCGATAACGGCGAGAAATTGTCCTCCAGTGCGGCGAGACATGTCAACGGCTTGACCGCTGCGGTGGCTAACTCACAACTATCGCAATCGCATTCATCAGTGGACATGAATCATGTGCCGCTGCCAACAACGGCAAATGCGGCCAAAGATGCATTGCTACACCATTTGCTGCCTTCGGGCGTGAGTCAAGCTCTGGCTATCGAGGGCTATGCGTCAACGCAGCGGTATGACAAATTATGACATTATTAATTAAATATACGTTTTCAACTAGAGTTTTGCACATTGCTTACCGCATTATATCAGAAAATCTAGCTATAGCATTTTTCAATTCAGCACCCATGGACGTTAACATATATTAATATAGTTACCTACATTATATTTCCTTTTATATAAATTCGTTAAAGTCTTATCCGTTCACCTTTTACAGCATCTGCCGTTCGGTGGGCTCCTATTCCGATGGCGAGGACGATTTTCGACCCAGGCTGGAGCAGAACTATTCAAATTCAGACTCAAACATAACACTTCAAACGGAGCGCAGATAGAATGCGCGGTCTCACGCTGCGGAGCAATATAACCCTAATATATATACATATATATGTAATACGTATACATGATAATAATACAACTATCTATATTTATGTAAACTAACGTAAAGCCCTCAAGAAAATCAAAGCAACCTATTTAAGCGTTACGTAGCGTTGCGTTGCGTTTTAGCAAAATTATATTTTTATTAGGCCGCTTTAAACGTATTATGTGCTTGAAACACTCGTGCATGTATTTTTTAATAATAGACACTTTTTGATGAGCGACAAAGGCAGAACTGGTTTAATGTGTGCATATTTACTTGTTTCTTTGATAAGATCTCGTTATAAATTCCCGTTCTTTGTTTATATGCTAAACTAATAAGGTACATAAAAGAACAATGATCAATAAATAACATAACATTTTATAAAATAAAATAAAATAAAATCCAATAAAGTCAAGTAATTGAGTGTGTTTTTTTTTATAGGAAACCAAATTAGAATATTGTTAATCAAGTTTTCCAATTGGAATGATAACTCTAATTAGAACCGGCTATGCCAAGGGTCTAGTTAGCATAGTTAGCATAATTTGCCTGCAACTGGGCAATGTAATATTTGAAAATATATGTATTCTCTGATTAAATTTGAACGAACTTTTAAAGGTGTTAAAAAGATTTCTTTAAAAATTGAACTTGGCGCTCAACTCTTTTTAACACACACACTGGGAAGCTTTTTCCAGCACTGCAAAAACAGCTGTTCGTCAGTTTGGCTAAATTTGTACAATTGGCCAGTGGCCGCTGGCAATACATTTGACGTAAATAGACGGAAACGTGCTCAAACATGTGCTAAATTGTTTATAATTATTATCTAGTTCTATTCGAATACCTGAAGACACAAGTGCGGTAAAAACTATCGAGCTTTTAATCAAAATGTGAACAGAAATGAAGAGTTGAAAATTTCTTATTGCCTGCGTTTAGTTTCTAGTGTGTGTGCATGTGTGTGCGTGAGCGAGTGTGTGTGTGTGTGTGCAACTGTGTGGCCCGGGCCATTGGTAATAAAACTTGCAAGTGCCGCGTTGTTATTGTTACCTTTTTATAGTTTTTTATTGTGATACCGATCGAGGGCTACCCAGCAATAATAACAATTGATAAACAATTATTATCAATTGACATTTATAGAAGTGAGCATGAGGCTTTTGATTGGCGGATCCGCTAGATGACGTCGACGGGGAACGCCCGTGAGCTTGTATGTGTGTGCCTAATATAATACAGAGACGTATTTGCTCAGCTCCCCCATAAATGTTTACGCGCCCAAATAAAGACAATTGATAAGGTAGCAGTCACACGTTGTGTTTGCTCAACAAATAAATTGTTGTCAAGTTCGGCTGGCTGCATTGGAGTTCACTGGAAACGTGGCAAGCGAAGGCTGTCCTATGCAGGAAAGCGGAAATACATAGAAGACAACAGCTGCAAAACTGCACTGAGAGAATTTGTGCAAGCTTAGGCCAAATACAAAATACGGCATACCTGTAAAGCGCTCTCAAACTCACCAGCTCACTAGCTCTGCCTCTCTCTCTCTCTCTCTCACACACACACATTCAGCAAGCACACATAAATCGTATTTATATACATTTACAATACGGAACGCTCTCTTACGCCATGACTGATAACGAGCTGCCGCTACGTGACTTCGACGAAGAGAGCGAAGAGACTGATTCGGAAACAGAATTGCTCATACGCCACACGGACGCAGCCATTGCCAATAGCAACAGCAACAGCAAAAGCAAAAGCAGAAGCAGAAGCAGAGGCAACGTCAACAGTGGGCAAAGACGGCGCAAAAGCTCAACTGGTTACGGCGGCATCGGCGGCATCGGCAGCCCCAATAGCCGCGTCGGCGGCGGTGGCAGCGGCATCGGCGCTGGCGGCAGCTTTCTGGGCAATCTATTCAGTCTTGGCTCAGCCGCCGGCCAGATACGTTATAGAAATGAGCGGAGCCGCGAGCGCGCCCGACACTCGAATATTAACAGCAGCGGCAGCGCCTCGCGCGACCTTACGTCCGACCATACGATTGGCGCTAGTGCAGCGAAACTGGCGCAACTAACACAGACGGGCGCCGCTGGCGTCGATAGTTCCGCGCCACATGCCACACATGTGGCCACAGACAGTAGTGCGGCTAACGGTATTGGCGCCCACACAGTGATCGATCCCGACAACGGCTCCTCCACGGTCTTCTATCAAAACAATCGCCGGCGCAGTAAAAGCCGCAGCATCGCCAATGTGTGTAAAATGTGCTTCTGTAGGTGCGTACGCAAATATACCATACAAACAGACATACATACCTATGTATGTATGTGCATGCATACCTACATCATCAGTCACGCATGTGTATATACACATATTTATCAGTTGGCCAGACATTTGTTCTTTGATCTGTGCTGCGGTGCGTATACGTGATGTTCCACATCTCGAAATTTGCTGTCAACAATCACAGTCCAACTGTTGCCCGTTCAAGAAAACAACTGAAAACAGAAGAGCACGAAGAGTAAGAAGAAGAAAGAAGTTCGAAGAACAGCTGCCCCATCTCCCTCTCTCTTACTCTCTCGCTCATGAAAGTTGTTTATTTTTTTTTTTTCAAAATTAACGCGCTTCGAAACTCTTTTTCAATTATTCCCAAACAGAACTGCTTACGTATGCACAGTGCGTACTCAATACAACGTGCAAATTACAAATGATTTCAATGTTTCCTAGTAATGTGGGTCAAGGCATAAATAATTAATCGTAGAAGACATTATCTATAATGATTTTGTATTTCACATTTTTATATTTCTGTTGATCTGAGCTGACAGCATGTTATAGTAAATACGCTCTTAGTTGGACACTTGCCCATAAAAGCTTGCGAGCAATTATATATTTATACATATAGACATTATCAAAAAGAAAATCGGGAATCAAAAGCTAAAAGTTATTAAATAATATATACTTGTATGCAAATATAAATATATATATACATATGCATAATTTATATTGCATATTTTGTATATATACATATAAAAAATCTCACATATTTCAATGCATCTGCAGAGGATTCTATTCGGGTTCTTCTTGATCTGAGTAGTAGTTTCCTCTCTTTTGATTGAACTTCCCCTTTGCCACATGGCGGGGATTTTGTTATCTCAAACTTGGTGATTGCATCTTGAAGTCTTTCTTGGTAACAAGTTCTGCTCCACTGACTTTATTTATTATCAGTTTTTTATTTTTTGCCTTTATGAGGCTTGCGCTGGGCAACAACAAAAAGTTGCTGAAATTCAAACTACCAAATGGAAACATTTCAAAATGTTCAACAGAAATTCAACAAACTTAGCAAAAAGCGCACGGAAGCAAAACAGAAACAAGTTGCTGGTCTAGCTGGGAGTGCTCGACTAGCATGTGCCCTATAGTTCTAAAACATATATAGAGGTTTATCGAATACGCTCTTTAAGTCTTTATCTCTTAGAAGTGTGTAGGCTGATGTACTACATCGGTTTATCAGGCTATAATATGACTATCCAAATGTGTTTACTTCCCAATTGTGCATTGAAAAAGTAGAGATTGAAAATCTGTGCTCTTAATTTAAGCATCTGCATCGAAAAAATCGATATTTATCGAAATTGAATGAAAATCTTTAAGAGAGATATGAAAAGCCAATATGTATTGATTTCTAAACACCGCGAGTTAACTATGAATTCGAGTAGATCTTCGAGCTAGACAAACTGTAGTCAGGTCAGTCATCGCTATATGTATAAATAGTAAACTTTATGAGGCGTAGACACAGAAAAGTAAACTGCAAAGGCAAACAAAATGGTGGCTGAGACAATTCGCAGAAAAGTTTGCGTTTTGAAACACGAGTAAAATTGTAGACAAATAGAAGATATACATATGTACATATCCATATATATATGTATATACATATATATATATATACGAGTCTATTATATGGGGTACACATTGTTTCGACATGTGCGCCGATACACACCTAAATATATGTAAGTGGACGTAAAAATATATTTTTAATTTTCTTAATTAGAAGAAAAACAAGACGAAAATAAATGGAGAAAGAGCGCACAGCGAATGCCGGTGGCGAAAATAAATAGAGAACCAAAACATGTTTGTTTTTGTTTTCTTTTCTGGCGTTTGCGACGAAATCGAAATCGATAAACGTGATCCACAATACGCGAGAAGCGTCAGTGGTTCGGTCTGTTTATGCCCAAGTATACAGCACAATATACGTACATACATACAAACATATGTATGTTTGTATTTACGTCCGCCCTGACACTCATTCCAGCTAAAAGCAAAAATCGAAATTCAAATGGAAACGTCCAACGAAGTCAACGTAGAGCTAAGTGGTGCGAAATTTCGACTAGTGACAAAAATGCTGAGACCCTTACATGTCGAAAGACTTTAGTTGTAATAGAGCTCAGACCCTCTCTCGGAATTTGCACTCGTAATCGATTTTTGGCGTGCGATTCCTCCTAACAAAGAATTGAAGGCGAAACGCTTTTGTTTTGTTGTTGTTGTTGTTGTGTTTTTTTTTTTGCTTTTTGGTGTCGTCAGCTGCTCAACTTAGAAGAAGCAAACACTGAACTACAGAAACGCGAAACCAGTTTGCTTAGATAGGTTTGCTTCTTTTTTTCAAGGTTTCTAAAGCCCAAACGAGTTATGCAGCAAAAATCGCATCCAGTTAGTTATATTTCTTTTTGGCGAGCTTTGTATAGCCTACTCTATTTTAAGTTGTATATGTAGGGTTTGACAGACTTAGAGATCAGAATGTAACAGGCGGAAAGTGGATTGAAAGTGAAATAACGGCTTATCTTAAGCCATGGATTATTATATGATTTGTGAGTTACAAACATCATTTGAGCATCTTCTGCGTGTATAGAAAGCTAAATAATCTTTTCTTATTTCATATATATAGTATAGATAAATCTTGTATTTAATTTACATATAACTGATAAATATTCCTAGAAATATTACTCAAAAATCGTATGACCCACAAACTGTCAATGGGATATATAGAATTCTGTGGACTGTAAAACAGAAAAATATTGATAAAGCATTGTTATTGAATCAAGTATTATTTAGAGTCTTGAAGAGTCCTTCATGAAGAGTCCTTCATCAGCTATTTTATTCACCTTTCGTAAAAAGTAAAATATTCATTTTCATTACAAAGAATAAGTTAGTTGGTTTATTTCAGATTTGAAAGGTTCGTTCATATACATTTATTGAACGAATGCTGAAGCTATCAATTCCATAGTAAAAGAGTTCATGGATTACAGAGTATCATCTAGGCGCCCACTGCTGATAAGCTAATTCTTATTTAATTAGCTTTTATAATATGCAGAGGTCTGGTATATACTGTCTCCTGCTCTGGTATATACTTCCTTTCCATAGGTATGTTTTAGATCTTGGGAACGTTCGTGATTACAGAGTATCGTTTAGTTGCCCTGCCGCCAAGTGAACTCTTACCGGCTTAGTTTCCGTGCCTCGCTCTCTTCATGTCCAAAAATTGAAAGTTATGTGCCCTCGTGGCTTATCAGAAGGAGGTCAAGCGTTCGGTTCGGTGCCTGCTGCGCCGTCTGCGAGAGCAAAATGAATGCAAAATAAGTAAAGAGAGAAAAAGAGCCTCATCGCGTCGCATTGTTCGACTAGAGATTTTGAATTGAGTAATGCCCACAAAATGAAACAGCGCATGATAGACGAATTTCCAAGCAAATATAACAATCTCCGACTATAGCCAAGGGGCCTGGGCCTGAGAATCAAGCCCCATTGTTCGGGCAAGTGGAACAAAAGTTATGCGGCTTACTCCGTAATATGCATTAGCTGCAATTGCATTATATAAACCCCGATTTGAGATGCAAATTGCATAATATTGCGACTCTTATCAAAGACTCACTAATCAAACAAGCTATAATTACTTAATTGAATTCTAATCAGAAATCAAGCGAAAAGGGCTTGTCTAGCATTAGGCTAATTGAATGCTTATCAGCAAATGAGCCTAGTGAATAGCAGAAAAATCACTTAGTTCCTAATTAGCTAGTTAATTAAGGGGCATTTTATCGTTAAACGATCGTAAACTCTGATGGTGTGCAAGCAAGTCAGCTTTAAAAATTTTAGCTAAAGTTTTGCAATTTCCACATTGGCTTCGATTGGGGTTTTATAGTGAGGTTTTTTTAAGTAATAACAGCTACTAATGCATACTTTTGAATTATTTTTAGTCTTTTTTTAGCTATATTTTGCAGTGGCTCTTTTTAGCCAGCTTAGCTTTATAGAAAATGAAAAAGAACTCGAATCTGCTTAAAGATCCAATAGGTTGGATTGTATAGGCTCAGGCTCAAATGTATATGGGCAATTGTTAGATCATTCTGAATCAGCTTAGCTGATATCAGTAAAACAAAGTAAAATAGTGAAAAATCATATAAATTAGTTTGTCAACATAGCTTTAAGAAGAAAAATTGGCTGATATCTGTATAAAATATAAAAAATAAAATTAAATAAATTAAAATAAAATTCTTTAAAATATAAAAAAAATGTGTATATAGTTTATACTTTAGACCAAAGTATAACTCTTAGTTTTACGAAATTGTAAATTGTATTTAAGTCGTGTTAAGTAGAATTCATGTTTTTATTTTTTAAATTAAAAACAGTACAATGTTTATACTTTATATACTTACTTTTTTATAAAAGAAAAGTCATACTGAGTGTAAACTATAGCTATGAAATGGCTAAAAAGTCATACTCAGTGATACTTGCTGTATTTCGTGATCGTGATCGAAGTGATACTCTGCCACTCTTAGCAGTCAAATTTGTTACTTGAAATCCCTCAGATACCCTGACAAGAACATAGTAAAAAATTTGTTTACAATAGGTAGATTTATTTTTGTAGATAGAACAAAATTGTTGCAATTAATTGTGATTTCATATGATCAAATTATCTAATTGGAAGCTAAAACTGCACAGTTGAAACTGTAGGTGAATAAATTATATAATGTGATCACCATAAATGTTTCAACAATCACTTGTTTACTCCCCCTCGTCAAAGTCGCACTTGAACTGAGCAAAACTCTTCAAATGCCGACCCTGAGCTTACTTAATTTGCCCATTATAATGGCTGTAGTGTCTGTAGCTCTCTTCTTTGAAATATGGCCAGCTCTCGTTTTAGCCAGTCTAACGCACTTTGAGCTGACTTTGAAGGTCTTGTTGCTGAGACCAACTACAGCGCTTTGGCGTTTGTTTGTTTTCTTTGTTCGCCCTCGGCCTAACTCGAAGCGCTGCCTGTTATATGAGTCCCCAAGATTTCGGCCGATTAGAATTGCAATTTGGTTTCAGGTAAAGCAAACGTTGTGTAACCAACGTGTCGCTTAACTGCCTTCCCTCTTGGCTCTTTTGTTGCTTTTGTTGTTGTTGTTGCTAAACGGGGCAGTACTCTAATTGCGAGTATTAGTCCAAATGTTCCCATTAGCTCGAAAGCCAACTTAGCAATGCTTTTAGCGATAACGTTCGGATATTTGGCCTGAGCGAGCTATAATTGTGAAATAGGTTTCCGCTCCATTGAAGATTAGGTTAAAGCTGGTGTGAAGGTTGCCAAAACATAGGGAAATTATCGGTTGCTCCAAGTGACGCTTCATATAAACTTTGAGTTCTAGTGGAATTTATATAGAAATCATGCTGAGTGAAATTCCCTGTGCGAAGCATTTCGAATCTGGCTTAATAGTTATTAAATATATAGCTTTATTGTATACTTCACATGAATATATATTCTATAATAAACTGGTTGAATATATTTCAGATTGATTTCTGAATACAAAACGAAACGCAAACAAATCTTTAAAGATTTTCATCATTTACTTGTGCTCGATGTTCCGTTCTTAATATATAGGAAAACCCTTACATAACAAAATGTAAGCTAGAAACTAAACTGAGGATTAGTTCGAGAACCAACTGAAAACTCTAAAAATGAAACTATTGTATTTCCCAAGTTAGCTAGAATGAATAAAAAATTATAAATACAGTTAAATAGTAGCATGATGTGAAAGAATCTGGGGCTATATCGACAAATAAATATAAATAATTAAGACTTTAAGATTGGTAGCAAAACCAAGACTTGATATTTTCTAGATTAACTGCAATTCATACAAATATATATGTATGTAAAATATAGACTTATGATATAAGTCGTAAACTAATTTTGTATCCTATAGCTGTATTATAATTTTATTTATATATAGTTCAGTTGGCATAGTTGAGCTGTCTAGAAATATGGATTGCATATTATACTATTATACTTGCTATTCTAATTTTCTCTATTAGTTTCTGTATGTCTGACTCACCTAGCCAATGCTCGTCTAGGCAGAATATCTTCCGACGCCTTGAGCTGAAAATAATACGTGAAAGACAATGGCTAAGTGGAAAGTGGGAATTGTTGTTGGCTGGAAATTGCGAACATAACAAACTCGTAAATACCGCAAAAGTGTCGAGACACTGGAGAATTTTCTCTAGCTGCTTATTATACGCGCTCACGAAATGAAAAGAGTAGATTGGTTTTTAACCTAGACTGAACTTCCCAAGAGATCTACGTAAGACTATGCAGAGCCACACAGACCGTATTGGAGTGGGTAAAGCTTTACAGCTCAAGTAGATCAGCTGAAGTTAGAGTTAGAATTACCAGGGGCTAACAAGCAATCTCTATATTTCGACAAATACATGTTTTTCTAAAGTAAATTGATTCATTTTCGTCCTTGACAAAGTATCATGCAGTCGATACTACCCGATTTCCACTTGTTTTTCCAACATTCTTCAAGAAGCGAGTCGCGTCAAAGGAATTAATTTCAGAGCAGACAATGAGCTATTGGCTGACTGATGGACCGCTCGACAGTGGTGCATAATTTATGCGCCACTCATCCACCTGTCGGTAACCGCTAACGCGCCGGAGGAGGCGGGGTATTGAGGGAGGAGGCGTTCTGTTCCGACTCCTCACTCCGGCTAATTTTCAATTTGTGTGTCAACAAGCGGGCTGGCTGGCTGCCTGCCTGCCTGCCTGTCGCTGGACCGCCTCGACACGCCCAGAATCGAGTCGCTCGGCTGATTTCTGAGCAAATAGGCGAACGACCATGATAAGTGGTGCGATGTTCAGCTCTACGAACTAGACGCTATAAATAGGTACGCTGCCGGTTGACTTGTTTATTAACCCACATTGCAGGCAGTGGGTGAAACAATGTGCTGTTCTTGTTGTTGTCGCTGCCAACTCATTTTCCAAGCTGTGGGCAGCAAATAATAACACTAACGGTTGCCATTGACGGGCCCTGGAAATGGCACTGGAACCACCGGGCATGATGAGGGCTGTTTTGCATGCGGCGCGACGACGACAGCAAATGTAAAGTGAAAACAGAAAACAAAAAGCTTGGGAAAACTATGCTGCGAGCTGGCAATTGCCATACAATTTGACGACTTCTTACATTGTACTCTCGCACATACATAATACATACGACTTTAGTGTGGTTGCTAGAAATCCATATTCCAATCCACGCTTTTTGAATTTCAATAGCTCTTTGTGGGTCTATGTGTGCGCTTGGCCTTAAATGAGCACAGATTTGTAGGAAATGTTTTAGATTCGATCTTAAGCAGGTTATCTAAAGCTACTAAAGCAATTCAAGAACTCTGTTTAACTGTCTTTCAGTTAAAAAAAAAAAAAAAAACAAAAACCAAAAAAGAAACAATCCGGTTTATAAGACTATGCAAAAGTTAGCTAGGTTTCTAAAGAGAGTAAATTTATATACATGTATATATGTATGTATATATGTATTTACTTATATGTATGCATATGTACATAGGCAGATAGAAAAATAGATCTATATATAGATAAAATATGTGTAGCGGATTACAGTTTGGATTAAACATAAAAATCAAAAAGCTTTTCGTAATCAAAAACCAATCAACTTTTTGCGAAAAAAACTTGACCTATTTGCAGCATAGATGTTTTTTATGAGAAACTATATTATATTTACTTTAATATTTATTTATATATATTAAGGGAGCCGGTATAACCTTTTATCGCATTTTCTGTTGCTCTATAAAAGTGTGGCTGACTCAGAACTTGTATTTTACAGTCGATCACATTAATGGGAACAGCAAATAATAATGTTTAACAATTTAACAACGACAGAATTCATGTTTGAGCTTCAACAACAATGATATTCATTGTTGGCAGTTCTCAAAACGTTTCGTATCACCATATAGATTTTCTTATACAAATAGAGGTATTCGTAATGCTGCGACGTGCTGTAATATCTCTGAAAGCAAAATGCAGCGAATGCATTTCGCATTTAGCAATTAGTCGAGGGTAAGGAAATGCCGAATAAAACAGGTTTTATAATTGTTGTTTACGTTTTTGGCTTGGCTAAGCAATTGTGAGTAGGCGCAGCAAAAAATGAAAATATATAAAAACTATCTGGGCACGAGCTAAGGAAATGAAACGCTGACGATAGCGGTTCAGCCTTTTGATGTGATATTTGCTGACTCTGACTCAGATCACAATGATATACGGGCTGAGAGAGCCAGAGAGAGAGTAATTCGTGTGAACATTCCCCAGTTGACTTTTGCAGCAGAGGGCTAACCCTTTGTCTCGGTGTTGGCCCTGTCGAGATCTTTGTCTTTGGCCATTTCTCAATTTTTGAAACTCTTTACAGCATTAAGCGCGCTGATGTCATTGAACCTTTTTCACTTTTTCACTTTTGTATGGTTTATTGCCAATGCTTAACGATAATTGTTTTTGTTGCTGATGTCGCTGTTATTCATGTTGGTATTTCTCGTTCTTTATTTGTATGGTTTTTTTACAGTGGACAACTTTTAGTATGAGATCATAAGCCGTAAACGAAACGCCACTATTGACAAAAGTTTAGTTTTTTTAAGATGAATAATATATGTATATAAGACAAACCCATTGACACGCCCAACACCTAACGCCCGCAACTCGAGTCGCATTAATTTGCCCCATAAAAGTAGAAACAAGTTTACTCAAAGAGCAAAAGCAAATAGCAGCTAGCGGTGTTATGCGCTAAGCTGTTTATATTGCTGAAACGAAAGCCTGACGAAGCTTATTTAATTAACATGGATATGCGAACACAGCGATGTGCGCAATCAGCTGAATTTATATTATACATTTTCATAACGTTCAAAATTTTAAAATGCGCGCGCTATACTCGAAATAGTGCTGCCAGACTGTTAAGAAGAACGCCAGGTTGTGTTAGCTGCGCTCTTCCAACACAAATCACTGGCATGGATGTAGTGTGTATTCGTTCACACGCATGGGTACGTTGGTTCTATTGATTTCTCTTTTCGCCAAGAAACAGGGCTGTTAAACAAATGCCAGACAACGTAGTTTTGACACGGAAATTTTCGTTTGCTTTAATTTGTGCATAAGAATTTCGTGTGACTGCATTTAATGATTGCAAGTGTGATTCGATTGAATTAGATTGGCATGTCGATGCATTTGGCGAAGCGAATACCATGCATTATGTGCATTACTGTGTGAATCGATACAAAAACAAAAACAACCAACTATCCAGCTGCTGCTGCTGCTGCCACAACAAAGCCAAAAGGCAGCTCAGCCCCCGCTAATAAAAACTATAAAAGATAGGCTGTGAATTGTTAATTAAAATAAACCGGTGAAATGGATGACGGCACTTCACAAACTTCTTCAGCAGCTCCAATGACCAGAGAGAATATTCCGCTGCTGAATCGTCATCGCAATCGCTGGTACTCATTCAGGTGAATCATCATAACATCCATGACCCCCGTTCTGCCTAACGGCGATCTGG
Organism: Drosophila mayaguana; assembly: GCA_037075325.1. Classification (NCBI taxonomy): domain Eukaryota; kingdom Metazoa; phylum Arthropoda; class Insecta; order Diptera; family Drosophilidae; genus Drosophila; species Drosophila mayaguana. Next base: position 4,999,902 of record JBAMCG010000121.1, on the reverse strand, counting down.
TTTATCAGCATTTTCGCATCCAGTTAAGCCCCCACCCCGTCCCGCTCCCGCTTCGTATGAGAGACAATATTGTCACAGTGCGCCGTTGCAGCAAATGGCAATGTTCTCTGCTCTCCCGCTTGTCGCTCTCTTTTGATAACCTCTTTACTGACTTCCCACACACTTGTGTCTGTTTTTATTACACATGCATGCATACGTTTATGTGTGTGTGTGTGTTGCGTGTACTTTATTCTTGGTGGTTCCATATACACATATTTGATTTTATTATTATTGATTTTTTGCCAAGGTCACTATGAAATTTAAAGCTGCAGTTTACGATTTATAAAGCAATAAATATTTTATCAAGTTCTGCGGAAATTGTTGAAATTGTTTTGCTTGAAACCAAGCCTTAGACGGAATTCGTTTAGTTTCATTTACTGCTGTACTGAAGCTTTTTCAAAAATAATAAAAATCGTTATTCATTTTGAATGTTACAAAGTATGAACTTATGCTTTATGATCGTAAAATAAAAAATGAAATAAATTAAAATAAGAAAACTTAAAATTAAATATAATTGTTAAAATGTTTAAATTATTTTTATAATATATAAATAATAATAGTAAAATAGTAATTATCTAATAACTTTGTGTAGTTGGCGTTGACATTCTGTTCAAAATAACTTATAAATAGGATATTTGAATTTGTTCCCAACCTTACTGCAAATTTATGCAAACTAACCCTATGAAAAGCGAATATTTGCTATCTGATGCTATTAATTAAACAGGATTTCGTTAATCTATGCATTTAACAAAAAGAGTAAATAAATAGTCTTCGTTTTAATTAATTTTAAAAATGATGTTTATTCACAACAAAATCTTTTTCGACACATTTCGACTCGCGTTATTCAAAATTTTTCTTGAAAGCCTTTATAAATGCCACAATTTGGTTAGCTCCGAATGCAAGGGCCGCCTTGTTCGCAGTATCTAAGCTCGAAAGAGACTCAGAGCCAGGCCAAGAAAACGTATGCATCAGATTAGATTTGTAACCAAGTGTGGCAGTTAACTGGAAGATAGCTTTACGAATATATATTTATTGATACATTTGTGTTCGTCTTACAGCTGCTGGAAAAAATGGTTCAGGCCACGCGAGCTTCGAGCCCGGACGGTCAACTTGGGCAGGCCAACCACAGAGAAGTTTCCGCCAAATGAGATACGCAACCAGAAGTACAACTTCATCACGTTCTTGCCGCTGGTGCTATTCGAACAGTTTCGCTTCTTCCTCAACTTGTACTTTCTGCTGATGGCGCTCTCGCAATTGTATCCGGACATACGCATTGGCTATCCGTACACCTACTGGGGCCCGCTTGGCTTCGTGCTGATGGTCACCATTTGCAGGGAGGGCGTGGATGATCTGCGTCGGCATCAGCGCGATCGTGAGGTCAACTCGCAGAAATACAAGCGGTTGTCGGCAGCGCATAGCAACGGCTACGAGATGGTGCCCAGCTCCAAGCTCAAAGTGGGGGATGTAATCGTTGTGGAGAAGAACGAGCGAGTGCCTGCAGATCTGATCCTGCTGCGCACCAGCGATCGCAGCGGCTCGGTGTTTGTGCGCACCGATCAACTGGACGGTGAGACGGACTGGAAGCCACGCTTGGCGGTGCCCTACACCCAAAAACTGAGTCGGGACGCGGACCTGTACAATATCGACGCCAGTTTCTATGTGGAGAAGCCGCAGAATGATATACACAGTTTTATTGCCACCTTCTGTGTGACGGATGGCAGCGAAGACACCGGACTCAGCGTGGAGAACACCCTCTGGGCCAACACAGTCGTCGCCGCCGGCACGGCCACAGGAATTGTTATCTACACGGGCTGCGAGACGCGCAGCGTGATGAATAACTCTCAGCCGCGTTCCAAGGTGGGATTGCTGGACACTGAGATTAACGGACTGACCAAGGTGAGTACATAAATTGATGATTCCTCGATGTCTTTATGACTAAAATGGTTTGTTTCGCAGGTGCTATTTTGTGCCGTTCTGGGACTCTCGCTGGTTATGATGATGCTGAAGGGATTCGGCGGTCCATGGTACCGTTATATGTTCCGCTTTGTGCTGCTCTTCTCGTACATCATACCGATCAGTCTGCGCGTGAATCTCGATATGGGCAAGGCCTTCTATTCGTGGCAAATGCAAAATGATGACAATATCAAGGGCACCGTCGTACGATCCACCACCATACCCGAGGAGCTTGGACGCATCTCGTATGTGCTGACGGACAAGACGGGCACGTTGACCCAAAACGAAATGGTCTTTAAGAAGATACATCTAGGAATCGTGTCGCACGATGCCGACACTTTCCATCACATTGGCGAGATGATACAGAAGCTGTCGGCCAATATACTGCAACAGCAGCAGCAGGGCAGCCTCTCCAGCTCTAGCAGCGCCGGCGAATCCCTTAAGCCGATCATGTTTGCTGGCAATCGTATGCGTCGCCCCGAGGGTTGGCGCGAATGGGAGGCGGTGCGCGCATTGGCCTTGTGCCACAATGTGACGCCGGTGAGCGATGATGACGACAGTCACTCGGTATCCACTGCTTCGACTGTGACCGGTGGCAACAATTCGCCCACCAAATCTGTGATAAACATTGAGGCACCGGGCAGCACTGACACGGAGCACCAATATCAGGCGGCCTCGCCTGATGAGATTGCCTTGGTCAAATGGACCGAACAGGTGGGCCTGACACTGATTGCACGGGATCTGAACTCCATGACGCTGCAGGTGAAGACTGCCTCAGATGAAAGTAAGAGCAGATGTCATAATATTATTAATGAAACCTGGTTTAACTAATCATAAATTATTTCGTAGATGACATCCTATTGCACTACCAGATATTACAGCTGTTTCCATTTACGAGCGAGAGCAAACGCATGGGCATCATAGTACGGGAGAGCAAGACGGGGCAGATAACGTTCTATTTGAAGGGCGCCGACGTGGTCATGTCGACGATTGTGCAGTACAACGACTGGCTCGGCGAGGAGTCCGGCAACATGGCGCGAGAGGGCTTGCGGACGCTCGTTGTCGCCAAGAAAGTGTTGACCGACGAGCAGTACAACGACTTTGAGACGCGCTACAATGCCGCGCGGCTTAGCATTACGGATCGTGTAGCCAAGGTGGCCGCCGTTACTGAGTCTCTGGAACGGGAAATGGAGCTGCTGTGCCTCACGGGCGTCGAGGATCGTTTACAAGAGAATGTGCGTCCCACGCTCGAGCTGCTGCGCAATGCGGGCGTCCGCGTCTGGATGTTGACGGGCGACAAGCTGGAGACCGCCTGCTGTATCGCCAAGTCATCGCAGCTGATTGGCCGCAATCAAGGCTTGCACGTCTTGCGCTCTGTGAAGACGCGAACGGAGGCGCACCAGGAGCTAAATCAGTTCCGGCGCAAGCAAGGACATGCGCTGGTCATATCCGGCGAGTCGCTGGAGGTGTGCCTACAGTATTATCGGCTGGAGTTTTTGGAGCTGGCCACCGCTTCGCCAGCAGTCGTCTGTTGTCGCTGCTCGCCCACCCAGAAGGCACAGGTGGTGTCTCTCATCCAAAAGCACACGCGCAAGCGTACGTGTGCCGTGGGCGACGGTGGCAACGATGTGAGCATGATTCAGCAAGCGGACGCAGGTGTGGGAATCGAGGGGCGCGAAGGCCGCCAGGCATCGTTGGCTGGAGACTTTAGCATTCCGCAATTCTCGCACATTGCCAAGCTGCTGCTGATCCATGGGCGACGCAGCTACAAGCGCTCAGCAGCCCTCTCTCAGTTCGTCATCCATCGTGGATTGATAATTACCACACTACAAGCAGTTTTCTCCGCGGTATTCTATTTGAGTTCTGTGGCTCTGTATCAGGGCTTTTTGATGGTGGGCTACTCCACGGTGTACACCATGTTTCCTGTGTTTTCCCTGGTTCTGGATCAGGACATCACAACGGAGACCGCTGTCACATATCCGGAGCTCTACAAGGATCTGGCGAAGGGGCGCAGTCTTAGCTATAAAACGTTCTTCATCTGGGTGTTGATCAGCATATACCAGGGTGGCGTTATCATGTATGGCGCGCTGATACTCTTTGTGGATGAGTTTATACACATTGTAGCTATCAGTTTCTCAGCGCTTATTATGACAGAGCTTATCATGGTGGCGTTAACGGTGCGCACCTGGCACAGGTAAGACCGACTCCAACGTTTATCAGTACCAACTGCTTTATTTATTTTTTGATTCGTTTATGACGCAGGCTTATGGTCTTGGCGGAACTATTCAGCTTGGCGCTATATCTCATCTCACTGGCCGTGTTACACGATTATTTCGGTGAGCATTATAATGATTTCTATCTGTTATATGTTGTTTGACGTTCGTATATACTTTCAGATTGGGAGTTCATTTGGTCATACGATTTTCTCTGGAAGGTATCGCTTATCACAGTCGTCTCCTGCTTGCCCCTGTACATAATCAAATTCCTCCGCAAGAAGTGCTCGCCGCCATCTTATTTGAAACTCTCTTAGAAAGCGACGAATTTTTCAGTTACAAAATTAATTTTCTTAAATTATTTGCACTTATTTTGTATGACTATTTACTAAAAAGGTTTTGATATTGTTTTCCCATAAGATTCTGTTATTTCCGTGCTAGTTCTGCCAACAACACAAAACCCCATCCCCCCATACGTGATATATAAAGTTGAATTACACAAAAGTGAAGCGAAGTGAATGGAAAATAAAGTGATTATGTATACATTTAAATGATGATTAATGTTTAAGTCGCAGTAAACCAAATTATGTTACTAATTATTTAATAAAAAAGCAAAAGTAAATGTAAAACTAAATGTATCTATAACTAAAACTGAAATCAATTATAAATGTATGAAAATAAAGAAGACGACAAATAGATTTTCTATTAAGTGTTATTAAAACGGAGCATATATTAATAAATTTGGTGAAAACTAAATTCTCTGTTGATTACAAACATTCTTCATTAAAGTTAGCTAGATATAAAATATCAATTTTAATATTTGTATGAAAACCTCACCTAATTTCTCTTGACTGTCCATGAAGAAATACAGCAAAATCAGTTAAAAATTATTTTTCATTCAGCATTTAGGAATTGAAGTAGGCCTGCCAGGGGATAAGATAAAAAATGTATTCAGGTAGTACATACACAGATTGGAGAGTATCCAGATTTTCCACCATTTCTATGAAATAGAGAAAGTGGAATAGGAGTGGAGATAAACCAGATAATCACTGCAAAGGCGAAAAGTTGATACAACTCACGAATTACGAATATTTACCAAAAATAGTAATAAAGATCAATCTACGATTGAGCTGAAGATAGATTCTGAGATATAAAGTCTGGAATCACCTGTATATACAGATGCTCTTAATACTATTAAGAAGAGGCTACTACACAGAAATATAAGCAGAAACAATTATGGTTTCAGGTATCATATGCCGAAAGACCAAATTTGTTGTTAATTTTTTTTTAAGTTTTTATTTTAAGTCGCCGTAGTGCAATTACCTTAATCAAGTGCAATAAATATACATAAAGCTCCCACAATTTGTTCAGAGTCCTCTGGCGGATATGGCGTATTACTTCGCTTGAATTTCGGCAAATGATAATGAAGCCAAAGGAATTTCCAGTGTACTTCTAAACTGCATAAGTTCAATATAAAAAATTGTTTCCGATTTGTCATACCAGATTTGCCATTGGTTAAGTATAAAGAGGAGCTCTGCAATAACAAACTTTTGTAATTCTATCTAGCTCTAGCAAGAGATGAAGTTTGTCTTTTATTTGCCACGCCCCCAAGCGGCAGAAGTAATGTTTGATAAATCCATTTTCTATAATACATAGGCATACATATATGATCTAGCTCCTTTACTTCAAACGATATTTGCATTCAATTTTTATTTTCAATTTTTATAATAAAAGTTAAGCCATAACTCTTATTTTTAATTTTTTATTATAAAAATTGAAAATAAGAGTTATGATTTGATTTTTATATAAAAATTAATTTATAGTAATTATTTTTGATTTTGATCATACAAATTATTTATAATAATTAAAAATAATTTGTTATTTAACTATTCAAAAAATAATTCTTATTTTTTAATTTTTTCTATAAAAATTAAAATCGTTACGGTCCCTGATAGTTTACCTGTAAAATGATTGGAGCTCCCGCTGTTCAGATATCAATCCGTATAGCAAAAACGTGATTTCTACACATTTTTATTGATTTCGTTTACAATCTTTATTTACCACCTTTCTCGTTTGTTGTTTTAATACTAATTCACAATGGTTTGCTTTCAAATACATAATAATAGGTATTCATACTTTATATTATTAAAGTATATATATATTCATATATATAGTATATATATATGGGTATTTTTATGGGTAATTGTTCATTTGGTTGTATTTTTGTATATTTTTATTTTTATTTTTATTTTCATTTATTTTTTGTTATACATATATAGAAATATATGTGTGTGTAATTTGTTGTAATAATACATGTAGTTCCCCATTTGTTAGGCTTATCCTTAGTATGTTTCTCCTTCACCAACGCTGTTCACAATCCAAATTTCCCATTCTTCTTGTGTAGAATTTCTATTTTTAAAAACCTTTGTTTGAAATATGCTTTGTAAGTTTTTGTTTTGCTTTGTTTTTAACACAATTGAGAGGTCTTTGCAATTGGTGCTATAATTTAGAAGAGTTTTTATTTTGTTTTGGTTTGTTTTGTTGTTGTTATTCATTCAATTTCGTATAGTTTGTTAGTTTTTCTTTTTGCTTAAATGCGGAGAAATACTTTAAAGGTAAACACTTGGCTTTAGAACTAATTTAATGCTTGTTAAACTTCACAATTAAATATATTTTGAAATGTATAGCAGCTGTGTATACGCCTATGCATTTCATTCAAGTTTTAGGTCTTTAAAATTGTAATTTATTTTGTTTTCTGTTTATTTGATTTTATTTTTATTTATTTCTTCATTTAATAAGCTTGTGGGTGTTGGATTTAACTATAGATTTTGTCACTAACTGCTAATATGTCGCCTGCTGAGCAATTTATGGGATATGCGTACTACACTATCAAATACATGTAGCAGATGAGCCAACAACTTTTCGCTAAAAACTGAAACATTTCTTACACTTATCCAGCTGTAAAGGGTTTCCGTCCAACAGTTCTAGTATCTTAAAGCTTTGCCATTTCTCGTTTGTTGCTTGAACATTTCAATTTGAATACAATAACAGATTCAGCATCTCGCCTACAAATGAGATGATCGCCAATGAACGAATGTATGCGTGGTTATAGTAGGCATATATATAGCAGATATATATACATATACATATATATATCGTGACATTTTGGCTACTTTGCTAAAAATCTACAAAATATAATATTTAAATTTCCTCTCTTAGACTTAATTGCATATATTATACATACATGTGTATACATATTATAATGATTGTTTAACAATTAGTATGTTCATTTTTTTTTTTTTTATATATTTGTTGTATTTGGATTTTGATGAGGTCAACTTTGATTTGGTTTTTAGAATACGCAACTTTGAGCTTTCTTCTGAAGAATATAATTTTAATATATATATATTTTTTTTTTATTTTCGTTTTTTATTTTATTTCAATTTAAATTTTTGCTTTCTTTTTAATTATTGATATGTGCTTATTGTTTTTTTTTTTTCTGTGTTGTTGCTGTGGTTAATACAATTTTCTTTAAATATTTTACACAATCCAAAACTGTTTGTATTTATATCCGAATAATCTGTTTCAATTTTGTTTAATTTACTTATTTTTTGTTTGTTCGTGGTGTTTTATATATATTTTTCTTTTAATAATATTCAGTCTATATAAACATACATTTATACGTATATGCTAAAAGTCGCAAAGCAAAAAATATGAAGCATATTTTCAGTTCTGCTAAAACCCCGACACAAAAAACAGAAAACCAATCGAATATATACGTGTTAAAAAAACATGATTTCAAAAATTAAATTCTCGGAACACCGAGACTAGAAATTACCCATGAATAACTGTCAAAGTTCACTTTGTTAGACCAATTGGATTCGAATCGGAATCGAGCCAATGACAAATATTGAACAAAGTCGTGAATCATTTGCATATGGAGGATATTGCAGCAAGGAACTTTAGGCTGAAAACGGATGGACGATTGGAATTTAAAGAAACCACTAGAATATGCACTTCTCGTCTTCCACTTGAAAATCCACTGGGTACTTGGAAAGACAAATTTCAACAGAAAAATGCGTTAAAACTCTTAACATTTACACATACTTTGTTTTTAAAGTGTGTTTCAACTGTCTTTTTTTTTTTATATATTTAATTATTCATTTTTATGGGCTGTGTATGTGCTTATGTATGTGCCGTTTATTTATATTGTTGGTTTTATGTAAATCTATCGAAAATTAATAGTAAATTACACATATTTCGTATATCTAAGAGACATTGTGTATGATATACTGCTATGCCATTATTTATTGTTTTTCTTCTTCTTTTCGTTATTATTTATTGTATATATATACTATATATATCTGTGTATGTGTGTGAGTGTAGTTAAATATCCTTTGTATCTATTTGTTTGTTAACACATTCCTCTTGACGAGTTTTATTCATTGCATTTGATTTTGGTTTTCCGGATGTTTTTCTTTTTTTTCCTCAATTTTCCTTTGTTTTTTGATTTTAATTCTCAACATTGATTTAATATATGTATATATATGTATATATATATATACAGCATAAATATATATAGAACGCAATGAAACATAAATATTTACATATACGAAGGTATAGCAATTATTATTTGAATTCCTTTATTATTTTACTCTTGCAGGTGTTTTATATTGTTATCCAGGTGTTCAGGTCATTGTGAATTGTGGTACAAGGTAGGCCCATTAATTATTTCAATAATTTAATGCTATCGTACAGCTATGCTCTCTATTTTATTTATATTTATTTCTTTTTTCTTTAGGTTTTTTGAGCAATTGTTTTTAACTCAGTTTAATACTGTTTTGTCTTTTATTTTATTGGATTTTTAACATCATACAAGCTAGTTTTTCAATTTTGAAATGTTTTTAATATTTGATTTAGAAACTGTTTATACTCCTCAATATCGTGCACTTATTCTTTGATTTTGCCTATTTGTTTTATTTACGCAACATGTGAGATTGCTTTGAAATACTCATTTTCTCGTTTTTCTTTTTTTTTTTAACTATTTATATATATTTATTTATTTTCTCTCTTTGCTGTGCTTTTAGGTATTCATTTGGTATTTTGTTAAACTCCTAAGCAGTGTCAATCACCTCCTAATATTTACCTTTGTTTATTTATTAAAAAAAAGATTTGTTTCTGTCATGCACCACGAAATACTGATGGTAAAAACTTAATAGGCATGCGCACAGTGTCCTCAATGCGAGCAAATGCCAAACGAAAAACTCGACTCCTCGGAACACTCGGCTTGCGCTTGCTGTTGTTGTACTCCTGCACCGATACATATATAAGATTTTCTTCAGATAAAGCAGAAACTAAACAAATTACGAGAAAGTTGATTTTAAATAATAAAACAAGTGTGTGTGTGCGTTTGTGTGTGAGTGTGCGCCAGACTCAAGGCAGTATGTGTTTGATTTTCCTTTTGTTGTGTTTGAAGAGCTTAGCCAACAAAATTATTCATTTATGGACGCTGTGTGCTTACATATTTATGCAGTTGCCTACGTATTTGCTGAACACAATTGCTGTTAATTAGAGTAGGGAAAGTGGTTTGTTCTTTGGCTCTTGAAGTGCTAGTGTAAGCGTGTGTGTGTGTGTGTGTGTGTGTGTGTGTGTGTGTGTGTAGTTGGAACATAAGAATGTTCAACTTAGTCCATTGAAAAGATTTGAAATCGCTCAAAATCGATGAGTCTGTCTATACTCTATACAGGATACGACAACTACATACATCAATAGTTTAAATATCTCTCTAGTTTCTTTAGCAGCTGTGGGCGCTTGCGCACAAAACGAATTACTACTGTAGGCTGCAGCTTACAAAATGTGGCAAAGCTTTTACAAAATTACGAAACTACATTTACAGTCTACGAATACCAAATACAGGCTACACAATGCCAACAGTGCCCAGCCGGGGCTGGGCGTGGAAATCAAACGGCAAAAGCAAATCTTAAACTAACCACTGTGCGCATGCGTTTCGGCCGCCGCCAGGTGGCGCTGCTCCTCGCTGACGGCCTGACGTGCCGCTTCGCATTGCGCACAGTGCTTCTCCAGAAACTTCATGGACAAGCGGAACGTATACCGGTGCCGGGTACAACGCCTTTACATCTTATACTCGACGATCTTGTTGGGATTGAGGAACTGCTCCCGCTGTGCCGCATCCAAATGGGCGACAGTACGTGTCAAGGCCGAGCCAGCGCCGGAACCGGAACCGGAGCCAGAGCCGGTGCCGGTGCCAGTGCCAGAGCTCTTGTGCTTGCTGGTGCCATCGACAGCACCGGCTCCGCCTCCGCCTCCGCCTCCGCCTCCGCTCGTGCGGCCCGAGTCCGTGCCAATCGGCTGATAGACCCCATCCGCACTGACCACGCCCACATTGACACCGGCCACCACGGGCTGCTGCAGATAGCCCGAATACTGTGGAGGCAGCTGGTAGCTGGCTGGCGGCTGCTGTGAAATGGCCCGCGGCTGCTCCGTGTGCGCAATGGGATATTGCTGCTGATGGGCGTAGTCCTGGCTGCTGCCGCCGCCGCCCACTACAGTAGCTGCACCACCAATGCCACCGCCGCCTCCACCCATGCGCGAGCCAGAATCATCATTGAGCCCCTCGCCCATCTCGCCGTCGCGATTGTGGCGGCCACGAATGCACAGCTTGGTGAACAGCCAGACGCGTCCTCGGTAGAGCAGATAGCAGCAGAAGTGCACGAAGAACGTGAAAATGATGGCACAAGCTGTCACAATGATGGCCTTGCCCGGCTTGGTCCAGTCCATCATCGGATAGATGGCAGTTTGGTTTTTCCTTAACACAGAATGAGAGAGTCGAATGTCAGTAGTGCTTCCAATTGGATATTCCCGTGAGCTTGCTCACCTGTCTGTGCCGCCGGCCAAGAAGTAAATGCCCGTGAAAATGGCATACGCCAGTCCAATGCCAGTGGTAAAGTAGGCGTGGCTCATCTTAATCGGATGTCCCACAATGGCCAGATCGATGAGCATTATGATGGAGTTCAATACGTGGACCATGATGTTCAATGCGTCAATCTTGTGGATATCTGTGGGGGTAGATGGGAATGACAATCACAGATCGATATGAGCGGCCCAGCAATAAGAGTGAGAGAGAGGTCGGGCGAGAGAAGGTGCCGCGAAATGGGAAAAGCAATGTAATATCTGATATATGCTTATTATATTTATAAAGTATTATATCGAACTTCAATGTAATTTTGAACTCAGGCCACAAATCTTTTCAGCCTTAATCTAACGAGTTTTGGAATATTAATTCATAATATATATAGTATTATTTATTGTATATATAAAACAGAAATATGCATATAATATTTAAATCGGAGAAAAATCATGTCGAAAGAGGAAGATGACTTGAATTAAAAAATATTCAATTAAATTCAATAAATTGAAAATGATAACAAATTTATTTTCTGTATTTGATCCTTCTGCAATTTTTAATTTATCATTAAATTGAATAAGAACATTTTTAGGAATTTTAATAATTCCTTCAATTTATTGACTTATACCTTCACGATACAATATTTTTTGAAATTCAATTCTTTTAACTTTACATAAAGAATTTAAAACATTATTAGGTCCTTCAGGCCATAATGGTTCAACATTTATTTTTATTTCTTTATTTTCATTAATTTTATTTAATAATTTTATAGGTTTATTCCCTTATATTTTTACAAGAACTAGACATTTAATTATAAAATGTCTCACACCTGAAGATAATAAGATTAAATGACGAATACGACTTAAGCATAATTAAAATAATAAATCAGAGCTGGCAAACGTCTTTATTTATATTACTTATAATACTGCCGAAGGATGAAGAATGAAGACTTGGGCAAAGGGATTGAACTGATATTCGAGGTCAATGTATATATTTATTCCTGGCATCATTCATGCCCACATCTCCAAAATGTGAGATGTCTTATATGCTATAATTGCTCAGCTGTTGCAGGAGCAGTCGGACTACATAGAGGCAGAAGAAGACATTTCTCAATCCATTCAAAATATAGATAGTTAAGCTCATTAGGCGATAGTTACATACAAAGTGCGTCTAGTCTATTGCCTCACTCGAAATATTTGCATCATCTGATATATCCCGAATAGATATAGTGTATATCAGTATATCAGTATATCCATTAAATGTATGCCTGCATTTGCACTATGGATTTCTAAAACCTTTCTTTATTCAAAGAACTCATTCATGCGGCATAACGTATCCAAGACAGTTAATTACAAATTTACAATTGCAGCTTGGGGCTACGAGCTTGGCAAGGGCCTCAGACTTTGAGCATTCTGCCCATCGTGCCGAGTTTGGACTCGAAGAGCAATTGAAAGGCATGTGCAATCTCGTCGTCGGCGTCCACGAAGGTGTAGCCGGCCAGAAAATCGATCAGCAGGATGACCGAGCAGAGCGGTATGTCCAGAATGGGCCGCACTCCCCAGATGCGGCCGTTGAACACTAGCACTTGGAACATCATCATAGGACACATTGCCACGATCAGTAAGCCATGGACAAGGTACAGCAGGATGTCAACGTTTCCTTTCGAGATGAAGTATGCCAGTGTGAGGGCGATGCCCGTCAGCAGTAGCACAACGACGGACACGACAATGGCATACCAGACGGGGGATAGGCGCCTCGGCTGCCAGAATGCCAGGGCCCCAAATATACACATCAGAGCAATAACCTCCAGGACATGGACGAGTGTCGTCGGATCCTGGGCGATCAGCAGGAAGGCATTGCCCAGGCCAAGCGCCGCGGCGATGATGGAGCAGACGACCCAATTGACCGGATACTTGCGACGCAGCCAGAGTACGTTCACATAGACGAGGAAGAAGGCCAGGCCAATGACGTACAGGATTAGAGCAGCTAGGGAATTGCGTTCGGCGGGATGCTCGCGCGTCACCTCGATCGCTTGAAGCATTATCACGGCGAACAAGATGTATGCGAGGCCAGCTGCAAACAGTTGCAGATAATAGCTGCGCAAGCTCTGCGGCAATCCGCGCGGCTGATCGCTCATCAAGTTGTGTTTGTTGTGCTCAGTTGATAGTTGCTGCTATTGTTGTTGCTCTCATTGATATTTTCTCCTTTTTCCCATATCAAATTCCATTTTTCAGTTTCATTTCAGAGCGTAGCCTGTCCCCAGTTGTCAGTCAAGTCCGGAAAATGGAGCTGAGCTATTTGACAAGCAACATGTCTAGCAAGTCTCGCTCGGCGCCAGAGCTTTACATGCGTTCGGCGGAAACGCAAACGCAAACGAGGAGCACACGGGAGGCGCGTGTCCCGCGTGACACGCGTGACACGCGAGACACACAGGACACGCAGGACACGCAGACCACCAGCGTGAGGCTGGAGGACACCTCCGTATCGCACGAGACGAGCACAAATCCCTACTACAATGAGTATACGCCACCGCTGGAGTCCGAGTCGATCATTCACAAGGATGAAGGGTCGCGCATCGGCTTCCTCTCCAACGTCTATGTGCTGCTGATTGTCCAGATGTGCGTGTCCACGCTCCAGTGGCTGGTGGCCACCTATCGCATGCGGCTGCAGATGAGCGCGCCGGAGCGCAATTTCACCGTGCTGGTGCTCCTCATGATCTGGCTGAATCTGACGTTGGCCTTCTTCGGCTTCCGCCGCCTGCAGCTGACGACGCCCATCAATTGGATCGTCTTCATCAGCATATTCGAGAGCCTCACCCTGCTCGTGATGTGCATGTGCACGCACGACTTGGAGCTGACCTGGCCCTACATTGTGACCGGCGTCGTCATTGTGCTGATCTATACGCCGCTGGGCCTCTGGCTGCCCGCCTTCCTCACCGTCAATCTGTGGATACTGATCTTCCTGAGCATCAGTGTCCTGATCACCAGCGCCATCGCCCTGATCACTCGGCTGGCCATGCACCTCTACGTGCCGCTGACCATTTGCCAGATGCTGTTCGGGCCCTGGACCATGTACAATGCCTTCCAGCTGCACACCATTACCCGGGAGAGCTACCAGAGGCACAGTTTTCTGAAGCAGGCGGCCCAAATGTACATTGCCTTCGGCTGCACCGTGGGCGGCCTGGTCCTGGTCAGTCGCATCACCAACGACGCCATTGAGAGTGAGAGCTGCAAGTTGGTGGTGTTTTGTCAGAAGCGATCCAGCCTGACGTATGGGCCAGGGCATTGAATCGAGTCACAACAAAACTTACAATTTTTTTCTTCCACATTTTTTCATTTTATATATGTGTGTATACTGATTTGGAGCACTGTTTACTTACCGGGATTGTGGACGAGCAGCCAGTAGCACATTGTCACAATAAAGGCGTAGACTGTGGCGCAGGTGTAGAGCACCCAGTAGAGGTGGTGCAGGCGGCTCTTCTTCGCCTGCCGCACAATCTCGAAGTCCTCGCGCTCGACCATCATGCCCTGGGTGACGATCCAGGCAGCCAGCCATGCCTGCACAGTGCAGAAGAGCAGCCCCCAGTGGGTCAGGTAGATCCACCACTTGGCGTAGTGGTGCTCGAAGTGCTCGTCGGTCCGTCCAATGTCCAGCAGCGAGCAGACCAGAGCCGCCAAGCACGTTATCGCCGTTATCCAGCGATAGAACAGGTACACAATGCGCACCTGAGTGTTGCGCTGCCACTGCGAGGTTTATGATAAAAGAAAACAAAGAGAATTGTGTTCAATTAAATGCTAATTGCAGTCAATTCGAGCTACTCTTTTGACCATTTATTCTAGCCACAATCGAATGTGGGTAGGCGTAGCAATATTGAGCCCTGAGGCTCGAGTACCTCCAATTTAAAACACTCACTCGTTCCTCTTCCTTCTTCAGTCAACTCCTCTATGGGGCGGAATGTTAATAAGCTTTGCTCAATAACTCTAGAAGCGAGCACTGAGCGCAATTTTATCTGCTTCGTATGCAGAGCACCTGGACTCATATGATAATATTTGATTAAATTGGCTCTACTGCTATAGTCTCAGCTGTGACCGACTAGAAGATATCCTAAGCCTCGTTTCAAGATTTATTGTGTGAAGCATGCGAATATATACATATTTTATATTTCATTTATTCTCATTTTAGATGGGCTCAATCCGTAATAAATATACAAAACCTGAGTCTATATATACATTTTTCGTATAAGACTAACTCAACTCTCCTGTCGATTGTCCGTGAATATTTGTATTTTATTTTATTTTAACTTGAAAATGGAATATATAGATTATCAATTACATATACTTATGACCCCACACAGTATTCAATATATTCAGTGTGTTGAATGCTAGTATAACAATTTATATATGTATAACGAATGAGCCAAATATTGCGCATGTTTGTTCCTAAAAAATCCTCTTAAGTGAAAATTTACATTTCTGAAACTTTCTTTCATCACAACTGATTAATTTTCTTGGTAACAAAATTTCATACAAATCGGGATTTTCGTTCAAAAGATATAACTAGTTAATTTTCAAAATTGTGAAACCTCTGCAGTAGATCTAATAATAATAAACTCTAATGCTATATCCTATTATGCTATATTCTAATATTCGATTTTTGAATAATAAATCTCATTCCAATTGGGATTTTCGTTCAAGAATTTGGTACCTCTTCAGTTATGAATATATAATATCTAATAATTCTGAACTTGAAATAACTGCATGCAGGGTATGTAACTTTAGCTAATCTAATTTACAGGGTATGTGCTAATCATATACATGCTGGGCTTGGCTCTTGTTGTCATTTCGCTCACCTGGCACAGGTAGAAGTTATGCCGATGTACGTGATCCGGCGTAAACTCCGGAAAGCAGCTATTCCACAACTTGCTAACCATCATTCTCTGATTACCCAGGCAGCTGCTGGCGTCGTTGGCGAACTGATTGAAGCCCTCACAGCTGTCGTGCGAGGGGTATTGGTAGGACTGATAGGCCTGTTGCTGCTGCGATTGCAGCTGCTGCTGTTGCTGGTGCTGATGCTGATGTTGCTGGTGTGGGTATTGGCCCTGCTGCTGCTGCTGCTGGTGTTGCTGCTGCTGCTGCTGCTGTTGCTGCTGGTAGTGATGGTAGCGTTGTTGTTCCGTTTCGCGATGCGTCTGAGTGCCACTTGCTGCCGCTGCTGCACTGCCTCTTCCGCCCCCGCCGCCGTCACTCCCGCCGCTGGCCCCTGCTCCGGCTGCGCCGCCGTGCTCCGTTTGGTATTCGTGTTGTGGCGGCGTCTTGTGGCTGTTTCTGCTACCGCCGCCGCCGCCGCTGCTGCTGCTGTAAGGGCGCAGAAAATCGGGCAGATCAAGATCGAGTATGTGCGCCAGCTGGGCCTCTTCGTCGTCCTCGTCGTAGTACTCTGGGTGGTGGTTGCTGTTGTATTCGAGAAAGCGCACGTCCTCGAGACTCTCGCAGTCCGTGGATAGCAGGGCCGCCGGGAGGCACTCCTCAAGCAGATCGTCCTCGTCCTCAGTTGTGCTGGCAAGGCCCGGCAGATAGCCGTAGTTGTCGTAGGCGTCGTATCGCCGGCGTGGCGTTGCCTTGTAACGATAGCCGCCAGCTTGTAGCTCCTCCTCCGCTGCCGCTGCAACCGCCGCCGCTGTGTACTCCTGGAACGGCTCGGTTCTGACTATGGCGGGCGCCCGGCTGCTGCTGCTGCTGCTGAAGTAGTAGTCGGTGGCTACGCTGGGCGCCGGTGGTGGCGGTGGCAGTGCCGGGGCCGGCAGTGGTGGCAAATACCCTGGCGAGCTGCCCGTTGACGACAGCAGCGGTGTGGGCGACGTGTCAAAGTTGATCAACGCCGCTGCTGGATAGCCCCCGCCGCTGTAGCCCAGCCGATACGGATAAGGAGCGCCGCCAGTGCTGCTGCTGCCGATGTAAATGTGCGCCGACGTCGACGGCAGATGGTACCAGCTGGCTAGATTGCTGCCGCCCAGACCGAAACCCAAGCCCAAGCCCAGGCCCAGACCCAGCCCGCTGCTGCTGCTGCTGCCGCGACTGAAGTAATAGCTGTACTGTTGCTGCTGCTGCTGCTGTTGCTGTTGCTGCTGCTGGTGGTGATGGTGGTGGTGCTGCTGCTGTTGGTGCAGGGGCGTGTAATTGTAGTGGTTGCTGCCCGAGAGCCAGCGATGTCGGCCGTAGTGCTGTCGCTGGTGGTAGAGAATCTGCTGCTGCTGTTGGGCTAGCTGCTGTTGGTGTTGTTGCTGCTGCAACTCACGCTCTAGCCGTTGCAGCAGCAGTTGCTGTTGAAGTTGTTGGATCTGCAGTTGCTGCTGCTGTTGGGCGAGCAATTGCTGCTGCACTTGCTGCTGTTGCTGTCGCTGCAGCTGCAGCTGTTGTTGCGTCTGCTGCGTCTGCTGTTGCGCTAGTTGCTGCTGTAGTTGCTGTTGTTGCTGTTGGCCACTAATTGGCTCCGGTCTAAAGTAAAACTGCGCGTAATCCAATGTGAAGGCGTTGCTCTTTACTTTGCCTCGCACCTACCACACTTAAGAAGTGCTGCTGCTGCTGCTGCTGCTGCTGCGGCTTGCTGCGGCTTGCTTCTGCTCTCTCAGTTGCTGCGGTTGCGGTTGCTACTGTCGCTCTTACAAGTCCAGTTATTGCTGCAAGTAGAACAAGTGACAAAACGAGCTCTCAGTCAACTGCTGCTCACACGTCGACGACTACTGCAAGTGCAGCAATGCGCCAGCCTATTAAGGCACTAATTAGACGGGCATCAAGTATACGCCGTGTGGCTTTCAATTGGCACTCGAGGCGCTTGTTGGGCAAACAAATATTCCTCGAATTAGTTACCTGATGCGCACAGATAGAAGCGTCTGGCTTCAATTCAACGCCTTCTGAATGCAAATTTAAGCAGGTGGCTTCAAAGGAATCGCAGCTGCTAAGACTTAACTGGCTCCAGCCCCAATTAGTTTGAATAGAAAGCGTGAAATGAACGCAGACAGAGCGCAAGTGATAGTGATAGAAAAATATTACTACAGGTACATTCAACCGGCTATGCGTGCTTTGACAAGACCTCAGAGCACAGATAGTTGGAAATCGCTCTTGAGAGGACCTCATCTATAGGGCCTAATGCCTAATGCAATGCGATGGTTAGGGTTATAATGATTGCAGATTATTAAATTGTTTGGAATCAATCAGCTGAGATATTAAAATCATTTTTGTACAAAGCCAATATTCTTCTGTTGATTTTTGAGCGAGTATAACGGGCAAGTATGATGAATTGAATTCAATATCTTGATAAAGCAATTAAACTCGATAGGCAAAGGTTTAGGCTTTCTTGATATTAATACGACGGCAGGCGGAAATATCGGACTGACAGGAAAGCTGTGCGAGATTCACGCGAAGCAGAAATATTGACTCAACTGGCCATAAACATACATGAATATACCTTTTAAGCCACATGGAAGTGAGAGCTGCTTCTGCTCTGTCAATGTTAATTACTTAATATTTCGAGAGTCAGTTCCATATTATCATCTATCGATTTGCTATGAAGCAGCATTAATTGTGCATTCAGCACAAGCATAAGAAATCGATGAGATTATTATTATTTCATTTGTGTACATTAAAGCAGCATCTCAGCTCAGGCATCCTCGTGTTTACGTGCTTCATCTATACGAACGTAGCACAGCCTGTGCCATTAGAATGGGACATATATGTTTGTTATACTCATTTGCGAAAGCAAATCGAGTATATTGGCTTTGAGCAATATCCGTTTGGACTAGAATGATAGAGTTTCATGATTTTCCTGACGCTTGGAAAAACGGACAATTATATTTCCCGTATCACGCAAAAGAGTTCAAATTTAGAATGGAATACTAGATATAGCTCATTGTTTAGAGCTACGCCCATTGAGGAAGTGGCCAGTCGAGTACAGGCAGAAAATTGATCGAATAATTGATATATTTATGCCTCTTAAGGGGCGTGGCACATAGGAGATAACTATGCAATAAAATTGGAATACTTGAGTTATTCCATAGCCCTTTCTTAATTCATTAAATAATTTTGAATAATCATTAATTTTCTTATTTTATCATAAATGAGTATTCTGCAGTCGGTAGAGCCCAATAGCTTCTTTTGTTATTTACTTTTTCGCTTGGGAGAGCCACAAAGAACAATGTAATTGTGTAAGGAAACTAGATTAAGCGGAAAGCGGCTAATGCAAATCCTTGTTGGCCATTTTGCTCATTGGTTTCTCAAATGGAGCAGCTAATGATTTGTGTGCCCAGTTTGCCAGAGACAAACAGAACGAATTACAGACACGAAATGCTTAAATATAAACTACACGAAGCACAGCAATGGCAGCAGCAACAGCAGCAACCACAGCAATAATGGCCACAGCAACAGCAATAAAATCAGATCAAATTGAATCGCGCGTGCGGCAGACAGCAGCAGAGCAGCACAGCAAATGGCGACCAGCTACTTCCGGTGCGGCCATTTTGGTTAGTCGCTGACTGCCGCTGCGTTCGGTTCAGCTGCGCTGCTTTGTCTGCATAGCACAGCAGAAGTGGCCGACGGAGCTGCTGAAGCGGGGCCGAGCCTCAGTTAGGCAGGAGCCGACGTGAGCCAAATGCATTTTGTTTTACTGGGCTTGCCTCTGTATTAGTGATGTGTATGTGTGTGTGTGTGTGTGTGTGTGTGTGTGCGTCTTTTGACGTCAGCAATATTAGTTGTTGTTGGCGCTGTTTACACAGCTGCGACAAGGGTCGCATTTGTTGTTATTGCTGACCATTGCTGCTGCTCCTGCTGCTGCTGTTGCTGCTGCTACTGCTACTGGTTGCTGCAATATTTACACTGGCAATTTGCTTAAAGAACACTCACAAACTTTTCAGGCAATATTAAGACTACCAAGCCTTTGCCACCCATCCACACACACATACACTCACACACACACACACACACACACACACTTGCACACAAGTGCTTCTAGTTATATACATCCGGCGGAAGTGTCTCGAGTCTTTGCTTAGCTCCAGCGCAACACTTTCATTTGTGCGGTGTATTACGGCAACAGCTGGCACATAAAATACATTTTACAATGCAAGCCTTCAAGTGGTGAAATGTAGAAAACTTTATTTCCCTTAACGAAATAATACATTTCGTTGTTAACCAAAATACTCGTAAATTGGCATCTCTATTGCTGCCTCTGAATCGATTTCCATTTAAGCATATTTGCACACATTTTTCAGGTTGTTTAAGTTGGAAAGCAGTTTGAATCTTATTCCGGAAATAGTTTATCTAAATCGTGTTATTTATTTACAGACATGCAAAGACTATTTAATGTGTATTTTCATGTTGCCATAAATTTATAAATCATTGAATAAAATAATTATAAGGAAAATTCAGATTTAACCCAAAATTAAACTCTCATAATAGGGGAGGCCGAAAAGAAAATACTCTGCTCCTACCTATGAGTTCTTTGTAAGATATCTTTTATTTAATGTTAATAATTAATTTATAGCTTTATTTGATCTTCATCCTTCTACTCAATCCACACTAGTTAATCGAACCAAAAGTTGAATGCGAGCAATTGAATGCTTTGTAGAGCTGTGCTTCTATTTTATAATTCATTTAGACCCTTATCTATTATCCATTCCAACCACTCAACCAACGGCAGCTCATTAACTCTCATATCTATATTTTTCTATCATTTCTATCTCCGCACACAATTTTTGTGTTTTCTTATTCGCTGGGTTTATATTTCTCTCATTTACGAATCCTTTTTAATAAAATTTATATTCATATTATAGAAGGGAAACAAATAAAAATTATCTGTGAATGATGAGCGCTATATCAGCCTTTTTCTCTAATACAGACTTGAGAAAAAAGAACAAATACTGAAGCATGGATATGTATTTTATGTACTCTACTCGACTGATATCTGTTCGTAAAGCTATAGGCTATATCATAAAATGGTGTATATACATATCTTGTTTGGTTTCTCATTTCTCTTTGGCTATTCAATATGATTCAATATTCACTCAGGAAATATCAATAGCTTTTTCTTTAAGCTGTTTCATTCTTGGGTTGGGTTTTTATTTTATTTGCTGTTATTTCTTATTTCTTCATTTTCTGTCTTAGTAAACTTTGCTTAACTTTTGCTTCGAGCTCTTCCTCAATGCCTTTATAATTTTCTATTGACAAAACTAGAGCTAAAGCTCCCTCCGACTGCTCACTACATTGTTCTGCAGTGCTTAACTTGGCGAGTCTGCAAATTTAGTTTTGAAAGTGCCGTAAAAGCAAATATTGCTTAACAGTTTATCCCAAATAGATTAGCAGCATCGCTTTCACATGGAAAAGCCAATATACCTCTTTGCGATTTTGGAACTATGCATAAAATCTTTGCAAAAGTTTCCTGGAAACTTCGGCTGCATCTGCTTCTGCTTTTACTGTAGTTGGTATTTGTTTATATTCAAATTGTGGAATTGACTCTGGAGTGGGCAGCAGTGCTTTCTCTCGATTGCTAGCCAAATAAAATTAAAGGCGTACCAAGGCTGAAGAGTGGGACGGGCGCTGCGTCCTCCGCTGTTGGACAGCCACACTTGGCTCACATGACGTATGAGCGATCTTTAATGAAGTCGCACGAGGCGCACAGACGTTGATGACGACAATGGCAGCGAGCCAGTGCTGCCACTCCACAGCCCCAGAGACAACATTAATGCTAATTTAATTACAAAAGCTTGTCTCCACATGTCCGCCGAGCAGCCAGCAGCCAGCAGCCAGCCCCGCCCCCAGCCCCGTGTGGATGCCTCTGCTTGGGCATCTCCTTAATGCGCCCAAACGAAATTTGTTCAAGGCATTGCCCGTGAACTAAAGAGAATGCACATAGAGTATATGACATAATATATGCATTATATATGTATTTTTCACACGAAACTCCATACTGAATTTAAGTAATTTTTCCTGCTAAAAATATTTCCTTGCCGGAAAGTGTTTTCCGCGGAATACTGTGTTTCGTGTTAATTGGTAGGTTCTGTGCTGCCAAACTGGGCAACACACATACACATAATCGCACACACACATCGCATACACACGCACGCACATCACAAACACTCACACACACACACACTCACGCTGTCACAGGCAGGCCGCGTTGCTGTGCAACGCATTAATTATCCTTTGAAAGCGAATCTCACATTGATTTATCAATAGCGAGCGCGTGAATTAATTGCTCAAGACTTTTGTATCGAGTGCCAAATGAATTATGGCAGCTGGAAATGCTGACACAGCGCTTGACTTACGTCTAGCGATGTGAGCGTGACACGACTTCAACTTTGTTGTATTATTGATTTTTAACGGGGCCAATTTTTGCGTAGATGCCGCAAAATGTCACTTGAATGAGTTATAAAAAACGCTAAAAAAATTACTAAAAATTATGTATGATGTTCTTCCAGTTCATCTTCATAAGAAAGCTAATACAGCTCTATAGGATAGATTGTTTAATAAGGAGGAAAAATCTGAGCAGAAAGTTTATTGGTAAAAATTCATTTATGTCAGTGTAAAAGTAATATGACCCAAAGAAATATATTATATAATTAGATTAATGGAAATATAAAATAAGATAAATATTGAATATTCAAATAGAATTCGTCTTTGAAAAGTTTATCATTTAATATAAACAGGATATTAATAATAATGGTGTATCACATAATACGATAAATCAGATAATCATATTAACTTTCTTTAAACTGCGCCAAATGTTTCTATATGTGAATATGCCCTGATTGCCTATTGGAGTAGTATTTGAGATAAACTAACAGAAAAATACAACCAGAAATAAGGAGTTTGACAGAACAAGGCAGAAAGACTGTCTAGCAGGAGTGAGAGGACAGGAACAACTCCGAGAGCTCCTTATTGTGCAGAGTTATAATGGAAAGCGCGAATACTATATATATTTATATTTATTGTATATATATTTATTGTACTTTTCATTCTTTTCCGTCTCCTTAAATACGTGTGTGATTATAAATGACAGAGCCTTTGATAAGTTCTTTTGTCAAATTGTGAATGGCTAATCCTGGCAGATTACTTTGAGCCCGGTCTTGCATGAAGTTCTCTCATTCAATTACATGGTCTTCTATGACCTTAAAGTTTCACTTTGAGAAAATACTCAAGAAGAAGAGCGTCTGTTAATTTGTATAGCTATATTATATTTATCTTCGCTTAGTTTGGAAAGTAGTAAAGTTCAATTGAACTGAGCTTCGTGCTGCACTTCATCCAAGAATATCTTTTCAATTTAACTTTGTTTCAAATATTCTCTCAGATGCTCTCATGCAACACACATAAATTAAGTGCACTTCAAGAGCTTGAGGCTTGAGGCAAATATTATTAGCTGCATTTGGGTGCACGTGAGGTCACGTTCTTGAGTATCTCGTGCCCCATGATGCGGTACGCACGCATCTCTAGCCTCGGCGCCGACAACTCAAAGCTAAGTTATGTAATAATATAATTAAGCATTTTCATGCAGAGCGCTGCGTTTGATTAACTGAAATTCCAAGTGCGATGGCAGCCTCGCGCCTCGGGCCTCGGGCTGAGCTCGGCTGAGACAGCCAGAGAATGCAATTTAATTAAAATGAAAATATTTTTGTGCCAATAATGTTGCCAAGAGTTGTGCAAGACGCAAGGCAAGCAAAAGGCGAAATATTTCACAAACTATCCGCAAACATCGAATGCTTAAAGTGCGCCAGCTCAATTCAGACTTGACTTTAAATGCATTTGTATAGCTAGGCAAAATTTAGTTAGACCAACTTTTACTATACTCAACAACAATATTATTCATGCTAAGCGAGTTGGGCTAATGTAAGCCCAAAAGTTGGACTGTATATATATATTATTTCGATTACCAATCGGAAAAGTTTGCCCGCAATGAATCATTAAAAATATCAATATGAAAACAAGCTCAAATGTATTTAGCTGCCTGCAGGCAAAGTTAACTTTTTCAATGCATTCACTGACATGCAACATCGACAGCGACAACAACAACAACAACAACAACAACAACGACAAAAACGTTGTCCTCCATGGGACGTTGTAATATTGAAAACAAAATCCTTGTTGAGCTAATGCAAAATTTTTATGCATGTGAAGGCGCAGTGACGCCCACACAGGCTAAAAGAAACACAGTGAGAGGGGAGAGGAGGAGAGAGAAAGGCGCTCATTGAGTGTATGTGGGTGGCGGTGGTGCTGGTGGGTTAGCTGCATGTCAGACGCATTGACGTGTTTGTTTATGTAAACAGGAAGTGTTGCGCTGCAGGCGCAGTGTAAAAACTAACACACAGACAGAGCGACAGACAGACGGAGGGGCGAACGGTGAGGGGCGAGGGGTGGGTGGAGAGGCGGAAGTAAACAGCGCTGTGTATGCTATGTCATCTATGTTGTGTGAACACTAAATATATATACATATATATGTATATATGTATGTATATATGTATGTATATATAGAGCATATGTGTTATACGGCACTGCTAAGCCCCCGCCCCACTTTCGCACTCTCTCTGCACTTGGCTTTTCTTTTTTTTTGTCTACTTGTCTACGCTGCTCGTTTGTTTTATATAGCAAAATGTTTGCCCACATGAAATTTTACTAAAGCCAACATTTAATAAATGGCCCCACTATATGTGTATGTGTGTATGTGTGTAGGCGTGTGTGAGTGTGTTTGCGTCTGTCTGTGTGAAACTTTTAATGAGCTATTTACATGTCAGAAATGCATGTACGTTGTAAGCTGTGTGTTACATGCGGCGTATACGTAATGTGGTCGAGTATTGCATGGGAAAATGTTTGCTCAGCCGGCCTAAACTCAACTTTTGGCCACTTCTTGCGAATGACCCGAAATGTAATGGCTACGGTGTGTTATCCTTGTAATTGCATAATTGACTCAAAGAGCGGAGTGCAACCATGTGGAAGCTTCACAAGCTGATTCAATAGTTGCCACAAGTTGGTTTTGTATTGTTTTTTGCGTTTACATTATGCAAAAGCTGCAAATGTCAGCTACACCTACTCAAATGCCACTCAGTCAGTCAGTCAGTCAGTCATCCAGTCAGCCAGTTAGTCAGTTGTCCTGGACAAGCTAGAACTAACCTGGACGAGGTCGTGTCACTCATTGTTTGGCTGGTCAGAGATTTGAATGACATGGAAACCTGACCGGACAGGAGCTGTTTAATTGAGTGCACAACTCGCAGCTCACGTCACAATAAGTGTACATCACAAATTCCCATATATGTCTATCGCATTTGCATATCTGATCTAACAGCATTCTTGCGCAGGGTAAAACAAATGCAAAATAATATTGATGATAGTACTGAAATAGTAAATATTAATAGTATAATTACTATTATTACTCGTATTAATAACGTTAACTCTGTGCAAAATATATACTATTTTGAAGTTGATATCCTTCAGGCTTATTGCTCATGCTATGTTTTTGTTTTATTCTTATATATTTTGGTATAGTGTTACATTATGTAGAGCCTAAAGCAATACCAATAATTTCCGACTATACAGAAAACGAAATATTGAACTATAAAAAAGGTGAGAAATAAATAAAATATATATATGCAACTAGGCTGGGAATTTTAAGACTGCAGCTCGAAATATGTTGCGCTTACATTAAGCTGTGCTATTACATTTTTTTTGGTTTCCTGTAATTTTAAAGAATTAATTTTGTATACCCTGAACCCATTGAAAATGGGAAATCAGGGTATAATGGTTTTGATAAAATGTATATAATACGCAGAAGGAGGCGTGGCAAACCTGAGTCGAAGAGTCCTGTCAGTCTGTCTGTCTTTGTCTGACTGTCCTTCTATCTGTAAGTTTAAATGTGTTGAGGTTTTTAAAAGGTTTTAATGTTAATAAGTAAAATTATATCTCAAAAATCTTAATCTTAATCTTAATCTTATAGTCATTATTTCCTTTCTTGTATATTTTTACAATTTTTATTTTACAATTTTTCCACCGCCTTCCCACCATCATTTGAAAAATCCTTTTTCAAATACTAGCAACTAGTGCTTTAGCCAATATACATATTCGAATGTTATTAATTGCAAATTTGATTTACAGTACAAGAGGGCTTCAACATATGTGTATGCGTATGTATGTATATGTAGATTTTTTGGGCGTGAAGAAAAGATACGATGAATATTGGAATAACTTGATTGATTTGATTTTGTAATTTTCTCCGAATTTTATCACAAATATTTTTTAATGAACAACAACAAACTCAAAGCATGCAATGTATATATTTTCCCCAAAATATATATGAATAATATATACAATATTTACATACATATATATTTAACAAGATTATGTAAGATATGTTCCTGTACATATGGTACAGGGTATGCAGTGTGTTTGGCAACTTAGGAATTTTCTTTCTTGTTTAAATAAGTGCAGTGGGGCAATAAGAAATAGCACTAGGTTAAGTATCGATAGAACTATATGTAGTTATAGATAGTTGGCCATAATACCATCAATAAGAGAGCGAGAATGGTATTAGCAGAAGAGAATAGAAAGAGCGAGAGAAGCATAGCTGGATTCAGTATTAAAATAAAACCCCCCACATACATGGGTAAGTCTTCAATTGCAAACCGCAGTCCACTTACCAGGGCCACTTCAAAAGAGCAATAGGTCAATGTGTGGGCTAATAAATGCCATTTGAAGCCACTGACTGAGCCGGTGCTTGAGCCGCACGCAATATTAATATTGATTATGCGAAACTGCGCTGAGTTATCGCTTAACGGCTCAAATTGACCGTTAGTGGCGCACTTAAGCCCAATATACAGCGTATATTTTATGCGGCTTGGACTGTGGCCAGGCTTTAATAAATTAATCTACGACTTGCAGCCGGGGATAGCCCGAACAAGGGGCTCCGCGAAAGTTATGAGCATTGATAAACGGTCATCTTAAATTGCAATTTATATGCAAAATTGTTGGCAGCAGTTGCGCGCGGTCCGCCAGCTTCGGCTGCCAGATTAATTTCATTAAAAGGTTGTCACAAAATCCTTGAAAAAGGAAGGCCTACCTAAAAAAAGGCGGCCGATAGACGAGTGTGCGAAATGCCCGGGCTGCATATTTAATGGCGGCTCAACAAAAAAAAAGTGAAAAAGGAAAAATGTTGAAATGAGTGTAAAATGCACGCCAACAATTTTTCACGCCTGCAACATCAAACCGACAACAACAGCAAAAACGACAATGAAGGCGAAATTTATTATCAGTGTGTGCGCAGTTAAACAATAAATAAGGAAGGCCTCGCGCCGAGGACTCGCCGGCCAGTGGTTGAGATTATGAATTCCCAGTCCGATAAGCGCATAAAAGTTAATTTATACTTGGCTCAGAGAAGAAGAAGACGAACAAGAGGAGGAATATGCCAAGCCAGGCGAAGGAAAACTACATACTTTAAGACCTTGCAAGGTGCGCCTGAAGGATAGCCTCCATGGAAGGTCGAGCATAGCTCTCCTCAATCTCACCCTCTGTTCCTCTATATAGCTTTTCCATTTTGCCATCGGTGTGTGTGTGTGTGTGTCTGTCTGGTAGCTCGGACCAACAGGCAGCGGCTGCTACTATCTGGCATTTAGCTTCGTATCGCTACGTCCCGAATGTTTTGACAACTTCCGCGACAGTTTTTGCATTTCGCCCGATTGTCGTTAACGGAAATATATTTTCCTCATCGCTAGCGCCGAGTGCTTTTTATATACAATTTCGTTCTGGCATCTCTTGGGGGTCCACAGGCCCTCTTTGGCAGCAGTTTATCAAGCTTTTTCTGCTTCTGCTTCTTCTTGTTTATGATGCTGCGTCAACATTTTCTGCGCATTTTAATATGTGGCACATGGCTGCCTCTTTGGCATTAATAGTTTATTAAGAAATCAATCCTAGCTCGTGTGGCATTTGATGGCATTTACGACTATTGAATAAAGGTCTCTGATTCAGCTTAGAAGTCTCATTTTAATCAGATTTTATAAGCCAAATGAGAATGTTATGATTTTATCATTTAGTTTACTTGTATTCTTTAATTGCCTCTCATTTTAAATATGATCAGAACAATAGAAATACGAGGAATATCAATCAGATCCCTCCAAACCTGCTCCACCTGCCAGCACAACTTCTAGCAAAGGCTTTGTCAATTTTGTGAAGAGAGATAAATGCTTTTACACAAGCCAACAATAGTATAGTTGCACTATAGTAGATCAATTCAGAGAAAACATGCAAACGACAAACCATTTACTAAAGTCAATTCAAATACTCTCCGACCTCAGGCACTAATGTAACCCGAACACCTACACCGAGCTCAGCCAGCAGTCTGGGGGGAATTAACTGCGCACATGACGTGCAGGAATGCAAAAGAAAATAGAGAGCAACAAAACACAAAGCAGTTGCTCGACTATAACGTACCCTAACGGCAACGTTTAAGGGCAGCTGCACATATAATGAAAAGATTGACTCCTCCTCCTACTCTTGAAATACATGATTTACATGCGGTAAAGGGAAGGGCAGGGCAAACTTTCTATAAGATATTATAAATGCGAACAAAGTCAGTCTATCATAGGGGAGCAGGGGTAGACAGGAGGAGGTAGGATGACCATGTCGCAGCCGGCTGACTCAAGAGGACGGCAATTGGAGCCGCATCGTCCGCCGGGTGATTTTCTGCGGCATCGAGCAGAGCGGCACTAGGGGAAACCTGTCAGTGGTCTGCCGTGCCAGTTGGCTTAATTAAATGTGTTGCCTTCAATTTTTCCATGTTTCCATTTTCATTTACAGCGCACACACGTTGCGGTCTGCGGTCTTTCATTTGCCGCTGACAATTGTAAAGGCTGCAAACTCTTTGCCCCACTTGAATGGCTATGCTACTAATCAAAATTACAACTAATTCATGCTCTTCGACATAAGAATAGTTTAAGTTTAATAAAGATGTTAACAAAGCATTCATTCATTGCTATGAGTGCAAAAGAAAATAATAGGTTTGTTTCTATAGATTAAGTATAAGTATAAGTATAAGTATAAGTATAAGTATAAGTATAAGTATAAGTATAAGTATAAGTATAAGTATAAGTATAAGTATAAGTATAAGTATAAGTATAAGTATAAGTATAAGTATAAGTATAAGTATAAGTATAAGTATAAGTATAAGTATAAGTATAAGTATAAGTATAAGTATAAGTATAAGTATAAGTATAAGTATAAGTATAAGTATAAGTATAAGTATAAGTATAAGTATAAGTATAAGTATAAGTATATGTATAAGTATAAGTATAAGTATAAGTATAAGTATAAGTATAAGTATAAGTATAAGTATAAGTATAAGTATAAGTATAAGTATAAGTATAAGTATAAGTATAAGTATAAGTATAAGTATAAGTATAAGTATAAGTATAAGTATAAGTATAAGTATAAGTATAAGTATAAGTATAAGTATAAGTATAAAAGTATAAGTATAAGTATTAGTATATATTTTCTTATGTTTAGTAATAGTTTGTCTATGGGCAATTCGTCTATTCGTACTGCCAAATGCCAATTCATCATTGAATACGTCTGTGTTCAGCGGACTTTATCGAACGTTGGTTGTCAGCTGTTGACATTCTTGAAAAATCATTCACGTGCATCGTGGGTACACACGAAGGTATCTGATATATGGGCAAACAAAGCATGAACTTAAAGCAAGCACTGAGCGCAAGCTCTTTTGCAGCCAGAGCGAGAGTTTGACTTCGACTGTGTGTGTGTGTCTGTTTGACCCTCATAAATCACTTAAATGTTGCGGCAGTTGCACCAGCAGCAGCGTCCACATCATCATCGCCATCATGTTAATTATTGTCGTCATCATTAGCATCAGAAGCAGATGCTTTGAGTTCAATTAAGTGGTTGCCCCAGCAACCAGGCAACATCTGAGCATATGCTAATTTATAGGTAATACATACATATCTGTGTGTGTGTGTGTGTGTGTGTGCGAGTGAGTGAGAGTGTGTGTAGTCTATGATTTATGCGTATTTCGGTTTGAAATTCAATACTTAATTGCAGTTTCATACAGCTTCTGTCTCAGATAATGAGCTGCAAATTCTACAAATTGCGCATACGCAACGTGCGCCGTATCGCTTCGGTATTCATCGAATCGGTATTCAGATAAAACTGCCAATGCAAAAACAACGACAATCGAAGCTGTTTAAAATTCAAAATGTGGCAATGCGGTAGCACGCAATCGTGTTCGTGTGCAGTTATTAAAAGCAAAAACCATCAATGCATATGAAAAGCGATTTTAATGAAAAATCAGAGCTCGTCGTCCGTATGTCCCAGCGCACAGTGGCACTGCAGCTGCTGCAAGGATTACTATGAAATATGGATTGGAGAGTGCTCAAATAGAAATATTTCAAGAACTGTAATTGGAAATAAAAAATTGCAGTAAACAGTTTCAGATTCTGCATGCATAAACTCACAATTTATATAAGCGATTCTTAGTGGTTCTTTTTTTCACAGCATACAATCAAGCTTGAATCACTGTGCATTTGAATTATACGAACAGCAAAGGGAAAGAGAGAGCACACAAAAGCGGTAGCTAGCAAAAACATAAGCGAATCGGACGAGCATATGAACTGAGGCCGACAAATGGACAGAATGCGTTGATGTTGCATTCGACGTCGACGTCGACGTCGACTTCTACGTCGGTGTCGGCGTCGCAGTGGCAGCGAATCAATATGCTGCTAGTTGCAAACGCAAACAAGCTGAAGCGAACAACTGAAGCTGGAAACAACAGGGAAAAATAACAATAAACACAAAAAATATGAGAAAAATAAAAAGCGAACGAAATAAAAAACAGAACAACGCACGCCACAGCGTGCAGAACAAGAGAGCAAAACGAGACCACAAAACAAAACCAAACAAGCCGAAACAAAATAAAGTAAAACAAATATCTAAAGGGAAATACCTGAATACAACACGGGAACTACCTGCATAGAATTCACGTGGAAAGTATTTGCCTGAAGCAGTGCGAGCGCCTAAAAGTATGCAGTGAAATTTGTTTGCCGAGTTTTTAGATTTCTCCCCGTTGCCGTTTGGCCGGAGACAAAGACGTAACCAGGCTGACCGCAATTAAGACGCAATGTGCAGGTGAGTGGATAGTGAGCGGGGGCGTGGCCAGGCAGTGCGGTTATGAGAGAATGGAGAATGTTTTTGCTGCCTTGGTGAGCAGCCACAAAGGCAGTACTCAACTGAACTCCTCCCGCCTCCTGCCTGCCGCCACCTCGCTCTGCGCCCACTTGTCCTCTCTATTTCCACTCTATGACAGTTTGGCGAACGTTCAGTGCAAGAAAATTTAGCGTCAGCCAAAAAAAATTTAGCGACATTTTTGTTTTTTGTTTCTGTTTTTTGTTGCCTGCCCGAGGAAAACTGTGCGAATGAGAGACAGAATGAAGGGATTGTCGCAGCATCGTGGAAAACTTTTTAAGTTTTCACAGCATGACATCTGTCAAACTCTTTTATGGCTGAATTCCAAGAAGCGGAAGGCACGACTAAAGGCATCAAATAAATCCGAGGGAAATTCACAACTTACTAGCTTATAAAGATGCACGGAAGCATAGACATGAATAAGATTTATCCTTTCGAAAATATATTTAAATATTTACAAGCTACACATACGCGCTTACAGTCGCCGCTTAGAAGATGTTTCTCATCTTTCAAATGTGTGGAAATATCTGATATTTCCGCTTGGCTTAATGTGACCTCCTTTCGAGTTTTGTGCTTGAGTTGCCAATTTAAAGAGACGAAATGCAAAGGGATATTTAATCTATGTATAAAGAAGTGTTTGCACGGAATGATTAACTGACTGATTTCATATTCTTGCTAAAACTTGGTTGGAGATTTAGACAGGCTTCATACATAGGTTTTCCTTTTCTTTTCTTTTTTTTATATTTTTACAGATCTACTAAGCAATAGCAATCATACAATCATACAATCTATACATGGTAAATTGTGTGGCCATTTCAATGTGGTTGCTTAGTTTAACGATTTCCATGGTATATTAGGACTGTCCATATTCGTCGGACCATCTGAACTCTCAATTTTTTCATTTGGGAGACATCATATTCAAAAAGTGATGCCAATAAACTTACTTGAACCAAATATTAAACGCAAAAAACATATCCTTATAGGGTTGCCAGATGGCTCCGACGACCTCTTGATCTTTGATATTTTTTTCACTTATATGTTAAACTAAAATAAAATAAAATATGTACAAAAATATATAAATATTAGGGACTATTAGAGACTGTCTGCGTAATGGTAGTTCGACTGCAAACTGGATTGCAAACGATATAAAAATATCATTCATAGGCGGAAAAATATTGTTTGAAATATTTATTACGAATTAACGAGGAGACCTATGCGAATTCTTACGAATCGAAGCATTTTTTGCAATGGGGGAGCAGTTTTTCCGAATTATTGATATTGTCGCTTAACGAGTGTATGCGTAATTATGTAAAATAAATCAGATAAACGACATTTGTACACTCAGGCAGTTGCCATCTGACAAAAACATATTTGTTTCGCAATCGAAAATGTATTTATAATAAAATGTGTACGAAAACGAGAATCAATTAACATTATTCCAATTAAAATTTCAGTGATATTTGTTCAATGCTGAGCTGTTTATTATTTATAAATTAAATATTTCAGGTGTGAATTGTGCTCCGCCTCTCACGTCTGCGGACGAACATTATTTATTTCGCATTGTTTATTGTTAAAGTAACAGCTGGCCTTAAATATTTACGACCCCATTGAGAAAGGTTTTTTATTTTATTTGCAAATAACTAAAGATGAAGAGCAACGCAGCCATGGGCAATTAATTAAATCAATCCATATACATTCTTGTACAATAGAGCAGAGCAATGTGGGCCTGAAGTTCGCTGGAAATATTGTGTGAGCCCTGTCAGCAGTTGGCCCCCTTTGCATCCTGCTGCAGCCTATGATTAGGGTGCAATTAAAAATGCGAAGTGGGCCGGAAAATCGCATTGGCAGTCGTCTAAGTCGGGCATTAGTATTGCGGCTGTCGACTTTGATGTCAAAGCACACCAAGTGGGCCTATCGAACGAGGTTATTGACATGCCGCAATCCGCAACTGTTGATGCCGCGCTTCATGTTTGGCTCTTGCCTGGAGAAGTCCGGGCGAGTGTCCTTCAGTCAACGCCCACGCGGCTCAAGTGTCTCTGCTGCATTTAATGGCCAACATCAATTTCGGTGCGGCTATTAAAGCTTAACTAGCCATATCCATATCGAGCGCCGGACAGGATAAACAATCGAGCAGCCAGACGACAGCTCGTCCTTGTCCAATGAGCGGAAGCTCGAAATCATGGATGGATGAAAATCATGGATGAATAGTTACAAAAAAAGGAAAAAGAAAAGACGAACAAGAAAGCCGAACGAATAAATAAAAGGCAGCAGCTGACAGAGAGCAGACACACTAGAGACCAAAGCGAATTGCTATGCGATTGCTGTCTCTCTCTTACTGTGTGCCGTCTCTGTTGTGCTATAAAACATGTTGAAAGGAACAACAATCAGTTGGCTAAATCTGCACAGTATCTGCCGTGTAGAAGGAACCTTAAGTGAGCTGTGCACACGTACACCCTGCATGCCACATAGCACAGGGTATGCAAGTTTAGGAGGTCAACTGGGTAACACATGTCGCACTTTTAGTGTTATGCATTTGAAGAGGCGCCCAAATGCGCATGCAAATGAGGGGCAGCTGGAGCTCCTGCTCTTCTCTTATCATGACAACTGCTAGGCCAGGACCAGGACCACGACCAGGAGGAGAGCACAGAGAATACGATGACAACTGTCAACGGCTTGCTGAAGCCTCCACCAATTCTACGACCCACAATGCATGCCATGATGAGCCCGTATACTTGCATGATGGCCCAGTAATTTTCGCTTGCTCTGAGGACCCTCAACACTTTTGACCTTGCACTCAAAACTTTTGCTGCCAGTGTCATAAAAAAGGAGAGCTGCTGCTGTTGCTGCTGCTCCTAGCACACAATTGGCAAATATTTATACTTTAATTGCCGATGCAATTTAGATCTCATCTGTCGGCCATATATGTAGATGCTTCCTCATATGCTTTGTCAATACCCATCGCCGATATTTTTGGCAATCTAAAGAAACATTCAATTACGGCTCCTGCACAAGGGACTCGCAGATTGTGTGGCTCTGTCCCATCTCGGGGTATCCATTGTGCTGATGACACTTGTCAAAGCTATAGGAATTTTCAAATAATCTATGTAGATACATATGTGAGCCCGCTGATTGAACAGTGTCGCAAAGCGCCCATAGCCCGCTTATACTTCTATTAATCACAGTGTCTTGACGAGGGAGAGCATAGAATATAACGCACAGGCAGTACAATTGATTGAGCCCATGTAAGTTGAGCTCAATTAGGCACACGGGAGATAATTTGGTGGCATGTTCTAGCTAACTTGAACCACTGTCTTCTGAGTGTCTTTTCGGAGTAAGAATGTGTGTGTGAGTATGTGTGTGTGTCTGTGTACGTGTTGTTGGTGTGTTTGTACAGTTGGTTGAGCATCTGCTGGTTTCAAAAGGGCATAAGAACTCTCACCCACACCCACATACACACACACACATAGATGGAGGAAGCCCCCAACTGTCATAAACTAGGATTATGTTGCATAAGCTCAGGCGTTCTATTGTTGTTGCTGCTGTTATTGTTGGAATGCGAGTATGCCTGTGTGCGTGCGTGTTTGTGCGAGTGTGTGTGTGTGTTTGTATGCCCATTGAATTTTAAAACATTTTGTTGTTTGGGCATTCGGGGCTTCGTTGGCGCAAGTTGTCGATAATTACTTTTTGGTTGGCCTCTGTGGGTGGGCGGCGGCTCACTCGTAATTGATGCGTGTGCGACATTTGTGTGGACCAATTGAGTTTGCGATGCTGTTGCTGATACTCTCTTATTGTTATTGCATAATGCCAGTCATATGTTCTCGAATGGCTTTATCTGCCAAGCGTCAATGCTTGCACAGAGCCAATTAAACTTGCGCTCCTTAACTATACATAGTCAGCTGCCTCGAGCAAGGCCAACTTTAGACTTTAGACTTTGCAATTGAATGCTCGCCCCCGCCCAGCCCACTAAATCGAATTTCACACACTCTAAGGTAGAGTAATGGAACAGGACAATGGGGCACTCGAAAGTACTGGGTAATAGTTTGACTTGCTGCTTCATTAAATTAAATTTATAAACTTGCCATAAGCACTAAATCATTGGGTAGCACTTGGAAGACTCTGGCCTCGGAGCGACAGCAGCGCCAGCGCCAGCGCCAGCTCCAAAGCCAGCGACTTGGATGCGACAAAAGGAATTGCATAAAACAGCGTCCAGTGGCCAAAATGGCGGGCCATAAACATCATTTGCTGTGGCGCTAGCTGCTCTTGCTGCTGTTCTTGGCCATAATTTGCAAAATAAAAGAAATTCTTGAGCCGCAGCAGCAGCCGCAGCCGCAGCCGCAGCCGCAACACAGCAAATGCCCAAATAGGACGATAAAAAAGGCAAATTATAAGGAAACACAATAAAGAACAGCTAAGCTTGAAGTGCCGCAAATTGAATACTCTTAAAGACATGTTTTCCTTAATGGCCCATTGCTTCCATGTGAGACTTTAAATGCTAAGCAAGATGAATGTTAATTCGTCTACAAAGAACTTGGATCATACAATGTATTTCACCTGCTGAGCTATTAATGGTTGCATATATAAGGTAAATGTGTCCTATAAAACCATGAACAGTATCTAGCAAATGCAGTATATATGCATATATTATCTATACATATAAGTCGTGGCCTTGTGGCTCTTCTTCAGTCAAGCTTTAGATAAATCTTTCGTATTTTAAATAAAATAACAAACTTTTGTTTAACCTATTTATGCATTTTAAAAGCAGGCTGACAAGACGAGAGTTAAATTCAATTTGACTGAAGCAATTATAATGCATATCCTTAAAAAGAACAGAAATATATTTCTATAATATCGTCAACCCTATGAGGGTTTTTATTTGACCTGCCTGCTTTGCCCCAAAAATATATAAATGAAAACCGAAGGCCCCAGTAGCCAGTGCTTAATTTTTATACCCTGATCCCATTAAAAATGGGAAATCAGGGTATAATGGTTTTGTGAAAAGTATGTAACAGGCAGAAGGAGGCGTGGCAGACCCCATAAAGTATATATATTCTTGATCAGGGCGACGAGCTGAGTCGATATAGCCCTGTCCGTCTGTCCGTCCGTCCGTCCGTCCGTCCGTCCGTCCGTCCGTCCGTCCGTCCGTCCGTCCGTCCGTATGAACGCCTAGATCTCAGAAGATATAAGAGCTAGAGACTTCAAATTTTGTATGCATACTCATGTATACCATACGCAGTACAAGTTTGTCTTTTTTTTCGATAACTCGTCCGATTACTTTTTTATCGCGAATAATCGATAAATTGATTTTGTTTATTCACCGTAATTTCAATACTTTTAGATCTGGAGACTTCAGATTTGGTGTGTATATACATCTGATCAATACGCAGATTTTGTCATTTACAGATTTTGGATACCACGCCCCCTTCGCCCCCAATTTACAAAAAACGTATTTTAAGTACTAGAGACTTGTGCTTTGGAATGTACACACATTTGCACATTGTGATCACGTTCTGAAAGTTTCATGAAGATAGTCCTACTACAGGAGAAATTATTCAGCAACAAAATTCTCATAGTATTGCCCACACTGCAGCGCAGCCCAAGCGCAGTCGCTGCTTACTGCGCAGTTAACAGAGCGCGTGCTTATGCGTGCGTGAATATCAGCTTTTTGTAGGGATCAGGGTATCTTCTAGTCGAGCACTCTCGACTATAGCTTCCTTACTTGTTATTTATTTATTGTATGTAAATTAAAACGTCTAATAAATAATAAAATATATAAATGATATGGATTAAGCTAAGTAAAATTCTCTAGCCGGAAAAATGAATTCAATTATTAAGTTAGAATAATAATTTCATCAATACAATGATGTTGATTAAACTAGATTTAAATATATAAATATTAAAGTGTTCAATACATTTGTAGGTATTCTAACACTTCATAGGAGTCAAATATTGGATATAGTTGTTCGACTCCCATCAAGATCAAGACATTTCCGAAACTGAAGAAACAATTGAAGGAATTCTCTTAAGCGAACTTGAGCACATTAGCCACCCAGTCGTTCCTCTGAATAATGCATATGCCCGCTTTACTGATATATACTTAACGTTACTCAGTCTATATTTTATTTATGAAAGGTTCTCTGACAGGCTTCCGTGCTACTGTCGAATTATAGTAATGAACATTATTTTGCGGTCAATTGGACAGAACGTTGAGAGACAGACCAATTTATTAAGTGCTAGAAACTTCAGCTGCGTTTGCGTCTACAGTTTTGTAAAATTTTAATGAAGCTCGCAAATACGTGCACATTTTACAGCTGGGAAATGTATTTACAAAGAGGTTCAAGTCTTGTGAACTGACTTTTGTTAAACAATAAAACGAATAATAATTGAATTTTTATATAGTGGACAATCGGTAATTCGAAAGTAATTTTCATTTATTTCTATTGTTATTAATTTATTATTTTAGAAGTTATTATTAATATGACATTAAAACTAACTTACAGAATAATGCACTGACTACAGAGGCATTCGGCTGGCTAATTTTTTATACTCTGAATATAGTCGACTGTCCGTCCGTTCTTCCGTCTGTCCGTATGAGCGCCGGTACCTCAGACAATATAAAAGCTAGAACACTTGAAATTGCATGCATACTCGTGTATACCATCCGAGTTTATCATAGCTTTTCGATAACTCATCCTCAGTTTTTATAGAGAATAATCGATAAATGGATTTTGTTTTTTAGCCGTTATTTGCATACTATTAGACTCAAACACTTCACATTTTCAGTGTATATGCATTTGACAAATGCAAAGACATTGTAATTTACAGGTTTTGGATACCACGCCCCTTCGTCCACAAATTTGAAAAGAAACGTATTTCAAGTACCAGAGATTTGTACTTTGGCAAATACATCTCTTTGAACGTCATTATCAGGCTCTGATAGTTTTATGAAGATAGTCCCACCACAAGAGAAATGATTCAACAAATGAGTTCTCATAATATTACTGAAGCGCAGTCGCTGCTAACTGCGCAGTTAGCAGAGAGCTTGCTTATGAGCGCGTATGGATGCATGCGTATGTATGTGTACATGTGATGTAGTATATGTGAATACAGAAGTGCAGTTAAGTATCAGCTCTTTGCAGGGCTCAAGGTAACTCCTAGTCGAGCAGCCTCGGTTAGAGCGTACGTGTTATGCATTAATATATTCAGTTTGTCTTTGATGTTTCACTTTGCTAGTAAGTATATCAAGTCTACAGATATATATAATTGTTAATGGACCTATTTGG
This sequence comes from Drosophila mayaguana, assembly GCA_037075325.1. NCBI lineage: Eukaryota > Metazoa > Arthropoda > Insecta > Diptera > Drosophilidae > Drosophila > Drosophila mayaguana. Next base: position 4,961,276 of record JBAMCG010000121.1, on the reverse strand, counting down.
TATTATCAAGGGAGAGCAGACTCTAAAAGGTGCTAAAAACTTTGTGATAAGGAAAAAAATAATAAAAGGTTCAAATGGAGCAAGCTGCTTGTGGCATAAAACATTTCTTTGTACGAGCTGCGAGCGTATTGAGATGAAAACTATAACGAAAATCAAATCGCTGCTTGACACACACACACACACACACACTAAAGAAAATACAAACGAAAAAGCGGAAGCATGCATTGTTGTTGCTGCTGCTGTAGATGTCGGTCGCCATTTTGTTGGCTGCCTTTTTGCGAGCGGCATTTCCGCTTTGGGTCTCGAATGTGTGCCATGCGTACGTGTGTATGTGTGTGTATTGGATTCCGTCAGTGGGTCTTGGAGTCGGGATGAAATTTCTTTGGCACACGCCCACTTGAGCAGCCGCCTATACCTGCTTTTGACGCGAGTGAGTCGCGTGATCTTTATGCGTGCTGACTTTTGACTTACACTTTGGCCGAAAAAGTGCGATAGTGTGTGTGCACTCAACTGTATGTGTGTGTGTATGTGAGTGTGTCAACAAAACCCTTTTAATTAAGTTACTGCAATGCGGCTTTGCTGGCGACAACTGGGCTGCCAAGATTAAGTTGCAAGTTTCCTATTTAAGCGGCGTAGCCAAAATCTGACGCAGAACTTGGCACTCACACGCACGGCCATTCGCACACAGCCACACACATGCACACACACCCATACATAGCTAAGGGCACATTCCTTCTATATGCTGCTAGCCAGCAACGTGTTGGCCGCTGCATAGTTTTGAGCGCTTGCCAAAATGCAGCGCAGGCTTCGCATGTGAAAATAATAAGCGAAAACTGGGCAAACTTTTATCGCTTGTGCAGCTGTGTGCGCCGATCATACCCTGCCCACCCCTCCCCTGCCTGACCGTTGCTAGCTGCGTTTCTGCATGTTAATGTAGGCATTGCCCAAACTGCATCGTGTAGGTGTCTTGTCTTGTCTGCCTACTCGCCTACTCGCCTACTCCGTTCGTGTCTCTGACTCAGTATCTCTTGTGCTTCCTCTTTCTCTTTCTCTGCCATTTGCCTTTAACATTGGCCCCCAGAGCGTCGACGCAATTATTTGAACTGTGCTTAAACTTTCGCATTGCCAGCGAGTCGAAAATATCAGCATCGAACACTTTGTGTGTTGTCCAATATAAGCCTGAGCTTAGAAACTGACGTGGCCGAAACTAAAATTTTAAGCTAACTAGCTTCAAGTGAATGCAACTAAATTTGCAAGCTTTTGAAATTCTATTTTAGTCAGTAATATGGGAAAGAAAAGCTAATTCCCAACTATGTACATACTTTTATGCTAGATTAGGCAGCAGGTGAGGTCACCCGAAATCTAAGTTAATAAATTCAGTTGAATTAGTTGGATATAAAGTAACTAAAATAGTTATTTGAATTCTACGGAAATTATGTTGAATGAGTATGTAGGTACATATATTATATAGGTACCTTTTTATATGGATCTTCTGCATGTTGAATATCTGATATTATTTACAGTGGTAAACCGTTGCAACTTCCATAAGCTAAGCAGGTGCTGGCATATTAGCTAAAATGATATAGCTAAGACTCAAATTACATCACGTACAAGGCATGAATGTATACATCTGTTTGTTTCATTGTATGTACTTGAAAGACGACTAGCAAGCTTACCTCAAAGTATTCATTTGAACTCAGAGTAGAATGCTCAAGTTTCATTTTTTTGAAAGGGATTTTCAAATGGACTAAAAAAATTCTTACAAATATCTAAAGTAGAAACTTGAAATATTTTCGGAATAAATAATGTGATGACAGGAACAGTTCGACGTAAGTGAATTTAAATTCGATTTAAATTTATTTTTGATTACATGTTGGTCAATTTATAATCAATAAAGTGCTCTACGATTTGCACAGGCATTTGTATATCAATGAAGAATTTCAAGTGAATACAAAGAATATATAAAACCTAATTTAATCTTTATTGATTTAACAGAAAATTAAAATAAATATATAAATCAAACATTTGCGCAAAATTCGCTGCGGAACAAAATGTGATATAATTCTTTAATAATAGTGGCTGAAGATATCTATATGTATATAGTATAAAGCATATAGGGCCATGACAAGCTTCTCAACAGGATGACAACACTAGTTCAAAAAGAAGACAGTTTGAGAAGAACTTTAATAGGGTAAAGACGTACACGCGGTGATTAAATTAAGTTTAAATAAGTTTAAGATTATTATATTAATACCCTAATAGTTAAAAAAAAAAAAAAAAAACAATTTTATGCATAACAATTGTTACAACATTTATTAATTATTTAATTGCATTTTTGCATATTAATTATTTATTTATTGGCATAACATATATATATACATATATGTATATAATTTCATTTCATTTTCTTCGTACACATACAAGAGTAAATTCTCATATGCTGTAATAGGGAAGAGCAGCACCTTTTAGGCCCTGGCGCCAGGTCCAACCTCAATTCAATGGAATACAAATGGATGCTGCAATCGAAATGGCAGCCGAAATTGTTATTACAACAGCCATTAGCATTACGGCCACTGAGAGTTTGCTTATTCGCTTGCATTGGGGCAGGCAGCTGGCAAAGCTGAGAGCATCAATTCTAGCCAAATGGGGCTGGAAATGCACACCGGAAGTGCCACACAGGAGAAGATGATGCCCTGACAGTCTCGTGGACACAAGTAGGCGGCTCGGCTGCATTTCGGCAGTGGCGCCATCTAACGACAATCGTGTGAATTATGTTAAGTGGCTGGGCCGTCGCTTGCAGGCGCCATCAAGCGCTTTAGCATGTGTCAGTGTGTGTGTGTATGTGCGTGTATGTGTGAGGGTGTGTGTCTAAAATTTATTTATTTGCTGGAATGAACGGCGAAAGATGCGCCTGAAAGTAGGCAGCGGCAGATGACAAAGCCGCTTGACCTTAGGCACAAGAGCCTCCAGCCACTTGAGCCGGCGGACGTGAATGTATGTGGGTGGGCGTATGTATATATATATATATATATATATATCTGAAGAACTTATATATATATAAAAAATTCGTAAAACTGTCACAGTGAACACCGAGCAGCGAGTAGAAAGCACAAAGCCCAGAGCCCAGAGCCCAGAGCTCGTGCTCATAATGACGGTTCGCCTGTGCTAGGCAGGAGACGTCGCTTAGGCGTTTGGGGCGTATGTCCTTTTTCGCAAGAGCAGCAATTTTCAATGCTGTGCGCGGAACTGTTGACAAAGTTCCCCTCAAGGCAAACAACAGGCGCTGTCTCAGTTTCAAGGCAGCCGGCGAGCGACTGCCGTAAGTTGACTACATAAAAATGGAATTACACAAGAAATTAAATTAGCGCAAATAAGTGCGCAAAAAATTTTTGGCAATAAAAACTGAGACATTGTTGTGACACTTGAGCAGACAAACAGGCGCGACACAACGCCAGCGAGCCAGCGAGCGGGTCAGCATAAAAAGCAAACAGTTGTTCAACCAAGACAATAAATTAAATTCAAACAAGCGTCACTCGTCAAAGGCAAAAGTCACAGACGAAGGCGAAGGCGAGGACTAAGGCGAAAGCGGAGGCAGAGGCGACTCGCTGCTTGGGCTCAAGCCCGGACTACTCAAGTGGCTGCACTCAGACCCCAAAGTCCCCAAAGTGCACTCGTGCTAAACAGACGGACAGACAGAAGTGCTGAGCCCCGACCCGTGCAACCGTAACGCATAAACAGTGCACTATTTGCATGACCCAGCTGAAGATACCCTGTATATATTTATAGCGATATAAAGAGAGACAATTCTATTTTGGGTACCCAAGGCTATAGCAATGCGAGAGTCATTAAAACGGAAGCTGCAGGAGACAGCCTTCTCTCTCTCGCTCATTTGCACACACACTCTCTACCTCTCTCTATCTCTTAGTTCATCTAATATTTATAAGCTGAAAATTGATTGTTTTTGTTTTTGTTTTTTTTTTTTTTTTTTTTTTTTTGCTTCGTTCTGTTTTGTCTTCTGTGCTTTGGGGCAATTATTTGCAGTGCCAAAAACAGGATATCCCACCGCAATATCAGCAGCCCCCAAATAAGTGAAATAAGCCTCGCTTGGAGATGGCAGATTAGATGGCATTTGGGCCATGAGATTTGTTGCGTTTGGCTCCAATCCAGAAAAATATCATTCAAACTTGCCCAAGCTCACCTGAGCGAGAACTGCCGTGAGTACGAATGACAATTAATTTAAATAATTGCCATTTTGTTTGCATCCAAGTCGAGCCATTTGTCACATCGTCATTATGTAACAACTCGTGTTCGGTTGCAGCCAAATGTGTTTCCTATCTGCATAATGTGCGTTCCCTTGAGAAATGACGGCAATAAAATTTGCCAAATTGATTTCAGTGGCTATTTTTGGTAGATGTTGCCAGAGTTCAGGGCATCACACACACTCAGACCCATGGGCTGAAAACTTTTTGCGTAGCGGCAGTCAATTTGAAATGCAATTTAAATGCTGGCGCAATTGCAACTGGCACTGACAACGATTATGGCACAGCAGCAGGAGCAGGAGCAGGAGCAGGAGCAGTGGCCGTAGGTGGGGCTATGATTTAGTGGAGCACGAATCAAACCATACACATTCATAGTTTATGCGTCCATGTTATTTACATACGCATTCTCTTAGATGTCCAGCCCCCGCCCACACATATATTGATTTCGGGCAGCTAACGTCTGCATATCGTAGTTGATTTTCCATTTAGGAACATTCTGTCGCATGTTTGCAAAACAATTTAACAAAATTGACACAACTCGTCCCAGGCGCTTACAGGCTGACTTTCGAAACCCCAACGGGGGCTCGAGTGGAACTGGAACTGGTTACGCCCCACGCTCGTCCCCAGACTCGAGAGCGCTGTGGCAAATTGCATTTGCCTGCAAATTGTTATACAAGCTCGTCGTAAAAACATGATAAAATGTCGCCCGAAATTTGCACACTTAAAAAGATTTGTAGTCAGCAGCAGCAGCAGCAGCCGGAAAAGCGAAGCGAAAAAAAAATTGTAACTGCAAACACACAAACTATTAAATAAAATGCTTTAAAACAATTGTGCGTGAGGATTTATATGCTAAGTGCCTGAAAAAAATATTGTGAAATTACAGAGCGCAAAAAAAAAATACATTTTATGGGTCTTGGCTGTGGGCAAACTGTGCAGAGCAGGAAAAAACTGTCAGAGAATAGAAAAATCGAGATATTTATACTTTTATTAATAAACATAAATTTAAGGCGTCAACTTCATACATAAACTATAATAGAATCATTGAATGAGCAGCAATTTGAGAGTGTAAAATATAGTTTTTCCTGTGATAGCTAAACTCTTTATTTCCCCAGCCTTTGTGTTCTGCATTCGTTATTTTTCATAGCCTTTCAAATTATATTTAATTCATTTCTGTTTAGATTAAGTTACCTAAAAGGTAGCAGGTCACTAAACTGTAAAAATATCATCAAAAGCACGAAAAGTCAACAATTTGAAGGTTTTATACAATCTTATGTTAAAGAGGAATTGTTGCTTTACCATAAAATAATCAACAATATTTCTCTATTATTACATCAACTTGAGTTGAGCTTAATTTGTCACCAAGTAATATAGCTACTGTTTATTTAAAGCTTTTACATATCGTATAAACCTAACAGAGTTAAGTTTACATCAAAATGTTATCTTAAAAATATTAATGCTCAAATGGTTAACCTGAGATATCCATGATAATTTATACTTGTAGCTTTGAGGTTTCTGATACTAGCAGAAGATTTGTTCCATTAATAGGAGCTTAATATAGCTTAAAGACCTTAAGGAGATGAAGAGGCGCGTTCTATAGAAGACCCCAAAAATAAATGTTCTTTATTTTGTATGATCACTTAGATCAAATATATAAAAATACATGTAATTCATTGGCTATGGACAAGTCTCTTTCTTTCCTATTATATCTTTATAACCAATGATGAGGTTATAAAAACAGACCACGATATCAATTACATCTAGTAGAGAAGGTATTTTCGTATTATATATGCAACATAATGCAATATAATGAGCCTATTAACATGTATGTTAGCTAATATAATATAATACAATATTTTTATAAAGAGTGCTTTAATCTTTTAGCCTATAACAGTTTTAGAAAATTGCTTTACTAAGGTAACGCCGGCAACATTCATATTTTCAATAAGTTTTTATTAGTATAAGATAAAAAATATTTATATTATCAAAAAGAAACCTATACATAGATATTTAGTATATCCCGCCAACAGCGATTGTTGATTCTGCATTGCATGAATTCAAAAACTAAGCTTTAAACTCAATTTACGCTTGAATAATACAATTTAAAAGAATTTAAGCATTCCGAGTTTAACATTAGAGGGATTTGAATTGATTAAAATTCTTGGGATAACCCGCATTGCTGCAACGCACGCTCTACAAACACATTTCGCCTCTCGCATCGCTCGAATGGCATTAAAATTCGTTGCCACCATTCAAATACACATTGAATTAATTAAATTAACAAAAGCAACAGGCAAAGCTTATCAAAAATCCAATGCTGTCAGTCAGTCAGCCAGCCAGCCAGGCTGTCTGTCTGTCTGTCAGTCAGTCTGTCAGTCTGGGTGGGTGTCAGTGAATCGTTGTCGGTGTGCTTCAGGCCGCGCATAATGCAAACAGCAACAAACTAAATTCAAGCCACAGCCCTCCAAACATAAACATAATCCAATGAAAGTTCAATACATCGATACAGTTTTATCCAGCACGAGGCCAGGCTCCGAGCTCAATAAATATGGGATGGCACTGAGAAAAATATTAATGCGCTGTGCACATATTGCGAAGCGGTGAGAGAGCTCTGATAAATTGAAACTGAAACAAAATGTAAGCGAATTGTGTTGTATTGAATGTTGGTAGCCAAATCGAATAGCATTGGCACTCAAAAAGTGTTGCCTACATTCCAGCGCGCAGACGAGGGCCTGGGCAACGGGCAACGGCGCACAGGGCGTATGCGCAATCAATCATGAGCGAATTCAATTTCGACAGCGCGCAGAGGCCTCACTGTGCGTGAGTGTATGTGTGTGTGTTGGTTTGCCTGCGACTGTGTGTGTGTGTGTGTGTGTCTGTGTGTGTGTGTGTGTGGCTTGTTGAGCTGGTCAGAGGCGTAGCAGGAAGCTCTCTCAACGCTAGGCAATTGCGTTTCGCCATTGGCTTCAGGCCATCTGCTTGGGCAGCCGCACAAGTCCTGGTGGCTTCTTCTCCGTTGGCATCTACTACGCGCTTAGCGCTCATTAAAATTGACAAATCATGCAGAAAATGTGTAAATAGCAATTAAAAACTCTTCGCACTCACATGGCGTATACGCAATGCCAACGACGACGACCAAGGTCAGAGTAATTTAGATATTTTCGAAAATCGAAAGAGTTGAAGCGTAAACTTCGAATATGCAAACGCAATAAACGCAATTCGCAATTTGCTTCATAAAGGAGATCACTTGTGGCTGGTGATGAATTGACTCATTGTTTGATTGATAGTTTTCTAAAAGTGAATTGGCTTGATATCCATGTCATCTGAATTGTATCTCTCAATCATAAACTGCTCACATCTGTTACAGGGTATTCAGCCAACATGAACTTTACTTTTGGGCACAGAGCATTCTATCTTTTATCTTTTGTTTGCCTATTTCTTAACTTGGCTCCTGAGTTAGGCCACAATTTGTTTTACCCAGAGACTTGCCCGAAAATATTGGCATTCATTTTGGCCCATTTTGTTTCCTCTGTTTGCCTCCATCTTCGGCGTGATTTCTCTTTTCATTTTTTTTTTTCTGTTTTTTGCCCATTTAACCTAAGAGCTTTTCATTGTATTACTTTTGCGCTGCTGCCTCTTACACTTATCGGCGCAGCAATTTAAATTTATCCTAGACCGTTTTAAAACGCTTGATGTTGCCTTGAAGGTGCTTTACGCAAAACCGACCAATTTGTGCGCCTTATTTAATACGATTGGGTTTTAATTACGGCTGTTTTACAATAAATACATACAAATATATACATGCAGAAAAATGAAGGGCTGAACCGCATGATTGATTGCCAGCTACTTGGAGTATTTTGCGGTCGCTGGCCGTAAACAAAACCAAACAGCCTCAAACTAAAGCCAATTATATAACGGACAGATCAACCCTTATAAAAAAATATATATATATGTATATATGGTATATATTAGTATAGATGCGTGGCTGCTACATTTAATGACCCGAATCGAAGCTCTGTCGCAGTCGTTGGCTCAGTGGCATAATTAAAATGCTCTTCTGGTATTACATAATATGGTGTTGCAGTTCAAGTGGAGGCGCCCGCTGTTATTGCCCAAATGTTTACCAAATGAGTCTCTAATTGCTTTCAGCTGTACTAAGTGTCGCGTTCACGGAGTTCAGGGCGTACAACAAGGGCTGAACACCAGCCATAGAATTAAAATGAGAATTAAATGAAATACTTTCCCAGTATGGAAACTGAAAATTACATTCACTTTGTGCGCAATGTACTCGTACAAATATTAAATTACAATGTATATTTTGGAACTCCATTTTAATACTTTCAAAGTAACTGAAAATTACAGCCACCCGTACGACTGTTTTCCAGGGAGAATTTAAGCTCAAATATAAAATTACCATGAATATTTTTCATGTCGATTTTCAAAATAAAAAACATTCCCAGTATGTTAATTCAAACACTGAATTGTATTCAAGAGAAAATTAAGCATTACATTGAATGTTGATGCATTTTCAATGAATTGATTGGACCACAAAAAGTTTATTTTTACTTCTGCAGCTTACTTATTGAATATTTAATAAATATTCGCGCGACGCATATGAAATATTCTCTTTTTAGATAAAATAATATTTTGTGAACATCAAATATATCCACAAATATTCTTAATGGGAACAAAATTCTATTACATTTAAAAGAATTTTATACATGTGCAAATAAGTGCATTAATTTTAGTTTATATATATAAATATATATTCTATATATAAAAATATATTTTTATTAATAAAGAATATAAACTCCTATTAATATTAAATACTAATATTTTATTTATTTATATATATTGTTACGCTAGCTAGCTAATATGTTTAATATGTTTATTTAATTTTCAACAATTTCTTTTTGTATTTTAAATATTTTATTCAAGGCACGCAAACATTTCAAAATTGAAATTTGTTTAACGATTAATAATTCCACATATCAGAGCTGGAGACCAGGGCTGTGATCCTGCATACAGGGCTACAGAGCATATATTTAGGCTCGAACTGATGAAATGTACATAACTTCATTAGAAGATAACTGGAAGAGTGCAATATAGCAGAGAACCTCACTTATTTCAATGGAATTGGTCTCATATATGTTATTGAAGATTCAAAATTGTATTGACGGCTACCTCATCCGGGTCGACACTGACGCCTGTATCTGCAAATACTTCTGAACATTCTCAGCAGCCAAGTCGGTCGAGTGGTAGAGTCACTTATGCTCCATGCTCCAATTACACGCCCTGGGAGAGCATGTCATAATAATCATATTTCTGGTTGAAGGGAAATTTAAATAAAAGGCGTCGTCGTCTTCGGAGTGATGGGCAGCTCAGCAAAATTCGTTATAGCTCGAACATGTGCTCTTTGCATAAATTTGCATTTTTATTTACTTCAAATTACCAGCCTATTGTTCTGCTTAGTCTCAGTATTTATATAGAAGTATTTATATAAGTATATAGCTAGCTTTAACCTTTCGAGTAATCAGAGAGTCTTCTATTTTATCCTATAAGCATCCCAGCTGTCAGCCATCACAGGAACTATATTCATTTATAGATTGCAATTTCATTGTTATAATATTTAATTTCTTTGCTGCTGTCTGCTCGTCGTCTTCGTGGGCGTGTCTGGCTGTCCGCCGACACTCGCCTTACTTCACTCGATGCCATTTTATGGGCGCTCCTCGCTTTATGAAGCACACAAACGACGCTAGTCCTGCGCAGGAGCCTATCAGACGAGCTGCACTGTTTCACACCTATCTGGCAATTAATTTGGGGCAAGCACTTGAGTGGCGAAACGCTTTGGGCTGCTAACTGACGGAGGCCGTAAAATCAATGCCACATGTTAAATATCGTGGGAAATACACAAACACATACAACTGTAGCTGCTGCGACACGCACAAACTCACAGATTCACAGGCTGCCAAAAATTCGGTCTGCACAATACATAATGAACATTGTTGTTGTTGTTGTTTTTGGGTCATAAAATGGCGAAAATACTTGGGGTACACAAAAGCCGTCGGCGATGACGAAAAGTCAACTTTGTTGTTGCTGCCACTGCCGCTGCCGCTGCCGCTGCCAGCGCCATAAAGTATGCAATATTTATTTTGTACAAAACATGTGCAAAGCATAACAACAGCAGGAGCCACGGCGCGACTTAAGCATACCCTATATATGAGCACTTGGCCAGGCTCCATCATCACAACGATAATGAAACTAACATAAATAAGGCATATTCTCAAATTAGATGGGGGCAGAGCTGTAGTTTGTGAATACGTACATGCGAAAGGAGTGCGCTCCACCTTGCCTGGATAGCCCTCTCGCTCCACGCCCGGCGCATGGCACGACAACAATGTCGACTACAAAAGGGACTGCCATTAAAAGAGGAAACCAAATGAGCGGCGAATGAGTGCGCCTGAAGGATAAGTTGCACATAAATACAACAATTTGCTACTGTTTCAGCCTGAACGCATTTCTGATTACGGCCTTTGCTTCTCGACTCCTGCCTTCTGCCTCCTGCCTCCTGCCTCCTGCCTCCTGACTTCTGGCTCCTGCCCTCCGCACTTCGACTCTCCGACGTAGTCAACACATTAATTGAAATATTTATGAGCTTTCCAGCTACACTCGCAAAAGAATAAATATCATCAGGTATGTAAGGCCGTTGTAAGCTGTGTGTACCAAACAAAGAACATCTTGTTTTTGTTTTTTGTGTTTGGCTCTTTGTTTTTGTTTTCATATCCGTGTGCCCAACGTGAAGGGAGTATATTGGGCTTCATTTGTCTTTAATATTTGGAGGCTGGCATGCAAAGTCATCTTTTAGAAATCTAATTTATCACAAACAATTGCAGACCAAAAGTGCACAAATAAAGCCCGCTAGATAGCAGGCAAATTCGAAAAGGAATAGATTAGATGGCTCACAGGCTGTAACTACCTAGGACTCAACCTTAACAACTCGAGGATTAAAGCAAACTGTGACAGCAAAAGCAAATTTTATATTTAATATATTATCTTAATAACTAGAAAATCTAATCAAGCAGCAACATGCGTTGTAGAGTACAGAGTACTGACATGTAGAGTACATAATAACAGAGTTGAGATATAGCTAAATAAACTTACAAGTAGATACTACGATAGATTGTTGAGCCATCACAGCATGCTAGCAAGAAGATCACTTATGCGCTAACAAAAAGGACAAAACATACAAAAAAAAAAAACTCTCTAAAGGGCTCTATCCTATAAATAATTAAGCCTGAAGGAACTGAGCCAGGATAACCAAACTTCAATTTGCCGAAGCTTGTTGTACTCAATGAATTCGAAAATGTTTTCTTAGTCTTTAGTTTCAGTGTTTGAGTGAAACTGATAAAAGATATTCAGAGCACGCTTCAATAAAATAAGACAGCTCTGCTATTAAAAGATAAAAGTCCATAACAGATAAAAAATTGACTATCCATTGGCTTTTCTGAGACTATGCTAAAGTCATAATAATAGTTTAAAAGATCAACTTATTTAGAATCTATATAATTCATAATAGTAAGGGACTTATGCAGCTTAAAATGACATAGAATATATTGTGCTGACTTGAAGTTATATATGAGTATTTGACTTGATTATGTAATGAGGACTAGAGTAAATATATTATTATCTAGCATAAGGCTTTTAAGCTAAACACTTGCTTATATTTTACTTAATCACTTACTATGATTTCAATGTCTCTAATAAAATAGGAACTAATCCTGACATTACCTCTCCTGCTCAAAGTGCCAGGTGCGCCAAAGTACAGCAGACTCAAAGTGACTGTAGATTAAGTTTCAACTAGCCAAGTTGAATAAGCTGGCGTCTTGGCTTTGTGGGCGTGTCTCTTAAGTTTTTGAGATTTTCTATAAATTTCTGATGCTGGAAAGTTTCAAGTGCACAATGTCAAATGAGGTTTTCCGGCAGTTTGCTCTTCCGCTAAATGCATTGACCCATGGGAAATGTCAAGCCCCATTTGCTGATGTTATTTTAATGAAGTCGGGCGCAATTTCGATGTTAATTAGTTGCGAGCCAACAAATATTTATCATAAATATTTTAAAATGACACGGCCGGGGCATTTATTTGGTTAATATTATATCATTTCGCTGCGCTGTGATAATATTTTGCATTCCGAGCAGAGCAATTGTTTGTGCTTTTGTTTATCAGCTCGTCTCACAGGTGAATGGCGCTGTGATGTCTTTTGATGCGAATCGCTAGTTCAAGTTCATTAGAACGTGTAAACAACAGCTACAACATTAACAAAAATACAGCCACACATGATTCCATAATGCCCCCAGCCAGTCATTGGAGTGTGGGCGAAAAAGCAGTGAGCTCATTGAGGCATGAAATTAGTATAAAGTGTATAAAAAAACATTCATTGCTCGCAATCGTAGGTTCAATCTTGGACTATTTCAACTACATTTACCGTAATAGCCCTGACCATAACCATAACAAATCTATCAAATTTTATATAAAATGTAAACATTGCAATATTTATTTATGTGGTTAAAGATCTAAAGCGAAACAAAAAGTTTTTCCTATTGTTAAATTGATGAAACTCTTTTTTGGCATCCAACGTGAGTTAGTTTCAGTTTCAAACTTTCCGCTATTTTCTGATTTTTACAAATTTGACTTGACCAAAATCTCATCTACATTCGATTGCTTAAAATTATTCAGTATCAATAAAAATATATTGCCTAATGTGTATATGGTTCTTATGCACTATATAGATTCACTATAGTTTTATAGAATAAATGGATCAGATGGGTTATCACTTAACAACAGATGATTTTATCATTATTGAATCTTTTCTATATTAATTACCATTGACTAAAGCTTGGCCACAGCAATTACCATTTGAAAATCAATTAAACAATGTGACAAATAATTAAATATATTATAAAATGTCTGGTTAGCAACAAAGGTTTAGCTAAGTTAGCTTGGTCATGTACCAAATGATATAAACTAGAAACTGCCCCTGGTATGTGCACTCTCCAAGCTTGATTGGGTAGTAGGCCAATAAGAGATTAGAGGGAACAACAATGCGATGGCATTGAGGCTGCCGATAGTTAGGTAAGTAGAAGGCGAAGAAATTTAGAAGCATTAGCTGCGGAAATACTCTAAGTAGAGAACGAATCAAAGCCTCCTACAATTGTGAAATGAATCTGACTAAAATGGACCAACAGTTTAGAAGCCACACTACTAAATGCTGTGTTGGACGGATAACACAGCGCAATATGCTCGTGGGATGCCTACTCCGCGCCATAGCCGATTAGGCTAGGCCTAGATAGATCAACTGTAAAGTCTCCTTTCCCATCTGAGTATGTTTATAAGTCTTCTTGAGTACAGCATCCGATTTGGGTTTCCCTTACATTTCATGTTATTACGCTTAATCTCTAAATAAAGGGACTAATTAATTACACCAAATGTGTTGTTAAAGTATAAAGTTGATGTACAGATTATACACTTCATAATGCAAGGTTGTTGCAATCTTATATTATTGAAAAAATGCCATAAGCTATCTAAATCAACAAAAATCTTATATTCTAGTCTCAAAGCAGTAAATGGACGAGAGAACAAGTCAATAAACTCTGTGCGTCTGCTCGAATCAGCTAAAGAGCGTCCTCAATATTCGACATTATTCGATTGGCCACACAGAGCAAAAGCCGGCAGGAAAACTTTAGTATTTCCAAGGGATTTCTGCCTCCCTGCTCTGCCAGAAGGCAGTACAGAAGTACGAACAACACTGAATTTATCTGTTTACATTAATATTAAATTAAGATGGAATTTAGCAATATAGAAAACATACTGATTGACTGAGCTTTTCTCTGAGTTATTCGTCTAAAAAACCATAACGAAATTACTCACAGCTTATTTGTATACCCAATGCAAGGTATTCGCATTCGCATGGACTTGGTTGAAGTTGTCCGAATTTCTCAACTTTCCATATATGCCATAATAAATCTTTATTTAGTATAGCGCAGCGAATTGACAATTATTGAGCAGTTATTGATGTCAATTAAGAGCGCTGTGGCAGGCGGGCGGCTTTCACGCACTTTTTATGGGGCCTCCCAATACGTTTTCTCATCGTTTGATTGCAATATTGCCATTTATCAGTATCAACAGAGACACATAATTCAATTTGCACAGTGGGGTGGGCATGGGATGGGGGTTAAATTCAATTGAATCAATTGAATCAGTGGCCGCCCAATCATAAATTCAAATCGGCCCAATTATGCAGAAGCGGAACAGAGAATTCATGTTGCTGCAACCTGCCGCACGATGCTGACGTTGACATTGCCACATTGATTGATCTGGTGATCGCGAGCCGTGAGACACTGTGAGAGCCACCGTGAGACAGAGTGGCTGACCCTGCCCCCTTTTGGCGCGCCCAGCCCCCCTGGAGCACTTGCCCACTTGGCCGCAGCGAGCGCTGATCGATAGCTTGATGTATGCTTTTGCCATGTGCCGCTCGCGCTGGTGCCGCTGGATCAATTAAATTGAACCGTGCTTACGTTGAGCGAATGTATATATATATATATATATGTACATATGTGTATATGATGTAAAGAGAAGCAATAAACCCGCTGCTGCTCCGCGTGGGATATACCAGCAGAGCAGCTGACGCGACTCGCTCACCCCCTTTCTCTCTCTCTCTCTCTATCACTCTCTCCCTCTCTCTCCCTCTCTGTCTCACTCAAAGAAAGCGCCGTGTAATTGATGCGTGCGTCGCGTGTTTTGCCTGTTTTGTATTGAGCGCTGCTCTCGAGGGTCGACGCGATGTCAATTGAGTGGTCAGTGGCCATCTGGCAGGTTGCTCTCAGCCTAGGTGAAACCGCAGCAGCATCAACTAAATAAACTGACAAGTGTAGCGGGCAGCACTCGCCGCACTCGCAGCATTAAATTATGTTGGCCAGAGGCAGCCTAAGCGAATTCAAGGACATGGACGTGCTGATGCACGCAGGCCAGAAATAGCGTCAACGACAAGCGCACAAAAGTATGCAATAGAAAACAGTTGTGCACCACCCACACGCCCACACGCCCACACGCCCACTGCCCCACTCGTCAGCTCTCCACTCAAATGAAATGCAATTTTAATTTCATTACACTGCATTTCCACATTCCACTAATTTGTTTTGGTTTCTGTTTAGTCCTGTCTCGCTCTGTCACTCTCCCTCTCTCTCTCTCTCCCTCTGTCGCTCACTGTCTGTGCGTTGGTTGAGATTTTTAGCGCTAACATTTTCAAAGTTATTTTAGTTTTCGCCTGTCTTCATCTGCGAGCCATTAAAATGCATTAGGCGTGCCAAAAGTTGCATGAATGCTCCCGCACATGCCGCAGGGATTTCAAAGCCCAGCAGGAGGCATATGCGCCGTGCAAATTGCATTAGGTAAAACACTTTGCAGCTAGCTAAGCTAAAATATTTTAGCTCCAGTTTTAAGCGTCTTAAATCAAACAAAAAGCACTTAGATCATTAATATTTTCGCATAAATCCGTTGGGCAAATCTTCAAACTGAGAGATTTTCTCTAAAACTCGTGTTAATCTATGAATGAATTTATGAATAGTTTTATCAATTGTAAGCTAAATGTATTTTATTTATATTTAAATGATAGATATATATATATATATATATATATATATATATATATATATATATATATATATATATATATATATATATATATATATAGATTCATGATTTCCAAATAGTAAAAAGTTTCCTTATTTAATTATCAATTTATACGGTAGCTATAGAGCTAACTTTAGGGTTTAGTTTATATGTGAATAATGAAAATATATGGCAACGAAATATGATTGTTCTTATTCTATTATTCTAATATACTAACGAATGCCTCACAGCTAATTACTCAAGCATGAACATGTCATTGACCTCCAGGCGCCGTCAAATGGATGGCGTGAGAGCATTGTGGAATTTATGACCATTCGCAACGTCAAAGCGATTGAGTATTGAGATACAGAGAAAGCACTTGTCTACTACTTCTCAAATTGCACGCAGTGGAAAGCTATGGCAATAAATCTAATATATTAGATACGTCTATTGAATAAAAGAACGCGCTCTTCGCAGAGCCCCATCAGCTGAGTAGAATATCAAATGTTGTGTCTTAGGCAGAATGCTTTTGCTAAATTTGGATTCACTGAAAAGGAATCCTGTTCATTATAGACTTCCTCCTGAATTAAATCGGCAGTTGAGACACCCACACAAGCTCAATTGTAACTGCAATCCACCACTGTGGCTGCATTAGCCGCCTTGCAAGCCAACATCATGTATAATAAAATATACATTTATTGCCTCAGGTGCATAATTTAATAATGGAAATAAACTCGAACAGAAAGTGACGTAAATTTCGGATGCAGAGTAATGCAATTGGCATCATTTAATGTGTGTTTCAGCAGCTTCCTGCATGCACTTTGGGATACAATTACGTTACTTGGAGATGATGCTGATCCAGGCGAATAAGGATAACTGCTTGCCCTGGGGCGAGGAACCTGCGCCAGTTGAGTGGCCGGGGCATTGCAGACATTGTAATCGCAAAGCAAGCGTTGAAATTAAATTTAACTACCGCAGCTGAGGGCTCGGCTGGTGGCCGGAACTCTCTCTAATAGTGCACATTAATTTTTAATTTCACTGGGGAAGCAGATGATTTCCTGGCGCCGCGCGACTGCCCAGGTACGAGAAGGAAAAACTGAAAGAATAAAAGAAAAACAGTGGGGGAAACGGGCGTAAATCGCGATTCTCGCACTTGGTAATTATGCGCTTATCCGCTGTTGCCCCATTACCAACTGCCTGCTGCTGACTTGCTCTGCCCCTCACTCCACCTCTGCGTTCCCTCTCGCTCTGGCTTGTAGCTATCCGCGGTGCTAATTTCATTTAGCATGCAAAGCGCGCAGTTTTCGCCATCTGCCGAGCCGAGCTAAAAAATGCGTTCGATTGAAGCGCATAAAAGCCAAAACAACAACAACAAACGAGACGAAACAAAACGAAACGAAACGACAATGTAAAACAAAATTTGAAAATCTCATTAAAAGTTTTTGGCGTTTGGCATTTCTTGCCCAGATTCTCGACAAGGGCCCCGCAATTACTGGGAATAATCGCCCAAGGCTGCGACGCAGGCTATGCAAGTGCCTGCATGTCCTGCCGGGCTGCGAGGAGGATCTGCTCGAGGGCTGCTCAGCGCCATCCATGCGTGTCCGAGAGCCTCGAAACTATCCTGCCTTTAATTGGCGGCCAGCAGCCGGCGAAAAAGAGTCTCGTGCCGCACGCGACTCACCGGAGCCTGGGAACAACTACAACTCCAGACATTAATCGAAATTGGGAACGAAGAGGAAAAGTCGAATAACTTGTGAGTGTGTGAGTGTGAGGGTGAATGAAAGTCAACTGTGCTACTGAGGCATCCACTGACTGTGTGGCTCCGCATTGTTGTTGGGCCCACATGCCCCTGACATTTAACGTGAATAGCTGCAACAACATCAGGAGCCAATGCCAAAGCTGTGTCTGTACCGCTCGATGATTGGCTGCTGCAGCTGCAGGGGAAATGTTTGTATTTGTTGTTGTTGTTGTTGTTGTGGTTGTTATTGTTGTGCTAAGGACATTCCTGTAAGATTCATATGTGGCATATCGATGAGCCTCACTTACCTTAGCTGCTACATTTGTTGTTGTTGCTGTTGCTGTTGCTGTTGTTGTTGCGCTAAGTCCCTGGCGAATGAAAAGCTCTCAACTTAATCTGAACATAAACAAAAACACGTTGCTTTGCATTGCTTATTGTTGTTATTTATCTAGTTGTTGTCGCCGTTGTTGTTGTTGCGGTTGTTGTTTTTGCTTTTGCAATTGTTGTTATTTCGGTTGTTGCAATCGCACATAGTTTTTAATAATTAGTATGCAAAAAGCGAGCGGGAAGGAAACTAGCGAATTGCTGCACAAATCACGCACTTTTTCGCACAGTGTATCGTGTCGTGTGGTGTGTCGTGTATGTTGGCTTAAATCCTTTAGGCTGTCGCACAGGACAATATTTCATTTAATTTTCACAAATTTATTTCCAATCTCATTTCTGTTGCAGCGCTTGGCACTCGGTGCGTTTCAGCTCGTGTCGTGTCTAGCGTTTGCAGAGTCTGTCGCCCAACTGAGCTCGCGCTGGTCGCTGCCGAGCAGTCCAAGCCTACAAAATTGCAAACGGTAATAAGCACAAGTCTCTCTTTCTCTCTGTTTGTGTGTGTGTGTGTGCGTGTGAGCACGAAGGTTTGTTGGACAGAAACTGCACATGGCCTGAAGCAGCAGCAGCAGCAGTGGCAGCAGCAAAAACGAAGGGAAACCACGTGAACAGTCAGCGACGGCAGCGATAGCTACGCATCAGCTGAGCCAGACAGAGCGAGAGACAAGCAGGTATGCAGACAGAAGCCTAGAGGGAAAGAGATAGAGAGAGACTCACAAAGATGCGCTCTCATAATGCCGCTCTCAAAGCTTTCTCTCACTCAGCCGCTCTCTTGTGCCCTGTGCCAGCCAAGCTGACGACGTTTGTCTGCGTGAGTCACCATCACCTGATGTGTGTGTGTATGTATGTGTACATACATATATATATGTGTGTGCGTGTGGGTGCTTGGCGTAACTTTTTGGTTGTTGTGCACTTTCATTGTTGTTGTTATCTTGCAAAAAGCCGGTTTGAAGTTGCCAACATTTGCTGTGGAAGCTCACAAAGGAAAGAGAGAGTGAGCGAGCAAGAGGGTGAGTTTGAGAGGGAGCAACGAGGACGCAAGGAAAGGGCACATAAGCCACACAAAGGTGGCAGCTACAGCGGTCCTAAAGGGTTCCTAATCGGAGGAATTGACGCTTAGGCAGGTGGGCTTATAAATGATAGATGAAAGTAGAGACAGTTGATGGCTTAATATATGACTTTGGTTTGCGAAACAAAGGGTTTAATGAGGACGAAACACTTTTTGAAAAACTTGTCGGAAATGACGCAAAGTAAATTTATTACAATTGTACGGAAACTGAATTCTTAAATTATATAAATTATACAAATCAAGATGAGAGCAGATGAAACAATGTATTTACAATTTTAAATTAATTAATTACATTAAGTCATGTGAAGTTATAAGCTTAAATAGATGTATAGGGCCTACCCTATGAGCTATTATATAAGTGCATAAAACGCTTCGCTTCTGTACTTACCTATCTTAACTATTCGATACCAGCCGCTGTCCATAGACTTCATGTGGCATCCTTAAGCCCACAGACACCGCGGCGTCTGCTCTCAGAGCGATACATTGTTCTCTCTATCTCTTTCTCTATATCTATCCCTTACTCTCACTTTTACTCTCACTCTCATCTCACTTCACATGTACTTTGCACATGTAAAACGACGATATTCGGTAGCCAAAAAGGCGCCGACGTTGGCCCAACACACACATACACACATATACGTATATACATAGATACGAAGCCGCTGCCCGCCCCATTGCTTGTGCTCAATGAAAAGCTCTCCCAGCTATAACGCCCAGCTTCCTGTAAAGCTTTCTCTGCAAACAGTGGAGCAAATCAAAGATTAAATTTAACACTACATATATACGATGAAAAATTCTATTTCATTTCAGTTGTGTTTAGACAATTCCCAAATTAAATATGTTATAAATAAAAATATATATAAATAAATAAATATATTAATTATTTAATAATTTGATAGACATATATTTAATAAAAACCTTATTTTAAATCTAAGTAAAAATCAATTGCTTCAGAAAGTTAATATTATTTAATTTGGCATGCCAGCTTACCATATCTGCTCCACTGTGCACAGCCCAAAAGCTGGCAATGGGAAGAAGCGTGTGGTGGGCGTCGAGCGCGGGCTGCCGACCCATTGGGCTGAAGGCCGTTGCAATAATTTTGCATTAGGAAAGGTTAGTTGTGGTTGTCTGTTGTTGTTGGCAGTGGTGCATGGCTGCTGCCGCAGTCGGAAATTTGTAGCAGGCCAAAGCTGCGCTGTGCTTTTACCGAGCTGTGGGCCAAGCGACACAGTAGACCTTGACAGCGCCCCCGACCAAGTCGTGAATTGTTGCAACAGTAAAGAAAGAAAAATACAAAAATAAGAAATAGAATTCATATAAATGAAGCCGTCGCACTTTTGTAGTTTGCTCACCTGTCGCGGTAGCAACCAAGGGGATGTGGTGCAGAGGCAGGGGCAGTGGAAGGGGTAGAACGTCAGTCGTGTCAGTCGCCATTCTGCCCCGGCAACTTTCACTTTCAATGTGTGTCGTCCTGGCTGTATAATTGCCGCTTTTTGAACTGCAGTTTTGATTGTTGTCTGTGCTGCAGCTCGTGCAGTTGCATTAAAAATTGATTAGCAGAGCCTTGCAGGAGATGCTTTTAAGTTTTTCACGTAATTGAGAAAGTTTTAGGTTTGCTGTCTCGTGACTCAAGCAAACAATAACAGGAAGGACAACAGTGAAACGCTGAATCTTTTATAAAGTTGGCCGAAACAAATGAAGCATATTTTCTGACAGCTCAAATCCAAAACATACATGAATTGCTTAAATATACATCAAATAAGATAAATTTTTATCTGAATTTGCTTGTAGATTAAGTAAAGCAACGTTTTTTCAAGCAGAAAATTTCACAAGCAAAGTGCTGACTGAATCACAATTAACTGATTTGGATTTGCAATAAATCAATTCTATTGTAATCGTTATTTGTATTTAATATATCTTTTTAGTTTTATTTACTCATTTTTGTATACAAATAAATTAGATTTCTTCGGTTATTCAATTAGGCACTAATTTTAAATTTTCAAAATTAGAAAGCAGTACTGCATCAACACAAAGCAGTGCACTGAACAAGCTGTGTTCATAGCGCCACTGGTGGCGAGCACAAGAATCATTGTCGACTATTAAGCCATACTGGTTTAAAACTCGGCTAAGGCATTGTTGCTACGAACTGTTTAGCTTGCGATTCTTGTCAATAGAGGGCCAGGCTTAAGCGCGCAACTCAAATAAACACATTTTAATAAATTTACCATATCTGAATAACTTTAATGCCTTCATAAGATATATAAACCATACTCTAGACTATTCTTATGTCAGAGCCATGTATATAGTTTTAATAATCCAAATGCCTAACACACACGCGCCTATGCCATGCCCACAATCTGAGGCATCTCCAAAGTGCATGGAAAATTAATTCAAATCAGGAGCAGATAAAACAAAAATGCACTCATTTATCATCATTTTGGGGGAAAGCAATTGTGATATTTTGCTGCCAATTGCCAATTTTTCTGATTGGAGGCAAACACATGCACTAGCACCAACACAAACACACGCACACACACATACACACCCAAAATTGATTGCACACACTCTCATTTAGCCATATGCACGTTAGTATAATGATTGCTGATGCATAAGCAAATGGCGCAGATGTCGAACCTTTTCATTGGCAATTGTGCAAACAGACGAAGATGCAACAAGTGCCAGCCAATTTAGAATGGGCGTGCGGGCGTGTGGGCGTGGCCTATGCAGCCTGCAAGCTGAAGCAAAGTTTTTTCAAGCAGAAAATTGCACAAGTAAAGTGCAAAATTAGACTGAATCGCTGCCAAAGACTTTGTCTCAAAGAAATATACAGAGAACAAATACAAGCAAACATTACACACACACACTCACATGTATGCCTGATGAACGAATGTAATTTACTTTTGTTTGTTAATTGAGCTCATAGGTTTGGGCGCAAAGGAATTGGTCGGCCGTCAGGATATGCATTGTCCATTGAGGCATTTTCAGACATCAGCACTGCACTGCAGCAGGCGCACATTTTGATCCAATTGCTGCTATTAAACCAATAGAGGAAGTCACAACAGTTAATTAGCCAGACCAGAGGCGTTGAATGCCACAAGAAACCAATTATCTGCCTCAGTTCGGGGCAGAGCCAAGACTTTGTATTTAAATGCCAATTGAATTCGTTTTCATTCCATTTGCCATGTTTTCTCCATTCATTTTCGGCCGAGCATCAAACAAACGTATAAATCTGAGAAAATATTTAGTTCTTAGTCTTCATTTTACTTTCATTCACTCAAAGCATTTCTATAATCGTTGCTGATTAGTTTATCTGGCATTTTATTTACTTATTTTAACACTTAAAGCTGCTGCAATGCTCGTCCATTTTTCTCAGAGAATCGCAATACTGAAATAAATTTGAACTCTCAATTTTCGTTTAAAATTAATTTGCTGAGCGTGAATTCGAATTGTCGATGGATCACTGTAATAAGTTTAATTGATTCCTATTAATATATTCCTGAAAAGGCGACACTAAAGATTTCACGTTGCTCCAGAGTTGATTGAGATGCTAAATTCCTGCTGTATGATATGATAGCCATAAATCTTTGCATTTGAATCGACATGTGTAAGAGGATGTGGAAATCCAGATGGGAAGCCCTATCGAGCATTGCTACATCTGGCTGTTATTGATAAGTTGACTCTAGATATCGAATGTTTGGCTGCTTGTTATCACACTGCGGGCTGTATTCCATACACGGGGATTGGCTCTTACCTGGGCTGCTGTTGACTCTGAACCTGGCTGACAGCTCATAGCTGTTGTCACTATTCGCAGTGCGTCGCTCGGCTCGCTTTTTACTACGGCATTATTATCGGGCGCTCAATAAATATTTGCAAATTGAAATGTTAAATAAATGCGGCGCGTGTTGTTGGTGCCTGTCAAATGGATTTATGCAGTTAATGCTGTAAGCCGCGAAATCTGTCAGATCCGCTCGCCTATATCATTTGCACATATTTTGCAGCATTATTTAATGCGCTTACGGCGCGATGCTAACCAAACATTTATACAACGCTCAATGAGACTCTATTAATTCATATCAATATACATATACAATACATACATACGTTGATGTGTGTGTGTGTGTATTGCGCTACTAACGCTACACATAAATGCAATTAATTTTTTAAATTCGTAGCGATTCAATTAAATGTGCTGCACTTCAAGGGAAGGCAGATAGTTACTTGATTTTTATTTTTATTTAATTTTTTGTTTTTAATGTTTGTTGTTTGTTAATTTGCATTTAAATCGTGCTTGTGGCAGTTAATTATATTTTACAGCTAATGGCAAAATGTCAAAATAATTAAAACGTGCGTTACAACTGGCCAAAGCCGCCTGCAAAAAAAGTTTTATTGAGTCCAGCCGGGGGCAGTGGGCGACAAGCGAGGCAAATGTAGTTTGTAATTGACAACTGGTTGCCAACTGTCAACGCCGATTAAAGTGTAAATCCGCCTTATTGTAAATTAAATACAACTAAAAGCCAAAAGTTGCCTGCACTGAAGCATCGCAGTGCCTCAAGCAATTATTTATTTATAAGCGCACCACTCGGGTATAGCCGGCTGTAATCAAAGGGAATTAGACGAGTTGAAGGCAGCGAGTATTAATGACTCTTTAGATGATACTATACCAAGTGCTCTTCTGCTCCCTCACTGACTACTCTCCATGAGGTCATTTGGTCAATAGTGAAGCTAGGGATGTAGAATTGACAGTATATATTATACAGCAGTATACCCTGTATACAGGTCAGTGCTGGAAGCTGCTGAGTTGAAAAATCAGTTGTAAAATGTTGTGAAAAATTCTGAAAAAACACAGTGCAATCCTTCATTTGCTGGCTTTTTCTTTGTTACTTATTCTCACACATTACCTTATTTCTATGACGTTTAAGTCTGTAAAATATTCAGCTCGTTCCCCCATAGACTACAATATTAGCTTGAAAATATGCTACAAATTGGCTAGACGGGATTGCAAACATGTTAAATTTATGGCTATAGAATATTTACAAATTTTATGGGTTCCACCACTTTCAAATAGGCCAAATACAGCTATAAGTAGGCCAAGCTGGCAACACGCTTTAAGTAGATTTCTTATCACTTTTTAAATATGATATCTTCCATATGACCGCCTTGAGCCTGTACGTATTGTACGTATGTGCCCGCCTCTGTTCCAGATATAGGATTATATTCCCTTAGACAGTTCACTTAGAGTAGCTTTTCAAGCATCAATTTGTATACTGAGCTGGCTCACGCACATAAATACTTTAGACATCATATTACTACAGTCGACTTTGGCTGCATTAAATGAGTATAAAAAGGTCAGCTCTGGGGCAACATAATGAAAGCCAGTTTCTATCCATGGACATCCGCCTTACAGTCCGTCTACTAATTGTCCGCCTCTCGGCTATTTATTGTAGAAACGCATTGGCAATATTTCACAATGAGCGCACTCAAATCAGATCATTAAACGCAAATTTATTCACATTCAGGTCCAGCTATTTGTGAGCGCCAGTTGAGCATGTGAGCTGCAATTTAATTTTTGCAAAAACAATCATTTAAGCCCTCCAATTACGCGGCGATGTCAATTGAAGCGCCTAAAGTTGCGCAACATAATGCAAACGCAATTTATTATTAATGGAAAGCCAAGCACACGATTGGGCGGCGCCATTTGAAATATTTTGTAATTAGCCATTACGAAATGGGGCGAAGGCCCAATGCAGCTCGACTTGTCAGATACCCTGTAGAGCTGCAAAAACGGGGGAGAAAATTAGAGAATGTGCCAAGGTATAGAAAGTAACAAGTTACGATTGGAATTTACAAAATTATAAATAAATACATAGGGATCTGTATATATATTAGGGTTTCCTCTAGAAAACCGAAAGTTCAAGAGAGCGAAGAAAACTTGGAAAGTAAAAGTTGGAGTAACCATTAAATGAGAAGACATCAGAGGAGTAAAGAAATGAAATGAAATGAAAAGAGCAGGACAGACAATTTAAAATGACATTATTAATAAAATTAAATAAAATGAAAGAAAGACATAAGATATGAGCAGAAGAAAAGCAAACATATAAATAAAAGCAGGCGAAAATATGAGATCAGGAACAAAATTTTAAACTATAAAAGAATATGAAAGAAATAATATATAAGAAGAGCGAGGCAAAAGAAGTAAGCCAAAGAGAAGATTTAAGAGAAAGTCACAGAGGAATACAGTGAAAACTAAAATAAATATATAAGAAAATATAAGATATTAGTTTACAATAACAAAATTGAAGAGAAGAGCTTCCTAAAAATATAAATGATAAATGATAAGGATGGGAGGAAAAACAAATAGGAAAAAAAATATCTGAATTTATAATTCAGGGTGAAGTGAAAACAGAATACTAAAGCCTTAATGCTTGCCCATATAATATGTGAATTATTTTAGTGCAATACACAGTTCCAAAATAAGGCAAATGCATTTTTATAATAACTAATCTAATTGTATAGAATTAATATTATTTATATAAAAAAATAAAATGTAATATTAATATAAATATAAAAATTGCAGGTTGGAGCAATTATTATATACGAATTAATGCATTCCCATATAATATACGAATTATATTTGTGCTTTACAGTATAAAATATAAATAAAATAGCTAAATGCTTTTATTTGACAAATCATCTAATTATATGGAAGTATTAATATTAAAATTAATATAAAAATTAAGCAATTAAGCAATATAAGCATTCAGATCGACCACTGAAGAGAACTACGCAATAGAGTAAAATGATAAATTAAGCTGAAATTCCAAAGGCAGACATACTTCAGAAGATCTCCACTCACTCACTGAGCGAACCCTTGGCGCCATTAAGACTGGATATTTTTGTAATTATAAATTAAAATCTAATTAAATTAGCAGCCCGTCTGACAATTGACAAATCGGCAACATGATTAAATGATTGAATGTATGAATATATACATCATGCATGAAAAGGACAAAGGAACAGAGAGCGGAGCAGGGGCAGTGGCAGGGGCAGGGGCAGTGGCAGCGGCTGGGGAGGGGCAGGCGAATGCACGCTCAATCAGACAGAGGCCAGCGATAAACGTGTCACGCGTCAATGGCGCCACATAAACAACTTAATAATTGAATAAAAGGTGCAAACACACACGCACAGGCATGTATGTATGTGTGTGTGTGTTCTTTATATTGCAAATTCTGTAATATTAAGTGCTGACTCGGCTGGCGCCAGAGGTAGCTCGATTGGTTTATTTACAATATTTGGGAGTGTATGAAATATCTGAGAAGGATTTCGATTCAAGCACCCATGGCCGTATAACATTTATGCGTGTCTCATTAGCATATCGATATTGATTTTCTGGCTAACCATCAATCAACAAAACGCCATACACAAAATGAGATTGCAATGCAATTGAGGCTTCAAACCGCAGCACACGCCATGCTCGAATGCCTTAAAGCGTCTGCTTGGTATGCAACAATTTATGTGCACACAAACAGCCAACACACACATACACACACACACACACACAAACAGCCAACACACACATACACACACACACACACAGACACACACGCACGCACATACATGTACGTATAGCAGCCATGGTGCATCCTGCGTCTTTGGCTATTCCTGGCTCCTGCACTCTCCCTTTCCCTGTCTCCCTCGCGCTCCCTCTCTCTCTCGCTCTCTCTCTCTCTCTCTCTCGCTCTCTCTCTCTCTCTCTCTCTCTCTCTCTCTCTCTCGCACATTCGGCATTTGACTGGAGGGGACCTTGCCTTTGCGCGGCCATTTGGCTTCGATAAACAATTACGGCCACAGAGCGAAGTGAATTGGGCAGACGACAGGAGCAATTAACAATTTGCGCAAACGGCACTAATTAACTTTAAATAGGAAATATGCATATCATCGTTCTCTAACTTAATGACAATGGCTAGGTCTGCTATGCGCCTCCATATTGGCCGGCAAATGGCTGGCAATGAAAGCTAAATGGATTCAGTTATTTAATTATGAGCTGCTTTACTGATTTCATTGATGGTCATATTCAAATAAATATTTGCTTCAAGTGTTGATGATGTTCCCAATCAACATTATTATAAGCTATTTCGATTCCTTTTATGGTGCGGTGCACGATCTCTCACATTGTTTCTCTATTTCCATTAGACCCAGCTCCCTATTAAATGAAACGATATATCGAACAAATCCATTGACCTATCACAAAAATGAATGCTCATCGATACTATCGACGATAGCAGCGACTATCGGCTCTACTTTACTGTGTTGAAAAGTGCGAGAAGATGGAAATGATAGAAAATAAAACAGCAATGCAATTTATTTGCTCTTTCTATTATGCCTAGTGAATATAGAAGAGGAGTCAGAAGCCTGTTGGCTTATTTGTGATGTTAAGCCGTATTTAGTGCGGGCATGTCAGGCACCGTCCGTGGCGTGAAGGATAGAATTAGCTGCGTTATCTCCTTAGCTGTACCTGATGTGTCTGCAATCTCATTTAATTTGGTCTTATTTTTGGATATCATGAATGAAACAGTTATCTGATAAGCGAATAAGCGACTAAAACAGATGAAATTAGCGCCGTACTGAGAAGACATTTCTGGGTATGTAATCATCATATATAGTACACAAAAATTTTACAACTCTAGAAAAAACTCTTCTATACTATGGATTCCCTCTAAATTGGGGGTTAACTGGTGAAGAGCCACAAGCCGATGCTCTTGCCCTCCACCTGCAGCAGCAGTTTACGCCACTGATCACTGCTGAGCCAAACTAGGTAGAGGACTCAGCAAGCAGTGGAGGACCACTTCCAGCAGATGACGGTATTAGAACGTGCAGCAAGGGGGAAGTCGTAGATGGAATCAGCTGGATCAACAAAAACAAAGCGCCCGCACATGTGCGTATTTACTATATAGAGATATCAAGGTACACATAAATACATACACATGCATATGTATACATATGTATATGCATATAAGTTGTCAAGTTGGTTTTCTAAGTTTATAAAATTCGTATAATCAGCAACTTAAGAAAAATATATGTATTTCTGCTTAAGACCTTTACGAAATACAATGAGAGAATATCTTCTCCATCTAAGTGCGCCGCCCCTTCGCATTTCTGTTTTCATTTCACATGTTCCATACATAGCTCATATCTCAGATGAGATGGAGGTATCACAATTAACCTGCTCCAGCTCTACTTGAACTGCATTAGCTTATAGCTTCATTTGGCGAGGCCCCTGGGCCACTCACATAATAAACTAATTTAACAATTTGATATGCTGGCGAGAGCATTTTGAGTGAAGCTTAGGATGTCTATCATCAAGGTACTTGACATGCTTGAGTATGTCAGACATATATTGAATATATATATATCTAACATAATATTTAAACAACTAATTTATATATGTTATAAATTAATTATTCGACTATTATCTTCCATAGATTGCTCATGGCACAAAAGTTGATAAAGCACTTAGTACATGAATTACTTATAGATAGATTTGCTACATACATATATACACCTACCTATATGAACATATATATAATAAACATAAATCTTAGTTATACGCTGAATCCAAACCCGGTAGGGAATTATTTCAATACCTTCAGCCCAGTCGCTGCTCAGCTATTGATATGTATTTATAATACTGACTGAGTCGCCTGTCAACTTGGCATAGCCTGTCAAGCTGCCACCTGGCCGCCTGCCTCCTGTCATGCTCTTATGCCTCCTGCATAGTCGTGACCCAAATATTATGAAAATACGCTTCACACATTGTCACCAAGAAGCCAAAGGCATCTGCCACTGCTAGTTACACAGCATGCAGTGCGTCTTTTAGTGCCACGCCCACTCTGGGCTGCAGGCGAGCGCCTACAGACATGACACAATCAAGTGGCTGCCTCCTGGGCTGCATTCGTTGACTGACTTCCGCTCTATTTGGTGCGACAAAGTAATAGGAAAATTTCATACTTCCGCAAATCTTTGTTAAGGCGACGCAGCATTCTCGAGCTGCCTTCTCGCACTTGCCACGCCCACACGCCCCTCGCATATTTTGCGAGCACTCAATTATACGCTGAAATGAAGCTGCTCATCCAGCTGGGCCCCCGGCCAGACAGAGCGAGTCACAGCTGCTCCAGCTGCATTGCCCCCGTTCCCCCATTTCCCCGCTCTTCCAGCTCCAGCCAAGCGATTTAACGGCTTGGCTTGTTGGCATTTCATTTAAGTGCTGCCCCGAGTGCAGCGTATTTTGTTGTCATTGTTTGCTCAGAGTCCGCGTTTGTTTTCCTACCCAACCATTAGTCCCTCTGATTCGCTCCCTCTCCCTCTCCCTCTCTCGTTCTCGCACTGCCGCTCTCTGTCCGCTGTGGGATATCCCTACAGCTGGCCACTCGCTGGAATCTACTTTGCGCAGTTTCAGCACAAATGTAAATCAGTTATTGATAGCCCAAATAATGAACATGATTTGCTTCGACTATCATTCCAAAACAGCAGCAAAGTGGCAATCGCATTCATTATTCCAATCCCAATCGGAGCTGTATTCAGATGGCTGCTCTGTTCTAGGCAAAGTTGCAGCTGAAATAGCTCTACAATCTGAAACTTGTTTAATCTAAGCACTAATTATTTCATACTGAGCATCCTGGAAAACTGAACTCTTTAGAACCTTATGTACATGGCTACGGTATGAAGGTATATTTCAATACTATTATTATTTAATCTATTCATTTGAAATTTGGCTTCTTAACAACCAATTCCCCATTAACTATAAACATGATTTTAATTGAATGGCAAATAAATACAGTGCAATCCGAGTATAACGACTCCGCTCCCTTTCAATACTATTATTATTTAATCTATTCATTTGAAATTTGGCTTCTTAACAACCAATTCCCCATTAACTATAAACATGATTTTAATTGAATGGCAAATAAATACAGTGCAATCCGAGTATAACGACTCCGCTTATTACGGCGAAAATTCAAGTCCCCAGACAAAGTTCTATTAGCAAATTTATATGGCTACAGCGCCTTCCGTATGTAACATCGCGACGGCCCCTTAAGCATCGTTATAAAAAAATTCTACTGTAGAATTAAAGGAATCCACTTCCCAGCAATCTATTCACTAGACAACAGCAAGTATAAAGTTAGCTCAAGTGACTCTGACTTGAGCTGTGTGTTCAGACACGATCATATAAGGTTGCCCATATTCGACGGAACCATGTTTTTTTTTTTTTTTTTGATCAATGAACAATACAATTTTTTTGATGTGGTCGATAATAATCATATTATTTGGTTCAAGTAGACTTGTGGCGTGTAGTGCCCGTCTCTGTCAAAAGGTATAGGGCTGCCAGATGGGTCATTCGAATATGGAGAGCCCTGTATAGCAATGCATACTGAGAGAGGTAACGATATCCAAATATTTTTTAGAGAGAGAATATATATAAGTGTCTCATATGTGAACTCTAAAAATAGGCAGGGTCAATGCTGACCCTTGAACCCTCAGCTTAAAACCTCAGATCAACGCAGACCCTTACAATTTGCTGTGTTTAATTGTAATGAAGTGTAGAATCTATACATGAATCATGTACATCTGAATATTAAGCTGAATATTTTAACAATCCATTTAGCATAAGTATCAAACCCCTTATTTAGAGGGAACTCTTGGGGCAAGGCTTTGCCGCTTAAGCCGCCCAAGTCTTCTTGCTAGTATTCTGCGATGGTTCCCTTGCAAGGGATTAAGAATAAGCGATAGACCAATGCTGCTTAGGCGACTAAAACGGCAAGGCTTTGTTAAAACACTACACTAAGACCTCCACCACATGAAATCCTCATATCTCGATATGAGGTTTGGCTATGTAAATAATTTTTTAAGTACTTTATCTATGTACAGGTTCCACACTTAATAATAATAATAAAAAAATAAATAAATAAAATAATTAGCTGCGGAAATAGTTTAAGTAAAAAGAACGAAATAAAGCCTCCTACAATTTATACAGGAGGCTGGGTATAAATAACAAAGACTATCGGTATAAATACCCAAGATCAATACTAAACTGAACACATGTCTTATGGCTCTGCCTGAGCCTGAGACAAGTGTAGTCATTCACTGCGTGTGAATCAGTGAGTGATTCAGTCAGTCAGAAGTTCATATAGGGAATCCTCATTTATATTGTGCTCATTCCACTTCACAATCCGTTTAATAAACAAAACCAGATGCGACAGCTCTAACAGGCAACAACAACAGCAGCAACAGCTGCCGCAGCAGCTCAAAGAGACAAGCAAATGTGTCAACTCATAGTTGACAGGTGGACACGTGCATAGGTGAGCAGACGTGAACTTCATGTCCATAAAAAGCTAAGCAGCCGCAGCCGCTGCCGCTACCGCTGCCGGAGCCGGAGCCGCAGTCGGCGAGCAGCGAAAGTGTGCGAAATGTAGTGGCAAAGGCACGAAAAAGCAGCGACAGCCTTTTTACGTTTTGCAGCACTGGGAAAAAACCTTGACTAGATGGTGGGCGTGGGCGTGGCTGGCACGGGTTTTTATTTAACTCGCTTTTTGTTGGGCTCCTCCATTGCATTGGCATTGACTGTGCGCTGTAATATGCCAAACAGAAGCCCCAGCCAGCAAAATCCAACTGAGCCATTGCATATGCACAGTCCGAGCAAAAAACGATGTTGCATACTTTTAGGTGTCTGCGCGAGTGTGAGTGTGTGTGTGTGTGTGTGTGT
This sequence comes from Drosophila mayaguana, assembly GCA_037075325.1. Classification (NCBI taxonomy): domain Eukaryota; kingdom Metazoa; phylum Arthropoda; class Insecta; order Diptera; family Drosophilidae; genus Drosophila; species Drosophila mayaguana. The sequence goes on along the minus strand of JBAMCG010000121.1, from coordinate 4,929,410 downwards.
GTGTGTGTGGGTGATAAAGTGAAAGCAGCGCCAGCATGAAAAACTTTAACTACTTTTTCAATTGTTTGTAAAATGCAAATGCAAATGCGAAGCCGTCGCTCGTTCGTTGCTTGGTTATTCGCTCATGTCCTGTTGCCTGTGCCTCTGCCTGTGCCAGGTCCTGTCCGTCCTGTTGGCCCTGCCAACTGTCTGCCATTTTGCTTGTTGGCCGTATACGTTATGCATACAATATTTTTTGCTCTGTACACGCTAGCTCCCCCTTCCCTTCCCGTTCCACCCAACTCCCGCTGCCCGCAGCTGCCATTGTTCTCTCCCTTTCTCTCTCTCCCTCTCTCTCTCTCTCTCTCTCGCTCTCTCGAACGGCCGCGCATCGACTGCAGCTTAGCAATAAGGAAAAACATAAAGAAATGATAACGCTTTTAAGCCATTCCAATGACATTATAAGTTATGTGTGGGCATCTCTCCGTATGCATACTGCATGAGCTTGTCTTTATCTGCATGTGTGTTTGTGCCTCTGTCTCTGTCTCTGTCTCTGTCTCTCTCTCACTGTCCGTGTGCTTATGGCTTATTCAATTAGAAATTTATTAGCATACGCTGGAGCGGCCAAGCCTTTTAACATTTATGAATTGCGCCGGCTATTCGAGTTTTGTGATGTGTGAAAAGCGCATAAAAATATGCAACAAATTGTGTCTCCACGAATATCTCAAGTGGGCATGCAGACCGGCCAGGACCTTTGCTTCGAACACATTAGCAAGCAAATAGCAGCTCAAGTACTTTTTGAGCATTTCATTAGGGCCAAATGGGATGACTGAATAGCAGGCATTAGCTTAGATTTGGGCTGGTTTACATAATGTCTCCACTTGGCTGATTGCTGGGGCAGCTCGTTATTCCAGCCAACTGTCAGCTTAGAATCCAAAACACCATTTTACATTTTCTCAATTTTCAAATCTTATTAAATCAACATCAATTGAAATGTGACGCATGCGATAACAATCGATAGCTTTCAGTTTCCGGCCGCCGATAAATGCAGAGATGAGCTTAATACGAATCTGATATAGCTACGTATATTAATCAATCAAAAAAGCAATATATATCATGTCCGATCTGATAGATGAGCTCAAAGTATTATATTTATTTATTTATTTATATCTATAATATTTTTTAATTCTTTTAAAATGATTAAATAAATACCCTCGAGTCAGTCTCTGTCATTTGATACCCTTGAAAACAATCTGAGTGAACAAATTATGCGCTTTGGCAGGAGCTTAATTATTATTCGACGGCTTTAGTGAGTGGCCATTGCACGCCCTGTTGGTGTTGGTAGAGACATTGTTTAGGGCGGCGTTTTAGAGCCCTAACCACGGACCGCTAAACCACTCGAACCACTCGAACCACTCGAACCACGGCAAACACCTTTGCTGCAGGCCCCTACAGTGCGAATGCAACTGCAGCTGCAGTGGCGACTGCTGCAGCCGCGTGTGTAATTAGTTTTTGGCGTGTTGTTCGGCAATTTTGTGAAATTTCTTATTTAATGCGCTCGCAAGTGGAGTGCAAGAGGGCGCTGCCAAAAGCGTTGCGCCTAATTGCAGGCCGTCATATTTGTTTGCCCAAAAAAGGCAGACGATGTGAGAGTGGGCGCTCAGCTGCAAGTGGGGGGCGTGGTCGTTGTCGTGGATATGGGCATGCAATCAAGCCATTGCTGTCAATGCCAGCACTCACATCCCGAGCATATTTCTGTTCTAGCACACAAACACCTACCCATAGAGTGTGTGTGTGTGTGTGTGTAGTGGGGCAAGACGATGGAACAGGCTTAGCTGCTTAGCGCCTGGGCTAAGCAAATCAATCAATTTAAGAGCAATTGCCGTTAATGTGCAACGCCCGTTTGGCAGCTGTCAAAAGTATACACACACACACATACACACACACATCTATGCTGTGTGGGTTTATTAGCCAAAAATTGTTGCTGCGCAGCTTGAGTCCAAGTTCCTAGTTGGGGCTCATCACCGTAGGTCAATGGCTGGTCTGTGCCTGGACTGTTGATTGATGTTTTTGGATCGTGATTGCTCCTTGAGGCAGCCCCAATACTTATGAATGCATGCATAGCCATATTATGTAAGCAAATTGTAGTCTATTTCAGACAGCTTCTGTAGCGAACGTCTGATTGATGTCTGCTGTCAGGGCTCATAATTAGAGGCGCATAACCGGGCTACCAAATATTGGTTAACTACTCACGGTGGGCTTTGCTCTTCGGCTCATGGCTCCAAAAGCTGTCATCGTTACTACCTACACGGGGATTGGGTTAAATTCTCATTCAAATTTTCAATATATATTGATGTGTATTGATGAGCTGCCCCAGACAACATTCGTTTCCATTCGCAAATTCAATCATCGTTTTAAAAAGCTGATGCTATATCGAATGTTAATTATTAGACTATTTGTATAAGTAAGGGGTGAAATTAGTCAGCTTTTCAATTAAATTGCATTTGGGTATATTCCATATTTACTTTATACAGGCAAAAGCTATAAAAATGGCACATCCAAGGATCAGTCAGGAGTAAGGAGTAAGAACAAGAATTTCAGAAAGATAGTAAATCGACTCCTATCACACATAGACTAACATGTTTCCTTTGCAATTCTTATCAATTCGATTTACGTAATTAACACTGCATTGGGGAACATAAATATGCCTATACTTATTTCACTTGATTGCTTCCCTTTGTGTAAAGTTCTTATGATTTGATTCATTAATTGCATTCATTATATCCATTCATTAATTGCATTCAATATCGCTTGTCTACTTGTCGACAGATGATAAGATGCTTATAATATAATCCATTAAATAATTTGTTACTATAATTATAAACATATAAACGTCTATATCTGCAGCGGGGCTACCCCGCGCCATAACGAGAAGAGGACTCGAACGCCGCAAGGTCTAGATCTGAACCAAGTCTTAGCTTGAATGATGCTTGATCTGTGATTCTTACAAACCAAAAGATTTGTTTCCCATAACTTTGTATTCCTCGTCTGTCATTAAAGAATTATATTTAGTATTCAATTTAATTAATAATTTATTAATATGCAAATATACAAATTAAATAAATAGAAAAACTTAAAGTAAAAGAAACAACGATCAATTTATATATGTATAATATTTGTCTATATGTTCCCAAATGAATCATTAAAATAAATCTGGTATGCAATTGATATCTGATTGTTATGCATTAATAATAATAATAATAATAATAATAATAATAATAATAATAATAATAATAATAATAATATTAATAATAACAATAATAATAATAATAACAATAACAATAACAATAACAATAATAATAACAATAATAATAATAATAATAATAATAATAATAATAATAATAATAATAATAATCATAATAATAATAATAATGATAACAATAATAATAATAACAATAATAATAACAATAATAATAATAATAATAATAATAATAATAATAATAATAATAATATTAATAATAACAATAATAATAATAATAATGATAACAATAATAATAATAACAATAATAATAACAATAATAATAATAATAACAATAACAATAATAATAATAATAATACCAATAATAATAATAATAATTTATTATCATTAATCAGTCCATATTTTGTACTCAATTCAAAGTCGACTTGCGTTCGATTCAACTCAGGTGTTTTGGCCATGGAGTGGTAAAAGTTTTTGTCTTTGCTTCTCCTTTACTGCAGTTGGTTTGCTTCTACTCTGTCTGGAAAGAATGGCAAATAGTTGTCGGTAATTATTTCAATTTTCATTTACATTTTCGCAATAATATTTGAAAACTTTTTTGGCTGCTTTTTGCGTGGATTTTTTATTTCTGTTTATGAAACATTTTCGGGCAGGCAAAGTTGAAAACAAACGGAAAAACAAAGTTGCGTACAAAAAGCACAAAAACAAAGTGGAAAATGGTAAATGGTAAATGGAAAATGGAAAATAGGGCAAACAGAAAAGTCGACGAGGCGTGGAAATAACAACAACAACAAAAACAACAACAGCAACTGGGAACAATCATTGCAGATCGCCGGCTGCCTTTTCCTGCTGCCTGTTGGCTGGCTGTTAAAACTGTTCATTTACGAGTTTTAAACGTTTTCCCACACCCACACACACGCACCCGCACACGCACATGCACTGTGCATTGCTGTTGTTGTAAAGGCAGCGGGCGTTAAACTTAAACCAAAGCGCTCTCAATTTTAGTTAAGCAGCCTTTTAATCAACAAACTGTTGAGGCAGCAGCGCAATGCAACGGCACCTTCGCCAAGCACCACACACACACACGCGCACACACACGCGCACACACACGCGCACACACACACGCACACACACACTCCAACACTTCAAATTGGCAATTTCGCCATATCGGCAGTTTTGTGAGCAATCAATTTCGATGCAAATGCACTTGTACTTGACGACTAAATGAATGAGGCGAGTCTGCGGCCGGCGCAACGCGGCGTATGAGTAATGTTGGCAACAGACAGCAATCGGCAGACAGCAGGCGGTAGCCCGTTGACGCTGCCAATACCAGGACCGGTGCCAGTGCCAGAGCCAATGCCGGCGAGAATGTGAACGAGACAAAGGCAGACAACACGCATCATCATCATCATTAACAATGGCCAACAGCAGCAACACCATCGTCAACTACAACAACAACAGCAACAACACCTACGTGGCAAAAACAATTACAACACCAACACTGCGCATTCTGCGAGAGCAGGTGAAGGAACACACGGCCTCTCAATTGTTGTTTAATGAGAGCAGGCTTTACAAGGACTTGCCTGAAGAATCGCTAGAAACTGAAATGAAATATTTATTAAATTAAGTCAATTTATTTGCCTTGAATGTGACACAATTCTCCATGATTAAATTTCCTAAGTGGTGGAAATCTAATTTGGAATTGCTAAATTAATTGTCTGTAATAATATTATATGCATCAGTTTAGCTACTCACAATATATCCAATTTATATTATTTATTATTTATATATTAATAGACCTTTTCTTACTAACTAAATATTTATAAAAATTATTTGCTATTCTATGCTCAACTAATATAATATATAATACTTTTATTTATTTAAATATATACATTTAAATTATGTATTAATATTTATATATTAATAGACTCCCCTTTATGCTAAACAGATAATAGTAAAATAATTCTAAAATATTTTTATTTATATTACAACAATTTAAATTATGTATTATTTTTTATATATTAAAAGACTTACATTTCAGCTCCGGCATTCTTCTCAGCTCAAGTTTTGTTCTAAAATGTTGTCCTCTGGCTAATTATCTTGTTAAGTATTTTATTTGGCAATTTATACGAAAACCCATCAAAAAAGAGATCTAACCTGTTGGCAAACATTTTATCTACTATATATTCTTATTCAGATCATATAAATTACCACAAACCCTGCTGGGTTTCCTACTTAGCTGCTCTGTTAATTTTTGGATAGATATTTAGCAACAAATAACACAATAAACACAAAGAGCATGAATTAGGCTATAGAGTAGGGTTATTTAGGTCAAGAAATGTCCATGATGACAGCTATATATGGGTAAAACAAAATTTTTGACTTCACTTTGAGAACTTTTCATAAAAAATAATTAAATCTATGTTTATCCATTCTGTCTATCTATCTATAATTGTGCTTAAGATGCTGCAATTTGAATTTACACTTCTCTTACTAAAATTGACTTTGATGTTGTATATTCTATTATATATGCCCATAAGCTTGATTGGCAGGCAAAGTTCGTTTCGGCTCACGATCAAGAAATATCTCTTTCCTTATACTCCCTAAGTAGGCTCCAAACGTGGCCAATGAGCGATGAGTATTTAGCACTTTGTCCATTGGACGATTCTACTACTTTAAGGAAGCTATTCCTTGAGGCTTTGCCAAATATATATAGTCATATATCTGGCCCCTCACACACACATTCACATATACAGACGCTTTGCCTATACCCCAGTTTGGCGACTTTAAATTAACATCATTGCACTTGAAACATAAACAATTGTGCAGGAACTCCCCTAATTTCAATAATATAAACAGTTGAGCATAGACTGCCCCAAATTATGAAAAACTTGGGAATGCTAAATAAGAATTTTCAAATTTTCAAATACAGATAAAGATTCAACAGGTATAAATATTGCATTAGGAACTATTTTAAATTCAGTAGAGCTTAAGCTTAGCCGCCGACAACTTTACGAGAAATTTAATGAATGTGAATAAAAAATGCCCATGATATTAAAAAATTGTGCGAATTTCACAAATTGGATTTAAAGCTCGATTTTAATGATGATAATAATAATAAAATCTATGAAACGCACTTTCACCGCCCATTTATTCCCAGTTACGGGAAGATTTATTCAGCTGGCGCGAATTTAAAGTATCATTGTTATAGAGCACGCTCGACTTATGGCTTAACGTGCATATTTTCAACTCGTTACGCATTTCATTTAAATGGGGTGCAAAAAAATAATAAACATTAAAATTAAAATGAAAAAAAAAAAAGAAGAAAACCGACAGGCAGAAGAGGTGGTTAAATAAATGAGTTGACCGCATGCGTTTCGCAAATTGATTTTAAACAATTAATTGTCAGTTGTTCCTGCTGGAGCAGGAGCAAAAAAATTACAAATATTTCAACAAACATTTCACGAGCTTCAGTTATGTTGTTTTTCATATTTTAACGGCCCTCCTAGGATAACCGCGAGCCGCACCCTCCGCGCACTCCCCACTCTCCCCGCTCTCCCCACTCTGCCTGCTCTCCGAGCCAAACCATTAAACGTAAGCCGTTCGCTTTTAATTATTTTATAAGCCCATTATTTAAAAACAAAAATTAATTTTCAACCTTTGTGCATGAGAATGTTTATAACTGATTGTTGCTTTGTCGGCTGCCTACCTCTATATGTTTATATGTCCGACTTTGTGTGTGTGCGTGTGTTAAGCTAAGTGTTTTTGTATGTGAATTGGATTAAGCTGACGCACATTGATTTCATGCCTTGTCCGCCGAGTGTTGGCATTTTAAATGCGCTTTAAGTTAATTTTTATTGTTGTCGTGATTAACCCGCACTCATCATCATTATGCCGCGACCGAGCCCAGACCAGCTGCCCATTCCATGGCGAGTGCGTGTGAGTGTTGCATTTTTATTTTAATTAAAAAGTCGCCGGCTCAAAGCGAAACAAAACGATGCAGCGGCTGCTCCAGCTGGTGCGGACCAAGCAAGCAGCTGTAGCAGGAGCTGGCATTGCACTGCAAGGGGATTGGCGGCCATTGAAGTGGCCATCGCAACGATGCCAAATGTATTTATGGCTTCATTTTGTTGTTTCTGTTGTTATTTGCTCGCTCCGTCTGTCGGTCGGTCGGTCGGTCGGTCGGTCCGTCGGTCGGCGGATTGGTCGGTCTGCTGATTTGCCGTTGCCTTTGAGTGCACTGCACCGCTCGACTGCAAAAGTCGTCAGTGTATTTTTATGCCATCGAGTGGTTTTGGCTCGCAGCTGTTGATTATTGGCGATTATTGCTGTTCAGTGCGGATCGATTTAATTTGTAATTAAAAATTCTTCAGGTACTTAATGCCCACTACTTACACACACACACACACACACACACACTCACAGCAGCTCCAATTTCGCAATAATGAATCATCGCTAATCGTTCGCATTTGATATGCAATCCGCCCAAGTGACTAATTTATATTTATCGTATTAATTTACAAATATCCAATCAAGATAATTACATTTTATTCAGAGCAACTTTGTAAACAAAACCCAGCCAAACTAAAAGCATACATAACTTTATTTTTTATTAGAATTAAACATGGTCATAAAAAACGGGTCATGCCATAAATATTAAATCTTTTTACTTGATAAAAAGTAGAAGCCAAAATGTAATTTAATTAGTTTTTTTTTTCAGCTTTATAGTCTTACATAAATATAATTAGAATTATATGTAAATATATAGACAAGGTTATATATATTATGTAATAAAGTTTTTTTTTTTGCATTTTGTCATATTAATTAGTCCATTTTTTATGTATATATTAAGAATGTGAACTAATTTGATGGTAAAGATTGAAGTAATCATATTTTTTTGTATTTTTTATTTTTATTTAAAAACAAATAAAATTAAGATATAATTTTTTAATTTTTTTTTTCCTTTGTTATGTAAATAAAATACCTACAATCATAATATACAAATTATTATGTAAAAAAATACATATATCACAGCAACTAAAAAACCTAGCAAATTATAAAATATATATTTATTCCTTTTGAAAAATAAATTTTTTTTTTAATTATAAAATATATATTTATTACTTTTGAAAAATATTTATTTTTTTTTTTTAAATAAGTGTACACCTTTTTTAAATATCATAAATTAGTTTTTGAAAAGCAATCATAACTGCTTCATATAATTGTTAAAAAATGTTCAAGCGTAATAGAGCACAAAACGAAATTAATTAAAAAAACTTTAATTAATCAAATATATTTATTTTTCTATGTGTAATAATAATAAGTAATAAATGGAAAATATATATAAAATAAAAAATAAAAATAAAAACTCACTAAATTTTCATTTAGAATTAATTCTCTGTAACAATCAAATAAATATATACAAATATTTAATATTTATTTATTATTAAAAAAATATATAAAACTGAATTGATTATAGAATATAAATTGTGAAATATATTTATGATTTAAAAAATATATTAAAAATCATAAATGAGCCATAAACGATATACAAAAATTAAATTAAGATAGTAATATTATTACTAATAAAGAAATTGTGTGTGTGAGTTTTCTATTCATTATGAAAGTGCAAAGAAAACTCTCTTAAATAAACAATGAAATGCACTCAAAAAACTCATTTGCCACGTCGAGTTGCTTCCTGTTAGTGATGGATAAATCTGAAATTTCGAGTAATAAAATTAAATGTACCTAAAATAAAAATATATTTCACTCTGTCTCAAATGTTCCTCTTTAAATTGAACTTTGAGTGCAACGAATTGAGGCATTTTGCATTGGCAAATGGCTCACTCAAAGAGAGAGAGTGAGTGCACTCAAAGTTCACTCAGTCTCACTCTGCTATAATCCACTCAAATAAAAAACTCTCTTAGGTAAACTTATTCTCTTACTGTGAGAATCGAACTCAAAGAGTCATGCTTAAATTTACACTTGGGAAGGAAAAACTCACTCATTACGCCCAAGCGACTCACTCGGCTGAGAGCCATGGACACTACAGAGTCCTTCCGAGGCGGAGATATATTCCATTGCATACATTTCAGCGCCAGCTTGCGAATATTTCAAGTCCCGCCACATGCATGTATTGAGGAATTATTGCGCACCTCTATCCCTCTCCCTCCCTTTCTCCCTCTCTCTCGCTAGCGCGCACACATGCAAAAAGAAAATGTTAGCAATTTGCTATGATTTATGATTTTGATAAATTTTCTCCAGGTGACTTTATTATTTTTCCTAATAATGATCTATGGCCACGCGCCGTTGTGAATGGGGGACACTGAGCTACGCTTTCTTTACTTCGAAGTTAAAAAATCGAAGTTTTCCATTTGACTTTAGATATGCGATTAAGGAAAACTATTGAAAAGCGCTATTCAGTGGACATAAATCAAACGGTTGCACAATTCTTGCACATATGAATGGAATATTCAAAGCTGATTTAAACATGTGCATATATATGTATGCATGTATGTGTGCTTGGCATATGCAGAGTCGACTTACTTGTAAATTGTTAATTAAATTTACAATTCGTGTTTCTGCAGTCAACCACGCAGCTGGAAAACAAACGTAGAGCGCGTTGGCCAACAAAAAACTCTCTACAATCTTTTGGCATTGCCAAATTATTTGCAGCATGTAAAAGTGGTTGGAATGCCATGCACACACACACACATGCGATGTTGTTGGCAGCAGGAAAAACTAAAAGTAATTCGAGGCAATTATGTTGACATGCCAAATGTTCCGTTGTCCTGCACAGAGCCCAACTCTGTGCCGCATCCTGGCAGCACGCCACTGCCACTGCCACTGCCACTGCCACAGCCACTGCCATTGCCATTGCCATTGCTGCAGCCCTTGACTTCTGACCACGAACATGCTACCGCCCCCAACCTCCCGCATCTCTATCTCTGCTGCATTTGGTGCGTTTTTGAATCATTTCTGTGACTGATTTGCGCTCAAAGCGTTTTTGGCTGCAAACACAACATATTTTGCGCCGTCTGCCCAGGTCGAGGCTAATTTACGTCTTCACATATTCGCATTCGCATTCGCATCCGCTTTCGAATTTGAAATTTCGAATTTTGAAATTTGCAGTGGTGCGCAGTTAATTTGATTTGAATCGAGACCATTTGATTTGGATCTTGTTTTATCAGAGCAGCTCCGACTTGACCACGCCCACAAGCGCCAAATGCCCAATTTGTTGTTGCTGTTGTTGTTGCTGTGTTGTTTTCGCTGCGGTTTTTTGTCGCATTGTTTGTTGTTCGTACAGCGCTCCGCCCCCTCTCCCACCCCTTACATATTTGTCGCCGTGACTGGGCAAGTTTCGCAGCGCATAAAGTTGCCTGTGTTTGTGTGTGTGTGCGTGTGTGTATGTGTGGCTCAAATGTTTTATTATTTATGCGCTTTAGTGGCTGGCACTTGTTGGTGCTATTATTGTTGCTGTTGCTGCTGTCCCTAAAACATTTTTAGCTGACATGCCAAAAACTTTTTGGCCCATTGAAGTTTTTGATTTTTGGGAGAGATTTTGGGTTTTGGCATTTGCCGCCCACTTGGGGCGAGGCAATTACATGAAAATGCATTTATTATTGTTGCAAATTTGTTGCTCCCCCTATTGTTGTTGTTGTTGTTGTTGTTGTTGTAACGTGTGAAGCTACAAAGTTCTGTTGATTTTTTGCTGCACATACGTTTGGCATAGGGTGTTGGCTTTTGTCTGTTGGCCAGCCATAAATTTGCGCATTTGTCGTAAATTGTTAATGGCCAGAATGGGGTTTTAACTGTATTTGGTTGGCTTTTAATAAATTGTGATGGCTTTTAATATGCGCTGATGGCTGCCTAATGAAATGAAATTTACATCCATTGACACACAGCAGCCGCATTTAAGTCAATCCAAATGATTTTCCAATCAAATGCAAATAAAGCCGATGATGGCTAAATTCGATACTCAGACGGCAAACAGCCATCCACATTATCAATATCATTTCTCCATTAGTGTATTTGAATTGGTAAAATGCAAAGTAAACAAACGCAGTTCTTGGCAACAACTAATAATCGTATAATAATAATCAAACCTCCTTCAGCTCAACGAGGGCGAACGAAATCCCTTTGAACATAATTAAAACTGCCCATGCCATAATTCTTATGACAATATATAGTAAATTAGTAAATAATAATTAAAATAATTTAAATTAAATTATTTATACATAGATAACTGGCTCACGCCTGTCTATCCCAATGTAAAGCAGCTTAAAGCATTTATTGAATTTTGACTTTATAAGAAACGAAACTCCAGCCTTGTTTAATCTACTTTATTACTAACAGATGTAGATAAAGCAAGATAGTTCTACTAGCGAGTGCCCGACTAGGAGATACCCAACTTAGGTTTCCCAGCATAATATGCTCCTTTTAAATAGACATTTCAGAGGACGAATCTCCTATAATACAGTGAAATATAAATACATATTTTTCAGATTTTTCTGATTTTTCTGTTGACTTTAAGCAAACAACTTAACAAATGTCCTTAACGTATTGTGCATTGTCAGACATTCAAATGGGTTGCATCTCAGGCTCTCAATAATAAATGAGTCTAAAGAATCGTTTATAAATATACAAAAGCAGTCTGAATGCATTTGAATAATCAGTCAAATGCAATCAGGTAAATGCAGATCGCTTGACGGCGATTATCCGCACAGCTTTTCCATTTATCCGCGCACTTTAATCAAGCGAATTCAATAATAACCAGCGCACAAAAACTATTTAATGAAGCGCTGTCCATACCAAGTGGGTTTACTTATATCACCTGCGTCGCAGATCCACACGGCACACGGCACACGCACACGCACACGCACACACACGCACACGCACGTATGTGTATGTACATGTACAAGCGAATGCGTACAAGTCCGCGTATGTGTGTCTGCATATTTATAAAGAGGCCTATCTGGTGCAGAGCAGACGCAGTTGCTGCTCGGCAAGGCTCAGCTGCGTGGACCGTGGGCTGATTAAAACTGATTTATTGCTTTAAATGCAATTTACATGCACAAAAATCGGACTGCAACCAGCAGCAGGGGTAGAGCAGAACAACGCGTTTGCTTTTTAAGTAATAAATATTAAACATAATGCGAATATATACACATATAGGCGTAACTATCTATACACATACACATACATATATATAATAGTGCATATAAATATATGATATCTGTTTGCATCTGCACAGATATGAGGGGTAAATTAAATGTCAAGCATACGCACTGTGCAACAGAGACTTTATCGTAATGCGCTTTACACTAGCCAACACAGTTGCTGCATGCTACTCATTGCTAAATATGTTAATTATTGCAGACACATTATAGCTATATATACATACTGGAGTGCATTTTATGTATATCAAAAATATATTGATTTTTCTCAAGAGATAGAGAATGACTTGTCTTCTACTTATCTTAATAATAATATAATATAATATAATATATATATACATATATATATATGAAAACTATAGCCACTTACTGAAAATCAATAATCAATTGTTTATATTTTTTATAATCAATAATCAATTTTTTATATATTTTTATATATCAATAATCAATAATCAATTTTTATTATTTTCATTTACATTATTAAGGTTTCCATACGAATTGTTTATTATTATTTATTCTAACGCTAAATTTATGTTACGAAAATCAATTCAGTAGCTTTCGAACTTGTTCAATACAAACACACAATGAAATATACATACATGCTATATACCCCTTGGGGCATCACAAAACCCTTAATATTCGACAGCTAGGTTACTATTATAGTATATAGATACATTCATAGCGTGCGTAGTATACACATACATTTACCTATTGGCTATTGGGCCGTGCTTTTAGAAGAGTTTTCCAATAAATTGAACCTTGAACGAGCAGCAGCAGTCTGCAAACGCCCGACTAAATCAGTGCGTAGTTGCATAGTGTTGTCGACACTGTAGCCTTAGTTCTGTTGCAGAGTGTTGGCTTTAATTAAGTAAATTACTATAATTTTAATGGCCGACGATTCAATTTAGTGATGCAGTTTAATGCATTTTCAATGCCAGCCGCTAGATGGCGGCACGTGCTGGATATTCGGATAGCGATTCCGAATGCGAGAATCCGACTTCAGCATTTGCGGCTGGCCGCATATGTGGGCCAACTTAGTGGCAATAAGTTAAATTAGCATAAACTTAATTACCATAAAAGTGCTGGGCCGCAGTGCCAACCGGGATTGTGCTCAGATAGGGGCACACACTTTACACACACACACACACACAAACAGTCGTTTCGGTTCGTATGTTTGGGTCTCTGTGCTGGCATATTTCACAGCAAATCCGCAGCGCATTAAAGAGAAATACGTGGCAAAAAAAAGGTAAAAAACAAAAATAAAAAGAAAAAGAAAGAAAATATATATACATACAAGCACAGCAAAACAATGAAAGCAACCAAACACACGGCGAACTGAACTGCGGTGCAGTCAAGCAGCCCAGAGTCTGGGGATTGTGCCAATGAAGTAACGACCGCATGGAGCGGTGGCTAAAGGGCACGAAGGAGTGCGCTAAGTGACTGCCGTTACACATTTAGCAGCCGGAGTGTAGGTAGTTGTAGATGGGATTGCCAGGCAATACAGCGAGCGGAGCTAGGCGAGAAGAGCAGGTAAAGCACGTCAGGCATTTTCATATGAACAAATGTTGTTGCCATTCGTAGCTGCTGCTGCTGTTGCTGTTGCTGCTTGATCCCCAGAGCGACCAAAGCGGCACATAGCATCGCGACAAGATAAAAACCCGGCACACTAAATCTGCCTCATGTGCCCCAGGGGGGCCGCAGAATGCACTGGCCTCGGCCAACGCGTCGTATGAGCAACGCGCCGTATGAGCAATGCATAGGTTTTAGTTTTGTTTCTGGAGCGGGACCCTGGCCGGTGGGTTTCAGCTTCGGCTTGAGCTTAGGCTTGCCTTCCGGCATGTGCAAACTAATGCTCACATATTTTTACCCTTGGCTGAATTCACTTAGACAAAGGTGTGCATGAAAAACTATTCCTCTGCAATCTCTGCACGCACTTCACTCTGATTTTTACGAAGGCTTTTAAATTAGTGATGATGGCTGCAACAGCTACAAAAAAATAAAAATAGAAAAGAAAAACATCCCATCTGGGCATTCGATGGAACTGCATGTGCGAACAGATCTCAGCTACAACTGTTGGGCCACTTAGGTGATTGAGTGTGCGGAAAGCCAACTCTCCGAGGGAATCGCACGGATTTTATGATCAGAGCAACGCGAATGCATGCATCAAAAATATACGTTGCTGTTGCCATATATTGGCTTCATCTGCGCTCAACTGCTTGCCATGTCATACTCCATCATGTCAAGTGTGCCAGGTGTACGGAATGGAAGCAATGCAAAGTGGCATATTAATAATTATTTACCCATACATATACAGTTAATAACAATTATATACAGAAAATGTCAATTTATATATAACCATATAACAGTATATGCATATAACAGTATAACAATTATACATATGCATATATATATGCATATATACACTTCTTCTTATATCAACAAACTACGTGCTCGTGTACTTAGGTCCCCATGGCACTAATCTTTTTGGGATTTATAATGGTCGTCAATCGAGCAAACGCATCCCAGCACTCTTTTATTTATTGCACATTGCTTTTATTTCATATCTTTGAGCTAGTGTCTAGAGAATGTCATATACGATTGTGAATGCTCTGTAGCGACATCTAGCGGCCAACATCTTGGCACAGAGCAAAGCCTTCTACGGTAACGATCGCCAGGGCTTCAGGGGATACCTTTTATGAGAAGAGTTCAGACAGCTCTCACAGAATAAATATTTGCGTAAATTATGAATAAAACTAATTTCGATTATCTGTAGCGACATCTAACCCCAGCCAACTTTCATTACATTCGCAATTTGTCAATAACGATCATCAACCCCAACAATTATTGCCTTGAAGTTTGAGTCGATTGCCCAGAGTGGCATTGAGAGAGGTTGACATGTTGAGTGAGCTACGAAACACCACCTCTAACCTCTACATCTCCCTGAGTCCAAGCATTAAGACTCACCCTCCCAACCTGTCTGTCGCTAAGTCGTCGCTCTCAAGATCGACGATCTCCCGCCTAATGGGCATACAGTACATACAGTACATATACAACATACAACATACATATATGTTATGCATAGGCAATTATAATAACAATAATAATATAAATACAACACTTGCAATGTTACTCTCCAACTGAGTAGCCCTGAAGTTTTCTGCAATTATTAAAATTAACTTCAGGCCTTTCAGACCAACCCCACGCAGCTCCATGTGGTAATTCCCTTCCCTTCCGTTCAAGGCTCTCTACTGTTAATAAACAATGAGCAATGTAAAATCTCTTGTGATAGAGACGTTATTGTTCATGAAAGTGCATGAACATAGAAATATGATAAGTATGAGAACATGTGCTCTACGCAAGATTTAAGGCATGAAAATGAGCATGAGTCTAGGTATAAAAGCCAGGACTCAGAAGAATAAGGATCAACACCATTCGTTCATTTTATATTAACTATAATGTCTTGTAAATATTAACTATAATCTCATATATTTGACATTAATTCAAATGATTGTTTAGCTTTTCTCTTCTGTCCTTTCTAAGTACAAGAAGTTTTAAATAAAATAGAAGAACTCTCTACCATAACAGAGCAGGACTTCGATCGTAACTCTCGGTTATGGCCCCAGAACATTGCATTAAATTGCATTTTCTACTTCAGTTCAAGCTCCTCTTGAGGCTGAGCACGTTTACCTCTTACAAGTCAACAAATTATGATTAATAAATATTTGAAAGCAGGAAATGTTATCAGCTTGGACATTCATTGCGAGCATTTAAATGGCCGCGGCGAATCGTTAATGTTAAGTTCTGGCACAGTTTTATCTGTGCTGGGCATAAAGAGTGCAAGTTAATTTCTGGCCAACACTTTATGTGCTGCAATTTGAAAGGCAGTTGCATTTGGCTGGCTGGCCAGCGACAACAACAAAGCGAACAACAGCAGCTATGCATTTGGTGGGGCAATAAATTGAACAAGCAGCCACCTACTTTAAAAGCATTTACAGAGCTTCAGGGCAGCTCATTGGCGCAGCCCCACTAACGGCACGGAGTTGCTAAAAAGATACCGGAACTGTTACAGGAAACAAAATGACTTAATGGCCGCGATTGCCAAGCGCTGCAATGCCATGGCAGCATCCCCAGGCCAATCCCCACCCCGCTGTCTCTGTGGCTGCCCATTCACTGCTGGACCTGAGGTCAGAGCACTACATAAAAGCATTCCCAGCACCAGAGCGCCGAAACTGAGGTGCACTTACATAGAGCCACGCGTTCATAGCTTGGCCGATGTGGAAACAGCTCCAGGACTGGGCAGCCGGATAATGCAGGTGAAGTAGACCATTCCCAGCCAGGTAGACCATTCCCATTAACACAGACCAAATACATATATGTTCCCATAAGATTGATTAATATTGTTAAGTTACACGAGCATAATCCGCACGCTTTACTCTTGATATAGTTGAATAACGTAAGCGAATATCTTGAACTACAATTGTGAATCTGATTTAAAATTGTTTTAAATCAGATTATTTATTAAATATCTACGTATTGACGAAGTCCAAACAACATGAGCTGTATATTTATCTGAAAGACTTGAATAAGAGAGTACAATACGCAAAGGGGGAAAAGCTTGATGGATGGATGACGAATTTATTTTGAAATTGTCAACACCTGGCGGAGCTATAACTGTGGATGGTTGTTTAATAGCTTAATAAAATAAAATAATATTTAACTCAAAGCTGTACAAAAAAGCTGAAGACAGAGAAACAATAGGAATTATTTATGTCATTCAAATTCACGCAAATTTGTTGAAATGTTGCTCAGGCCAAGATAAAATATTCTTAAGCTAACTAGAAAGCGAACTAGAATGTACAATGTAAACTTATAAATATAAGTAACAATTCATTGATTGGGGCATAGCTATCCATTACTATCTCATTTCTATATTTCATAAATATGTTCTATTTATGAATCTTTCAAATTTGGATATTATGATTTCCGGCTCGAATCAGCGTCAAACTGATAACCCACCAAATACTCTGCTAATTATCATTCTGCAGAGCTCCACACACGCACACACTCACAAAAAGAGAGCCAGAGAAAGATAGAGCGGGGGTGGAAATGGTGGAGTCTTTCTTTGTGCCAAAACATATTTCTAATTAAATTAATTAAGCGAAGCGAGAATGTAGCGTATGCAAGCCAATTAGTGGAAAATGCAAATTAAATGTCTGGCCGAGAGTGGCCAACGGACTTTGTGCGAGTTGTCGCAGAGCGGACAGAGGGCCAGTCCGACGCCAGCCAGCCAGCCACGCCCACTCGCTCAGGCGCCCACCGCAATCCAGCCACATAAAAAGCTATATAAGCTAAAACATGCAGAGCGCATTATCCCAGGGCAACGTTCCACTGTCTCATGTCCGTTGCTCTTCGTTCGCAGCTCGGCAATAATTGCGTTTAGACATGTAAGCTTTTGTTTAACAGTTGTCCTTGCCTCTCATCTGTATGTGTGTGGCACTGTGCATGTGTGCGTGTGTGCGAATGTGTGTGTGTGACAAACTTAATGACAGCATAATTAAACAAAACAAACAGCAGACTAATAAAATGCTTATGCCGTATGTCGCCCACGGCTACCTTGAAGAGCCCCATGCAAAGGCCCGATTCAATGCAGACCAGAGACAACTGTAACTGCATAACTATATGTTGCGAGTGAAACGGGTATATCAATTTTATTTGCAATATGAAGAAAATTGTTAATATAATGGAAAACAAAATTTAAAAAAAAAGGAGAGAATTCTTTAGTCAATATTATTTAAAGATAACATGATTTAGATAACATTTGTTTTTATTTTTAAATATATACAAGCAATGTTTAAAATATGAAACGATTATTCAAAGTTATAAAATTGTTCACAAATCTAATACGTTGCATGAAAACGATATGCTATATTCTTTATCCATCCATTGTAGTCAACTAAATGCTATATAATGATAAATAATATATGAATTAAATAAATTAAAATTTATTTATTAGTAACAACAAAAACTCATATATATAATAAGCTCCATTAAAGAACTATTCAAAATGTTTCTTCTCAATCAAAATTGTTAAATATGCATGAGATAGGGTATTAGGCAGTCAATCATTGTCCTATTTGTATTCAAAGTACGAGCTATTCGCATGCATAAAGGCTTTGCCGAATGCCTTGCATGCCGATTCAGTTATTTATGCACAAAGTAAGGCAAGGGCCGCCCCTTGTGGGCCTTAAATTGCTAAATGAAATGAAATGCAAAGGTTGCCTCTGCCTTTGTCGTTCACATGTGTGGGACGACTCGCATTGAGTTTATTCTTAAATTGGCCAAATTAAATCAATTCGTGCAACACAAATTATGAACTCTGTCAATAGGCGATGACACAGTAAATGAATGTGATATGCAATCAAATTTCCTGCAAATTTTCACCGGCTAAAGCTCTCCCTGACCTATCTTAAATAAAGGCAGCTTCACTTGATTTTGGGCAATTTTCTGCTCCAGAAAGTGTCTGGAAATTCTCCCAATGTCAATAACTATATGACAGTTGAGCTAATCCAGAGAGATTTACCAAAACTGATATGATGAACTGCCAAACTGAATGTCAAACCTTTAGAAAGGTATTGTCTATTCAGTTGCAATCTCATACAGAATAATCGATTATTTTGCCACCATTGACGATTTGATTGTATCCCAAAATGGGCTGTGACTAATCGAATCCATAATCGATTATTCCACTAAAATAATTGCGTCGGTCTCTAGAGCATTATCCGGATAAACGCATGCTAATGTTACGGAAAAAAAGAAACAGATTGACCACCACACAACTTTCGAAGTTATTGTTTCTGAATACTAGTGTTAATAAATAAATATCTACTAATAATCACTTTTTGGTCAATTAAAATGGGATTCATTAATCGATTAATACATTTTCTGCCATTAAAACGTGATTCAGTAATCGTTTACTGTATTTTCTGCCATCACTAGCTCGAATACCTACGAGAAGTATATGCATAATTTCTATTGCTCTCACTAAACACTGCAGATTTATCATATGCATGCACACATATAAACTTAACTGCATTTTTATTTATCTTTTATTGTTTTTGATATTTTAATTTTATTTATTTTATTATTTTTTTTTTTTTTCTTTACAAATCATTCGCCCGCATGTGTGCGCCTATTGACCCTCCGCACTAGCTGCATAATTTCGTTGACAGTCGATGGACAATAGGGGGTAAATATTAGGGAGTCGGTAGTATCAGCTGCGCAAATATTTGATCATAAAACGAGAGCAAATACTGTGCTCAAATATCCGTGCTCTGCCGTCCGGCTGGCGCTATAAAAGGCGCGGAAGTGGAGAAGTCGACAATGAACTGGAAGCTGAGCTAACGAGATGCAGTCGCACAAGGGAACTTTGCTACTGCTGGTGCTATGCTTAGGCGCCAGGGGTATTTGGAGTAAGCCCAGTATTGAGATCTTTAATGATATATGGGACAACCTGAAAGACGGCGGCAAGAGCATTGTCGAAGGACTAAGGTATGCAACTCAGGATGGTGCTGCCATTGACAAGGGCCTTCTAGACCGACTAGCCAGTGCGAATGGAAACTTCTTAGCGAGTGCATCGCAACTAGGGGAAGCTCTATCCAATGGAATATCTGAATCGTTAACGACAGGCATTAAGGACTTATCGAAAAGCCTCAATGCCGGTATAACAAGGCTCAAAGGAAACGTTGCTCTTGAAAGAAATCCTATAAAGCGTAAGGCACTGAGTAGTGGACTGGAACTGCTTGAGCAGCTCAACTCAGTAGCCACGGAACTGGAGCTGTCCGATATAAATCAGAAGCTCGCGAAGAAAGTAATTGATCAACTAGGTGAAATACCTAACGATCTGCTAAGCTGGAGTAAGGAACAACTAGATCGCGTGGAAAAAGCTTCCGATGAAGCTGGCCTGAAGCAAGCGCAAGACATTATAGCAAACTTCACATCGAGCGTCTCCAAGGATCTAATTGCCATTCTGGTGGAGCTCGATGTTCAAAAATCCCAGTATGAACTGCAGTTGAACGACAAAATCAGTGAATACAGCGAATTCGTCAAGAAACTTATTGGGGACATGAACAGTTGCAGCCGTTTAAGCATCTTTCGATGCAGATCACTGATTGAGGAATCGATAGAGAATCTGCGCGACGCAAAAACCGAGTTGCAGAATCTACTGACGGCAGGCAACAATCTGATCGAAGCGGGAGTGCAAGGTACAGTATCCTTCGGAACGTTCATCAAGAAATTAGCCGAGAATAAGCTTCAACTCGAAAAGGATCTTATTGCCATCATTGGCCGCAATCTAAGCACAACTGAAGCTAACGGAGGGTCGTCTGGATCCAATGGAGCATCATCTGGGTCATCCAATGGAGCATCATCTGGAGCATCCAATGAAGGATCATCTGGAACATCCAATGGAGCATCGAATGGCGCATCATCTGGTTCATCCAATGGAGCATCATCTGGATCGTCCAATGGAGCATCCAATGAATCTGGAACATCGAATGGAGCATCATCTGGATCGTCCAATGGAGCATCATCTGGATCGTCCAATGGAGCATCCAATGAATCTGAAACATCGAATGGAGCATCATCTGGATCGTCCAATGGAGGATCATCTGGTTCATCCAATGGAGCATCATCTGGATCGTCCAATGGAGCATCATCTGGGTCATCCAATGAAGGATCATCTGGAACATCCAATGGAGCATCATCTGGAGCATCCAATGAAGGATCATCTGGAACATCCAATGGAGCATCATCTGGAGCATCCAATGAAGGATCATCTGGAACATCCAATGGAGCATCGAATGGCGCATCATCTGGTTCATCCAATGGAGCATCATCTGGATCGTCCAATGGAGCATCCAATGAATCTGGAACATCGAATGGAGCATCATCTGGATCGTCCAATGGAGCATCATCTGGATCGTCCAATGGAGCATCCAATGAATCTGGAACATCGAATGGAGCATCATCTGGATCGTCCAATGGAGGATCATCTGGATCGTCCAATGGAGCATCATCTGGATCGTCCAATGGAGTATCATCTGGGTCATCCAATGAAGGATCATCTGGAACATCCAATGGAGCATCATCTGGAGCATCCAATGAAGGATCATCTGGAACATCCAATGGAGCATCATCTGGAGCATCCAATGAAGGATCATCTGGGTCATCAAATGGAGCATCATCTGGAACATCTAATGGAGCATCATCTGAAGCATCCAATGAAGGATCATCTGGAACATCCAATGGAGCATCGAATGGAGCATCATCTGGTTCATCCAATGGAGCATCATCTGGATCGTCCAATGGAGCATCCAATGAATCTGGAACATCCAATGAATCTGGAGCATCAAATGGAGCATCATCTGGATCGTCCAATGGAGCATCATCTGGGTCATCCAATGGAGCATCATCTGGATCGTCAAATGGAGCATCATCTGGATCGTCCAATGGAGCATCCAATGAATCTGGATCATCGAATGGAGCATCATCTGGAGCATCCAACGGAGCATCATCTGGGTCATCAAATGGAGCATCATCAGGAACATCCAATGAATCTGAAACATCCGATGGAAAGTCCTCATCAGAGGAGTCTTCAGTGTTTGCCGATTTATTATCTAGGCTGCGTGAAAAGGGCGAAAATTTCATTGAAGAACTTTTCAATTCAAGCAGAGACGGTGCTGACCTTGGCAAACACTTATTCCAAGATATACACAATGCTAAGCGCCAGTTCCTAGGTGATGTTACCCAGTTGGGAAAGGAGTTATCAGGCGCAATATCCGATTCAGTAAGCAGATTAGATACCATTTCGGACAGTATTGTAGATCTTGAAAGCAAGAGTAAAGGTGAATTGAATCCGCTGAAGAGACGAGCATTAAATAGTGGTTTGGCAGCGCTGAGGGAGCTTTATTCGACAGCCTTGAAGCTGAACTCTGCATACCTGGATGTGAGCAATAAAATATCGGATGACATAGGCAAGGTTAATAACACTCTGAATGCATTGCTACTGTGGGGAGAAGAGCAACTGCAGCGTGTGAACAATAAGACCAATGGCGCCGGCCTCGAGAAGGCGACCAACATCATTCAACAGTTTCTTAAACGCTCTACCCAGAATCTGTTGGGTGCCCTGAATGGCTGGGAGCTCCAAACAAGTTTGCTTGATAAGCAATTATTTAATGAAATTATTAACATCAGAAAAGAAGCTAAGTCACTGATTGACAGTATGAATCAATGTCTGTCCGGACCCATTAGTGCCGTCCGGTGCGCCTTCCAACTAAAGGAATTAGTAGAAAAGTTTAGCATTGCTCAAACTAATCTGGAAATCGTGCTGAAAAACAGCAGAGCACTGCTAAAAACAAATTGGTATGAGAGTAGAAATATTACATCCCTGCTGCAGCAGTTCGCTAATGAGATGCTTGAGTCTGAGAGCGAACTAGATGAAATTATTGACGAATACTTGTCAGAATCTGACAACGAATCACTGTCGGACCCCAGCCAAGATGACACCGAAGTTTCTAGCGCAGGCGATGATTCATCGGGAGAATCCTCATTCTTTGGCAACATAGGATCCAAGCTGATTGAAGGTGGTAAGAGCCTTGCCGGGAAAATCTGGAGGACAAGACGAGATGCTGAATCGTCAACTGAATCGTCTTCAACTGAATCGTCTTCAACTGAATCCTCAACAGAATCTTCCTCGAGTGGACTATCTGAGACATTTATCAGTGACTTAACAGCATCAGGAAAAATATTAGCTAACAATATTACAACTCTCGAAGAGGCAATAACAGAGAAAGAGGAGCCCATGCAGGCACTGACCACTGGTCTGACAGCATTAAAAAGTCTTAAGTCAGTCGTTGACGACCTCGAAGCTGCACTCACCGACATAAACAGCCAGCTTCCCGAGGATCTCAGCAAGACAATTACCGACACACTAACTGAATTGTCGGAATGGAAGGAGACCCAGCTCAATACAACCAAAAATAGTGCCAATGCAGCTGGCGTACGGCAGGCAAACGATGCTATTAAACTATTTATCGGACTCTCTACGGTATATCTAGAGCGCACTCTGAACAACTACGAACAGCAAAAGAATAATTTTCAGAACACAATACAGGACCGAATTTATATCCACACCAGAGACGCTAGGACGCTGAATGATATATTGACTCGGTGTCTAGAAGGGTCCATGACCGTCGTTCGCTGTACGACCAATGTAAACCTTTTAAAGGTAAAGCTTAACAGCGCAAAGAGCGATCTGCAGACTATCATAAGGAGCGGTAAATCCCTGGTCAAAGCCGGAAAATATGCTAAAGCCAATACTGATACTTTTTTAGAGGAGTTGGATGAAAATAAGGAAATATGTGAAGCAAAAATTAAGAACATCATTAAGTTGAATCCCACAACAGCGACGACGACCACAACCACGACCACTACGACGACGACTTCAACCACAGTATCATCGGAATCCAGTGACGATGAGGGCACAAGTTAATCATATATTACACACTAAGGGAAATCCCGTTTCATAATATTATAGCATTATAATCCAGGTGGTGGGCCATTAAAGCGGCATAATAAAAAATTTAGCTCAATGCAAAAATCAGTCGATTACTCAATGAATGCAACGTCGCATTTTCCTTGCGGTTCGCCCGCCTCATGTGCCGCTCATTCATTTCCATCTCCGTTTCCATTTCCATTTCGTTTCCATTGCAATTATGAAGCTATTCACCGTTTGCCGCTTCGCCATTCGCCATTCGCCATTCGCCATTCGCCATTTTGCGCTGACCCAAGCACCACGTGCGCCGCCTGCTTAAGTGCATCGGTGTTCCGTAACCGGAACGTTAGTCCGTACACCTCTCTCTTTCCCGTATCCCGTGGCTATGCCTGACCATTGCTATAGCAATCGCAGCGCATTAAGTCATTTTGTTTCCTGTTACATTTCCGGTATCTCTTTTTTTGCCGCCCTGTCTATCGTAACCCCCTTCCCTTGCGGACTATAGATTGAAAATGCTTGAGTTTCGCATCGAGTCGACAAATGAAGAGATGACTTTAATCTGTGTCCTGTGTCTGACTGCAACTTCTCCATTTTATGGATAAGTGAAATTAGGAATTATTGCTGAGGCTTTAAATAATTGAAATGAGGCATTTGAAATTAGTCTCATCGTGGATAGTCTTGTGACTTTAATTGAGATTTAAATATTTTGTTCCTCTTTAATAGAGTTTATATCTTTTGTTATAGAGTTCACATTTCATTTTTTAACGCAAATATAATATTCTAGAGGTATATAAACAACCAGTCATACAGTTTACGGTTGCATTTAATTGTGCAATTGATTTTCATTGTTTTCCATTGCTGACACTTAATACAGTTCCTAACAACTGGTCAAATGTTTGCGTGTTGCGCACGTTCGCAAATATTTGAGCACATCTAAGTGATGCAATTATATCTGTTGCCAAACTAATGAGTATAGAATTATAGTTGAAGTTCTATACAATATATAGAATCTACTACATATGTTTTCTTATATTTACTATGGATGCACCGGTTTGCTGGCTTTTATGTTTGTTATATATCAAATTCATCTCACTCAAGTCTGAGTTGTTTTTAATTTCCCCTCTTACAATTTCCCCTACATCCATGTGATTTCCCTTTTCCCCATTTATACAATTTGACTATATGCTTTATCAAACCATAAATTTTCATTCGAACTCTGTCTTATACAAGCTTAGCGAGCTTTCGGCCGAATGGCGAATTTCAGCAAGCATATGGATGAAAGCTGTAGCAAAGAATTACATAAAGCTCAAAGCAAAGATCTAAGCTTTTTTGCTATACAAGCTCGCACTGCATTTACATTATTAAGCCAGAAACTGTCATATTGCAAAACATTAACTGCAATCGTAAGTTTTTATACAAACAACTAAAGCTTTTAAAGCTTTTGAAATGCTTCAGCAAAAGCTTTAGCAATTTTGACTGTAAGTAGTGTGTTATACAATATAGCATTCCGAATATTTAACCAAAGCAAAGTTTTCTAATTGTTATACAAGCATTAAAACAAAGCTAAAATCTGTACTATTCATTATATGACACAAATGTGAGATTTTCACGCATTTATTCCGATATATGTAAACTAACAGATTTCTGTTGTTATATTAGCTATAATCTGTAAACCCATTTAGGATATTTTGTTATGCTATAAACATGATATAAGTTAATAGAATATTTTATCATATATGAGACATTTATAAGAGTTTCACCAATTTTATATTTATAAGCCTGCTATACCCAAATATGGCTAATGAATTCCCTGCACAGAATAAATTACTTACACACAATATCCCAAACCGAAACTCTACTAAAAAACAGGTGAAATTTCTTTATTTTTGTTTGCACACAATTTTATTGACTGTTATTCATTGGAAAACTTTTGCCCTCAGTGAGGCATGTTTAATCACTTATAACTACTGAGCGTTACGACTAGATACTTTGTATAAATATCGGTTTCTATATCTAATAGATGCATCTTACGCTTGCTGCGTGCTCTTTGCTGTTCAAGGCAAAAAATATACAAATATGTGCGATACTTTGAAGCATTTAAAAATTCGTTTCGTTCTGTTGATTATTCAATTAATTAGTAAATCCGTCTCCGTCTCGATAGGCCGGGCCAGATGGACTAGCTAAGTGTAGTTTCTATCAGTTGTATTTGGTGCTTAGCTTGAGGATCGGTAAATATTGTTGCAATTGAAACATCCGAATATAATTAATACGTATAACTAACAGTACTTTTAAGTTTGGGCGCTTACACTAAACTTACGCTAACAGTTTGACTTTATCCTTAGGAATTTTGTTCAAATTTTGAATAGGAATAATTTCGTTATATATACCATATTGAGATATTTGTAGGATGACCAAAGTAACTCTCCAATGTTATTCGCATGTTAATGTTAATGTAAAATACACAAATAGGCTTTAATAGTCACGAGAAATCAATGCGACATCGCGAGAGCTCGTGAGAGCCTCACTTTTCATTTCCTGATATGACATTGAGCAAAATGTAGTGGAACAACCGCACTGAAGCACAACCCAAGGACAAAAACCTATTCAAAAAACCTATTCATAATAATCAAGCTCTGCTTTATTCGCTGCTAAAACTCCAACTAATTGGCACAAATGCACATGCACCTAGGCGACTATATCGCCAACTAAAACCGTTTCTCAGTGATATTCGACGCGTGCTATGGGTACCCCCATATCATCTAACTCAAACACGATCAGTTTGCGTTTCTTGCGCACATTGGCCGGCGGCGGCAGCTGCTGCTTGAGTGGATCGTTTGCTGCTGTCCTGGCCGTCGCTGTGGTTGCTCCCACTGGACTCTGTGCTCCGCTGTTGCCCTTGAGTGGGGCTGTCGTTGTCGTCATCGGCTTCCTTACCTGCTGCTGTTGCTTCGTTGTGGCACTCGTTGCTGCCTTGAGCGGCGCCTTCTGATCCTTGTGATCATGCGGCTCCTTCTGGCTCTGCTGCGCGTTCAATTCGCGCATCTGCTGTAGTAATTTGGGCTTCTCGTTGTGCTGTTGCTCCTGGGTCTGGGCATTCGATCGCTTGGGCAGCGTTGGTAGCGCCGGCAGATCGCAGCGCTGCCTCAAATGACGATACACGGCATCCACGCGCTGCACCAGGCGGTTCACGTACTTGGTGGTGGTGCGATCCAGTATAGATGGTGCCTTAATGCAGTCATTGCCACCGAATTCACAAACCTGCCAAAGAACATCAAAGAATCAAAGATAATAAATATATGTACATAATTGATCTACAATATGATGAACTATTCCAAACTGAGGACTGTGTCCAATCTGGGACAACAAAATAGAAAACCTCCTGCCTCAAAACTTTCCATGAGAGTTTACACTTATGTATCAACTCACCCGATAATGCTGCAATATGGCCTCCTTTGGTGGTACATTGAGTGAGCCCATGCCGGGGGAGAATTCCCAGACAAAATGATTTCCCGCCTCGACGACAGCTTCGGGCTTGCAAATGTATTTGGAGCGCTGCTTTTGCGGGTGCAGCTTGTAGCGTCTGTGCGAAAGAATTAAATTAGTTCAACGATCGGGAGATTCAATCACACCATATCCACCTGCGCGTCTTGCGCTGCGTCACCAGGGAGGCGCGCACGCTGCTCAGCTGATCGCTGCCGCCCGAGATTCCTGAACTGGCGAGCGGATCGTCTGCGAACTGCAGATAGTAGAAGGCGTTCTGGAAGGAATAGGCGCCGGTATTGCGGTTGCGAAAGCGCTGGTTCAGCGAGCTGTCGGGTAAGGGTAAAGTGAATACGTGAATCGTCTCAGCAGACATGGCTACCTCACCTTAACAATTCATTGAGAGTGTCCGTGTATCGCGGCACAATGAACTCATCCAGGTCGACCAGCGCCAGATACTTGTAGCGGTACATTGTCCGGTAGAGGCAATCGTTGAGGGCTGCAAAGAGACCTTCAGTGCGTATCTCCTTCTGGGAGCGCATGCGCAGGTTCCAGGGCAAAATGCTGACCGTGGGTCGCTGGTAGTGCAGCGACTTGAGCACACGCGGCGTTACATTGCCGGCTGCCTCGGCGGGCTGCAACGGCTCCCAGTCAAAGGCGGTCAGGTTGCCGGGCACCTGACCCTGTTGGTAGCTCTGCAGCACGCAGGAGGCGTGCGGACCAAGCGTATGGTTGTAGAAGGTGAAGTGCGAGACGCCCAGTAGAGCATAGAACTCCAAATACTCCATCAGATACAGAGCTTGATCGTAGCTAAAATGAAATGGCTTCACGCACACGGCCATCCTGTCAGGTATCTGCTCGCCGCTGGGCGGTGCCTGGGCATTGGGTCGACGCGAAGCTCCATTGTGTCCCGCAGCGCTGGCATTGCTCGGCACTGGCAGCACCGGCTGCTTGGCAAAGTCCGGGTCCTGATCCGTGTTGCGCAACGTTATCAAGTTGCCGGGCGGCGCGCGCAATCTGGAGACCACGCTCACAAATTGAGGCACCTCCAACAGTGGAGCTCGCACCGGACAGAGCACGAAGCACGCGCTGTACTTCAGATTCCAGTTCTCACGTATGATCTATAAAATGAAATCAGATAATAAACTTTGACCTCTAACTAGTGAAGGAATGTCTCAATGATTCTCTAATGACATAAACAAAATACTCCAATGCAGTCTGAAGGCCTCATGATATCTTTCTTACTCCCAGACAATAATGTAAGCGAACCTCTTGAACTACAAATGTGATATAATTATTAAATATTATAATAAATTAGATATTACATGTTTTAGGGATAGGATTGCAAATCTTATAATGAGTTATTGTTGCGATTTTATAAAGATTGACGAACAATTATTTATTATAATTTGCAGCTGACCTTTTTAAGGGAGTGTTGTTAAATTTATAGCTGGAATCTATTATATAATACAAATTTAATCGTATAAAATACCCATAAATCTATATGGCAAATGTCAAGACTCCCTTTAGAAAGATGTAGGATATAACACTTTATAACTAATTTTGTACATCGATTTCAATCGATTGCAATAGCTATCGATGTTTGGAAACAACTCGATATGGGCCTGCTATACACGAAGAAGAAGTTCAAGTCGCTAGCTCTTATATCTGCTGAGATCAACACAATCATTCAAACGGACGGACGTACAGACGTACAGGACCTAATTGACTCGTAGCTTGTAGCACTGATCCAGAATATATACACATTATACGGCCTGCCTCTCCTCACGCCCCATTTTCAATGGGCTCACGCATCTGCTCAGAAATATGATTCCATTGTAGTAGATCCACCCAATCCGTGTTCATGTCCTTGAGCTCTCATTTATAATGGGTGGACGACTATTGAGTGAACTCACCTTAACGCGAGCCATCACCGTGGCCGAGGTGTATTTGGCACGTGCTGCTGAGGAGGATGCATCGCTGCTGTTGTGGGTGGTCGGACCGTACCAGAATCTGCACCAGACGCGCTCTGGTCCACGTGTTTTGGTGGCGCCAACAACGCGCACGAGGCGTGCTCCATCGCGTCGATCGAAGTAGGCGGAATAGACAAAGAACTTGAACCGGGTGCCATTGACAACCTGCCAGGCGCCGTCGCCGGGCGCCGTGCCAAACGGGAAATGTGGGAGCGTCTCTTCCACCTGGGCGGGCAGCAGCTGGCCCCACGGTATCAGCGGCATGCTCAGCCCGTTGCTGGCGCCGGCAACACCCACGCCAAAGGCGCCAACGCCGTTGCCCTCTCCCGCTCCGGCTCCATTGAGCAGCATGCCCGCATACCTCGGACGTTGGCCATCGGCGCCTGCGGCTTCTGTGAATTGTTGAAATCCGTGAGCTTCATCTCAGCATTCGATGCCCTTTGTTATCTCAGACATGGCTGTCATTGATTGCATTTCGCTCGGCATTGTGTGGCGCTGATTGCCATTTACCATTTACCATCTACCCATCTACCACTCACCTTGAATTTTGAGTTTATTGTCACGGAACTGTATAAAACCCAATTTATTGTCACTCAGAATGCTGTCGTCCAGATCGTAGTCATCCTGCAAACACGATTCAAGAGTAAATCAAAAATGCAATGCAATAAATGCAATTCTGAATAAGGATGCTGAGCCCAGCGCAACTCTCATAACATTTACTTAATTTAATTTTCACAGAATAAACCTCGTGAACCGTTTTAACACTAAGAACTGAATCAACGTGATTTTAGACAATTTCATTTATATATTTGCTCAATTCAGGCTCAAATAAAATCCACTTAGATATGAGATATGAAAGCTGTCAGCTTATGGGCTATGGCTATGGTTTGGAAACTGCAAATAAATCAGCTTTTGTTTGCAAAAATGAAAAAAGAGTCCAGAAATGGAAAGATGAGTAAATCATATGCATTATGCGCTATGCTGCTTGCTTAAATATGCAAATCTCTTTGCCGCCCGCCAGCCGCAAAGTATGCAGCGAAATATGGCGAGTGGACGCCTCTTTTGTTTTCCCACGGCCCGCCAGCAAATGGGCGCAATAGTTAAGCTGCCACGCCCCGTATTGCACCGCCAGGTGGAGCAATTGTTGACCATTTGGCTGGCAGCGCCACATAGATTTGCATAACAAAACTTACCTTAACATTATCATAATCCGGCATCGCATCGCCCAAGCGACCGCCCAAGCTGGCCCCGCCTCCGCCGCCCGCCCTCATGGCCATCAGGCCGCTGTGGGAGCGCTCGTCGATCATGAAAACCTGAAGGCGAAAGAGGTAAGGACAGTCAGTGGATGTCTGTGGACGACTCCTGCTGGGAAGGATTACGGCTGGCTGGCTTAGTTTTAAGCTAATTTCTAGCGGCGTCTTTGGCATTTTAATTAACGTCTGGTGTCGTTACTCCTCGCAAACAGTCAAACAGAATTTTCTAATTGCCTAATGCATATTTTATGAGCCAAAATTTGTTTCTTTGCTTACAAACTTCTTTGAAAGTCGACTTAGTTGACTATATCATATATAAACAAGTAACAAGACACTAGTCAGGGTGCCCAACTTGGAGCTCCCTTGAATCCGCAACGATATGTCTTTTAAAATATACTCCATATCACATAATAATGTATATCTCAGCTAAAGCACTTTCCCAATCAGAATGTTTGTGAAACAGAACTAGGCTAATTAAATAACTAGAGCAAGTATGCAAACTCTATTCAAGAATATATATAATTAATATCGTCATATCATTATAGAACAAATTTCCATTTTCAATGAGTATTTCTATATAGAAGAATGCTCTGCCTTTGATTATCTAACTGTCAGATACCCTAATCACTGAGTCGAGCACCACCATTAAATTACATACATAGGTAATTATCTATATATAGTTATATATTTTGCATAGCTTCGATATTAAAAATTTTGTATATAAATTTATCTGATTTTTAATTTACGATTTCAGTTTACAGTTTGGATAATCGAAACGAATGCGAGAAATGTGCAAATAATAATTATATTTTGATTATGCAAATTTTTGGCTTAGGAAGTCGTTATTATTCCATTAAGGTACACAGTATGTGCGTGCAAGTAGGATCGTAGATTATCTCTAATAGTAGATAATTATGACTTGTTATTCTAAATTAATTGCTATTAGTGTAAGTAGAGGATGTAGCGATAAATTAATGGGTTTTTGGTAGATAGTATCTGCATAAAATGGTGTTCTCTAGACTGGCAGTAAAATCAAGATAATAGAGATAATAAACTATCAAAGGCACTATCGCCAACATCGTTAGTTTGCTACCTCCACTAGGCGGTTCACTTCAGCTCACTTCAGGAGCAAGTGCTCCCTCCCCACATTGGCACACAGCGTTATTAACAGCGGATAGCTCTGTTAATTAACAGAGACAAATACTCAAAAATAACTTAGACAACTCATACAATTCAAGTGTTTCCCTAATGTCATGGAATTTATATACGTAAATGAATGAAGAGTAAAAGAAGAAGATCAAATGCATGTTTCCTTCCAATTCATAAACTCACCTCGGTCAATATGATGAGACCAAAGACAGCAAAAAAGAGAATGACAATGAGAAAACTCATGCTGGATCGCTCTCGACTGCCCCAGTTCTTCTTGCCACGCTTCATTGTTGGTGTTAGCGACGTGCGGCTTCCTTGACTGTGATGCTGATGAGGATGGGGATGCTGATGCTGATGCTGATGCTGATGCTGATGCTGATGATGGTAGCAGGCGTGGGAGTGGCCGGCGTAGGCCTGCGGATAGGAATGGCCGCTGAGGGAGCTGTTGCTGCTAGATTTTGAGCTGGAGCTGAGATTGATGGCGCTGGCGGAGCCCCCCGATCCCGATGCGAGCGGCTTGTAAGTTGGGGGGCTCCTGCTGCCTAACATGACGGAGTGCAGGTGGGTGGTGGTTGGTGGGTGAGTGGGTACGTGGTTAGTTTTTGGACACTTGTGGCAGTTAGCTTGAGTTGGCTTAGCTTGGCTTGGCTTGGCTTGGCTTGGCTTGGCTTGGCGTGGCTTGGCTTATGGGCTAACGCTTGCTCCTAAGTATTTGGCATGGCTTTTTCTTTACTTATTCTGTGGCAACTGAAAAGGCAAACAAAATTGGCACGCTGTGATGAGCAATAAACACGCGTAGCAAAACAAAACGCAAAAGGAGTGCATGACAGCAAAAGAAAGAGAGAGAAAAAGAGAAAGAGCGAAAGTAAAGGAGAGTAAGAGCGTAAGCGCTGCTGCTTGACAGCTTTGCTTGTGCGACCAATTGAAGAGGAAAAATCAATAAGAATCTGTGCAGCGCTTTTCCTGATTTGTGATTTAAGCTTAATCCAGCTCCATTTAGGCGAATTCCAATTTCCGGTTTGATTTCGCTTTTCCTGCCTAAGCTGCAGCTAATGACAAAAGCAAAAGGCTATTTCGCTCTGTGCTGAGACATTATGGCCATCAGCGAATATTCGATTTTGAGCAAGCTCTGGCCTTTGCCTCCACATATTCAGCTTTCACCTTTTTCTAATACATTTCACAAAGCACTTTGTGCACTTGACTACGCCGCAGAAGAGCCGAAACTTTTTACACTTGACTTTTGCAAAGATCTGAGTTAGTTTTGCACGCTTTCACTATATTGTCGACTGGCTAGTTATGTCAACTGTCAAAACAGCCAACTGCGCTCTCTTTCCCTAAACCTAGCAAATAAAAATCAACAGGACGCAGGACATGCGCAGTGCCTTGACAACCAGAGAAACAGCTGTTGCTGTATTCCTTAGAATTTGCACAGCTGATAAAATTAAACAAGAAAACTTCACGGTTCTTAAGAATTATGAAATTATATCTAAATATTTTCTAAACAATTCTCCATCTCATTTTAAGTATTTACATCGGATCGCATTGTACAATCGAATCGTAAAAACAGAAAATTGGAACGTCAAATCATTTATTTTCATTAGGAAAAGCTTTAAAGCAAGCAAATCTATTCATACAGGTCTCCTGTGCGATTATCATGACCAAATAGACATGTATATTTAAATATTGTATATGCTTAAATATAGATACATATATGCATGAATGATTTGTTTGTATGTATTTTGGTACGCAAATGAATGAAGGCAGAAATGAATATAAGAGTATAATTCATATATATATATATATATATATATATATATATATATATATATATATATATATTGATTTGTGAAGGAAGCTTTTTCTGCATTATTAACGTTCTCAAACCTATTCAAGTGGGCCAAAAATAAAGCCACATTTTTGGACGTCTTATGGAACAGTAAATAAAAATGATATTTAATGAAAAGCTAAAGACCTAAAAAAACAATATTTATTTCATTCAAATTCGTTTATGACATATAATTGTTTTAATTTTTAAAAAGTCAAACCTATTCAAGTATTGATGTATGTATATATACATATATATGTATATATGTATATATTTGCGTGTAAATAATTGAATATATGTGCCATTATGTATGTATATATACTGATATGTATTGTATATACATATGTTAATTTAAATGCTGTTAATAACACACATTTCTTCATTTTCTATACGAGCATAGTCATAAAATTATATTTAGTTGCATATTTCATGCATGGATAGACATTATTTATGTTTACTTCTTCGTCCAAGTCTTTCCATGCGATACTCATTAAGGACTTACTGGGTATAACCAGGATATAATAGTATAACAACCATTTAACCAACTATCAAGTCGAAATCTTCCTTTCTGTGTGTACTTATAAAAAAAGAGAGAAATGTTGAAGATTAATTTAAAAGTTAAAAAATAATTTAAATTTATTGTATTATATTAAGAATATATTATTACAAATCTTGGCCTAAAACTTACTGAGGTAAGAGGCTAATCCGCGCATGCATTCGCATTATTTAAGCGATGTTTTCAGTTATATTCTTGTAAGTCAGATTCCTTAAAAACAACTGCTACATAAGTCCCTATCTTAAGTAGCCACTAACAGACATATATATAGAGTGCTTCATTTCTATGACTTTCATATCCGGCCTAGCTTTGGTGCATATATCTTTTGGCCATTTTCACAGCTGTAAGGATGCACAGCGCATCCTGCACTAGTCCTTGCCACCCACAAATGGCTCTCGTTCCCTGCTCTCACCAATGCCATTATCAACTTGCTTCTTTTTTTGAGTTTAGACCGACTGTTGAATGCCTGGCTGTTTGTCTCTGGCCATCTGCGTCTGCGTCTGTTGAGCTGGACAAAGGAATTAGCGGAAACAATAAAATTCGTAAACTTTTTGAAAACCAATAAATTTGAAGTGTTTGAAATCAATTGGGAACAAATTGCAAAAGGCAAAAACGAACTCCATGTGAATAGTCCAAAGGGCCGAGCACAACGGGAAGAGACTGCAAATACAAGACGAGAGTCTCTCAAACTTTCCCCCATCTCTTAGTCCACTTCTCTTTTCCATCGCCTTTGCACATTTCGTGAGTGTGTGTGCATTCTTATTTGTGTGAGAATCCAGTAAGCAATTGAAAAGTTTTCAAAACAAATATGCAAAGAAAAAGGTGCTCGAGACTGCGACGCCAACGCCTCCTAACTGCAGTTGCTACCAAATAGCAAGCAGGAGTTGGAAAAGGAAATGCAGCCAGAGCCATCCTCATCCTCATCCTCATCATCCTCATCGACGTCGACTCTGGGCGCTGAGAAAACAGTTTTGTTTGCTAAACTTTTGTCATTGCGACTGCAACAATGGCAAAGTAATAGCCAAAGTTATTGCCCAGAGTTACCAGAAATGATCTCGACCCACAGCTGCATTGGACTCTCGGCAGCCACAGCCACAGCCACAGCCACACTCAGAGCCAGAGCATTAGATTATGTGATATATCTTTCTAATTTGCTGAGCTAACCATGCACACACAAATGGCCACAGAATACAGCAAATACCACAAATTAACCAATGCAAAATGTTCGAAATTCTCAAGAAGACAGCCAATCAAGTTCAATTGATCGGTGTATGTGTGCGACTAGCAGATACTCTTTACCAAGCAATTGATGTCGCCAGTTATATTTAAATTAAATTATAAAAGTGGATGTTGGGCACTTTTTCCATATGAAGACCATCTTCAATCAACTTTGCGCAAAAAGCCAGATCTAGCTAGAAAGACGACCAAATAAAGCTGACTCATGATTTTTAGACATTACTTCAGGTTTTATGTAGAAGCTAGAATTCCCGCTTACTGCTATCAAATTCTTCCCGTAATCGGACTTTTAAAAAAGCCAGATCTGACAGAAAAAACTGAAATGACATCAGCGCGCCAGAGTAACTTAGGATACTTTCCTGATGATGAATATTCATACGACTCTTGTCGCCTCCTACAAAACTCAGTTTACCGTTTTCAGGGTATACAACAAATTTATTGTCAATCTATTAGCAATTTCATAGAATATGTTCCTTTAAGGTTAATAAAACTTTACTAAATTGTGAAGTATGTATGTCTTATAAATATCCTGCGAGGTTTAGTAACTGAGATAGATGAAAGTGCTGTGAGTCTCACTCCTACTTTAAATCTGGATGTGTGAGGTCTATCATTATAATTTAGACCATTTATTTCTGCATTTCAGTCCAAAAAGCTCAATGAGAAGAGTGGGTCATGTTACTAGGTTATATCCCATCTGTAGAAAATTTAATAATTTACCTAAATAATATAGGCCTGAAGAACAGGTAATGTAATGTAATGTGAACATTAAATTGAAGGATTTTGAAACTATGCCAAAAGTAGAAGAACTTGAAAAAAGTACATTTGCAAATATCGGATAAAATATTTAGCCATAATTGAAAAAATATTGATATATACATATAGCTGAACTCTTTATAGTATAATAAACTTTTTGACTTACATTTAAAAGAAAGAAACAGACCGAAACTTCATCATCTTACAATTTGAGGGTAAGGGTAAAGTAAGGTAAAGTGAGGTAAGATCGATGCGGATTATTTGCCGTCGACTGTTATTTGTTGGTATTGTAATATTACTGTTAATGCCAGACTCCATTATGTTAATAGCATAACTCCAAAAACAGCTCTACTTCTGGTACTCCGTACTTAGCGTCCCGCCGAGTATTTGGTCTCTCAGCCCTTTTTACAGGTCAGTTGCCTCTCCTGGTATTGACGCTACATAGCATACACTACCAAGTAAAAACACAGCCATCTTCCTTCTAACAAGGACGGGGTCTTTTCATTTATCATCGACGCCTACACTCCAATAATTTTTATGAATTGTATTTATACTGATATTCCTTTCTCTTTGTGTTGTTGCCCTGTGTAACCTGTTGATGCAGTGGAGGCGAATGGCATAGGTGAAGTATTCTATGAGTTATGCTTAAGAAATCGAGCATAAAATTAGTATGGAGTAAATACAGTGAATTGAGCTTTTGACGTTGCCAATAACGACACACTTACACAGTTTATCAGTATATTGACAGCATAATTATAGTGATCGACGAGCTGAAGTCGACCGCTTGTTGCGATGGACAGGTGGATCAAGTTGTTTAATGGCTACAGAATATACAGGCGAGCAGTGAATTGATGTGAGGAAGCTCGTCTTAGCTAAGCCACGTACATCTCAGTGAAATTCGACTGGCAGCGCAAACATATGGCACAGCTAGTGCCACCCAATGCGAGGCGAACCGCCGGCACTCCGACAAGGTAAACACTCGAACGCATTCGTTGCACCTGAAGTGAGATTAAATAAAACTGCAGCTGGAAAATTGAAATGAAAATTCAGCAGGGCAAACAAATTCGAGACAACTTGTAGTATTTCTCAACATCTCTGCTTCTGTCTTCAATTC
Organism: Drosophila mayaguana; assembly: GCA_037075325.1. Lineage (NCBI taxonomy): Eukaryota > Metazoa > Arthropoda > Insecta > Diptera > Drosophilidae > Drosophila > Drosophila mayaguana. The sequence continues at coordinate 4,892,106 of JBAMCG010000121.1, read as the reverse complement.
CCAGCGCAAGTAGCGGCTGCCAAAAATATATATTTCATTTATATATATATATATATATATATATATATATATATATATATATATATATATATGTAGCTAAATATATGTGTGCCTAGATATGTATGTGTAAGCCTATGTACAGATAGAAGCCGTATCACTAAGTTCATATGCTCTGTGAGCGGCATCCTCCTCCTGCTCCATGCCTTGTAGGCAACTCAACTTTGATGAGTTTGCTAAGTAAAACATTTTTGGCCCACAATCCGGGCACAGCAGCAACTTACCTCCGCCACTTAACTTTGCGTGCAGTCGACTATATTTGAAATTATGATTAAAATAACCAAAATGATGAGCCGGATAACGAGTGAAGCGTACTCAACTCAAGAGCAGTCGCCGTTCTACTTACCCATAATTAACTTGAATAAATCTGAACTTTCTTGATTGTGTTTTACGGCTAAGTTTGCCAAATTGGGTGCTATAAAAGGTTTCTTAAAATATATTTAACAGACAGGAGACAAAAGTTTTTAATCAGCATCTGAAGTCGAGTGGACAATGGCCATCTAGAGCGGAGAGCAGATAATTGATTATGATTTCCAATATTTTCGTAGGCTCAACTTAAGAAAAGGAACCCAAAGCAACACCAAATTGAATGGGAGTTAAATAAAGTTTAATCCAGTCTATTGTTATATAGTATATGGTTACTGGGATTACCCAGTTCAAATTAAGGTCAAATAATCGAAAAGTTTTGTTGCTTAAAAGTAAACTTTGTTATTAGATCTTAAATATTTTCAGGTTTGCTGTGTGAGGCGTAAATCCTACCTATTTTGTTTAAGTGGCATTTTGATTCTCCGAATTGGAACTAGTATACTCTTGTATAAGTAATGTGTATTATATTGAACTTCTTATATTTACTTCTTATATTTATTTGCTTACTACAATTTAATTTGTTTACTTGGATAGCTCCGTTCAATTACTTTAAGATTGCAAGAAGCTCGGTAAATAAATAAAGTATTACCCAGACGAGTCACTCCAGCACTCTCGCTTATTTTTCACATTTATTGCCGTAAATACTTTAAACATCTCATCCACTTGGATAAAGTCCCTAGGCTATATTTAGTTCCTGGAACTAAACAATTACAAATGTAAACCTAATTTAGGTAAACATTTTTCTTCTACGTTTCTCCAGCAGAGCTTGTCCCATTGTAAAGTCCCAGACACCCGCTCGAGGGCACGCAATAAAAGCCGCGGGAAACGGAGGAGACACGGAAGATAGAAAGATAAGCGACATGGCATGCTGCTAGGCATTTCATTAATTTCAGTTCATTTTTGCGCTTTTGTAATCCAGAGACCAGCGACGCACACGTCTAGAACAGCGTGAGTGAAGGAAGGAGAAGTGGAGGGTGTAAGTAACTGGTAGAAGGAGAGAGGAGCAGCTCCGCAGGCGGTGCATATCAGCCGGATGCGCGCGTTGTTTGGTAATTTCCTTAACGGAAGCACATGCAGTTGCAGCCCCGGATCATGGGGAACAGACCGAGGCAATCGCCATTGAGGCTGGCAACGAACACTTGGTGTCTGCTGGTCAGATGGTCAGATGGTCAGAGTGTATGAGAAATTTGCTAACAAAAATTTGTTGCAGAATTTCCGTAGCTAATAAATGGAGAGCTTAGTGTGTGCGGGCGAGCGGCTTTAAAGGCGTCGTCCTGCCCAGCCACAACCTGCCCACATGCATTTCCAATTGATTAAGCACTTTGGCCATGCTCAACCGCAAGAGCACAGCTAAGCCATGGACATGGCCAGATCTTGACTGCCTGCCCCACAAAATAGACAAAAATGAAGCAGAAAAAAAAACAACAAGCACTCATCGAATCAAAGCGCTTCGAATAGAATCGAATCGAATCGAATCGAATCCTCGGTAACCAAATGCAACCAAATGTGAAGCACAACGTTGGCTGCTCGTTCGCTCCTTTGTGGCTGTGTTGACGCCATGGCTGGACGCTTTAACGGCATCGGCTGCATCGGATCGCAGGGACCGGCACTGGAATCGCAACTTAAATGTACTTTTGGGGGCTTTTTCATTTAGTGGACCATAAATTAGGCTGGCGAAGCTCGAATGCGCTGAGCGGCGAAATTTCCCATTCACTCCCACAAGCGGACGATGGACGGGCAAAGGTCCTAATCCTGGTGAGGCAATTAATCTGCCCGGGTCACGTCGCCGCCAGCTAAGTTAAAAATTCAAAGGTCAAAGGACAGCGTGGATTTACACACTGCAACAATTTATATGTGTAAGTGTATGAGAACTAGACGATTTATTTAAAATTGAATTTACAAAATGTCTGCCTCGATTTGTTTCTCGGTTCAAGAAGATATTTTGTCTGAAATTAATTTCGAAAAACATTTTAGATATAATAAATTATTGAAATACTTTAAGCTGATCCATCAAATATTTACTTACGAATCGAGCTCGAAGTTTCTTATATTTTCGTTGACAAATAAAAACAAAAAAATAAAATATATTATTTAAATATTATATTAACTTTTGCTTAGAAAAATATGTTTCTTAAATATACGGACGACTTTACTTTTAATACGATTTTTCATTCTTTTTTTTTTTTTTTTGACATTATTATTTTAGTAAGCCATATATTCCTAATTAGAGAAGATCTGAGTCAATTCAGCCAAATCCATTTGTCGTCTGGTTTCGGAATAAATACATTTCGAATGTAAATGTAGTTCGCACTCGAATGGAATAAATGTTCAACTGAAGTGTGCTGATGCTCCATAATAAAATTGTGAAAGTGAAATGTATTTAATATAATAATGCTATAATCTTGACCGTTACAATTCGTTATCAAGTCGGGTCACATTTGCATGAGTTTCAGAATGGAGGCGATAATGATTTCCTGTGAATAAAGCACTAATAGACACTACGTAGTCTACGTTGATTATTCGTATTGTTTAATATATGCTCCCTCTATTTGCCGTACTGAGTTAACTTTATCTCACGGATCCATCGACCATCCTCGTGCCTAACACAACAAACACAATATAAGTCTGTCCAAGCAAGAGTGATAATATTTGGGATTCTTGCACTTGAATCAGTTATCTATATCATTTCATACTGAACAGAAATTGTCACCTTGAAATGTAATGGGAATCTCGATTTTAAGCCACGATCATAATTGCGAAGTTTAACCATCAGTACATACCTTTTGATCTTAGGGTAACATACAGTCGGATATTAGAGTAGATTCTGTGCTAACATTCAAGTCAAGTATAATTAAGCTAAGATGTATATTTAATTAATTTGACTTTACACTTAATTACAAGGCTAAAAATTACAAATAAATGTAGAAATTTCGTAGCATCTGAAACCGTTTTAGTTGTATTGAGAATTCTCTTCTTATTGCACTTATTTGGTCAGCCAAAACTTTAAATATATAGAGTAAAATAATATCAGACTTGCATAGTATGCAAGCTGTAAGCTGGACTCTGAGGCGAATATATATCAAATATATATAAATCTAGCTACTGCACTTACTCCTTCAGAGTGTTGCACCGGAAACGCAATTAGGCTGAGTGCTGGGCACATGTTGAACTTAAGCCACGGAAACTTGTTTTAAATTGCTGCAGAGCAACCAGCAGAGAGCAAGAGCCGCAAGTATGTACATAAGTACCTTCAACTGGAGATGTAGACGGACACGAACACGGCGACGGCGACGGCGATGGCGATGGCGACGTTTGCCATATAAATTCAATAGCCATGGCAATAAGTGCATTAGCAGCATATTTCACAGATTGGCAGACACGTCGAGCGGGCGGCTGGCTGGCCAGACAGTTGCTCGACCAAGAAGTAAGCCACAAATTGCATGAGATCATAAATATTTCAAGCATAAAGTACAAAATATGCAAAAGTTTTTCTTTTCAGTTTCCAGTCTCCAGTCTCCAGTTGCCATTGCCATTGCTAGTTGCCATTGCCAGTTGCCCAGTGCAGCTACAGAGATAGTGGCACGGGCAACGTCAAACGAAATAAGAAAAATATATTGCTAAATTCTCGCACAGGAAACACAGGAGTAGCAGGAGGACCTTTTCGCTGCCAGGACCTTTTCGCTGGGCCAGCACGTGCACCGCGCCAAATGCCAAACGGAAGTTCAAAAGCGTAAAGAGCATGTTACGATACGAGACGAGCCAAACTGCATTGGCATTGGCCGCGATACGATGCTCCCTCTCTCTCTCTCTTTATGTCCCTCTCCATCTGTCTTTCTCTCTCTCTATCGGTCTGTGTGTTTGGTCAGCCGATTGTGGCAACAAATTGCAATAAGCAATTTTTCAATTTTCAATTTAGACGCCATCGACGACACCAGCAACATGCAAAACAGCGCGACCAGCAACTGGCCATAACTCAGTTACATCCGACTCCGAACGGGCAGATTCCAGTCACAGGCAGACAACCGGTTAACCGGTGCGACAAGACAAATGTGTGCCAAAAAATAAAGGAAAAGAAAAGTTAAAGGATTGCGGACGTTAACGCACAGCTGGTGCTGGCGCCCACTTAATAACTAATCTACCCGATTTCACAACTTACAGAGATTGCGAATGCTCAAGCTCTTGCTTAAGCGTTTATTTTTCAGGTGATTAGTCAGAGCCAGATCCAGAGTCAGAGTCAGAGTCAGAGTCAGAGTCAGAGTCAGAGTCAGAGTCAGAGTCAGAGTCAGAGTCAGAGTCAGAGTCAGAGTCAGAGTCAGAGTCAGAGTCAGAGTCAGAGTCAGAGTCAGAGTCAGAGTCAGAGTCAGAGTCAGAGTCAGAGTCAGAGTCAGAGTCAGAGTCAGAGTCAGAGTCAGAGTCAGAGTCAGAGTCAGAGTCAGAGTCAGAGTCAGAGTCAGAGTCAGAGTCAGAGTCAGAGTCAGAGTCAGAGTCAGAGTCAGAGTCAGAGTCAGAGTCAGAGTCAGAGTCAGAGTCAGAGTCAGAGTCAGAGTCAGAGTCAGAGTCAGAGTCAGAGTCAGAGTCAGAGTCAGAGTCAGAGTCAGAGTCAGAGTCAGAGTCAGAGTCAGAGTCAGAGTCAGAGTCAGAGTCAGAGTCAGAGTCAGAGTCAGAGGCAGAGTCAGAGTCAGAGTCAGAGTCAGAGTCAGAGTCAGAGTCAGAGTCAGAGGCAGAGGCAGAGTCAGAGTCAGAGTCAGAGTCAGAGTCAGAGTCAGAGTCAGAGTCAGAGTCAGAGTCAGGGCCAGAACGGGTACAGTTAAGAGTTAACAGTTAAATAAAATTGGGAGCAGCTTAAGAAATTATTTATTATGTTTTATTATTTGATTGATTTGAGCGAACAGTTAACGCAACAGCTCGTACGCACGGTATGCTCCAAATTTGAATTTTCGCCAACGCTGCAGAGCCACCATAACACCAAGGCAGAGCCACATGATAATGACCACAATGGAATATGTGGAAAGGACAGATTTTTCAGTCTCATTGGAACTCTTCAGTATGAACACCATGTTCCGAAAGTTATGCTCGCACTGCTTACACCCGTCGAACTGCACGTCCACAAAGTCGTCCTCGTTGGATTTACCGAACATGGAAAATTGGCCACGCACCACCAGAACCAAGCCGAGCAGCGGAATGAATGGACGACAGCCAAACATATTTCAAATACAAGAAAAAAAAAAAAGGAGAAAAACTTGTGCTCTACTAAACAATTGAATTCTAAGTGAACATCGAACTAACGCTGGGCTTCATTTATATTAACGCCAGAGTAAGCTATCATATGACGAAATAATTCAAACTCTGTTTTTCGTAGAACTGGCATTGTTTCCGTGACCATTCCGACAATTATAAATAAGAAAATCGATAGCTGAATTTCCGTTGAAAAAACGGAGTTTGTATATTTTCTACTGGGTTCATTTGACACCTTTTAAAGACTAAAGAAACTTCTATAAGTGGCTTAATGCAGGTCTTGAAAGATTTTCAGAATTTCAGTATTTCTGTGATCAATCAATCAACAATTTGTAAATGATTAAAATTTCTATATAAACAAATCTTTAAAAAATATTTATTTAAATTTGATCAATTCTTATTTCCGCATTATAATAATTAGCTATAGTCAAAGTTCCAAGTTGAGAATTCATATTTTTTAAATTAGCTTTAATTTTAAATTAATTCCAATCTCTAATAAATAAATACTATCCTGATTAAAATCAACTTTGAATATCGATAATAATGCTCTGCATACGGTTCAGGGTATTTCATAGTCTAGCACTTTCCACATCAACAAGAACACATTTTTTAGCTTTATTATAACAATACTGAAACACAGCTGCAAACAATAATTTGTTTGTTTCATAAAAAAAAAAAAGATATTATTTACCTTATAGATATTTAGAACACTTATCAATCAATTGAGCTTTGCAGCAGACCTTAGTAATCTTAAAGCAGGAATATTTAAAGTTCTTTGTGATATACCGCACACCCAATGGACGTCGATCTATGTCGATCTAAAATAATTGCACTGTAAAATTTTTGGTCTTTAATCCCAATACTATAGAATATACCGACTTCCCCATTAACAATGTCAGAACTGATGATATTGTTTGTGGCATTGGTCTAAGTGTATAATTTAAAGTCCCCAGCGTGTGTAAATTTATATTAACCCACATGCCACGCCCACAGTAGAAGTGGGCTGACCGAGAATATAATTACTCTTTATATAAATGCGTCAAATTTGAAAATAGTTTCCTCCAGACGGCGCAGTCTGCCTGAAAATTCTTCTAATTAATTGAGCAGAATCTGGATTGAAGAGGCTTTACTCACTCAGAAGCAATTTGAGTCAATTATTAACTATCCAAACAAAAACTCAATACAACAGTTTCCCTTCTCTCTTTGATGTGTCTGCGTAAATAGAGCAGCCTTGAGTGAAAAGAATTTAACTCATGCAACTCTTTAGGAGTGACTACGGCATTAATGCACTCAAAGTCATATTGAGTGCTTAAATGCGCTCGGCTGCAACTCTTTGAAACAAGTGAAAACAAGTCATGCTCCTGAGCACGAATATATGAAGAGAGAGAAACAGACAATATTCAGCTCACTCAGCTGTTGCTGCAATACTCCAAGTGCAAGCAGGCCATGCACCGTTAGCACTCATATACGAAGAGAGAGAGAGAGAGAGGCGAGCGCACTCAGTAACTCATCGAGCTATTTAGGACTAAGAGTACATGCATTGAGATGGTAACTGCGCTCATCTGCAACTCTTTGAGTAAGAACAAAAATCAGGCAGAGTGAGAGAGACCCAGTAGTTCACTCAGTCTATAATCAAACGTTGCGTTCTGATTGCACTCGCTAGCAGCTCTTTAAACATTTAACACTCAATGTAGTGAATGAGCTGCTGTATGTGAAGGGAATTTTGAGTAGACAGCGAAGATTTAAAATGAATATTTGTTTGCAGCACACTAAGAGGCGTTAGATTTGCGGTACTTAAATAAATTAAATTTACAGAAACAAAAAATAAACTAAATAAAAAATTTGAATAAATAAAATAAATATATCACAAGACTTATTGTTTGTATATACACTATAAATAAAATACTAAAATATTAATTAAAGCATTTGAATAAATAAAATAAAAATATCACAATATTTACTTTTTTTGTATATAGATTTAACTAGCAACAATATTATATTATTTGAAAAGTTCTTTTTATTATTTTTTTTTTTTTTTTATATTTAACTTTGTTGTTTTATTAATTTATTTATTTCTGTAAATAATAACTTTATACAACCTCAAGATTTAGATTTGTTTTAAATATTGATACCTAATACATTGTTAATAGTGAAAAAAAAATTGCATATATTACTAATTATGTTATATAATACATATGTTTTAAATTTTCTTTATAAACTAGATAATATAGATAATATAGATTTATTATTTCAATATCATATTTTAAAAACCTCTATAAGCTACAGTTCTGTAATCTATTTTTATTAAATAACAAAAATTGTGGCTTCATTTTTTACACTTCAATGAAATTTCGCATTTTAAATGGATTTTAACTTTTTCGTCTTTTTTTTCTCCCTTTGGAATTTGCATATTTTAAGTTAACAAAATGCAAATGGAAAAATATTTTTTCTGGTTTTCAATCACTTGCTGAAGGTCAATAAAGGCAATCGGCACTCAATTTGATAAATATATTGTTTATATTATGGAAAATGAACTTCCGATGCGCTCAACAAAGGCACATCATAAATTTTCATATTAATTGAAAATATGTTCAACCACAAACGACATAGAGATGCATGTACACACCTACATATGCACTATATAAATGTATTTGCAATGCATATTTACAAACGTTTAGCATATAAATCAGCATCAAGTTACACATTTTTAGCTTGTAAATGAAATAACATTTAATTTCCTTGAGGATAACATCTGTTAAAACGATTTAGCAAATTAACTTTTGCAAAGCAATAGCAACAGCAACAGCTGGCAGAACATAATGGGAAATCGTAAAGCTGGAAACCTACAAAATTTAGATGATGGCACCCACTATTCCCAATGCGAATCAGTTCCAAGTTGCGTAAATCTTAGTCAAACAAGCTGCCAGCATTCCAAATGCCACACATAAGTATTTATATATATATATATATATATATATATGTATATGTATATTTATAATCCTAGACGGACATGCAAACTATGTAGCGAAGATTTGTTGTATGTCTATCGAACTAGACACGTATAGCCGTAGTCGCAGTCGAATTCGCAGTCGCATTCGTATTCACATTCAGCAAGCTGTCATTGTCTGTGTTTGCACCCTGCACATTTTGTGTATTAAAACTTGTCGAAATTTTATTCAATTTACGTGCACTTAAGCGACGATTGTGCATTAAGATATGACGCAAAAGTTGCAGCAATGCCACCACCTCCGCCTTCCTCCTTCATCTCGGCCTTCGTAATAGATACGGATACGTGTTGATGTTGTCGCCAATGTAAACAAAACACAAATAAAAGTGTTTCGAGTGGAGTCTGCCCAACTAGCAAATATCCTGCAACTCGAGCGGAACTGTTTGTATGGAAGAAGCCTACAATAACTGAAGTTATAAAGAGATAAACGAAATTCCCCTATGGTAGTCAAATATATGAGTAATTTTCCTGAACAGAAACCAAATACTCTGTTAAGCTTAAGCCTACAATATACATTGGAATAAATACAATCAAGTGCAGCTTAGCTGAAATAGCTTTGCTGCAGCTTAAATACACTTTGTAAAAACTTAACTAACATCTCGCTTAACAAATAAAAGTCATATAAAATCAATGATTTTAAAATTCATTAAATAAGACCTATGAATGTTTTAATTTTACGAATTAATATCTATGAATTTAGCAATTTTAAAGAATTTAAAATATATTTGAATATGTAACTTGTCTAATGCCCTGGAGCAATATTTCAGGTATCTTAATTGTTTCGTCCAACAAATTTATTTTTGTTTAAGTACAGATAGAAAATTGTCAAGACTTACTGTAATGAAATACAATAATTAGAAGTAATATGAAAGAAATGTTTTATCAAACTATATTTGGCAATCTAGTTTTATAAATTAGAGCTCTCGCCTCTTCATAGAATATCTGTTGTATATATATACATATATATTGAGCATTTATTTAAGACGAATTGACATTACTCCACATTAGCTAAGCTTCGCTCTAACTTTATAAATTAATGTTATGGAAAATCAAAAAATCATTAATTGCTATATTAAAATATCTAAGACTGCAATGGATATTATTATTGAATTATTTATAGGTTTAATAATAAACCGTGAACCATTTTTATAATTATTGGCAATTTACCAATTCTACTGAAAATATTATTTTAATATTCAGTTTCAAGGAGATAATTATCAAAGCTATATTTAAACACTTGTATTTAATATTTAAGTTTGTTTTAATTTTATTAATTCTAATCTCTAATAAATAAAAAATACAATTCTTAACTTGCTAAAGTTACCTATAGATTCCTAAAAACAATACCTAAATCCAAATCTTATTTTTGCTCTAAAAATTGTATCTAGTTCTAAGTTAGAATGAGAGAGTGAGAATGAGGAAGAGAGTTAGAATGAGGAAGCTATTGACGATGGCTCGTCAAATAAATTAATTAATAAATTTATAAAAAGAAATTTTTTTTATCAGATGAAATATATATAGTAATCTATATAATGTAGATCTGCACCAAGCACTTGAAACAGATAAGCTGACTTACATTTGTAGAGCAGAAAAAACGATTTATCTGGATTTGCCAGACGCTTGCACTGATTGCCGCAGCATCAAGTGACTGATCTAGACGACTATTTATAGAACCCACAGTCACGCTCTAAGCTATATTTAACCCAATCAAGAATCAGGTCTGACCCCTTAGGAGCCTTGGGTGGATGCTATAAAAGCCGGGGGCCAATTCACAGCGCAGTTCAAGTTCAGACGGACAGCCCAGCAACAGTTCTATCCATAAGATGGACAAAGTTCAGGTCATTTGGCTCATATATTTCGCAACACGTGTATTTGGTAGTGCAGAATCGTGTGCACCCGGCAAGAGATGCGTCTCCTATGACCTGTGCAATGAGGGTCTCCTTGTGGATGGCCACTTCTACTCCGATCGCAGTCGCACTATGGAGGACGAGCAGCACTGTCACTATATGGAGAAATGCTGCAGTGTGAACGAGACGGTAGGTAGAGGCATTACGCTTATGTCATGGATCTTCTATAAAATTGAGCTTCAGCTTGCAGTTGGTAGCGGAGTCAACTATAGCGATGCAGTGTCAGCCCTGCCTCAGTGCGGCGGGCGTCTGGACCTTTGGCTCCATTTGCGTCCGATGGGCTACAAGAAGCAGGAGTCAAAGTTCGGCGAGTTTCCCTGGCTGGTGGCGATCTATGGAGCAGATGGATACCTTTGCAGTGGAGCTCTGATCACACCAATTGCTGTTCTAACCGCCGCACACTGCGTCCAGGCCCAACTGGCAACGAATCTGCGTCTGGTGGCAGGCGAATGGGATGCAGCAGTTGAGCTGGAGCCGTTGCCGCACCAGCAACGAAATGTTTCCGAGCTGCTAATCCATCCGAACTACACACAATCCCCGGCAGCTCACAATCTGGCACTGCTGCTGCTCCCCTCAGAGGCAGCATTCGAACTAGCGCCACACGTGCAGGTGATCTGCCTGCCGCCCATGCAGCTCATCTACAACTACAGCCAGTGCTATGTGGCGGGCTGGCGACACTCGGAGCTCAGTGCCAACGAGACGCTGCCCAGGCGCTGGCCCCTCTACATTCTGCCGCGCGATCAGTGCAGCTCCAAGTTGCGCCTGGCCATCTTGGGTCGTCGCTTTGCGCTGAACGAGACGCTCCTCTGCACTGGCGGCGACAAGGACCCCATTGTGTGCGGCGACATGGGTGCCATACCCCTAATGTGCCCCCTATCCGGCAACGATGACCGCTATGTGCTCGCCGGGCTGCTGGCCCGTGCCGCCCGTTGCGACGGACCTCAGCTGTTGAGCATATACTCTAACGTGAAGTACTACAGGCGCTGGATTGATCAAAAGTTGAGGGAACGCGACCTGGACATAAGGCATTATATGGTTTAGGGCAGACAGGGACAGGGAGATGGGTAGAAAGATCATAAGAAAGAGAGATATGGAGTCGAATACCTTAAGATAATCAGCTGTGCAGGTATTCCATCTAGCCTTTATAAAACTTAAGTGCCGATATTTACATCCATTGTGAAATGGTATATTAGATAAAACTACTTTACAACTAGAATCGTTAATCTTACAAGCGTATTCCTATCGATATCCTTTACAAATCAGCCAACAGTGATCTAAACCCACATCTACTATTCGAATGGCATTACTATTATATGTAGAATATTATATTAAACATTATGCACGCTAGACAATTCGGAGTTTGAATAAATATTTGGCTTCACCAGGACGACGAAGGTTAATTAAGGTGGGATATACCAATTCGTGGAAATTATCTATATTATTAGAATGGCAAACATTGACAGCTAAAAACCTCCGAGATTCACGACTACTAAATTTTACTATTGAAGATTATCATATACAAATAGATATATAATTGGATAGCTAGGGTCTATCTCTAAATGATAACGATTTACCTCTTCAAAATTACTTACCTGATTTTTTGGCTTCACGGGTAAGCCGAACATTTTATTTTTCTAATCTTTCAAATCCGTAATTTATGTAACTATCATAAACAATCTACTTATCTATTGTGTGGATTCTTGAAATAAAGGCCATGCATATATCAGATGAAAATATCAATAAGAATGTGCATCTAAAACAAAAAGTATACAACAGCTATATGAACACGTTTATATACTACCTGACATATTGGCTAACTCCAGAGATAGTTATGTCTGCAAAGTATATTAGTAGATCGGCCTCGCCTTGCGAAACAATTTTGTTCTTCTGTAATTGTTTACCAGTTCAATTTATTGAATGTAGTTCTAAAACAAGTAAGGAAGCTCTAGTCGAGACTGCTCGACTAGGAGATACCCTGATCCCTACAAAGAGCTGATATTCACGCACGCATAAGCACGCGCTCTGCTAACTGCGCAGTAAGCAGCGACTGCGCTTGGGCTGCGCTGCAGTGTGGGCAATACTATGAGAATTTTGTTGCTGAATAATTTCTCCTGTAGTAGGACTATCATCATGAAACTTTCAGAACGTGATCACAATATGAAAATGTGTGTACATTCCAAAGCAAAAGTCTCTAGTACTTAAAATACGTTTTTTGCAAATTTGGGGCGAAGGGGGCGTGGTATCCAAAATCTGTAAATGACAAAATCTGCGTATTGGTCAGATGTATATACACACCAAATCTGAAGTCTCCAGGTCTAAAAGTATTAAAATTACGGTGAATAAACAAAATCAATTTATCGATTATTCGCGATAAAAAAGTAATCGGACGAGTTATCGAAAAAAAAGATAAACTTGTGCTGCGTATGGTATACAAGAGTATGCATACAATTTGAAGTCTCTAGCTCTTATATCTTCTGAGATCTAGGCGTTCATACGGACGGACGGACAGACGGACAGGGCTATATCGACTCAGCTCGTCGCCCTGATCAAGAATATATATACTTTATGGGGTCTGCCACGCCTCCTTCTGCCTGTTACATACTTTTCACAAAACCATTATACCCTGATTTCCCATTTTTAATGGGATCAGGGTATAAAAAATATAGGCGTATATACGTATATAGATCAATTGATTGGGGATTTGAAAACAAATCCATCTGCTGAAATTTAATAATAATAATAATGTATATGAACCAAATATAGCTGCAAGATAATACATATACTTATAGATCAATTGGTTGGGGATTTAAAAAGTAATCCATCTATTGCATTTTACATAGACTGCGTGGATTCAGTTCAATTCAATTTCAAGTTTGTCTTTTGATTTTACTTTTATTCCACTTTAGATATGAATTCCAAATGTGTCGCATATTGAACGATAAAATCTGGTCTACAAGCAAAACAAAAATTAAGCATACGATATATAGTGTATATTATGAAAAAATATCCGATGCATATAATAGCGTATTAACTATGCTAAGTCGATGCTCGAGCTTATCATCCGGTAGACTGGGCCCACACGAATCTCTCATGTGATTGGGCTGGTAAGTGTCCAGGTCGGTCAGTTCATTCATTTCGATCGGCAGTACCGCGTCAGTCCCAGCCAGCTTAAGCAACGTCACAGCGTATCGTTGAACAGACGTTTGTTTTTCTTGAAGTTGGGATGAATGGGGCCGGGCAGCACGTGCGGCTTGAGGGCGCTTTTGCCGGGCTGCCGGTTAGCATCGTAGGGCAGCTGCGGCGATAGCTTCAACTGTCGATAGTAGTCGCTCTTGGGATAGGCGCTGTTGCATTTCGTCATGATGCGGACGCGTTTGCTGCCGCTTCCCGTCTGCGGCGCTGCTGCAAGTTTCAGCCGCTGTGCTGGATTTTTGGGTGTTCCTTGGACAGCGAGCGGATTTATCAAGAGCTTGCTGTTGGCTTGCTTCAGTTGCAATTTGCGCGATGGCACAAAGTAATCTCTTTCTCCATCCTCCAAGGGTGCGTCCCAGCCATTGCTTGACTTCGTCGTGGACTCGGCTGATTTAGTTTCCTTCTCTGTGCTAGATTCCTGTTCGGGTTGTGGTACTTTTGGCTTCTCAGTGGGCGGCTGCTTGGCCTGCTCCTTAGACTGTGCCTTGGGCTGCTGTTTGGATTGCTCCTTGGACTGTTCATTAGGTAATGGCTTGGACTGCTGTTTGACCTTTTGCTTAGGCTGCTCATCCTTCTCCTTGGTCACTTTCTTAATCTTGTTTAGGTCTTCTTTATCTGCCGCAGTCGTAGTCGTAGTCGTAGTCTGTTCCGTGGCATCTACCTCCTCCACCACCCAGGCATTATTAATGCTGGAGCGTACCTTCTCATTGTGCTCGACTTGCTTTTGTAGTTTGGGCGACAATGCTTTCTTGATGACTTCATCAAAGTTATCCTCATCCACCTCATCAAAGTTGATGGACTTGAGAAGACGCTTACGCTTGGATTTGCTAAGCTTTTTGAGACTGCGCCCAGTGCCAAAGCTCGACTCCTCAAACTCATCGGCCTCAAGGATCTTCTGCTCCACTAGTTCTGCAAATGGTGTGCCCTCAGGCTTGGGCATGTTACGCACACCCAATGGAAATTCGCCGCTTGCATACGTCTCAAAGATGTGGAGTAACTTGCGCAGTCCTTTGCGCCGCTTACTGTTGTAGTCTTGTGTTCGGAGCAGTGTCTGAAGCTCGTCCAGAACACAGTCGGCATTTAGCGGTAGTTCTGGCATCAGGACATCTACGTTTCCTGCACGTGGATCGAGAGTGGGGGCTTCTTGCTGTTGCTCCTCCTCATCCTCTTCCTCCTCTTCATCGAAGCCAGAGTCCATTTTCTCAACATCGTCTATGGAACTACTGGGAAAACCCATCTCTTTCCATGCCTTGTATTTCTCGCTGTATTCTCTACCCAATTCACTCTGATAGAGCAAGTGATAGAGGACGCGCGTGCGGCACTGCGCCACCAATTTGGCGTCCCGTTGTGTGCCCACATAGTGTACAAATGGGCGCAGGAAAAGATTAACCTGTTCGGCGGTGATCTCCTCATTGGCTGCCTTTGCCAACTCCTCGAAGAACACATCCATGTAGTGCATGGTGATACCACGAGACTTTGGCTGCGCCGCAAGCACCGACTCATTCATGCTTGTATTAAATGCATCTATCAGATCCTTATTCCATTTGCTCTTCTTGAGCAGGCGCAGCATGTAGCGCAGCATACGACGTACAAGCATCAAAAATTTATCCATTCGCCACTGATCAATGCCAAACCACTCCTGGCACATAGTGCGCATAAAAGCACTGAAGTATGCCAGACTGCAGGCAGTGTTTCCGCCGAAGCTGTCTATCATCTGAGCCAATTGCTCGGCTAGCTCCTCTTGCACAAGCGGTTTGTCCGACATCCATACGTTGTAGTACAATCCTTTCCAGATCCGCATGAAATCGTCCTCGGTGAAGGGAAACGAACTTGCCGCACGCAGCTGGAACCATTTTCGCAATTTGCGGATCTGACGATTGCGCTTTGTTAAGTCATTGCAGGCCAAGGCACGCACGATTTTCACCTCCTGCGCAATCACAAGCAACTCCTTTGGCACCTTGGCCTGTGATGCACCATTGCTATCTTCGCTTTCGTTTCCTTTGTCAATTGCAGCAACCTCAGCGCTGCGCTTTATTGGCCGCTTTTTTGTGACCATCATTGATTGTTAACAAAACGACAGGAACTTTTTCTCAAATTCCTCTGGTATGTATTGAACGCGGTTGCTACGAGAGAGAGGTGGGCGCACGTGTTGTGCGGCCCCGCTGTAATCGATTAATATTTGAAGCTCTGTTTGTCACATTTTTCAACACTTGTAAGAATAGCGTGCGTTCAATATTGCAAATACTAGAAGGTTACGCGACGAAACCGGCAAAAATTGTTTCAGTATATTGTGGTGACGTCTTCATATCACAATTTTTTTGTTCTTTTCATTAGGGTAAGTTGGAAATTACCTGTAATTAAAATATTATAGATATATTACATGATATTCATTATATAAGAAACCAATATTTGTAGATATTTAGTATATCATATTGTACATCTTAAATTGCTTAGATTTATGACGTATTGCTTTAAAAAAATCGATAATCATGTTTCATGCGAAATCTTGTAGTTACGATAAGCAATTTCAATTCTTACTTTTTAAATAAAATAAAGCAATTTTCTAGAAACAAGTTATTTACAAAATTATTTTATTCATATCCATTACTTAAACTGATTTACCTACAAGCATTTATTTATATTATTCACGTAGATATTGTTACCGGCTTTTAATACTAATAAAATACAACGTTGCTGGGCATCACTTTTTACCAGCTGACATTCTAAGTAGCAATTTCAACTAAATTGGCTTTAAGAAGTTAACATTATTAAAATTTCATCATCAAAATGCCTGTGTTAATTGTAGAAAACTCCGAAGACTATGAGAAATACATTAGCGCTGATAAAACAACTGTTGCGCTGTTCGCTGCCGACTGGGCCGAGCAATGTGCTCAAGTTACTGATGTACTCAACGAGCTGGACAGCATTTTGGGCGATAAGTTGCAATTCATTACACTAAATGCTGAAAAATACCCTGAGATATCAATGAAACATCAGGTAAGCTTTTCCGCACTTCTGACGTCAAAGGAGATGTCTGTACAAAATTAATTTCCAGATCGAGGCAGTGCCGACAGTAATATTCTTCAACAAGGGCTCTGCTGTGGATCGCGTGGATGGTGTGGATGTGGCTGCCATCACGAGCAAGGCCAAGAAGCTAGCCGAAAGTGCAAGCAGCGCTGCGGCAACTGGACAAACCCTGAAGGATCGCTTAACAGCGCTAATCAATAAGGCGCCGCTGATGATATTCATGAAGGGCGATCGAAACGCTCCACGCTGTGGCTTCTCCAAGCAGCTGATTGCTATTATTAACGAAACAAAGTATGCACTAATCCTACATTTATAGACAACATCTAATTTCGCGATATTTCAGTTTACCGTATGAAACTTTTGACATACTTTCTGATGAAGAGGTTCGTCAGGGCTTGAAGACTTTTTCAGAATGGCCAACATATCCGCAGGTTTATGTAAAAGGCGAACTTATTGGTGGCTTGGATATTATCAAGGAGCTCTTAGCTAACAACGAACTTGAAGCGTCGCTTAAGGGTTAAATATTTCAAGTCATCCATCCTCATTAGTCAAATAAAATCTGGAACAACCAACGCTTTTCACAAATTTACAATGTCCAAAACTTTTATATAAATAAATAAAAGAATCTTTGACAGTTTAAAATATGTGAAAACATTACTGACTTAATGCTTATGTGTAACTAATAGCCTTAGTGGCCGTCGTTTTATAATAATTGTTTAAATTAATACTGAACATTTCCATGTGTACCTTAGCCATATGCATTATGCAACACTGATAAAACCTAATTTGCTTGGCAACTCTGTAACTAATAATCAGCTGATACAGGCGGCTTGCGAATAATTGCGAAACTCCGAAATTACTTTACTTAAATTGAAAATGGCTGAAGCCAATCCAGTTTCCATTGACGGCGAAGAAAAGAAACTTTCAGATATTTTTTTAAGTGGCTGGAATCTCTTTGACGAGCTCGAAGTAACCGACCTCCCTTTCAATGGCACTCCATTTCAGGTGAGAATGGGCAAGTCCAAGAACTCTCTCTACAAGCATTGACAAATATATATTTTATTTAGAATAAAGTAAAAGAAGCAATGAGTTATTTCGAGCAAGCGACTGTCATTGTCAATCAAGTGGCCATGTTCAGTCCCAATGAACTGATTGACGAGGTATCAACGGAATCGCTGCCCTTCATGCTCTTGCCATATTTCTTGGGTAAACTCACTACGAAGATCAACAATCCAAATGGTATAGAAGCCATAGAGTTGGGTGAAGTATATTTTAGAGATCATCTGCAACGTTGCCAAGAGTACGAGCTCTGTGAAGCACCCAAGAGCAAGGCGCAGCAGGACGGAAAAACGGATGCTGCGCAGCAAAAAAGCGAACAACGCGAACTGATTGAGGCTGCATACAATCGCAATGATAAAATTGCACAATATCGGAGGATGAAGGAAATTGACGAGTATATGACTCGTATGCGCAGTGCTGTTAAGAACAAAACGGCCGATGATGAAGTCCGTCGTGAATTCTTTTTGAAATATTTGGATAAGAGCATCATAGACGCCAAGCAGGAGTTGGAGAGCCTTCGTATGATGAAGGAAATGGCTAAAATGCGCCTATCACGTATGCAAACCCAAGAACAAAAATCACTGGAAAACCCTACAGCATCTCAGCAGGCGAATGCTCCTGAAATTGGCCACAAACATGGACATCACCACCATCATCATACAGAACCGAAACCAAAGCCACTACAACCATTTATTATAACACGCAATGAGACACAGAAGGCAGTCTTCGGCTTGGGCTATCCCAGTGTACCGATCATGACGGTCGATGAATTTTACCAGCAGCGCGTTGATGAGGGCATCTTTCCCGACGAACAAAAGATGGCGAAGATAAATCAGGAGAAGGCCATTGCTGCCGCACAAGATCCCAACGAGAAGGAAGACCAAGAGAAGGCAGCCATAGAACTTCAAGTGGAGGATGACGATCCAGAGTATTTAGCGCGTATGCGACGCATGGACGAGTACAAGGATGTGGTCCGTCGTGGAGATGGAAATCGTCATAATCGTAGTTGAACTACTTATCACACTCAACTCATTTATATACATTAAACTGATCAACATTAAGTATTTTGTATTTTTATACATAAAACATGCAGAGACATCTTCCACTCTTCAAATTCAGAAAAAATATATTTTAAATGTACTTTATTACACAGTGTAGAATGCGCTATATTAACTCAGTAAAATATTTCTCAAAATTTATGAATTCATTTTATATATGCCATAGAAAAACCAATAATACTATCTATCGTATCCAAATTTGTTAGGACATTAATTAACTTAAGCAAAACAAACTAATATTATGAGATCAAAAATATTAAACCTCAAATAATACTTAAATATATATTTAATATTTCATACATTTATTATATATATATTATATATATATATATATATATATATATATATATATATATATATATATATATATATATATATATATATATATAAATAAATAAAAATTAAATGATTCTATTTCTAGTGATTTGAATTGTTCATACTATTAATCTCATGAACGTTAATAATTTCCGAATGAAAACAACTTCTATTTTCAAAATATTCCTCCCTGAGGATTCTTATGAATTTAAGAGAGCCAAATGATTAATAATGTAATGTAATGCTTGAAGTGAATTATTTAAATTCAAAGTAACTTAATTTAAAAATCATCAAAAGCTAACATTTTAAAATTATTAAACCTTACTTTAAAACGAATTAATAAATCGCAAATCTAGTATTTTTACTAAAAGTAATTTTAGTAGTTAATTTTTCAGCCTTTTTTGTAAATACATGCGGTCACACCTCATCTAAACACCAACCCGAAACAACAAAACAAAAAAGATCTACGAAATTGAAACTGAATATAAAGTAACATCACAATAGTTTACTCAAAATATAAAAATTTGCCGAAGGTACATTTGCCTGAGCACTCAGTGGCAACAGAACGCACAACGAAGTAAATTCTCCTCGTATAAAACGTGCCACCCATCCCTACGAGTAACAAAAGAAGTGCAAGCACAAGCATGTCTGTCATTGATTTTATAAAGGGCTTACCCATTTACGACTCGAACAACTTCACTCTGCTGAGCAATGATCATGGCATTAGAACATCGCAAAAGCGGGCCTCCGTTTATTTGCCCACAGAGGATACGCCCGACCAGGCACAGTTAATAGTGATGGATAAAAGATGCGTGCTGTTGAGATATCTAACGCAACAGTGGGACAAAAAGACACTCCAGCGAAAACGCGAACATGGCAACGACGGCAGCAATAACAACACCAACAACACTACAAATGGCAACAATAGCAAAAAGCGCCCACGCCTGGAAGCCAACGAGCTTAATTGAGCCATGCCCGATTTTTTTTTTTAAGTATAACTACTACCGTTAATATAAATATCCCCAAACTATAATAAATATGATAAAACATAACTAAATTTTGACTTCCTTCTGGATATACATATATTCATTCCACGTAATGGCTTGAATTTGTCCATTGATATTTTTAATTCGGAAACAAATTGGATTTGACTACTTTATTTAAAAGCTAGTTTAGTGGTGTCCCAAATCGCTGGGGTCTGGTTTGCCGTATTGCTTCTCCCACCAGGCAACATATTCCTTCTTGCGTTGTTCACGTTTGGCAAAATACTCCGGATATTGTGCCTTCTCTAGCGGATGCCAGTAGTCGAGCACCCAGTCCGGGAGGATGACCTCACGCTCGAAAGCACAGCCGCCAGGACTGTTAGCAACTGTAAATAAATGTGTTGGATGATGCCAGTCTGACCAAATACTCGCGCTTACAGTTTCGGGGCTGGTAATGCTTTGTCTCAAAGAGTTCCTTTTGACCGCTGGCTAGCAAACGCATTCCCTCGGCCACATCCTTGTTTTTGTTCTCATCGAAACGAGCGCGCATTTGCACTGCACGATAACGGTAAACATCGCTAGGTCCGCGGAAGGTGTATGTAAATGAAGATGCAGAATTTATTATATAATCAAACGGTTTACAATTGCAACATCCCGACGAGCACTTACCGGCGATCATACCAGGCCTCCAGATTGCGCAGCGCACGCTTGTACAAGCTGCACACCTGGCGCTTGTGCGACACAATAGCCAAGGGAACTTGGGCCATGTCTATTTGCTCAACTTGTATTAAATCTGTAATTCGCAGTCGCAGCACAACAACAACTGTCACAGATGGGAGCTGTCACAAGTTCAGTGCTGTAAAACGACTTGTGCGAACTGTTTACCAACACTGTTTGCAGCGATGCCAGACTGCTAGCTTTATATGATTTTATTTTATTTTTATAATAAATTACATATCAACAAATATCAAGTAATTAATAACTAACAACTTAACTCATAACATTTAATATACACTGAACAATATGCTCAGGTATATTTAAGGGTTGTTCGGACAGCTCCCCCGTCTGACTATCGTACATATATATCTCATTTACAACGCGATCATCCTGGCCAGCATCTAATGAGGAGACCAACACCATTGAGCCCTCAGACAGCTCTGTTATTATTTGTTCAATATCGTGCTCATTTACTTCCTCCCCAAAGCTGGGACTTTGTTCTGCTACTTCAGGTGCAGGCGGCTCCGAAATGAAATCAACAATATATGTTGCGTCGGTTTCGGCGGAATAAACCGTCTCGCTTCTGGGGGCGGTGTCTATGTCACTCACACAGTTCCGGTCACCCTCCTCCAAATCTATGACAACCTTTTCACTTGTCATCTTGGCCCCGACCTCACCGGGTCCCTCGTCCAGCAATGAGTTAAGCTCCTGCTGGAATTGCTCAGCCTTGGTCTCAATTATAGGATCGCTGCTGATTTGTTCTGCTTCCGTTTTGATCGCTGGAAATAGGCGTAAAATATGGACAGGCACTGGCTGATCCACATCCGATCCATACTCCTCCGGTTGCGTTGGATTAGTTTGCATTTTCTTAAGTACTTTTTGCTTCAACTTTTGTTTAACACTGTGCTGTTGCTGCTGCTCTTGTTGCTGCTGTTGCTTCTCTTGTTGCTGTTGCTGTTGTTGTTGCTGTAACTTCTCCTGTTGCTGCTGCTGTAGCTTCTCCTGTTGCTGCTGTTGTAGCTTCTGCTGTAGCTTCTCTTGTTGCTGCTGCTGTATAGTCTCCTGTAGTTTCTCCAGTTTCTTCTCCTGATGTTCCCCATGCTCTTGATGACACTTCAAGGGCTGGCGCTTGCGCTTGGCAGCTCCACCTTCGTCCTGGTTTTCCAAACCCGCTCGACGTTTGGCCAGCGCGCGCTTGCCCAGCTTGTCCTTTGTCACGTGCTCGTTCTCGTACACCAGATCACCGTCAGAGAGCGCGCGTGTCGCCTTGCTATGCTGCGATTTGGCTCGCTTCTGTAAAGGAATAAGTTCAGTTTAAGCAAACATTGAGCCATAAAAGGGAAGACCAACCTTTTTTGGGTGTTTCGCCTGGGTTGAAACGATTTTTTGCCATTCGCGATGCACCTCAAGGCGCTCACGGTCCTCCAGTTCGAGCTGATTCTTGAGCTCCTGAATATTGAACGCCTTTGGGTAGAGTAAAGCCTTATTGATTAGCTGTCCGTTGACGCGCTCCTCCCGCTTGTACTTGAGCTTGAGGTCGCGTCGCGTACGCTTGGGGAACATTTGACACATGAGTGAGAAGTCGGTGCCAATGATTTGGAGACTGCGATAAAAGCGGATGGTGTCATACGGTGTCCAAGTGGATGTCCGCTTGTGCCGCTTGTAGAATCCATTGTCGCCAGTTGTCTCGTCCATGAGAATAAGCGACGAATTAGCCAAAACCTTGCGCGCCTCCACCTCGGCGGTAGTCTCAATCTCCAGAGTCTTCTCGTCGATTATCATTTCCCCATTGGCGTCCAGTTTCAATTGCGGCACAGGCATGGCTGATGTTGTGACAGCCGGTTCCGTTTTGGCCTCCAGCAGCTCATCCGAGGTGGGCTTAGACTCATCCACACTGCCGATGCTGCTGCCATTCGCCTCTGCCTTAATGGTAGTCACCAAAGGTTTCTGCTCCATGGGATTGCTCTCGGGATTGTAGAAGATCATGTCAAACATTTTGAATGTGGACTTATCCGGGATGCCCTTGTTGAATCGCGTCTCAAAATCTCGTTTAACATTGATGCGCTGCTGTGCCTGGGTCAGCGCCTTGTCGCTCTCTCCCTTTCGCTGCTTGCCGCCACCGCCGCCGCTATCCGAGTAAGCCGAACAACTGGACTCCGTGCGTATACGTCCCATACCCGGACTCATGATCCCACCTGGAAAGTACTTCGGTGAAGCCTGCACCTGCTGCGGCGTTCCGCTCCCGCCACTCATTGACGAGCCGCTCAAGTAGCGCTCACGCCTCGTGGGCGTGCCCGGTGATGGGTAGTCGCCATCGAGATCGGCCGCCATAGGAGATCCCACGAAGCTGTTGCGACGCTGCCCAAACACGGGAGTGGGCCGAACTCGCTGACGGGCTTGCGCTTTGCTAGGCGACATGGGAAATCCGCTGGCGCTCTTCTGCAAATCCATTTGTATAACATTATCCTCCAAGTCCGAGTGAAAAACATCATCCAACTGGCCGGCGTTGCTCGCCGCCGGCATTTTAAATGCCACTTCGGCCGCATCGTCCTCTGGATGCTCCTGCTTGGGCGAAGGAATAGGATGATTCAGTGGTTCAGCCTCAATGCGTGCCTCTGGATCGGCGTCTTCTTTGCGCGGCTTGCGCTTGATCTGCGTCAGGTTAGCAGTGGCCTTAATACGTTGCCGTCGCGAAGACATGGCGTCACTTTTCAATCAAACACACATATAATATGCATTTACTCGGCGATAGAAATTCTTTGTGAAATGCCGTGTGAAGAACAATGGCAAAAAAGGTAAATGTCTAGTGCACGAGTTTTGACCACAGAAGTGTTGCACAACGTCGAAGGGAAATTAAATAAAATTGAAACCAGTATGCTGGTCAAGAAAAATATGTTCAAATCAAATTATTTGTCTAAAATTAACTTTTGAATAATTTGGAAACAAAATTCTATGTCTGAAATTTTGCAATAATGCTTGGCTAAAATCATATCTGATATTTTTTAGTCCTCATTTCCGACACTGGTAACAAGCACGATAATAAATCCATTGCTTAGATCAGAAATAATTCCCATCTGTATAGTTTATAGGGTATGCATGCTTTTTTGCACTGATTCATTAAGTAATTTCCGACGAATAAAATCTCTTTCTCACTGCAAAAACCCAATTGTTGAGTTCGTTACTGCAAAGCGACCCAAAGAGAGCAAATATTGACAAGGTAGTGAGCCGCTTCAAATCAGTGCTGCACAATTTTAGGGTTTCCCAGCACTGATTCAAGCAACAACAACAAATACGAATTGCAGGTTGCACGTTTTGAACGTAAAATGTGGGCGCCTTGATTACAAAGCAACAACGACGGAAATCTGTATAACATAACAAACAAATTTGTCAACAATTAAAGCAAAAAGAACAAAACAAAATAAAAAAAAAAAAAAACAATCAAAATTATACAAGTTGAAAACGAGGGTAACAAATGTGACAGGAGGTGTGTGTGTGTCAAAATTCGAAGCGGAGGAACAAGCAACATTACAATAACAGTACCGACGGGGCCGCTGTCCGATTGTTATGCAAGCAGCGCTGCAACCCCCCACCTGAGCAGTGCAGCGCAACAGCAGCAGACGGAGCAGCAATAACAATCAATTAACCGGTCGCCATGCTGCTCAATCGTTTTGTTTCAGCCATAAAAAATCAATCGAGAGAAACCTTGCGCGCCTGGACTTATCAATGCGAGTCAATATTCGCCCAGCGCTCGCGTCGGCTGCAACAGCTGCTCACATTCTATCAGACCGTCTATGGCACGCAGGGCCTCAAGCAGCTCTGGCGCTTCTATTATCGCAACCAAATACAGCCGCCGCTGCGCGGCATGGTGCTCAGTGCAGTGGGCATTATGGGCTTGAATATGAAACGGCCCGCGGCCGACGGCTTCGACTGGGTCAAAGAGCGACTGTCGCTGGCTAACTTTGATTTGTGTCAGCGAGATATTGATTTCATAAATACGTTACCTGTGAACCAGCTGTGCGAGCGCTGCAAGGCGAAGAAGATGAAGTACTGCTATTGCACGCTGGGCAATCAGCGATGCAAGAAGGGCGGCGCTGTCGTGCCACCAGGCAAGGCCGAACAAAAGTCCGGGAAGGATGAAGCGAGCATAAGCAACTGCCGCAAATCAATGGACTATGACTCGTGCGGGCCTGTGGGCCAAATACGCATTCAGGCCCAGGAGGAGCGCAACTGGGAGCCGTACTTTAGCAAGAACGAGTTCAGCATCTGGCGACGGGAGGAGCACTCATCACTCTACTCGTACAAGGTGTATGCGCGATTCGATGATATTACGGCCGATGATTTCTTGCATGTACAAACGGATCTGGATTACCGCCGGCAGTGGGATGATACGGCGCTCAGGCTCGAATTGATTAGCGAGGATCCGGCGCCAAACAGTAATTCGCATCTCATCTACTGGGAGATGCAGTGGCCGCGCCTGTTCGCCAACCGGGACTACGTATATTGTCGGCGCTACTACAAAGATGATGCTAAAAAATTGATCTTTATTTGCAGTCGTGCTGCCCAGCATAGCACTTATCCGGCTATATCGGGGAAGGTGCGTGTCACCGATTACTGGAGCCTGATGGTCATCAAGCCATTTCGGGGCTTCCATGAGCCGGGATTGCACTTTGTGCTGACGTATTACGACGATCCGGGCATCCCGATTCCGCAGAATATCAAATCGTGGGTCACGCAAAAACAAATGCCCGAATTCCTTACCAAAATGTATGTGGCTACCAAAAATTATGCCTGCTCCCGAGCCATCAAGATGAAGGACATGTTCAATAGCTTTACGATAATCAACGATGAGTATACGGCAAACGAGCAACGCGGCAGCTGGCTGGGCAGCCTCAGCCGTCACAGGCGCAAGGTCAAGAACAATTCCGAGGTCGATCGCTGACCACTGCGCCGAGCTGCAGTTCCTCTAGAGAGCAAATAACCAATAACAAATGGTAACTCAAACGAGGTAACCCCAAAACCAAAACCAAAAAACAAACAAACAAACTACAGCAAGAAATACCAACAGCAATACAACTCCTTATCGCATCTTATGTTGTAATTTATATAGATGTATATATAGACACACATAACAAAAAAACTAAAACAAGCAAAAGAGAAAGGGAAGAAAATAACATTATATTGAACAATTAGGGCTCGTCTAGTTTATAGAAGTTAACAAATTATTTCATCATCCATGCAAATGTGCAATAAAATACCATTCGCAACTTGGAGGCATTTAAAATGTTGAATCTTCTGTGCCACACTAAAGAAATCAATTATAGCTACAAATATATACGATATATATGTATGTATATCTGTATAGATATCAATTATACATATAAATTTAAACAAATATATTCAAAAGCTAAGTCCAGAACATTGTCTTAATACAAGTTACTGCAAGAGAAGAGGTGCATGTGCCCAACTAGCAGATACCCACTACAAGATGATAATCGATCTAATCTACTTAATGTTAATTGTATATACATGCATACAGCTGTTGCAACAAATGCAGACCGATTACAAATTCAACTGAATTTTTCTCTTTTGCTAAATTATCAAGATCTTATACACAAAACAAGTTAAAAAGTTGCGCTTGGGTGCTACCGACTGCAGAACACTTATTCAAGGTCAAGACACTGCCAGCTTTAAATTATTAGATGTAAAATGTGTTTTGCACGGCCCTTATTAATATATATATATATACATTTTGGGAAAAATCTATAGTCGTTAAATTTGTTCACTGTAATCTAGCTTTATGAGTACTATAACGATTTTTAGTATTCAGCGAAAATAACATTCTTAAAGTCAGTTGTGGTCCGTGTTTGAAAACAAATCGATTTCAAATGTATTCTATTGATCAAATATGTAGTTACTAATACTATTAACATCCGTGCCGGGGTTAATACAATTTGATACTCATTTGAAAAATCTGTAAGTTTAACTCTTGTGTGCTAGAATAGTTGCACATTATATATTTCATCTTTAGTGTGGAATTATACGAAGTACGCTTACACAATACACAAAAAGTCAACTGAAGGCATAGGTTAACATTGGCATAAAACTAGAAGATTATCTTTATCTTGAGTTTGTAAACATTAGTTTCTTAAAGATCTACTTTCGGCATTCCGAAACTTAGAGACACTTGCAAAGTTGTTAAACAAAGATCGATGATATTTGAGATATTAGAGACTAGTAAATAGAGGTTATTCAAATACTTTGCAGGAGTTGTAAAGACATCAATTGTAAATACAAAATGAATGCATATAATTTGAAGAGATTCTATAATAGAATAGCTTGGACAGATCACAGCTCGCTATGCTCCTTGGGACTAGGCGGATTTTTCATATAGGCTATGAAATCTTCGCTGTTTCGTCCGCCCTTGTAGTCTAGTTTTGTTTTGAGGTAGGAAAAGTATATGAAGGTGGGATAGCCGCGCACATTGTACTTGGCGCACAGGTCTACATATTTGGTGCAGTCGATGGCAACGAAAGCAACGCGCGGATCATCTTGCATCGCATTGGCGGCAGCTGTGAATTCCGGCTTTGTGTGCTTACAGTGTCCACACCCTAAAAACCAAGAAAATAATACAGATTTCATCTGGTACAAATGCGAATCACTTACATGGAGCGTAAAACATGACCAGTGCGTGCTTCTTGCGCTTCAAGATCGAGCTAAAAGTTTCGTCGTTTGGGAATATCACCTCTGTGCTGTCCTCTTCATCCTCCCAGCTCTTCTCTGGCGGTGGAGGTGGTGGCGGCTCTTTTGGATCGCGCATAAAGTCAACTATCTTGGACGCCTCGCGCACATTCACATCGAATTTGTAGACACCATAGGAAAAGTATTTCACTGTCGGATAGCCCTTGACCTTGTATTTCTCGCCAATGGCAGTCTCCTTGGTGGCATCCAGGGCAGCTAGCATGCCTGGCAAATTCTTCTCTTTCATCTCGAGAGCTGCCTTTTCGTATTCGGGTTTCATGTTTTTGCAGTGGCCACACCAGGGCGCATAGAACATGACTAGCACCGATTTCTCATCCTTTAGAACCGCCTCAAAGCCCTGCGTTGTCAGATGAACAATCTCGGAATTTGTATCAGCCGACCAGTCAGCTTCCTTCGGTTTGGGCGTCGGTTTCCGATTTGGATTTAGCATGAACGCCACCAATGCATCCTTGGTATTCTCGCCCTCGTATGTGAAGCGCATCTTTCCATTCTCGAAGTAAATTAATGTGGGAAACCCTGCAATAAAGATTGGAAGCGTTATCAATATTAAGTTATTCTTTCTAGCACAGATTACTTTAATTACCGGTTAAATTGAAGAGCTTGCGCACGGGTGCGTTCTCCTGTCGCTCCACATTCATGGCGGCCATTATATATCCACCGTGAGTCTTCAGTTCGGTGGCTGCTTTGCTGTAGTCTGGCTTCATGCGCTTGCAGAATCCGCACCAAGGGACATGAAACATAACCATCATAGGCCGAATATCCTTGCGGAGATGTTTCGTAAATGAAGCTCCGTCATTGAAGTGTAATACATCGGCACCAGCAGGGTCCTCTTCCCAGGGCAAATCACCAGTGGGATCGCGCATGAAGGTGATCATGGATTCCACGGTCATCTGACGATCGTAGTCCTTGTGATATTCGCCGTCCTTGTAGTGACGCAGTATATAAGGTTTAGGCGTCACCTTGAGCTTCTTACACAGTTTCTTGCGTTCCTGATTGGAACAATCCACGTACAACATTGTTCCTGTGCCGCGAATCACATCTGAGGCTTCACGGAAAAGCTTCAGCTCGGCTGCAGCCTCCTTGGGGCTGGATACGTAGAGGGCAAGAACATTGTTCTTGGTGCGCAGAAGCTTCTTATAATCCTTGTAGTCTGCTATGTCTTCCCGCACGGCAGATATTTTCGATTTGGCGGCAACAAGTGCCAGCAGAAGAGTCAGCAGTATGAGTCGCATGCTTAACTGACGGTTTGTCACCATTATGCTTTGCTTTTAAACTTAATACGAGTAACTAGCTAATTTAACAATATATTTAAGATGTTCAACTAATATAATAAGTGCATTTTCTTTTATGTTTTTTTCTTTATAGACCAACAATCGGAAACTTAAAATGCCTATGAAGACGTCAGCGTTAGGTACAGCGTTGCCATATCACATGAATGTCTGTTGCTTTGGGCACAGTTTAGGTTTACACGTCAGTTGCTAAACATTTCAATTTTATTAATTTGCAAGTGTATGTAACTAAACAATACATTAAGCCATATTTATAAGCATTTTATGTGCAATGATCGAAAATAAACATATTTCCATTTATAAATCTTAACTATATGTAAGTGATACGTAACTCATTAATGTGGAGTATTTGCCAAGCAAGTTCAAATCGTGCGTCCGCATAAACGTAAACTATGACAAATCGAGTACAAAATGCAGCGCTGTCAAATATACGTGGCCGGTGGCAACACTAGACCACACTCTGACACATTAACAAGAGGCAGAAGAAGAAGCAGCAGCAAGTTTTTTACAATCTCGCCGCAGTGTATTTTATTTGGATTGGCTGAAGTAGGATATTATTGAACACAAATCACTGTCAATCTAAAGATGCCCCTCAAATTGGACATCAAGCGTCGTCTGACGTCGCGCTCGGACCGCGTCAAGTGCGTTGATCTGCATCCGGCCGAGCCATGGATGTTGTGTGCCCTATACAATGGCCACGTACACATCATGAATTATGAGAACCAGCAATTGGTCAAAGATTTCGAAGTGTGCGATGTGCCAGTGCGCTCCGCGCGATTTGTGGCACGCAAGAATTGGATAATTACGGGATCGGATGACATGCAAATACGCATCTTCAACTACAACACACTGGAGAAGGTCCATTCCTACGAGGCGCACTCGGACTATCTGCGCTGCATCGCCGTGCATCCCACACAGCCCCTGGTGCTGACCAGCAGCGGTATGTTTTAAAATTGTCAATAGTAACATAAGTCTGACTCACCAGTGGACAATATTCACCAGTCTTCATATACAAAATCATAAACAAACAATTGCTTGACCTCCATTTAGGTAGATGAAATTCTATACAACTGGCGGGCATAGAACTATTGTAGAGTCGCTGCTAGATAATTAGTAAACGCTTTTATCATCATTTCGAAAATTGCTTTAGCAAATTGTCCACTCAGATTCATATCTATATGCATATCTCATAATTGATTTCACCATCTTGTTGTAGATGATATGCTTATCAAATTGTGGAACTGGGAGAAGTTGTGGGCCTGTCAGCGCGTCTTTGAGGGTCATACGCACTATGTCATGCAGATCGTGTTCAATCCCAAGGACAATAACACTTTTGCATCTGCATCCTTGGATCGCACGGTTAAGGTGTGGCAGCTGGGCTCAAATTTTGCCAACTTTACACTGGAGGGCCACGAGAAGGGCGTCAATTGTGTGGACTATTATCATGGCGGAGACAAACCGTATTTGATTTCGGGCGCCGACGATCGCTTGGTCAAGATCTGGGACTATCAGAATAAGACCTGTGTCCAGACCCTCGAGGGCCATGCACAAAACATTTCGGCCGTCTGCTTTCATCCCGAGCTGCCAATCCTGCTGACCGGCTCTGAAGATGGCACCGTCAGGATCTGGCACTCGGGCACCTATCGCCTGGAGACCTGTCTGAACTATGGCTTTGAGCGCGTATGGACCATTGCCAGCATGCGCGGCACCAACAATGTGGCCTTGGGCTATGATGAAGGTTCCATAATCATCAAAGTCGGCCGTGAGGAACCGGCCATGTCCATGGACGTGGTGGGCGGCAAGATCATATGGGCCAAACATTCCGAAATGCAACAGGTTAAGTTTGGCAATGCCTAGAACTGAAAGATAAACTAATTTATGGCAAATTGTAGGTCAATCTGAAGACCATTGCGGATGGTACCGAGATTAAGGACGGCGAGCGTCTACCCGTCGCCGTCAAGGACATGGGCGCCTGCGAGATCTATCCTCAGACCATTGCACACAATCCCAACGGCCGCTTTGTGGTCGTCTGTGGTGATGGCGAGTACATCATATATACGTCCATGGCGCTGCGCAACAAAGCCTTTGGCTCGGCCCAGGAGTTCGTTTGGGCGCTGGAGAGCAACGAGTACGCCATTCGTGAGAACAATGGCACCGTGCGTCTGTTCCGCAACTTCAAGGAGCGCAAGAGCTTCACGCCTGAGTACGGCGCCGAGAGCATCTATGGCGGCTACTACTTTGGCGTGAAGACCTCGTCGGGTCTGGCCTTCTACGATTGGGAGTCGCTGCAGCTGGTGCGCCGCATCGAGGTGCAACCACGCAACGTCTTCTGGAACGACAGCGGCACTCTTGTTTGCCTGGCAACCGATGACTCCTACTTCATATTGGCCGTGGACACTGCACAAATCGCCAATGCGCTGGAGACAAAGGAGGGACTGGAGGATGATGGCGTGGAAGCCGCTTTCAATGTGCTCGGTAAGCCAGCAAAGATGGGTGTTACATGGTTTGCCTTATATTAATATTATTATATTAGAAATGCAAATATCTTAAATTTTTGATTTTATATTCCAGGCGAAGTATCTGAATCGGTGAAAACTGGCCTTTGGGTGGGCGATTGCTTCATATACACCAATTCCGTGAATCGCATCAACTACTATGTAGGCGGTGAGATTGTGACCATCTCGCATTTGGATCGCACCATGTACTTGCTGGGCTATGTGCCCAAGGACAATCGCTTGTATCTGGGCGATAAAGAACTGAATGTAATTAGCTTCTGCCTGCAGTTGTCCGTCTTGGAGTACCAGACGGCCGTGATGCGTCGCGATTTTGAGCGCGCCGATCTGGTGCTGCCCACCATACCAAAGGAGCATCGTACACGCGTCGCCCACTTCCTGGAGAAGCAGGGCTTCAAGGAGCAGGCACTGCAGGTCTCCACCGATCCGGACCATAAATTCGACTTGGCTCTGCAAATAGGGGAGCTCGAGATTGCCCTGAAGCTGGCGCGCGAGGCGGAAAACTCACAGAAGTGGTCGCAGCTAGCCGACGTGGCCTCGCGCAGGAATAACATGGCCTTGGTAAAGGAGTGCATGCAGAAGGCCAACGACTTTAGTGGCTTGCTGCTGCTCTCCACTGCCTCGGGCGATGCGCAGATGCTGGAGGAGGTGGGAGCAACCAGCTCGGCACAAGGTCGCCATAATATTGCATTCCTTTCCGCCTTCCTTCGCTCCGATGTGCATCGTTGCCTGGAGATTCTCATTGAGACCAATCGCCTGCCCGAGGCGGCGTTCTTCGCGCGCACCTACTTGCCCAGCCAAATGTCGCGTGTGGTCGAACTCTGGCGCGAGGAGCTCGGCAAGGTGAACGAGAAGGCAGGCCAGTCGCTGGCCGATCCCACGCAGTATACAAATCTCTTTCCGGGCCTGGGCGATGCGCTGCGCGTGGAGCAATATCTGGCCGAGGAGCGAGCACGCAAAGCGCCAGCTCGTCTAGCTGCACAGTTGCCATTGAATAGCGAGCGTAATCCACTTGAAGAGCTGAATGTGGCTGAGCAGCAGAGCGGCGGCCTACAACTGGAGAAGGAGAAGCCACCGTTTGTGCCAGCATCCTTGCCAGCAGCAACAGCAGCAGCCAGCAGCACAAAAGCCACCGCTGTTACAGCCAAACCTGCTGTCGGTGACGATGAGGACGATGATGATGATTTGGATCTGGAGATTGATGGCATTACGTTGGACGATAACATAGATACGACAGATGTTAATCTCGACGATGATTTCCTGAGCGATGATTAGATCCAAGAGCTGTATTTGATAATATGCATTAGAAGTATCGAAAAAATATTTTGTTGATTCAGCAAAACTCTCCAATTATTGGAGAATCAATTACTACAAATTCCACACACACACCAACAAACACACACACACACACATACTACGCATGCATTCACTTTTGATTTGATTGAACGAATGTTTACCGTGCATTAATATACAAATTAAAAAATATATATAAATATGTATAATGTAAAACAATTATGTAGCAACCATTTGCGATAATAATAAAATACAAATGAAAATTTGAAAAATTTAAATGGCCCGCTGCTTTCCCGTCTTTTGACATTCGGTATTAGGGCTGAACAGCGTTGCCACAGGGCAAGCTGTCAATTTCAATAAATACGGCAACGCAAGAGCATCACAAATACATATATACGTAGATTTCGTGTGTGCGTCTGGATTTTGCTGTATTTTTTATTTAAGAATGAATTATTAATAAACAATTAATAAATTATTATTAAATAAAAAACAGCACAAAACCACCAACAAACCGTAAGTAGCTCCTCAAGAGAAATTGATGATTGCTACCGCCAATTGCGGTTGATTTTGGATAGAACTTATTGATTTTTTCCGAGCAACGTTGCAATTTCTTGCAGATACACAAAGTCTATTAATCACATTGAATATGGAACCAAAAAGTTACCATACCCACGAACACCACCACCACCAGCAGCAGCAGCAACAGCATCAGCAACATCAACAACAGCATCAGCATCAACACCAGCAACAGCAACAGCATTTGTACGAACAGCAGATGCATTTGCAACACCTCCATCAGCAGCAGCTACAGCAGGAGCAACAACAGCAGCAGATGCCCATGCAAGCGGGCTTTGCGCCGCGTCGTCAATATGACAACATGGGTAATTCGCCTGCTGCCATTGCGGCTGCCTGTTTGTCCAATGGAGCTGCTGGCGGTGGCAGCAATTCTATGGGCAAGCCGGCGGCAATGCAACATCGTCCAAAAATGAAAAAGGAGAAACAGCTGCAGGCGCTGCATCAGCATCAGCAACAGCAACATCTGTCGGAGCTGAGCGGCACAAGCAGCACCGGTATGCTGCCGACTGAGGAGACGCTGAAGTTTGTTAACGACACGGATGCCAATGGGCTGGCCATGAAGACGCCCGTTAGCATACTGCAGGAGTTGCTAAGCCGGCGCGGCATCACGCCGGGCTACGAGCTGGTCCAGATCGAGGGGGCCATACACGAGCCAACGTTTCGGTTTCGGGTCTCGTTCAAAGACAAGGACACACCTTTCACAGCCATGGGCGCCGGACGCTCCAAAAAGGAGGCCAAGCATGCAGCCGCTCGCGCCCTGATTGATAAGCTCATCGGCGTACAGCTCGAGACACAGGGCAATTCAGCAGCCGCAGCAGCAGCCGCTGTTGGTTGCTCTATGGCGGGCAGTGGGGGCGATGGCAATGCCAATCTCACTGGCAGTGGCGAGTAATTATTTGTTGCAAAATTTGTCAATTTAAATAGTTTTTAATATGCAATTTTCGTTTATTTTGACATTTTTCGTTTTTCTGTTTCATTGATCCCCCTCCACCTTCATCTCTCTCTCACTCTCTCTCTCTCCCACTCTCTCCCTCTATCGATCTATCGATCCTGCCAAACCCTCTCTATAATAGTGGCGGCGACAAGATTGTGGGTAATCCCATTGGCTGGCTGCAGGAGATGTGCATGCAGCGTCGCTGGCCGCCGCCATCGTATGAGACGGAGACAGAGGTCGGCCTGCCGCACGAGCGACTATTTACGATCGCTTGCACCATACTGAACTACCATGAGGTTGGCAAGGGCAAGAGCAAGAAGATAGCGAAGCGCCTGGCCGCCCACAAGATGTGGACGCGCCTGCAGGAGACGCCCATCGATGCGGCCAAGATCAATGACAGCATCTGCGGCGAACTGGAGAGCGATGTGAGTAATTTATCGCATCTAGATCCGATCGAGCAGCCGCAGCAGTTACAGCTGCCGCCGGTAGACCAGGCAACAAGTGTAAATCCGAGACGCTTCTACGTGCGCATCTCGCCGGTTTTAAATATAACCGATATTTAGAGCTAATCACTTTCCGACTCTATTCAACTAACTAACTGTATTTCAACCTGTCAGCCGTCTGACAATCCCCATTCAGTTTGCTGAGCTTTCACATTTTAAATTTTGGTTCCTTAATTCGTTTGGTGCCCGTGCTTAAAGTGTTAATATTTGGTTGCTACTGTTAGACAAAAATGCATTTAACGAATTATGCCTAAGCAAATTCAATTTGTAAAATGTAGTTTTAAAAATTATTCCATTGGAGGACTACAAGTCCCATTAATTATTGCTTGATTTAAGAAATAAGTTTTGTATTTTTGTAAAATGCTTTTTTTTTTGTCCCCAAATTTGAATGTAATATCAGAGATATACATACATATACATGTTCTCAGTTGAGCTCAAACAATTTGTGGCATGCACTTTTATTTGAATATCATAGACAAACAATTGGTTTGTCTATTTGTTGCTTGTTGTTTGTTGTTTGGTCTCTGCGCACACTTTTAATTGCTTGTCTGCCAATCTAGACACGTTTGTGATATGTTTCAAGTCCGACTTGTGTGATATATTTCAAGTCACCATTGGCGAGAGTCTGTGCGTAATTAAATGGGAATGTTGCGCTCTTATTTGCAGGCCCGCATAACCGATCATTATTATGGTGATTTGAAAGATATCACTGTGCCGACACTGACCACGCTGCACAGCAATAAAGTGTCCCAGTTCCATAAGACATTGAAAAATGCGACGGGCAAAAAACTGCTTAAATTACAGGTAAATCAATGAGCGGCTCAGGTCCTATCAAACATGCGCCGCTTCAATGGAAGTCGAACTCCCACAATGCGTTTACCTCGATTATAACTACGATTCTATTTTGTTTATTTTTTCCGTTTTTCGTTTCAATTTGGTTTTTTTGCTTGCAGAAGACTTGCCTGAAGAGCTCAAAGATTGACTTCATCAAGCTGCTTTCAGATATTGCTGCCGAGAATCAATTCGAGGTCACCTATGTGGATATTGAGGAGAGGACTTTTAGCAGCCAGTTTCAGTGCCTGGTGCAGTTGTCCACATTGCCAGTCGGCGTCTGCCATGGCACTGGGTCAACGGCTTCGGAGGCACAGCGACAAGCCGCTCAGAATGCCCTGGAATACCTTAAGATAATGACCAAAAAGTAGGAAACAGTAACTGAAATAGCAAAATCTAAACGCACATAACGACAGACGACGACGATGATGATGATCATGAAAATTGCATATGTCCTTAGAGTCCCGATCCCGACCCCGCCCCCTCTATTTTGTGTCAACCACGGCTAAAAACTAGAACATTCAACATTGTATTTAATATTTATTGATATTGATTGTTTTGAGCTTAGTTCCGATGTGAGTTTATAGCTAATCTGTACTATTCGCAAATCGTAGATATTAAATACCTTGATACAAATTGTCGCAATCTTATCGATTTCCATGCGATCAGACCTAACTCTAAGAACAATAAAGTGAAGTAAACACAACAGTTCGCAACAGTTTTTCAGGGAATGTTACTGATATACCCACTAGCTTACCTATCAATAATGTTGCGACCCTATTTTTAAACGATCAATGACTAATTGATTAATATGACGGTAAATAAGTACGTATATTAGGCTTTTATATATAATTCTGAAATAATTGTGAAATGTTATTTTATGGACATTTAAAGTATAATTAATTTATGAACTATTGTACAAATTAAATCGAAGCGTGGAGAGGCGCCAATGAAAAACTAAGATTGTAATAAAAGATGATTCAATAAAATGATAACACAAGCCAGCTGCATGCGTTCAAATGTGCAGCAATAATCACAGTTGGCATATTATATTAAATTGAAAGTTATTTATTTAGAGTACACAAATCTTAAGCTAAACTATTTACTAATTGGCCGTATATGTATATTATTTACATAGTAGCTGCTGCTGCTGCTGCTGCTGCTGTTGCCGTTAACGTTGTCTATTTCTTCTTACGGTCCTGCGTGCACTTGGGACAAAACCATTTGCCCTTCGGCTTCGTGGTGAGACCGACACAGGCAAAGTGGAACCATTCAATGGGACACTGAAAAGAATGCCAGATGAATCAAATGAAAGAATGTTGCATTCAATTGAATCTGTTATTCACTCACATCTGGATTATCGCACCCAATCATCTCGCCATAGGATACTTGGTGGCACAGGCAATATGTTGGCTCATTGGGATCCACAGGCATGTCCATAACGTCGCTGGGATGCGTGGCGGCCGTGTGACAAGATTCCTTCTCCGAGTCATCCACATCCACGGCTTTCTATATGTTGTGGATCAGATGGAAGAGAGTGTTATCAAAGGCTTGCCAAGAGATTAGACTTTTAAGTGATCATGCAAGGTGAAATGTAAATGAAGGATGCAAAACTAAACGGTAAATAAAGAAATACGCTTTACAGGGATATTGGACGGGGCAATCCAGCGTCTTTTTACTACGGTGTGGTTTACCAGGCAAAATAACAACAACAACAACTAAAGAGTTTTGAGGAACGAGTAACAAACGTAAGGAGACAAAAATGTGCATAATGTTGATGAAGGATGATTTACCTTTTGTGCTGCCCCCTTGCGGGTTTCTTTTTCTTGATTTACCTTGGACTTTTTCTTTTTGCTACCTTGACCAGCACTGCTGCTAGCATTTAGATTAGCCCCGCTGCCGCTGTTCGATTGATTGCCACGCCCAG
This sequence comes from Drosophila mayaguana, assembly GCA_037075325.1. Lineage (NCBI taxonomy): Eukaryota > Metazoa > Arthropoda > Insecta > Diptera > Drosophilidae > Drosophila > Drosophila mayaguana. The sequence goes on along the minus strand of JBAMCG010000121.1, from coordinate 4,854,558 downwards.
TTTCCTCATCCGAGGAGGCTGGCCTTTTCTTTTTACCCGTCGCCTTGCCATCTTTGGTCTTTTTACGACCAGCCTCTGCAAATTACAAATTAATTACAAGATCATAAAGCACTTTTAACCGGATCACGTACTTTTGGCTACCGCTTCTTCGGATTTGGCGCGTGTTGAGGAGGCCTTCTCTTGGATCTCTCCTTCGAAGCGGGCCAAGTCGTTGTCAAGTCTTCGGATTTGCTTGTCTACCAGCTCATAGGTTTGTATGGCCAGCTGCACTTTATCATCGCTGTATTCCTTGGCTTTGCCAAAGAGCGCCTTAATGTCCTCCAGTCGCTCCTTGCGCTCCTCCTCACTCATTGGCCCATTCTCGGCGGTTAGCTTGCGCATGAAGTCTTTTGCATGGCTATCGATGCTCTTCATAGCCGTTTGCGCTCGATCGTCCAATTTTCGCATTAACTTAAAGTTCCGTTCTAGCTCGGTGGGCAGCGATTCCAAGCCTGACGATAAACATGATTTATATTTGCGACAGCACTCCTATCTTTATTTTCAATTTTTACGTACCGTCTAAATAATTTTCTAAATATATTGCAGAAGACATTTTTAATGTTTCTAGTGTGAAAGTTATATTGTTTTTCGTCAGTTTCAGTTTACTAACAAAAATCAAGCGTCTTTTTATGATGAGCCATCAGCTGCTTTGTAAGTGCACAGTTCGATTCTTATCGATACTATCGAAAACTATCGCAAGCAAAAAATAAACACATATAATACATCTAATTCTAAGCAAATCAATTTAAAAAAATATTTTTGGCTTACTGGGCTTGAAGCTTTATATGCACTGGTTTTTAAGAGGTAAATGAGGCGAAATCAGTAAGAAGGAAAACCACAATCAACATAATCATGTATCATTTTTGGTACATTTGTACCACGTATGTGTACCAACGTATCAAGCGATAACTCCTCACATTATCGATTTAAACGTTACACATCACTAGTACACAGCTGTTTTTTTGCGCTGGTCAACATTGTATCCAGCAGTTTACCACGATAAAGACACAAAATGCAACAGAAAAACACTAAACTAGGATAAACTATACGCAGAGAATGTGCTGTAGCGCTCTGATACACTGAAGAACACGTTAGCTTAAGCCGGCAGCAACATGTATAAGAAATTCCGCAAAATATTGCCTGCGATGCGCCCGATGCACTGGTTCGTACTGTCCTGCATCGCAGTTGTCACCTGTTATTTTCTGCTGGAGATTCGTTTGGATCGTGGTGCGTTTTCCAATTACGTTCCACTTCATCAAGCTAATGAATAACAACATTTATTTACATACAGCTTTTAAGCCACTTTCCAAATTCACGGGCAACAGTGGCAAGCATGTGGACCAAGCAGCTCTCACTCGAACTATTCCCACGTTTGATGGCTTTGATTATGAGGAGCAATTGGTGGTGCTATACAATCGTGTGCCAAAGACTGGCTCAACCAGTTTCGTGAACATAGCTTACGACCTGTGCAAACAGAACAGATACCATGTCCTGCATATAAATGTGACCGCAAATATGCACGTTCTATCGTTGCCAAACCAGGTGCGTCAGCAACATATCATCGTGAATAGCCGGACAGCAGGTTAATTGTTTTATTGCTTTATTAGATATCCTTTGTGCGAAATGTAACCAAGTGGCATGAAATGAAGCCGGCTCTCTACCACGGACACATGGCATTTCTGGATTTCTCCAAGTACGTTTTTCGAAAATGATTCGTTTTCTATATCTCAGATTATAAACGTACATAATTTGCAGATTTCAAATATCACATAAGCCCATCTATATAAACCTGGTGCGAAAGCCACTCGACAGACTTGTGTCCTATTACTATTTTTTGCGCTATGGCGACAATTATCGCCCGAATCTCGTGCGTAAGAAGGCAGGCAATAAAATTGTAAGTTGTTTAAAATATATATATTTTTATTTCCATCTATATACATATACACATTTTTATTGCAGACGTTCGATGAGTGCGTGGTTCAAAAACAACCCGACTGTGATCCCAAGAATATGTGGCTACAAATTCCATTCTTTTGTGGCCACGCTGCTGAGTGCTGGGAACCCGGCAGCGATTGGGCCTTGAAGCAGGCCAAGCGCAATTTGGTCAACGAATATTTTCTGGTCGGTGTCACCGAGCAAATGTTCGAATTTGTAGATCTGCTTGAGAGATCACTGCCAAGGTGAATTGAAATACTTTGCCCTTCATTCAAATCCACTTGAACTCAATTTTTTGGTTATATACAGAATCTTCCAAGGCTTCCGTGAGCACTATCAAAACTCAAATAAATCTCATTTACGAGTGACATCATCGAAGTTACCGCCCAATGAATCTACCATACAGACCATACAGAGATCGAAGATTTGGCAAATGGAAAACGAATTATACGAGTTTGCGCTGGCACAGTTCGAATTTACCAAGAAGAAGCTGATGCAGCCCGATAACAAGCATCTGCAGCAGTTTATGTACGAAAAAATACGACCAAAATGATTGACCTGGAAGGTCAAGGGCAGCAAGGGCAAACACCGAACCAAGTTGGACAAGTTACTGCCGAAGTAAAGGCTTTAGTATTGCAGGTTAAAACAGTTTATTTCTGTTCATATTATTATTAATATTATTTTTGAAATATGTATATAGCTTTTCTAGATCTGATCTGTACTTAAAAGCAAACAAATTCGTGAAAGACACTAAGACTTTTTAGCATTGAATATCATTGACATATTGATTATTCTTTTATATCATCCCGTATATAGTTAGTATAAGTCAGTCATACCATTAACACTCGATAACGCTTTCTTAGATTTACGTAAGCAATATTTAGCAACAATTGTAACAACTTTTTAAAGCACAATATTATTCATCTAGTAAATTGTACTCCAATAGCTATATATAGGTATATATTTAAGTAATGACAATACCAGATCTTGAACGAAACTACCAATTAGATACTTAGATATAATATAATGTGTAAGTGTAATCAAATTATTGGACTCTCGAAATGTATGTATATCAGCTCTTAGCACTTGTAACTGAGAAACTCATCATCAAGTCAAATACATGTAAATTCATATTATCCATATCAAGTTGTTATAACAAGTGTCTCCATCGACAATTGTCTGTAAGTGATTAGTGGCATGCAACGGGCAAATTGATTAAACCCGTCGATTGACCATCAGGTATAGCTATACTATGCATCAGTACTCGATATGTCAATATAGACACGCAGGCCAATTGCTATAAATATTGGTTTTCTGCTTGTCGCATTGTGTTCCAAGTCAATATCGCTTAAAGTTGCAAAGCCGCTGAATTCGATCGGCAACAGTCGCTGCGAAATTCCATTGAACTTTATAAGCTGACGTAGCAAGAGCATTAGCATTGGCTAAGTTGAGTGGAAGACTGCCTGCCTTGTCTGTCTCTGTCTGTCTGTCTGTCTGTCTGCCGGACTGACGCTGAGGTGGAGAGCAGAAAGCGAAATCGAAATGGAATTATATTTCGGGCACATAAGCACTATACTTAATTAATTGGCTGAGCCTGAATGTACGACCAATGAGTTTGCATTATCGTCAGTTGTACAATTGAACGTCGACACGCAAAGTCGTCGCTGAATTCTGTGGCTTTCGTATTTTAATTTTAACTAGTTAACTATGAAGTAGTCGCAGGTACTCAAACTTAAAAGTGGCCAGTACAAAGTGCGGCTAATTAGTACATATCCAGCGCGTGGCAGCTATTTTGTGAAATTTACAAAGTGTCTCAAATGCATATATGTACATATATTTCTATATATATGTATCTTACTTACTTAATCTGAGTACTGGTTATGTGTCAGCACACACACACATATACATATATACAATCGGCACTAAGGTTGTTAGTTAGTGGTCACAGGTTCAACTATATTTAAGTCGAATGAATACACTAGGGTGAAATAATATCAAGCATACGACAGTTCTTAGATGCTTTGTGTGTACTAACTAATATCCAGAATATAACAGTTCTTAGATGTTTGATGTGTATATAAATTTTAAAAACTTGATTGCACTGAATAATTAAATATATACTGGTTATATAACAGTTCTGAGATGCTAAGGTGTACAACAATACACGTAACAATTTAAAAATTGTCTAAACTGAAGTAATATCAATCATATGACAGTTCCTAGACGTTGTTGTACGCTTGTATATAACACTTTAAAAAAGCCTAACAACTACATATGTATATACGTATGCATGTATGTTTGTGTGCATATAAATGTGCTTCAAGTTAACCTTAACCCTGGCGCTGTGTTCTTTGCATTTCTCCATTGTATATTACCAACAACAGCAAGAAAAGCAACAACAAAGCACATCAACATTTCAAAGTAACCAACTGTATAACAGCCAACGAAGCATGCACTCTCCAACTTGCTGACAGTTGCCATAATTACTCGCTTGCTTTGTTAGCTGTATGTGTTTTTGTATGCGTGTGTATGTATGTATATATAGTTATCTATTCACACTTCTTAACTACCGGCTCGTTACACATATGAGAGTATAAAACTCAACAATGAGCTGCCTTACATTTTCAGTGTTTAAGTGTATTACGACAGAGCTAGATCTAACTTTAACTCTAGCTTAGTCTGAGATACAAAATCCAAGAAAACTGCAGTACATCAGACTGGAATACGCAATCAAAGGATATCAAATCTTTGAACTTTGGAATAACTACGCTTTACGTCTAACTATATCAACTAAGGTGAGTTTTAAACTTTGAAATTCAGTTATTACTATTACGGTTATCTGAGTCGTTGATGCGTACGCATTGTGTTTCATTATGTTTTGGCTTCGCTACACTTTTCGCGCCCTATTTTAATTTTGTAGTGTTTCTTTTGTGTTTGACCTTTGCCTAACGACGAGCGCAAATGCAAATGCAAGAGGAAGAGCGAGAGAGCAACAAGTGCAGCTCCTACAATACGTTGCCCAGCACTGTAAAACCATGCTCGCTGTTCCTTTTGCATATGCGTTCGAAACGGTTCTTCATATTGTTGTTGGCGCTGGCATCTGTAAGAGGGCCACTGCAATTGTGTCGGTGTGTGCGAAAATAAAACTAAACGAAACAAGTGAACGATGAACATGAAAAGTTCAATAAACGCTTGGCATTGACACACATCCAGTTCAACGGTGTGAAGCGGTTCCTGTTCAAGTGCAACGGCAAATGCATTTAGCGCTGTTTGTGCTGCGTAATCAAACTGAAATTTTTTTATTAAATAAATATGGCAACTGCAACCAGCTGCCTGCCTAGGACAACGGTAGCCGGCGACACGACGCTCGCTGTCGCCTCTGACGGCGTCTCTATTGATTCAGGTAAGACGGGTGTGCAAGCACAAACATGCATTCGTTTACACTTGTGTGTATGTGTGTAAGCACACATACACAGTTGTTCACACGCTTTATATTTTTTGGTAAACTTTTGTAATACGTTTTTGGCACGTAAGGTTAAAGCACGTTTTAGGTTGGACTTGGGCTTGCCCTTGTCCATGTACCTAACTAAATGAATACAACTTTGAATTGTATTTTATTTTCGCCAAGACTTCTGACCTCAGACTGACTTGCTTGACATCTGCTATCTTAACGATCAGCAAGTTGATGGCCATGAATTTTTCCCCTTAACCCGTTCTTTTGTTCTGAAGTTAAAAAGTGGAATAGTGAATCTTTATAGTGGGGCTATAAAAGTTTCGCAAGCTGCAAGGAATATTGAATTAAAAAAGAATTTACATCATCAATATGTAAAGAATATTGTATTTAAAAATGTTTATTAGTGAGGTATAACAAAATTTGGTATATGCAGCTTCTAGATTTTCATATAAAAGTTTTGCAACAAGTTACTGTGCCAATAATTTAGTACTTAAATGTACATGAGCTTCGTTAAAATAGCTGTTATTTAAGCTTCGGTCTGAACAGTTCTTAACTAAATCTATTTTGAATGAAGTTGGAAAGTTCACTCTTTTGTGCAAAACTTTATCAACTCAAGTCTGATTCATATGAATCCAAATTTGCGACATAAACCAGTTCAGTTCAGTTTTATTTACAGCCTACGCTCCCACACATTCATACATTCATACATACATGTATGCCAACTATTAATAGGTCATCTTTGATAACGAGTGTATACGCAAAATACATACATACATACATATTTCAAATCATCATCGTTTAGTAAACTCATTTGTGAACGCACAAATGAAACCGAGAGTCTGACGCCCAACAAGAGCTAATGAATTGAAGAAGGTGTCACTGGCAGGGGTGCCTCGCACGTGTTGGTGTCGATTAGTCCAAAAAGCTGCCGAAACAAGTTGTTCCAAGCCGAAACGTGTTGGCCATACACAATGCGCAATGGAAATGTTGTCAAACAGGTGTAATTACTAGGTAATGGCTAATTGCCGTACATATGGGTAAATCGCGCTAGCATTGAACTGAAAGTACAATGCCTGAGGGTCACCCAGGCCTTTTCGCATTGTAAATGAGCAAAGTGCTTCAGACAGATGCTGCGGGAAAGACCAGGCCCGTCATCAACGACGACAACAACAACAAAAGCAACGATAGCTTCAGCGAACCGCAATGAAACCCAGCTTTCGATGGCATAATTTCCCAAATGCATTATTAGCCTCTCTTGCTTGCATCTCTTAGTACGCTCTCTTTAAGCTCTCGCTCTCTTTCTCTCTCTCTCTGTCTCATTTGCTCGTACGCACTCACTCATTCGCTCGCCCTCTCGCACTTGCGGGCACGTGAATGTCATGCTCAAGTTCAACTTCGAACACACTTAGACGCACACACGCACTCATACACACACACACACAAACACGCAGCTACACGCCTTCTCTCTGTTCTTCTCTCTCGCTCTGACCGTCTCATTCAGTTTCCAGTTTGTGATTCTTGGCTTGGTATAAAATCTTCGTAACGTGCTTTTGGCCACAACAGTTTCGTCTGCTCTTTCGGCTCCGTTACACGCGTCGTCAGGTGCTTCTTCTTAAGCTTTATCACCGACTTTATTGCAGCTCCCAAAACAAGTTTTACGTTTTTGGGCAGTTTTGTGTTGTGTTGTGTTTTGCTGTGTGTACTATATAAATTATACGATTATTTGGTCCACAGACCCATTAACTATTCATTCAATATATGGTTGCTTCTTGCAAAAAAAAGCACGAAACATCTCGAAAAACCTATAATTTGCTATTGTCTCAGCAAACCTATCCAATTAGCTGCGCACGCATACTTCCGCTTAATCGGGTTGCAATTCATTCAGATAATTGCACAGATTCCCATCTGTAATTTAGCTTGATTATTTTATCTTTAATCCATAATTTCCATTGTCAATCAGTTTTTAACTAGTTTTGCTGTTTTTCTTGATAACATGAATCGGTTCCAGGCAAATCTCGTAAAGCTGAAATCATTCGAAATATAAGCTAAAATCATTGATGTAAATCCGTTGTTAAAAACTTGTTTCAATATATATTGAGCTTAAATTAAATCAAGTAGAACGAGTTCAATTCGAGAATTTAGCTCAAAACCTTCATGGCAAATGCATTCTAATCTCAATGTTAGCGAAACAGCAAGCTAAAGATGTATCGATTGATATATACAAAATATTAATAATTATCGTTATGCAGCATCCGTTATAAAGCTTTCAATATTACCAAAGCCGAATGTCAAGGTTAAGGTTAGACTCAACAAAGACGAAACCCGAACCGGAACGCCTGCAATGCAATGATTCAATGAATCAATTTGCATGCCGCTTTTCTGTATATCTATATATAGTGTATAAAATAATTTAATTAATAAACTGCATAATCCGACATTTAGCAAATCAGACACAAAGCAAAAACCAGAGAATTAATGCATTAATTAAAGGCTAGCCTTAAGAGAAGATTAAACTTAACAAAAGCTGAACAACAACAGCAAAAACAATTACAACTGCTGCAAAATGAGTAAGTAATGATTAAAAGATATACTCATCTATATATAATATTTTTCTAATGGGGCCTTACATAAGCAAATAATTGAGTGGCTGTTCAACGTTAGGAGATCAAAGCGCAGCTTCCATATAAACACGCTTCGCGTTACGTGCACTATTTGTCATATAATACTCATCTCTATACCTCTCTCCCTCTCTCTCTATCCCTCTTATATAGGAGTGCCCACCATGTTGTCAGAGATCGAAGCTCTGCCCTCGATCAAGCTGGGCGACTTTACGCTGCAGTTCGAACTGGGCGAACCCTCAGCTGCGGCCAAAGAAGTTGCAGCTCGCGAGCTGCGCGAAACGCCCGAACGGCAGAAGGAGGCAACGCAGGAACTGAAGCGTTTACTGGAGGGTAAGACTTATCTAGCCTAGCAAATAAAAGCTTACTTTTTCAAATTGTATTTCCCGGAATGCAACCCCATCTAGAACTGGGGAACTGCTTGAAATTGACTCACTTGCAAACTGTACAGAATTTAACCATAATAGAATCCGTTTCTCAAGAAATCATAATATATCTATACATTCGACTAGACTATGCTCTAAAGTGGATTATATAATCTTCTATTATAGAATATTAAATTGCAAGTCTCGTCAATTTTAGTTATAAATATGCTAAAAAGTGTCATGGAAGTGCTCGAAATTTCCTTTATCCCAGGAGTTACAAAACTCGGCTATTATAGCTTTGAAAATGCTAAAGAAATATAGATAGTACGATTTGTAATGCACTCAAATATTTCTTTTACTTAATCTATAGGAATACAAAATTAATTAAAATTAATATAACCAAATCTAGAGTTAAGGACTATTTCAAGTTCCCTTTGAGTTGAAAAAAGCCCCACGCAAGCAGTAAAAATTGTGAACTAAAACTGTATATAAGTATATAAGTATATATGGTCACAATTTTGACAGCTTGCATGGGCTTTTCTTTTTTGTCGAAGGCAATCAGAATTAGTTTTTGTTTTTGGGCATTAAATAGCTTTGTTCAATATACATAAAGTGTACAATATGTAACGCAATAAAATATAAATTTTATCTAATCTATATAGATTAGCATTAAATTATATATTTTCAAAGATCCTCTACAATTCATAATTGAAGGAAATGTATGTATATGCATCCAATTTCCCTTGCGAGCTCCACGTAATGCTAATTGATAAATTAATGTGGTTTTTTTTTTCACAAATGCTTTCGCAAATGTCTTCTAGACTTCAATAAGGTTAGGTGACCTGCACTTAAAAAGCCAGGTGGTATCATGTGGCTAATTGTATAGTAGATTTGTTAACATTTTTTTTAATAACGTTCGGGCCAAAGTCGATTTCCTAGTGTGGTCGAACGACCCTCTCATTAGAGTAGCCAACGCGATAATCGGTCAAGTAAACCTCGAGCTAAGTATAAATATATATTCTCTCACACTAAAGCTGGAGAGACATTCTCGATAGCTCTAAGTGTAATGGTCATTAATTTAGCAGGAAAGGTCAACGAGATCAACTTTGAAGCGGTGTCGTTAGTAGAGCTGGACTCTGTTTAGCACCGAGACAATTTAGATAGCAATTAAATATATATTTATACACATATATATATATATATATAATATATATCTCATGCATCATTTATCACACAGCTGAAACCGATCTGTACTGCCCCAAGGACAATGAGGAGTGGCTCATACGCTTCCTGCGACCCTGCAAATATTATCCAGAGAGCGCGCGCGACTTGGTAAGTTGCTCTGTAATTGATTTTCACAACAGCCATTATAAAATGTTTTAATTACAACTGAACAGATCAAGCGCTACTACTCCTTCAAGGTGAAACACTCGGATGTGTATAACAATTTGAAGCCCACGAGGGAGGCCAATATCTTCAAGAACAACATACTCACCGTGTTCCCCAATCGGGATCAGTGCGGGCGTCGCATCTTATTGCTGGAGCTGGGCAGTAAGTGCTGAGTGTTTATGGATAGCCTTTGGTAGTTCTCTAATATGACTTTTCGCCTTTCCAGAACGCTGGAAGCACAAGCAGGTCTCACTAGATGAGGTCTTCAAGGGTGCGGTCATCTTTCTGGAGGCCGCCATGCTGGAGCCGGAGACACAGATCAATGGAGCCGTTGTCATTTTCGACATGGACGGCCTGAGTCTGCAGCAGACCTGGCAGTTTACGCCGCCATTCGCCAAGCGCATTGTCGACTGGCTGCAGGATTCGGTGCCGCTGCGGGTGAAGGCCATTCACATTGTGAATCAACCGAAGATCTTCAATGTAGTCTTTGCGCTCTTCAAGCCCTTCCTGCGCGAGAAGCTGCGCAGTCGCATTATCTTCCATGGCACCGATCGCGAATCTCTGCACAAATACATGTCGCCCAAGTGCCTGCCCCCCTGCTATGGTGGTATCCTGGAGCTGCCCCGCGTCGATGGCGACCAGTGGTACGAGCTGTTGCTCATGTGCGACGCCGAGTACGAAGCCATCAACTCGTATGGCTACAAGAAGAAGTGAATGGGCCCCAGCCAACGGGCAGTGTGTACAGCAAGTGATATTCCCTCGTATACCCAAAACTCGATTAATAATACGCACTAACCATAAGAATATCTGTTATACGCTTGTCCAGTCAGAGCCAATCAGTTTGCCTTAGTGTGTTAAGCGATCGATTCGACGTTAATTATCTATAATACATTTAAATGGGGGTAAGCCTAATTATAGTCTGTTGTTACATTTATTACTTACATATTTAAATCTAAAAGCTTATTTGTATAAAAATATATACTTAAAGTTGAAATGAAACACTCTGCGCATGGTTCGCATAATTCATATAGTTCGCTTTATTCCTTAGAGCTTCCTCAATCGGCTAGTTTACAATTAAGAGTTGTTTGTATACACAAATCACGTAAAGGTTCTTCGTTGGCTGGTTTATAAGTATTCGTATAAGTTCATTGACTGCTATCTAGATCCCTAGACAAAGCAAATATTTAATAGCTAAGCTATATAGCTAACCTTAGTGTTATCTGTCTATCTATCGGTTTGGTCTTTGTAGTGGCGTTATTATCTGTCGTAGCTTCTTTGATTATGAATTATTAATGTCATTTCGGCTATATAAATACGAGTTGTACCGATATATAAGCAATCGAAAGAGTTTTGTATAACAACTTAGTCTAAATTCAATATCGTTTGCTTTAGGCTATATGGTCAATCGCTTCGCTCACAAGGCACAATTTTCACACCCCACTTGCAGTAGAACAGTTCCAGCGGATGTGCGACTGTTATACGGTAATCAATCGCATACAACGTAACGAGACTCTTTCCATTAATCTCAACTTGTTTCTACTACAGAGTGACATGGTCAACTTGGCTGGAATGTAGTGAATGCCTCTGGATGAGCCATAAAAATGAGGGAGGGTGGGAGAGTGAGAGAGACAGAGAGACAGAGAATAAAACACGTAACGAAAACAAGCGTATTTTGTGCTCCCCGTCTGCGCTCATAGCTGATAATTGGTCTTTGGCGCCTTGGGCGAGCTACGCGACTGTCCGAACAGATGACGCGACATGGAGGAGGGCGAACGCATGGCAGCATCCGTGTTGCGCCCATCATCGTCATCGGCATCGACGACGTCAGCGGCTTTGCCCGTCCCACCGCCAGTGCAGCACTGGCGCCGCTGCATCAGCCGGATGGGCTGCGTTAAATCGATGGTGTCGCCATGCTGGCGCTGCTCCGCCTCGGCCACACGCTCCATTGTCTTCCATTGTCGCAGGGCGAGCACAAAGGCGTCTGTCACATTTGTCGCCGTCTTCGAGGAGGTCTCAATGTGTGCGCTGATCCCATGCTCCGTGCACCACTGTTGCACATCCTCGTAGCCCACTTGCCTGCGCTCCGCTCGAATGTCATTCTGCGAATATGACGGCGCATTAGCATTGGCATTCAGCTAATGGACAACTCACCTTGTTGCCGACCACAATGAAGGGGAATCTGTCCGGCTGGACGTCCGCATAGTTGATGAACTCGTTGCGCCACAGCCGCAGCCCACGCAGGCTGTCCCGGTCGTCCAATGCGTAGCAGAGCAGGCACATGTCGGAGCCGCGATAGAAGGGCGTGCGCAATGCCCGGAATCGCTCCTGCCCGGCCGTGTCCCATATCTGCGAGAAAGTACAGTATGAGTGCAAGGAACGAGAAGCAAAGTTAGCGCTAATTGCGTCATGCATTGAATGACTGAGGGCAGATCGCCAAAGCCCTGGGCCCGAGACAAGGCGGGCCGATAACAGTGTGCTGATAGCAAGGCTAAAAGCAAATTCGCTCCAAAGACCTTATAGTAAGCAAACAAACAAAAACGTGACACGGAAACACTTTTCCGATCGGGTATATTCGACTAGCACATACCTAAAACTTAAAGATAATAAATTGGACATAGTTATGTCAGATTACACTCAGATTCAACTTCCAAGTACGCTTCATAAGACATTGCCAATTTTATATGTATATATATAGATATATAAAGAGAGAAAGGAGTTATTAATAGCAATTGTCGTCGACAATCGTTCCTTGGCTGCTAATCGAAGAGCAGGAGACCCGAATTCTTTTACTTATTTCCTCAGACTCAACTTGGACTTATGCTTCAAGGGCAATCGGCCAAATTTGAGATTATGAGGCTTTATAACTCAGCGCGCATTCTGAGACAATTTTGTTCGAAATTATTTCAGCTGCTGTTAGCTTTTCCAGTATCAAATGTCTATATCCGGAAGGTTATTACTACTTTACTTTTACTTTATTGGTATTTCTGTCAGGGACAGCGATATAAGTTTACCTCTTGAGTGAAAGAATAATTGTCTATAATTGTCTTTCGAAAAACTTGGATGAGCAGCTAGCAGGGGCTACTGCGACAAAGTATCGAAGTCCCTCCTGCCATATGCTTCTTCTTTGAATAACGTTCAAGAGGCAATAGTGAAACAAAATACTACTATAGATCAGCTGAACAAAGAGTTATTTAGCATTGAATTAAAATATATCAGAAATAGGGCAACAAGGAATTATGGAGAATAAAATAGGTAAACGACAGCATTTGTAAGTACAAATTAGATTCTGAATTATTGATGTAAAGCTCGAAGAAATTGAAAAGCCATCAAACCATAATATCTAGATGCTTGGGTATATACGAGCTGCTAGTTCCTCACTCGAGCCCCTTTAAGGTTTTCTGTGCTTCGAGTCTAGTTGACTCCGATAGCGCAAGCTTTGATCGAACTGTGAAGGACTACAGATGGAGTTTTGGTAATCTTACTGGAGAGTTCCTTGTGGCTTTACTTAATGACGAAGTCACAACAACATGAGCTGTTGATTTATTTGAGAAGTTCTAAGAATTAAGTACGATATGCACGTCAGAGCAAGGAGGATAACTTAAAGCTGCAATCAATGGGTGCCTAGGTCATGCAATGATTCCTAATTTTAATTCAACTCATGATGTAAATAATTATATGGGCGGCATGTGTGCTAATATCTATAAACCTGCTTGAGGGTTTCAGGCTTGCAGGTGCAGATAATTAAAGGAAACTTTATGTAGATCCCTAGAAGTAAATAAAACCTTCGATATAATTATTTATTATTTATTGGCCTGCCACGCCTCCATTATTAAATATATTACATACATTTTAACAACATGTTTCCTGTTACTCCGAATTACCAGGGTATAAAAAACTATAAATTTATTGTAATTCTTCGTTTTCAGTACAAGTTCCCCAATTGAATCTATTTTCGAGTTATTGCTGTATTTGATGAATTATCATAATATTAAGTACTCTCACATTTAAGCACTGATAATAATCTTAAATATAAATTTTTATATATGTATAAATATATACATAATTATGGGCAAGAAAAATTACACTTTGGGGATTCCTATTATCTCTACGAACCACTGAAGGGGATCTGAGAGTCGGCGACTGGCTAACTTCTTGGTTAAGCCAGCTTAGCGAAGCGTTAATAAAAATAAGAGCGAAAAGGTTTATTTCCTATTATTCGATTTGCAAGAATCTCTGGAATTTATTGATTGGCGCAATTACTATTCACAGTTCGAATTATTTAAATAACGCTTTGCCCCAGTTTGCTTACTCATTTAATTGCAGCTCCCTCCCGGCCATCCGTTGAATATTTATAAACTATATACGAAAGTTGTCGGACTGTGAAAATGTGAACTCAAATGGAAGCCGACAGCGAGAGGAAAAATAACTGCAACAAGGGAATACCCCTGTTCTCCGGCGGAAATGGGAAGCGCGAGACTATGTACATGTATGTATGTATGTGTATAAGACACTTGCTTAGAACGTACATATATCAAGGGTTTGCTCCACTACATTATACGCATACACATTCAAATGCACATACTACACACAAACACACACACACACACGCGTACATATATTATATGCATGACACAAAGTCATCGCATTGTTTTTGTTGCTCTTGTTGGACATTTCAGCATGCTAAACGCTTGTACGTTAATTGAGCTTTGAATCAATGTGTGCGAATGTGTGTGTGTGTGAGTGAAAGAGTGAGGGCAGATAGAGCTGATAGCGAGACAGATAGTAAGCAGCTCTAGTGTCAGCGGAACAACGCGGAAAAAAAAACAAAAAGGAACAAAAAACTGGTTGGAATCAAATAAGAAAAATGTGACCCCAGCTCAGGACATGTATGTAAATAGGTGAATCGTCCAATTAGACTGCCACTCCACCCACCTGTAGTGTATACTTTTCGCCGTCCACAGCGATGTCCTTGTTCATGAACTCCACGCCAATCGTGTGGAAATTGTTTTCCTCATACCGATTCGAAACGAATCGTGTGAGCAGCGCAGACTTGCCCACGCCCCCGTCGCCCAGTATGACGACCTTCAGTAGTTTAGATTTTTGCGGTGGGCGCATGTTTGTCATTTTGTTGATTTTTGTTTTTGTTTGCCGTTGACTGCCTCAATAATTACTAAATTGTTATAAAAACTGCGCAGCTAACAATTTTTTGTTTACAATTGTCATATGGGTCTTCTTTGTATCATCAATCACGATATTCGTTGCACTTCAAGCAATTAAATGCTAGTTTTTGTTAATAATACACACATAGCGTACTGGCGTGCACTTTGAAAAGTCTCAACAATTAAACGATCAAAAAAATTGAACACTTAACGCAAACGCGCCGCCAAGCGTCGCAACCTATTGGACCAACAGTCAGCTGTCAAATGGATTGGTGGGCAGAAATGAACGTGTTCGTGGAACTAGTACGCTGTTAAAAAGGTAAACAAATGTTAATTTGAATGGGAACATAATTTAGGTATCAACACTAACCATACAATCAATATGAAGAGACTGCCTGCAAAGACTCAAATAAAGTTAAAGGCTATTAAATTTGAAAGTAAAAGCGGTCAGGGGATGTTGTGTTTCACTGTAATAGCTTAATAGAAAACGCCTTGGCACTAAAATAATTATAAACCTCTTTATTTGCAATGTAATGTAATGGTTATCTTAGAACCATATTGCCTTAAGATAAATAACAGTATCAAAGTTGCATCATTTTCTTACAAAGATCAAAGCGCGCTCACAAACCTCCGCCGGCACACTGTTAACTTAACAGACCGTTTTGCATAAGCTTTTATGCCTTAATAATAGAAACGGCAGTGCGAAGGCGTTAGGAATGTGAATTGCAGAACACGCTGTTAAAAGTAGCACAACACTAGTTACAGTATTTATTTGTAAATTATAACTGTTGTTCACTAATCATCCAGTTGCATAGAATGGTTGCTTTTTATTAAATTAAGTGACATTTACATGTCTAGTGAAAATCTGAATAATAAATCTATTGTAAACAATCATCGTTAAAACGTATTTAAAAATCATGTTAGAACCATGTTAAAGTCATATTAGACACTCTGTTAACATTTTTATGGAGTCAAACAATGCTCGGTGAATTTAGAAACATATATTTAATTTATATACAAAAATATTATTATATGTACCGTTCTATTTGAGTCTACACGAATTATCAGTCAATCTCAATTAGAATGTAAGTTATAGAAATCAATAATCGGCATTGTGTATTACACCGACTTCAAATCTCTTTCTATATAATAAATACACTAAATAATTGCGGGCCTTCAGCCCTTGATAACTGCAATTGGACGCATTTTGATGCACTTCTTGCTGATGCCAGCGGCATGGCAGGTATCCACGACGTCAGTGACATCCTTATATGATTCGGGAGCCTCCTCCATGACTAGTTTGGGACTGGCCACGCGTATGGCGATGCCCAGTTGATCCAGCTTGTCCAGCACATCTTTGTAGTCCAGGTTGCGACGCGACTTAGCGCGTGATAAGGCACGACCCTGTTGAATATAATATTTATATAGCTTAAATATGATAATATAATATATGATGATGGACGGATTTCCTACCGCGCCGTGGCAGGTGCTGCCAAAAGTTTCCTGCATGCCGCGCTCGGTGCCGGTCAGGACGTAGCTGCAGGTGCCCATGGTGCCGCCAACGAGCACTGGTTGTCCGGTCAACTGGTAGTCCACTGGTATTAGTGGATGATGCGGGGGGAAGGCGCGAGTAGACCCCTTGCGATGCACCAGCAGCTTGCGCTCCTTGCCGTCCACCATGTGGTTCTCCACCTTGGCGATGTTGTGCGAGACATCATAGATGACGTGCATGTCCAGGTCATCGGGCGTCGTCTTGAACATCTTGGCGAAGGCCTGGCGCGTGAGGAAGGTCATCGAGCTGCGGTTCACCCAGGCGAAATTGGCAGCCGCAGCCATCGCCTTCAGGTAATCCTGGCCCTCAGGTGAATTGATGCGCGCGCAGGCCAATTGGCGGTCATTCGTCTCGATCTTGTCGCGCTTCATGGCCTTCTCCATTTCGACGAGGGCATCTGTGGCCACCTGATGGCCGAAGCCGCGACTGCCTGAGTGTATCATGACGACCACTTGACCCTTCTCCTCAATGCCCATCTTCGAGGCGCTCCATTTGTCGTAGATCTCGTCCACCACTTGGATCTCGGCGTAGTGATTGCCGGCGCCCAGTGTGCCCAACTGGGGTAAGCCGCGCTTTTTGGCGCGAATGCTTACCTTGGCCGGATCGGCGTTCAGCATGCGACCGTACTCCTCGCAGTGCTCCTTGTCCTCCGCCCAGACGTAGCCCTCGCGCAACGACCAATCCATGCCCATTTCCAGGGCTTCCTCCAAGTCACGCGCGTTCATCGGTATAATGCCTTTGGAGCCTACACCAACTGGGATGTGATCGAAGAGCGATTGGGCCAACTGCTCCTTCAGTGGTTGCACATCCTTCTCGAACAGATTGGTGCGCAGCAGACGCACACCGCAATTAATATCGAATCCGACGCCACCGGGGCTGACCACTGACAGCGGATCATCCATGTCGAATGCAGCCATGTTGCCGATGGCAAAGCCATAGCCCGAATGGATGTCCGGCAGTCCAATGGAACGGCCAACAATGCCCGGCAATGCGGCCACATTTGCGATCTGCTTGACACCCGGCAGGAAGCCGCCGACGGCGCCTGGACGGCAGGAGTTCTTCAGCTCCTCCAGCATGAGCTGCTCCAGGCGGCTGTTCACGTAGAACACACCTTCCACATTCATGTTGGGCTGGAAGCCCTTCTTGATGCGCCAGCAGTGATCATTGATCTTCTCCAGATACTTCAGCTCCTCAACATATGGCCTGACCACCATTTTGAGCAGTAGGTATTCGACGTTTTCAACAATCTAATTCGAAAGGTGCGGCTTTTACTTTATTATTGCTTAAACTGTTAATAAATTTCGTCAGAATTTGCAATGAAATCTGCCGGTAAATGACACATTAATCGCACAACAGCTGGGGGCACCCAAAAAATTAACAGTAGCTAAATTAAGTTGGGCTGCAATGTTAAGTACATAGTCACTTTGTAAATATGATCGACTGCCACCACAATTTGTTGAGCTGCTAGTAAGGCATAAATAATCGATATCAAGTCGATTATTATTTTAAATTAAAAAGTTAATAAATTAACTGAAAGCACAATTAACTACCATACAGTGATAATCATTTGACGACTGCAACTATTTGAAATGAAACAATTATGAGCAAAGTTATATATTTTCACAATGAACGTTTATTGGCGCAAATACATGGTCCTTTTATTGGGTGGTGGTCCGTATACATCAAGTTTATTACCCTGGTATACAGCAATTGTCATAAATGGAAACAGTTCGTTGATTTTAGAGACGTACAAATTATTCGATCCCACCACCAAATTAATTTTTAAGACGTACAACCGACAAAGCAGTAGTGGCTCCAGCCCTACTACATCCTTGTTGTTTAGTGCCAGCATCTTTAGGTTTATTGCCGAATTTAATAGAGTTGAGAATTGAAAAGGGTCCTCCACGTCGCAGCCACCAATATCCAATTCGAACAGGAGAGGAGCCACCAGTTGGATTACGTCCATATATTTGTTCGTTATGTTGGCATGTTGTATTTTGAGTGCCTTGATACATCCGCCTTCCTTACCGCCCATACAGAGGGGCTTAAGAATGGCCAGCACATCCTCCTCCCGTGTGGAGTAGCCCACATTGATGTTGATATATTGGATGTATTGGCCAAACGTGCGTAGTTGGTCTGCTTCATATTTGGGCGGAAAGCGCATCGAAAACGTAAAGTTACGATATTTGGAGAGCTGCCGTTCGATGGCGCTGTCGATGCGCGGATGAACTTTACCCAGCAGCACCATTAACTCATCTAGCACGAAATATTTGAATATATTCGCCAAGCAATAGTCGTCTAGACTCAGCAGAGATATGGAAGACGCAGCCATGTTGAACAACTGAAACGAGCAAACAGAAAGTTATCAAATTGGCGCGTAAGTTATCGATAGTAAATCAGCTGTTGGGCCGTGTGTATATGTGTGTGTATGTATTGTTTATGTCTGTGGCTGTCTACGTGTTTGTGGTCGACGCCGCTCCAAAATTAAAGTGAATCATATAAAACTCGTCTCCAACTTACGCGACACTCGCGAGAAGCGCTCACTGCCATTTCAGCAAAAATATTTTCAATTCCAAACGCGAACGCGACGGATGAAACTTCGACCAGTCGCTGTCGACTCTAAACTGCTGTGTGTTGTTGTTGTTGTTGTCGCGTTACAGGAAAAAACTGTTTGCGTGGATCAAAAACTCAAGTCAATTAACTATATTTGTGTCTCGCTTTAAATATTCCAATTGGAATATACACCGTCTAAGTGCTGCATCAGGCGTGGCACTTACGGACTCTTGCTATTCGTGTAACCCAATTGGAGCAGTGATCACACACACACACACGAACACAAATACGTGAGTTTTCCTGAACTAGAACAGCAAGGCAACGGAAACAACGAAATGGATGATTTAGGTGAGTGCACACAGATATTTCCTAATTAATTGGCACCCTGTATATAGAACAGTGTGTACCAGTAATAATGCTGCTGCTTAATGCTATTGCTGCTGCTACGACTTTGAAGGTCAATTGTTGTTAGCGGCAGAAGCATACATAGTTAATTAGCATTCCAAGTCTCTGTTGCTGGCAATGGCCGGTAGATGGTGATTGAGTAATTCCCTGAATTGCTGTGACAATTTCAGCTAAGAATATCAGTCTTATCTAATTTGGTTGGCTGGTTAATCGTGTTGTATGATTAGCAGAGTTGTCCTATCAGTCATTGCCTAGAGAAAATGTACGCAACGTCGTGCACATAAGCACATACATATGTACACAGACACATACATATGCACATATAAAACATTCATTAAAATGTACGTTCACATGAAAACGTGTACGTGTTACATACATATTTATGTATAGATGTATATAATATATAAATGCTTGTATGTATATATTACATGCATGTGTGTATCCTAATCTTATGGTTACTCATGAATACTAAGATCCTCGCCATTGCATTTTTTGCGATTTTATGATTTACACGCATTCTTCGAAATCAAAAGCTACGCTGAAATCATTCACACGCGCGCAGATTTAAACGATTAACACTGAGGGTAGAGTTAACTGCGAAGCTCAGGTATTGTAAATGATATACGTTGGTTGGGCCAGTCACTTTTTAAATGGGTTTGCCATTTATTTGCTTGTATTTCTTTTAACTACATACACACATACACATTTTTAGTCATCATCAGCCGAAGTTCGCGTATGTACGTATGTATCGTCATTTTGTTCGCAGCTGCCCTTGTTTTTGTTGTTGTTGATATTTATTCTTCTTACTTTATTTTCTTTATGACACAATTTCTGGCCTGTTTACTGATTGTTGCGCTGGTTGTTAATGTCTTTTGATAAATACACACATTCACATATGCAAGAGTGCAAACATTCCTAAGAGTTGACTAAAGGCCACTGATACTTATTGTGTGGAAAATCGACTAAATTGACAGCTCTCTGGAGCTCTAGAGTTGACAGCTTAAACACAGCTGATTGCACTCGGCCTACGCACAGTGGTGCACTTATCTTTAAAATGAAAGCACAAATTTCATTCATCATCTGAACGACAACGAAAGCGCTACACAGTCTAGACTGCATTTTGACTGGAGTTTTCCCACTTTATTGATTGCTCCCGTCAAAGAAGCTGCCCACTCGCCGCTCACCACACGCAACGTCTGGGTCTGGAGTCGGGTTGCGTGTGTGCAGCAACGTTGTTGATGTGCCGCCTGATCATCATAATGTTGTTTTTAGCGGATGCTGCAATTCATCGTTGTGCAGATCACAGTGGTGTTGATAGAATGTTATTTTGTGCGCCACAAACAATTTAGCAAATCTAATCAGACAATGGAAGCCATATCAAATAGTAGCAGAGATGACAGGTCTCAGATTAGTTGCCATGCTTTGACTTTTGTTTTCACATACCGCGAATGGCACTCGGTGCGCTCCACTGTGAGTGCAGATCGCCTCACAATCTTTGTCTGTTTTGCTGCTCATTTCTTATTGTGCCCTATGCCTCCCACTTGCGGCTTTCGTTTTGCGGTTTTGTTGCTGTCGCTGCGACGCTGTCGTCATAACCTCATCATCACGACTTGCTGCAGCCGCACTCAGGCGGACGTTGGCAGCGAAGTGAAACAAATGAGATGAGCAACTTTTTGTTTGTTTATTTGAGCTCTCTCGTTCTCGCGCTCTCTCACTCTCTAACTCTCTTGCTGTCTGTCTGGCTGTGGCTCTCTCCAAGTGCGCGCGGCGCTCGTGAGAGCAGCATGCGTTTGTTTTTGGTGAAGCTTCATTGCTACTGCGTTTGTGGTTCCATTTCATGTTCCGTTATCGTGCACAAGCGCCCAGTTCTATTTCAGTTGTTTGCGACGCGTTTGCTTAAACACGACGCGGCGCGACGAGATGCGCGTGTTTCACTCGGTTTCGGCGTTAATGAATAAACAATAACAACAAATTGTGAGAGATTTGGACAAAGTGCAACTAATAAAAAATTAATAATAAATAAATATGTTATTGAAGCACAGTGTTTGGTGAAGTCTGTCCCATCGAGTAATCGATAACAGCCATAAAGTGTCAATAAATTCGATCAAGTGCTCAATGTGAATCAAAATACGCTTAAAACAAAAACTAGAACCAGTCAAAAGTCAATGAAAAATCGGTGGGTTTTCCGACACCATCAGATGGCAAAGCGTGGGAAAATTATTTACTTAGACTGAAGTATTTCGTTGCTAAAGTAGATCAAACCTATTCTAGTTGGCTAAAAAGATAATAAAATATACGTAGATAAACCTCGACTGTGATAAAACAGGAATTCCAGTAGTCCAAGCGATAACAATACGAAAACCTGCTTAAAAAGAGACGCGAATTTGTTTGCACAGTAGATTAATGAGCCCACTGTCACTTAGCAAATCCCGTGAACATTCCACTAAGATCTATGCAGAGCTTTTAGAATTTAAATTTAAACTAATTATGAAGCTAATTTTTAAGAAATCGAATAAACAACTAAATAAAGAACAAGATGAAAAACGAGAGATATGCCTAAATGTGACAAGAGATGTGAAATTTGGCTAGCGCCATTAATTTTAGACATACCCGACAATCGGATTATATGATATACATATGTATTTAAGAAAAATTGAGACTAATGCCGTGGGCGTTGAGCGGGGAACTTTGTTAATTTGACTGGAAAATGTGTGGACGACAATAATAAAAGTAGAGCGATGATGGCTTTCACTGATATCAACATATGTTTGAGCATAATATTGTTAAAATATCATCCATCTTAAGGGAGAGTCTCTTAGACGTTACATGCTCAAGTGAAAGTGCTTATGCCCCCTATGTTAGGGTATATGTTGTAACAGCAATTACAAACGATGGCTATTATGAATATACGACATATTACACACGTATTGCAAGCACTTGAAATAAATTGTAAACAAAGTCGCTTTCGTTACGAAAGTACTCGACAATTGGGTGCACATGAATATATATAAATATGTTTATATACATATATTTTTGAGGGGCATTTTTGGATCATCTCGTCGAGTCTCGTGCATGTGATGCACTCATTGGAATTGCTTTCGATTTGCCGCCAAACCGAATTCCAATTAGTTACAAACAATATATCTGTATCTCTCGAGTGCCACACACACACACACATAAACATACACTCTCCCTCTCCCTCCCTTTCGCCCACGCCGATGCGAACATCCACTCTGCCTAGACTGAGATCATATGTTTGAGCAAAGCATTTGTCGAACTCAACCGAACTGGATGCAATGGAAGAGAAGTTAGCACCTTATTGTTGGGCATAGGAAACGCCGTCGATCCCCTATCGCCTCGCTCGGTTTGTAGTTCGCGTACAATGAGTTCATCGTTCAATTTGTTAGCGTAGTGCGAGTCGAGTCGAGTTGGGTTGAGACGCGCAAGTTCTCGTTTTCAAATCGATTCTTATCTCCAAGTGCCGACTCATAAAATTTCAATTAGTACGGCGAGGAAGAGGCAACAGCTGATATGTTCTCCCTACTCTGCTTCTGCTCTCCTCTCTCTTTACCTGAACACTTAGAGAAGCCTCACTCTTATCTCATCTGAGAGCACCAGGGCCACCCACACGACAGTCAGATCTCTTTTAAATTAACAATAATATAAAATATTGAATTATCGAATACGTATTAATTTAATTAATACAATTGAATTAAAATACAATATAAAGCTGGCCAACCCGAATCTAAATTTGTAATAGTTAAAAGAATGGGAAGGAGTAGAGGTTCTCTTCATATTGGTAAGGCCACTCCTTTAATTCTAGACTTGAATTACGAACTTTGAAAACTATTAGAAAAGTAAAATTCAAGCCTTCGATACTAAACTGCATTCACATATTCTTTAGTCCAAATTTCTAATCGAAAATATCGATATATCTTCTAAAAAATTTCCTTTTATCATATACATACGTCCAATAGTTCATTTGATAGGCATATAAACATCGATACGATAGCGATTTCTCCTGTTTGGTAATTTCAAATCCTTTTTTTTACCTTGTATAAAATCGTTTTATAGCAGTATAAACTGAATTTATTTATGGCCCATAGAGAGGTCAGCAGAGATCACCCACGTGAATGTAGAATTTTCATTGCTTTACGTTTTCACTTTTGGCGTTTCACGCAAGGTCGGCCCAATTTTTATGTACTTACCTATCAAATATTCATCGAGTATTTATAGAGAGATCTAGCTAACGTCTGCGGCGTCGGTCAACTAGAGTCCAAGTCCATTGAACACTGGCACCCGGCGCTGCTTGGAATTTCCTGCGCCCGAAAAAACTCAAACAACAACGAAATCATAAAAGAATATGTTTTGAATATTCGATATTTGAATACCCTGGTAAAAATATCTTATTCATAGAGTTTGACGGAATTGTTGAATGATCATAAAAGGAAAGTAGGGAGCTGTTCACTGGTTCACATTTGCACATGTTTAGGAATAATAGTTCTTAGTTTTGATAATCTGTTCTTGCGCCATGCACCATATTCCACTAAGCATTATTTTATTTGAGCAACAGGAACAGCTAAATAACTATAAAATACGAATGGTTTACGAGCAACTGACTGGAACATATGTTCTTGAAATGCTGAACTAGTAAATAGAATTCGCATTAGTGTGCCAAGAGAAATACGGCTTTTAACTAAATTTGCGATTAACTAGGCATATGTTCTATGTGCATTATTTGGACTTTGGCTTTCATAGAAGCTTATAACTAGTTAGAAATTTCAAGAAATTTGGAGCAAGTATATGTAAACAACCTGATATTTAGAGATGCCAGATTTTTTGAGTTATACATTAAACCATCTATTGAACGAAAGAAAACTTAATAACTATTGAAGATATCTATTGAACTGAAGAACTTGAAGAAAATAAAACATAAAAGAGCTATTGAACTGGACTGCTAGAATTATTGAAAATTATAGAACTAGAGTTATAAATAATTAAAGTCTGGAGCACAAGATAATTAAAAAACTTGAAAATGATAGTACTTTCTATAGTTTATAGAGAACTATAGATCTTCTGAACTTTTGATCTAGACAGCTAGAGTACAATAAAATTAGAGAATTAGAAATGAAGAACGAGCGATATGTGTAGAACTACAAATCTACAGATATATTAAAGAATATATATATTAAAGAATATATATGTTAAAGAATATATATATATATCTTTAATATATAGAACTAGAGATATCGTATACGAGTGTTCTAGTAGTAGTGCTTATAATACTATCCAGCTATCAAACTGTATGCAAGGAAATTTGAGAACCTTAGACTTTATCTAGAAAATTTGAGAGTTAGAGAATTACACATTCATAGAACGAGAGTTTTATAGAACTAAAGAATTTAAGAAGTGGAAAAATAGAGAACTTTAAGACAATCAGTTTATATAACTAGAGAACTGTATAGATGACGGGAACAGTAACCAAGAGAGCTATATAGCCAAGAGAGCTATAGACCAATAGAATATAGGATGAAGGAATATAGGAGAGAGCTAATGAGAGCTAGAGAACGAAAACTCTATACAACTAGACATCTAGGCAACTAGATATATATAACTGCAGAACTAGAGATGAACAGAACTCTCGATCAAGAGTTGAAAAGTAAAGCGCTATAGAACTGAGAGACTGGAAGCAGACGAATCGTTTTATCATGATATCAATATAGCAGACATGGCGTCTATAAAGGTGTTTTCTTCTGTGCCTCATAGTTGATATTGCCTCGCTTAGGGTATGCTAATATTATCATGCCGTTGACTTTTAAATTTAGAACTGGCAAGCACAATCGTTAGTTATTCTTCTGCTGCTTCTTTTTCTCGTTTCTATTGTGGATCCGTTGCTCTGTTGGCGTCTGCCCAGTGCGAAAAGCTGGAAAAGTGTGTGGAGATATCTTTGGCTACCTTTTTGGCAATGTACTGCGGAAATGTTAAGGCATTTCTGCTTCTTCTTTTACTTTCCTTTTTTTGTTTTTTAATTAATTCTTGGGCCTTAGGTGAATTCGCTGCGCTGATGCCGGTCGAGGCGAAAACGTCGTCTTTGATTTGCGAGAACTGTTTTCTTTTTTGTGTGTTTAATTTATTTTTAGTTCTCGATCATGGCGTTGACGTAATTTGGCAACCTTGATTCCCCGCTAGCATCCAACCCGACGACACTAACAACAAACACAAAAACCTGCTGCTGCGCTGAACATTTTTGTTGTTTTATTCTAGCCTGAATTTATGTTTATTATTTGTTACCTTTTCCAATGTGTCGCTATTTGTTTGGACACATGTTGACTGTATTTTCTTTTGGTATCTAAATGGCTAATAAATCTGGCCTTATGGCATCGGCGGATCAACCTTATCGCCTGTCATCCGTGGGTGATCATCAATTATCAAAGTCTCATATATCAACTAAAACTGCATTTTATTTATTTGGGAAATCCCACTCACTTTTACTTGAAACATTTGTTTAGATGTGGAAACGCTAGAGGCGGGCTGCTGCCTCGGTTCGTGTCTTTGAACCAATCTTTTGACGAAATTTAATGAATGATCTCTTTAATCCGATAAATAAAAAAACTTGAGTTGATTCTTTTTTATGTTCTGTTTTATGTTTTTTTCATGTAGTAATGAGCTATCGGGCAACATCAACTTAAGCCAATGCTGATTATATATCTACCTAAGATTTTACTGAATCAGTTTATAGTCAAAATGACATTCTGGCTCGTAAACTCTCATCTTGTTAATCTTCCAATATAACTACAGAAGCTGGAGAACTTTCACAATTGCCACACAACTATTTATTCTTGGATTGCTTATACAAATAATTATATTTCAAAAGTTCAACTTTTATAATTATAAGACTTCCCGGGTTTAATAAATCTAATATTCATTGAACCACCCATAAATTGCATGGAATTTCGTATATTCAAACGAACATTTTGGACATTCATATATTAGATTTCTCCCCTAAAAGCCTTTAGACTATTAACTCTTGGATTAGAATTGAATTGAGAAATGAATGAATTCCGAGATTGAACTCGATTTTCTATTTGAATGCTTTCTGTTCCATTCCATTTCCTTCGATTGTTTCATAAAAACGAACTACTGAACTTATTCATTTGGATAGCGAACGATGGACCGCATAGTCAGTTATTGAAACGGTCTCAAAACAAGTAACGATTCACCAGTTCGGGAACTTCGCATGAATCGTGAACTGTTGAACTAAATGAACTGATGACGAATATCAAATATATAGTTCACGACATGAAAATAATAGATTGAACTCTGTCATCGAGTTGAACTAGAGCTGGTAAAGTGCTGAGCAAGTTCCATTTCTCTTGGTCGCTCTTAATGTGGCATCCCCTAGCCCCCATTTGTAGCATTTAGTGGATGACTGTGGTCGGGGCAGTTCTGGGACCAAACTCTTGACAGACAAACGGATACCGAATGACAGCCAAACTCAGCACAAACAAAACGACAAATCCGTCGACGGACGGGTCTCACATGGCCAAAAATAAAAACGCGCTCGGGCAGAGGCAGTCGATGCGAAAGCTTTTAAATAACTCAGCCAAGTGCATTGGGTGGAACGCTACTAAATAGAGACTATCCAAATCCAAATAATATAGATGCAATCTGTTTGTGTGAACTTTCGATTTTTAATTAACTTTTGACTGCAGCTAAAGTGCAAAGTGTTTCATATATACATATATATCTATATAAAATAAGTCAAAATCAAATCAAAATGGATCGAACAATGTATGGGAAGATTGATCCAGGAGCGCGACAACCCTATCGCACGGTGCGCAGCAAGGGCATCCAACCGGGCTGTAAGTATTCATAAAACTAAAGCCATTCAGTTCCCAAATCACAGGCAAAGTGCCGAGACGTCTCGCAGGAGGCGTTATTCATTTGGAATGAGCTGACTGCTCGTCAGAGCAATGCCGCCAATGCTGTCCGGCTGGCCAGCGGATCAGCGCAGGAACCTGACATCCTTGCCCGTTGTCTGGGATGCGTATACGCCCGGTGTGGCCAGCTCATAGAGCGATAGTCAATAGCTCTTCGCTGGATGCAATTGGGAACTGAGGTCGAGCAGCTCCTGCTCACTCTCCAGGTTGACCAGGAACCCGTTTAGCTGGCAACAGAGATTGCTCGCATAGAACCAATTCACACGAAGCGATTTCTCCATATAGTAAATCTTCTGGCCGATCAGAGTTGCATTGGTCTTCTGATAGCCTGTTTGATATATCATGAGTTCTGCTAGAGTGACTTAGCTGCAGTTGCAGTTTTAGCTGCTCACCTGCATCAGTGGGCGTGGCTTTGAGCCTAAGATCACCCAATAACAACAAGAGCCGGAAATATTTTCGCATTTTGTGTCTCAATGTCCCCACGCTTTACGATTAGATGTGTGACTAAACCAAGTAGGCGCTATTCGATTTACGCGTTAGGTGCAAAATATGAGAGTACTATTGAAAACTTAAGTTGACATAGTCAAGCAACAACAGTAGTCGCTCAGTATGTGGAACGCTCTGGAATTGCATTATAGTGTATTACTCTATCGATAAAAATGCAAGCTTTTATTATTATTATATATACTGGACCGATTGGAAAAACTATTTCACTATTAGAATCCTAAATTTTCTTTAATGGGCCATTGAATATTTTCACAAACATATGGCATCCCTATGAAAACGTCAATAATGTAACTAAAAGCTTCAGGAAAATGTTCGCTGATATCTCTTTTTATATATTTTTGAAATGTCATACAGACCGAGATCTTAACTTTCAAGAAATAGTTTCCAAATTAGGTTATCAAAAGTACGTCGGGATGGACTATCATTATCAGACTCTAAAATTCAAGACTTGGAAACGTAGTTTACCTTTACACTATGTTAAGCGCCATCTACATCTCGTCTTAAGAACTTCAATGCAGATCTTACTGTTGCATACTTTTAGGCAAATAAATTTTATAGTTTGGAAATATATGATTACAGATGGAGTTAAAATGTTTGTCCACTGCTCGTTCGTGATTTGATAAGAGTATATTCGACTCTCCGCGTGGAAGTGGGTATTCCACTTATTCAGTAATTTTATGCACTTGTGAAGGCAGCAAATGCTATGATAATAAGTTTGAAAGCAATAATCATTTATTACACAATTATTGCTTTCGTTTATCTTCTGTACGAAAAAAAGCTTGTGTAAACATTTGAATTACAATAAAAAAAATTTGTGATGTAACATATGAAACCTCTTATGCCTATAGATCGGAAGTCTTTGTAAATGTAACTGAAACAGAAATGTTGTGCTCTGTGGTTGATACCCTTTAAAAACTTAAGGAGCATTCAAAAGGGAGCAACCTTACCGATTAATTGCTAATCATCTTCTAATCTAATCTAATAACAAATCACGGTTTAAATATCGGAAATTAATATTAATAATGCTCAATTATTTTTATTTTCTATTTAATATTCTTGTGTATAGTACTTAATAACTACTAATAAAGTCATATCAAGGGTTTTAGAAATATAGAAAATCCTTTACTTACTCAGGGAATGAAGTTAATTCCAAAAATTAAGGCGAATGTGGAATGGAAGAGCTTGAAGACCCCAAGTTTCAGGGTATTTGCTAGTCGAGACATTACAATTAGTTTCGTTTGTTTCTCAATACACGTAATTGTAGTTCACTGAGAACCAATACATTCGCACTATTAGAGATTGCATCAAAAGTGAAGTCTCAACTAGCCAGACATTGATTTGAATATTTCGAATTCAGTTAGTAAGTGAACGTCGTGCGGTTTCCATCACAGGTGCAATTGAATTTTGTATTTAAATCATGAGAATCGGTAAGCACGAACAATCGGGTTATCTAAAGTCGGGCCCTGGCGGGGACGGAACGGGTTTACTATAGCGACCCTCGCGACGTGGCTCATTCATTAGATCATTTCATTCATTCAGCGTCAGATGAAAATTGACATTCAATGTGGGCGTCGCATAGTTTCTGCTGCTGTTCTATATTCGCCTATATATTATAAATATCTATGTATCTAAGTGTATGTATATGTATATACATACCTTGATTGGTGATTGTGTAAGCGGTCTTAATTGCCAAGCTAGCTGATTCAATGTTAAGTCAATAAGCCTTGATAACGCCAAGCCCGACCAGATGTTGATGCAACGCTTTGGGATTATAATTATGCGTTCCCTCGACAGACCGGAAGTTCTTTTACAACCAGTTCCAACAAAAAACTCTGTTCACTTGTTCGGTCTATGATCTTTGTCTTTGTGTTTCAAAGTAGACAACTTCAGCTGGAGACAACTTGAATTTCAGCTTGCTAACCTTATTGAACTGCCCGCTGAAAATCGGAGTAATCAATTGTAGATGTCAGCGCCGAAAAATAGAGAGAGAAACCACGTATACAAAATAAACAACAACAACAATTCGCTGTCAAATTAATACAGAATAATCAACGAAAACAATTTTAATTTGTTGCTGTTTGGCGCTTACTGTTTGATTTGTTTTTATTGCTGCATACTAATTTTAGTTTTGGTCAAAGTCAAGTGACTCATCGGGGCACACAAAATAAACTAGAAGAAAACTCTTAAAGTGTGCGGGATTCTGCTCGGCAGGTGGCGCCTCCGAGACAAACGCCCACAAAGACTGTCTGTAGCAGGCACAAATGGCAACGTTTTCTCAACACGAAACGCAAAAGTGTTGTAATCAGCAACAACAACAAGATCAACAGCTGCTGCAGCAGCAGCAACAACAACAACACCAACAAATAGACACAACACATGCACAATTGAGTTTGAGCGAGTTTTGCCACCCTCTCTTGAGTGAGTTGTACGCCGCACACTGGGCTCGCATACCGTGAATAGTTCGAGTAGAAATTTTGTAAGCATTCAATAAACAGAAAATATATAGGCATTTCATAGGCATATAACATGGTATTAGATTAATTAGTGGCAATGCGTACTTAATTTGACCAAATAAAAATATATATTCATATGTACATTTATATACGTTACTTATAAAGTAAGACATATAATAAAAATTTACTTGTAAGCCTTACCCGATTTGTCAAGTTCTTGGCCTAAGTTTAGTAGTGCTACTCATTTTGGTAAAAACAGATTTTTAACATGCATGTAACCAGTGTGCGCTGCTGCCGTTAGACTCGCCGCTGCCTTAGCTTCAGCAACGGTTTTCGTCCGGCATCTTGTTCAGTTGCTTTTAAGATTTTGCCGAGCGAAAAATCATTTTTGGTGATCCGCTGCGTTGCTCTGTGCGTAAAAAAAGACGACGATCGATTGTTTGTGTAAAACTGTTGTTGGTGTTTGTTTTTTGTATGTGCGTCCGTCCGGCCGCCTATAACATAATATTTATACTTATTCGCTAAAGTGCGTGTGTGTAGAATTTAATAAACGCTGCGAATTTCGATCAAAGAAAAATAACCCCAACAATAACAAGAGCATCAACAATTGTGAAACACATGAAAACGAAAGTGACAGTCGCGAGCTGCATAAATATGTAACAACAATGTCAACAGCAATTGCCAAAAGCCATATGACACAGACGAAGCTGTTGAAAAGCAGCGTAGTCAAGAGCATAACATAAAACAAAATACAACAGCAACAGCAATAAACTAAAGCAACAACATAACAACAATTGAAAATGCGCGTGCTGCTTGACCTGCTCTACGCTTTGCGCTCTCGCCCACGAATTCGCGTAGCTATACATGCTCTCCCGCTCCCTCTCTCTGTGTGTGCATTAAGCAAGGCATCGGTCGCCGTTATAACAGCTGTCATGTGTTCGAATTCGAGTCCGATTGCGACTGCGACTATTGTGAATATGATTGCACTCCCACCCTGCTGAGAGCCGCTCTATCTGTCTCCTTCGCCAATGTTGTTTTTGTTTTGTTTTCTTGTTTAAACTGCAAGTAAATAACTTCGATGCGATGCTAACTCAATTGATGCTCCCTACATCTCCCTCTCTCTCTCTCTCTCTCTGTCACTCACTTACTCTGAATGGTGGTGGCTTTTAATTGATTTTAATTGCGTTTTAATGAACGCGACTTGAAAAAAATGTCAGTTAATAGTTAAAAATTGTCATCTTCACTGCATTTTGGTGATGGAATTCTTTTAATATACGAATAGTTTTTGTATTTAGTATTTACAATGGCTTAATAAAATTTATTTCATTCTATACATCATTAATCACTCCGACTAAGCGAGTTCTTTAAACATTCTTAGCATCTTAGCTTTTATATAGTCAAAAAGAACTAAATAAGATTCATGTCGATTTCCGAATCATTTCCTTTTCTACATAAATCGCATCATAATTCTTTCGGCCCCGCAATCTTGACGTTGACCCACTGAAGCGCGACGCTCTGATAACCCTGCCAGCTCTATTTATAGTGAACTATCCCCAATCGCCATCTGGTTCAGGCCATATACCATGTACATATACGAATAGATACTTTTAAAAGTCAACCACATGTTCGAATACGCATATATTAATTTTCCTCTTATTTTTTTTTATCGTTTGCTTTCGGTTTATTTTTAAGCCAATTGCGAAACGATTTGCCATTTATCTGATATTTTCCAAAAAGTCCGAAAACAGCTTCTTAAATATAGATCATCGCAGCTACCTTTTGATATTTTCACAATAAATTTGCTGCGTTCACAGCAATTTTCCCACTCATTTGCTTTTATATAACTCAAAGATCTCACTCAATTTGAGTGAAACTAGTTTTCTGCCTTTTCTTTGCTGGCATTGGCCCAATTGCAGGTGGCACTAACTTTTGAACCCAACGGTTTAGGATCGATGCCAAAGTATATATATACGTATATTTATATAAGATAAATATATAAATGTACATCTATATATGTATGTTTAGAAATCCCTGCTCGATGATTCGTTTGATTTATTTTTGGGTATTTCAGCACTAATGTCTTAATCGCTAGCTGTCATGTTCTACGTGCGACAGTGTTTTCTATTCCATTCTCTTTTATCACCTGGGTTGGGCAGGTCAAATAGGCAGAGCTCTGAAGGTGTGAATCGCTTACAACGTGCAATATTGTTTTTGGATAAATTTGTTTTTGTTCCATGTAATCCAATCAATGTAAACTGTATAGATTTGAGTAGTTTGAGTGACTTTCTAGCTTTACTAGCTATCCCTCTGTTTTCATAGTGCTCGATAATCAATTTAAACTTATACAAAAAATAGAAATTACAAATTGTCGACTTTGTAATGTTCACATTTTCTATACACAATATGTATGCTAACAACTAAAGTTTGGAAAATTTAATTCTATTTAACCTTGACAATTCTTTCTCTCTCTCTCTCTCTCTCTTTCTATCTATTTCGCGCTCTCTCTCTCTCTCTCTCTCTCTCTCTCTCTCTCTCTCTCTCTCTCTCCCTCTCTCTCTCTCTCTCTTTATTTCTGTCTGTTTTGCTCTCTCTCTCTCTCTCGTTCTCTCTCTTTCTATCTATTTCGCTCTCTCTCTCTCTCTCTCTCTCTCTTTCTATCTATTTCTCTCTGTCTTTCTATCTATTTTGCTCTCACTCCCTCTCCCTCTCTCTATCTCTCTGATAGATCGCTGAAGATCGATAGAAATTTATTTTAAAAAATTATACAAAGGAAAAAATATTTAGAGTTGAGTTCGTAACGTTTAAATGTGCTATACCCTAAATATAAACAAAATGTAAACACAATAACAAAAAAAAAGCTTTAAAAAATGTTGAAATATCCTTCAATATAGAAATAATAATGAATAAATTCTACATTTTTTTTTATGCATTTCGAAATAAGACAGCATGTGGATACCCATGAATATATGTATATAAATTTATATGGTTATGCATGGAATATCTTGGCTGGTTACAGGGTATATAGTAGTCGTGCACACTCAAGCCGAGCACGCACTTTGGATTGTTTGTTGCTTTTAGCCAAATTATAGCCAAACATAATGCAAACAACGTTAATTTGATCAGATACATCGACAACGAGCCTCACAAACACACACACACACATCCGTATATATAAATATATTTATATAATCATCATATATGCGATATTTCGTGCATTGGCGCGATTTTTAGCTCGTTCGTCTAGTTCGTCCCACGAGAAACATATCAAAAAAATAAATATGTACATACATAAGTTTGATATGTCTGTTTGTGTGTGTGTGTGTAGACCTCGTCTACTGTTCGATCCCCGCCACACCCTCCGCCCCTGCTACCGACCCTACATTGCTTATGTCCATTTTGAACGAGGTGTGGGAGTCGTGGCTTTTTGGCTCTGCTTTCCGATTGCGTTTTCATGCAGCTTAGCAACTGAAATTGAATTCTGTTTGCTATTGTTGTTGTTGTTGATGTTGTTGTTGCTGTTGAAATACGTTGAAATTTCGAAGAGATTTCTATTAAAGGAACTAATCGAATCGTTTGTACCTCGCTCAGCATCTGCATCGAATTTGGCCAAATTCCTTTTTGGGCTAACTAAATGTCTTCGAAACTGATATCATCGTCGTTCCACAGCTCGCCCCTCAACGACTGCTTCAAAGTGGGCGTGTTTGAGAGACGTTTGGGTAAGTCCACAACCGGCAAGTGCGTGACGAACTGTAATATGTGGGCATAGGCCAGGCCAAGAGACTTCCAATGCCAATCCCAAGTTCAAGTTCAAGCATAATTGGCGAAAGTGTAGAAAGGCTGGACTAGATATTCTTTGTTAAATATAGAGATATAATAATATAGAGAGAAAACATAAATATACGCTGCGATATTTCGTCAACCTAATTTGCGTTTCATCTGTTTAGTTTAATATTTTACGTAGGGCTATATTATTACGATGATTAGTTGCTCTCTATTAGTTGTGCTCTATAAGTAAACCCAGTCTAATTAATGTTGAATATGGAAGGGTCATTGAATATGTCATACATCATCAGCATTATCGACCGCATATAATAAAAAAATATAATATTCTTGGATTAACCACGCTGGTTTATCCGTACATTTTTGGCATTTTAGATAAAATATAGTTTAGTAGCTTTAGTAACTTAAATGTAATATTTCAAAGCTTAAGCTAGATTGCTGATAGATATTTATAGTTCAAAGTCGACCAATTTTCTGGTATACAGTTGTAAAACTGTGGGAGATACAATTTTTCCAGACTCGGAAGGTTTTTGTTTGGTCATGGCGACTTTTTCTGTAAAGCAATAAATTAGGTCAATGTTAAATCTTAAATTTCTTGCTGTAAAGGTAATTTGTGGATGACTTCCCACGCCCTCTAAACAATTTTGCTTAGATATTTCGAGGCCCTATATCATTCTGCAGGAATATATTTCATTTATAATAATCTCCCTTAACCTTTTACAATTTAATCATCCGGGACTTGTCACAGCTTCTAGAAGTCGTGGTAATATAATCGATGTATTTCAACAGTAATTCTCCTGTCAGATTTTAATATTCTAATATATATATATATATATATATATATATATATATATATATATATATATATATATATATTGATTGAATTATATTACAATACATATCATATTATACTTAGTCTAAGCCAGCATAATCTTATCTAAATGAATGTGAAATTATTTCATTATAATCTAATGCAATTCACTTACAACTATATTTTCGTCACGAGCCGAGTTTCAGCCTGTATAAATATATAACGCCGGATTTTTGGGCTTCACATTGCATGCTTTATAGATCCAGTTTTAATATGAATGATTAAAATCGTTCAGTCATTATATCATTACTTCAGAAATAAGTACAAGTCCTATGAATAAATTGAATTTTTGTACTTGTATTTATCACACCAAAACCTTTCGGAAAAATATTCCATGATTTTTGGCTATTAAACTCTGTTGGCCTGTTTTGAAATAGGAAAAACTTACCATATCAATTGTTGATTTATTGATATTTTGCATGAGAAATATAGAGTGTATATAATAAAATAACGAATATTCACTAATTTATTAAATATACATACCTGTTAAGGAATTCAAATCAAGCTAAAGCTTTTTAATATATTTATCAACTTAGTGCAGGCACCAACCCAGTTCAACTATAAAAGCCCTAAGAGAAGGTGAATTTTCTTCAAGTTTTTAGTATTGCTTGACTGCTCCGATAACGCGAGCAAGCCTTGGTATTCCTTATCAGTAACTTTTGGCTTTTGGCTAGATATATGAATACCGTCAAGTGAATAATTGTTTGGACAGCAGCTATCAGTTGTGCTATGCGTCAGAAGAGAAACGTTTAGTTGGTTGCGATTGTCTGGGCAGGGTTTCTAGGCCATGGCTAACTATGGCGATTACGATAATCTGGGTTGGAGTCGAATGTTTCATAAACAATCTGCATCCAAATTTAAAACTCTATTTGTTTTCTATTTCTTAAAGATGCATTACTCGCCGACTTGCAGAACAGCGTGCCGGGGCAGCAGCCACAGCCGCAGTATGGAATCGTTCAGTCCAAGCAGCAGCAGCAGCAGCAGCAGCAGCAACAATTTGTGGACAACACGCCCGGCTATGGTAGCCTGAGGGGCAAAGCACAACAGTCGCAGCCGCAAGTGGTAAGTGGCAATGGCCTTCAATTGATATGATTTGATTAACTAGATTCTGTTATTGAGCAGTACCAGGAGCATTACAGCGTAGAGACGCGCTCCCCCACAGCAGCTGAATTCAATGGCTCGGGCCAGCAGAGCAATGGCTATCAGCGTCAAGGCACTGGATCGCTGCCACGCACTGGCTACAGCAATGGCCAGAATAGCTCGGGTTTGTCGGAGCTGGACTCGCTGCTGCAGGACTTGCAGAATGCGCGTTACAACAACGGCGGAGCGGAGCGTAAGGGTGAGCTAAAATTAAGTCAAAAGAGAAAGTCACTTATTAATTATTGTTCACATTGTTCCAGAAGTTGAGGTGCCCGTTAATTACAGTACACCCGTCTCCAAGTACAACACATTTAACAGCTACGCCTCCGTTGAGGATCGCCCCACTGTGGATAGCCTACTCAACGAACTGGATAACGCTCACATTTATGCTGTGCCCAACGGGTAAGAGCTACGCGCGTATTTAGTTATCGCAGTGATTAAATTTGCGCCTTTTAGATCTGCACATAAATCGCCTACGCCTGGGCGGCATGTAACTATCACGGTGCGGGAGACTAAGACGGAAAAACTCACGGGTCCCGATGGACCAGGTACTGTGCAAAGTGTGCTTTAATACTCCACATATAAGAGATTTACTCAACTATATATGTTTGTTATAGTTGGTACCATCGAGGAGCAAATCGTGCAGAAGAAGGATTCGTATTCGCCAAATCTTGTTGCGCCAGCGTCAGCTGTTCACCATCAAGGTTACACATCGCAGGCCACCAAGGAGCTGGATGACTTGATGGCTTCTCTGTCTGACTTCAAGGTAAGCCAATGCAACAACGTCGAAAACAGATTCGAAACGGAATTAAACTGAATAGTGATGGTATCAATAATGATTGAATGAATAAAGAGACATAATAATCTGTTGGAAATATGAATTCTATTCCTATGAATGTATGAAAAAGAAGCAGTAATGTCCTTAGATATTTCCTATGATAGTTCGCACGATCCACGTTCAAACTGTAATCCTGTGTTTCGCTTTTCAATAAGAACAGAATGTGTATTCGTTAGAGCAGTACTTTAGTATTAGATAGATAGATAGCATAGCTATTATTGAGAAGATCGCAGTGTTAGTATAGTTGTAATTAGTGCAATAATATTTATTCTTTTGGTCGTATCATCATTTGGGTAAACTTAAGTGAGCTGTTTATCCAGCTAAACCAATTTACGCCCCACTTTTCGTACATGTGATGTTCTTCTCTGTAAATTCCATTTAAATTGCTGCAAGTTGGAGAAAAAACAAGTCATTTACTCCTGGTGATGGGTGTTTAGATTCATTTAGTTACCATTTACTACATTTGTTGAACCACCATCCAGAATGCAACCATTCTCCGCAGCTTCCAGTTTCCCAATTATCGTGATCCGCATCTGCTGTTGAGAATTGCATATTTAGGTGATTGGCCATTGCATTACCTGCGTCCCCAGAGTACTTTCCCAATGATTTCAGTATAAAGTTTTCCTCCTTTCCCCCAATCAGTAAGTGACTGTATCGCGCATATCGAACTTCATCATTAAAATTCTTTAGGTAAATATACAGTTCATGTTGCTTGTACTGCGTCAATAAGTAAATCTTATTGAGACCCAGGAAAAATTCTCCGCTTAGTTTACCAAAGCCAGATTGATAGTCCTTCATTGTTCTATCGAACTTTTCAGAGCCATCTTGACGACGGTGAATGACTATCCAGCCGGGATCAACTAGGGTTGAATCACAGGAAACGCTGAAAGGATTCGTTTTGATTTCGTTTGATTGTTTACCAATGCAGCTTGATGTTCCAGATTCGTTGTTTTTTATTTTACTTTAGAATTCTTTAAGTTTGGCAGCATTAATAGAGTTTTCAGTTTTTAGCTTCAATATTTGCGAATCTTTATTATTTTGCTCTGTTTTTACCTGTTCGACAATATTATTTTTGCTTTTTATTTCCTTTGCCATTTGATCTATTTTGCTTTCAAGATCTTTTATTGTTGCTACTCCTTCGATATCTTTTGATTTCAGTTCTGATAATTCTTTGTTGAGTTTTTCTATATTAGTAGTCCTTGTAACTATGGAATCTTGAATTTTATCTAAGTCCTCTTTGGTCAAGCAATGTTTTTATGTGCATTACTTAGTTCTAGTTGACTTTCCAAGGATTCGATAGTTGATTTGAGCTTGATGATTGTATTAGCTAGTTCGTAGAACTGTTTTTCCTTTGATTGAGCCTCGTCAGCCTTCAGCAGGAGCGGTTTGACTAATTGGAAACAGAAGTTGTTGCATTGCTTGGTAATATTTGTCGAGGAGGCACATTTCTGTAATATGTAGAGGTATCACTCGCACACAATAGAAATCACATAGCTTTCCGTTAACTTACAACATCTAACAATCCAGCTAGTATCCCTGGCAGTAATGCTAATGCAAGAAATGATAGCAATAGCTTTCGCAATATATACA
Organism: Drosophila mayaguana; assembly: GCA_037075325.1. Lineage (NCBI taxonomy): Eukaryota > Metazoa > Arthropoda > Insecta > Diptera > Drosophilidae > Drosophila > Drosophila mayaguana. The sequence continues at coordinate 4,815,970 of JBAMCG010000121.1, read as the reverse complement.
TATTATGTATGGAGGAGGCTTATGAACCGCACTTAGTTATATTAAACCCACGACTGAATGATGATGAAGTGATTTATATATAACAAACTGAAAATTTGCTCTTAACATCCGTTATCACTAAAAGTTGGAATTCCGCGAAGTAAATTCATATAATTCATATAATTAAAAATGATATGCAGCACATAATACATAATATATATTATTCTTGATTAACTTTCACTTGATCCAGAGTATCTTCTAGAAGCATATTCCCTATTTGAACACACTTAGTTAATCAATTAGTAAATATAAAATTGCAGTTTACTCGATCGATCAATATCATAGAACTCGATTGATATTCAATAATTCGATAAGTATTGATATTGATATATATGTGATGTCGAAATGAAACTTTTCTTTTGTCCATTAAGTTATTAATGAATATTCTTCTGCGATATATATCTATTTTTATAATATATATGTATGTACATATCAGCTCATATGATTTTTTATGAACTTTGTATTGTGCAATAAAAAATGCTTTGATATTAATACAGAGTATATTCTGGTCGATATTGCTGGCTCTAATTACGCATTTGTATTAGGGTTATCGAACATTTTTGAAATATCGTATCGATGATATTTTAAATTTTGGAAAAATATCAAAATGATACTTGATATTCAACTTTAAAAAGGTCGATATATCGATATCTTTCTATGTTTTTAAAAAACTTTTTTCCCACAATAAATTTATACTCTATCCCCCCTCTAAAAACAAAAAAAAGAATAATAAGAATACATATTTTGTATTTATATGATAAACTGCCTTAACTCCAGTATTCGGTACTAAAATATTAAAAAATCGCGTTCTGTGATATGAGTATCCGTCATACATTTTATTACCGAAAGAAGGCACTGAGCTACCTGGGGTGGTTTGGCCCCATATTTAATATACAACCACTTGTTTTTATTACTTTAAGTCACAAATTACATCTGCTTGTTCCATTTTTAAAGTCTGAATAATTCGTTTTCACTATATTCAATATGTTACTTTTGCACTTGGTTCACTTACCACAAGAGTAACCAACTCAAATATATCAAAATATCGCAAAAAATATTCGATATTCTCCCGTCGAGAGAGCTTTGCTGGTCTGCCTTTAGAGCTGTTAAGTTCTAGTCTATTTTCTTTTTCTGCCCGATTAATAATATTATAAACTGTTCTAAGCTTAACATTAAACATTTCTGCTAACTCCTTGATGGTCTTTCCTTTGTTTTAATTAAAATATACTAATTGTATCAAATTGTCATCGGTACGTTTACCAGGCATTGCAAAAATTCAAATTTTATGAGAAGTGGTAGTGATTCCAAGACTTTATTAAAACGAATGTATTCACGGAAGACTTGTGAACGGAACGGACGCGGGAGCCGCATTTGATTTGGATGTCCCGTTAGCTTTTTCCCGTCTTCTTTCGACTAATGCTTGCATTTTACAAAGAATTAATAGACAGCTGATATTTGCTGTTCTTTTTTGTTTTGAATTATCCTGTGTGTTTTTGTTGCTATTTTTATTGTTTTTGTTATGGATTACCGTTAAGAATACATGAACCAATAATAATGTAAAAAAAAAAAATTCTGAGAAAATGTTCCTTTCCTAATAAAATATGATAAAGTTGAATTTGTATGACTTTTTTCGTTTTGCAATATACCATTAAAATATATATATTTATATACATATATTAATTATATATATTTTTTAATTATATTTCATATCTTTATGGTTTCGTTTTATTCACTAATATAAAATCTTAGGGCTCTTACATACAGAGCCATATATTCAAATATTTGTTGGGCTTTATTCGCATCTGACTTGTTCAGAAAGGTAATAAAAACTATAAAATGAACAAATTTATCATGTCAAATCGTGTGACGCATATCGCTCAAGCACATCTAATGATATACACGTTCCTATGTTTGTCTTCTACCTTTGGAATACTGCTCTCTCTGCCCTTCTCTCCCTCTTTTTCACTCTCTCGCTGCTTTATAAAATCTTGAGTTCTTGACTTTGACTTATGTTGAAACCGAATTGAAGGTGAAACTTTCAAACTTTTTCTAAATAAATTCACATACCTATGGTCATCTATACAGTCTCAAACCATTGTCAAATTCGAGCGATTTATAGTCCCCCGTACATACGCAATGGGTATCTCTAGGTGCATAAAGCAATCAATCAGCGATCATAAAGTAAACAAATTGTTTGCTTCTGTTGAATATACTCATAGTATAAGCATATTTTGAGGGGATGCTAATTATACCCTGATCCCATTAAAAATGGGAAATCAGGGTATAATGGTTTTGTGAAAAGTATGTAACAGGCAAAAGGAGGCGTGGCAGACCCCATAAAGTATATATATTCTTGATCAGGGCGATGAGCTGAGTCGATATAGCCCTGTCCGTCTGTCCGTCCGTCCGTCCATCCGTATGAACGCCTAGATCTCAGAGATATAAGAGCTAGAGTCTTCAAATTTTATATGCATACTGGTGTATACCATATGCAGTACAAGTTTATATCTTTTTTCGATAACTCGGCCGATTACTTTTTTATCGAGAATAATCGATAAATTGATTTTATTTATTCAGCGTAATATTGAAACTTTTAGACCTGGAGACAGATTTGGTGTGTGCATACATCTGATCAATACGCAAATTTTGTCATTTACAGATTTAGGATTCCACGCCCCCTTCGCCCCCAATTTGCAAAAAACTTATTTTAAGTACTACAGACTTGTGCTTTGGAATGTATACAAATTTGCACATTATGATCACGTTCTGAAAGTTTCATGGAGATAGTCCGACTACAAGAGAAATTAAACAGCAACAAAATTCTCATACACAAAATTCTCCCACACTGCAGCGCAGCCCAAGCGCAGTCGCTGCTTACTGCGCAGTTAGCAGAGCGCGTGCTTATGCGTGCGTGAATATCAGCTCTTTGTAGGGATCAGGGTATCTAGGAGAGCAGTCTCAGCTAGAGCTTTCTTACTTGTTTGTTTTTGATTTTAGTTGATCTCTTAGGTGAGTTGTTTATCTTGTGATTCTGATCTATTTCTCTTAGAAAATATTCAAATGTTTCGTCCAAATCCTATTAGCATCGGTCCTATTAGCATTGTCTAAGATTGCCGGAGTTAATAATAACCATTCTATCAAATTCGACTTTATTTCGATTTGTTTAGCATCGTTTCGATAGTTCTGATAGTTCTGTTGATTATGTATTAAGTTTTTGTAGGATTTATATTATTTTTCCGCATCTCGCTGTTCAGACATTTGTTTTTAGAACTTTCTGACATTGTGTACAACGGATGGATGATGATGATATATCTGAGCAGATGTGCTCTGCATTTTGTTGTCATTTCTTATGTGTTTTCGTCTATTTTTTCTCTCGTCTAGCACGCGCTCGTTCCATATATGACAACGACAATAGCGCAACATCAGCTGTCCTGTTATTGTTTAAGTATTCTCCATATTGTATGTCAAGGCCCAATGGCTATTCCCATGGAGTACATCCAATGTCTGCCCTTGGTGCTCGCTGCAATTTGACAGCTATACGGCTCCCAGTCCGACTAATTAGCTTGAGTGCATAATAAAACAGAGGCAATCCATTAAATGCCAAAAGACAGACGCGAAGTATGTCGTGTGTTAAGTTTTGCAGAGCGCAATGTACAGGGCTCTCCATATTCGAGTGATCCATCTGGCAACTGTACAAGGTTGCCCATATTCGACGGACCCATGTTTTAAATCATTGAAAAATAAAATTTTGTTGATGTCTATAAGAATCATATTATTTGGTTTAGTAGACTTGTTCACTCTTTGAATATGATATCTCTCAAATGGCCGCCTTGAGCCTCTACGGCTCAAGGTATAGGGCTGCCAGATGGGTTACTCGAATATGGAGTATTTATATGAGGCACACACAGAGATATTGCTTTGTTTTTTACTGATTTAAAACTTGGAAACATAGGAGATATAACGCGGAAAATATTCTTACTTAATAATCTTACTTTCCTATGTATAATATATACATATGTTTATAACTCACACAGTTTCTTTAAACATATATATCTAGTCTATTTCTACAATCATAGGGCTCGCGGGTAAATGAGAATAAGATATAACTGTCTTTCATGAAGTTAGATTTGCCATAATTAACTTAATATCTGTTTAATTAATAAAAACAAGTAAGAAAGCTCTAGTCGAACCGGTCGACTAGAAGATACCCTGATCCCTACAAGGCGCTGATATTCACGCACGCATAAGCACGCGCTCTGCTAACTGCGCAGTAAGCAGCGACTGCGCTTGGGCTGCGCTGCAGTGTGGGCAATACTATGAGAATTTTGTTTCTGAATAATTTCTCTTGAAGTGGGACTATCTTCATAAACCTTTCAGAACGTGATCATAGAGTACACATGTACAAATATACGTTTCAAAGCACAAGTCTCTAGTACTTTAAATACGTTTTTTACAAATTGCGGGTGAAGGGGGGTGTGGTATCCAAAATCTGTAAATTACTAAATCTGCGGGTTGATCAGATGTATATACACCCTAAATCTGAAGTCTCCAGGGCTAAAAGTGTTCAAATTACGCTGAATAAACAACATCAATTTATCGATTTTGTTTGTTAAAAAAGAAATCGGATGAGTTATCGAAAAAATATAATACTCTTGTACTGCGTATGGTATACAAGAGTATGCATACAAAATTTCAAGTCTCTAGCACTTATATATTCTGAGATCTGGGCTATATCGACTTAGCTCGTCGCCCTGATCAAGAATATATATACTTTATGGGGTCTGCCACGCCTCCTTCTGCCTGTTACATACTTTTCACAAAACCATTATACCCTGATTTCCCATTTTTAATGGGATCAGGGTATAAAAATGTTTTATATATTAAGATTGCTTCTCCTCTGCTCAAACATTTTTGCGTTTTATACTCATTCACGAAGTGCTAGGGAAGTATTATATATTTAAAATATAAAGTGGGGCTTATAGTTTAAGTTTACAGTTACATTATTCTGATCTCCTAGGGATTTAAATCTTTTATAATATTTCAGTTAAAAGCTCAATATTTCACAACTAATTGAAATTAGATTGTGTTGAAGTAGGATCTGCATAATGAAGACTTATAATTTCAAATTTAAATTGTATGAAACACAATTTAAGGTTGAGAATCAACGAAATCTCACAAAGTATGGATCTCGTGTTCTATCCATTCTACTGGCCTATAGGGATAAACGGGGTATGATTGACTTGGAGAAATGTATGTCACAAAAAGCTGCAGATATGCGACCAAATTTATTGATGCTCACCTCTAAAGAGCTAGAATATAAAGAATATATGACTGATTTCCAGATCGCGCAATCAAAAGTCAGGCAATATGAGTCTGAGTTATTATCTAGGTATGACTTGCATATAGTTCTGGAATTCCATATGCAGAAGCATAGAATTGAATTCAGGATTGCGCAGCAAGCACAGCTCTTCTTCTAAACTAATTAGATAATCTATTCAAGGTATTATCTAGTCGGTGACTTACGATTAGTTTGCATTATGCATTATATTTCAGGATTGTGTAATAAAAATGGGTCTTCTTATAAAATTAGATGATCTATTCAGGGTATTATCTAGTCGGTGACTTACGATTAGTGTGCACTATGCATTATATTTCAGGATTGTGGAACAAAAATGGCTTTCTTATAAACTAATTGGACAGTCTAGTCAGGGTATTATCTAGTCGGCGACTGGCTTTCAAAAGCAAAGCGAAACCAACACAATTTCACAGTTGAATTCGGGTTATCAAATGACGTCTTGGAGATAAAAATATAAACATTTGAAAGGAAACTCTGAACGTCAAACTTGCAGATAATCTGCACAATTTTGGCAAATTATGTTGAAATGCATTTAATTTGGCACATTCGCCGTCTGTTGCTTGGATTACTGCTAGCAACTAATTAATTATTAATTAATTATATTCTCTTTTTCTCTACTTTCTTGGCTACTGGCGAGGGTCGCGCCTTAGCCGGCGGAAGATGGGAAGGGGAAAGTGGGCAGCGAATATGAAAATTGCAATTCAATGTCATTGACGAAAGATCATAAAGAAAGTCTGAATATACACATATAAAGAAGTGTGTGTGTGTGTGTGGCCGTGTCTGTTAATTATTTAATATCATTTTCAATTTTTGCCATCGCTGCGAGTCTTGGCGTGTCCGTGACTTTTGTTGATATGCCGCAAAGAGATGATAAATATGAAAATGAAATTGGCTTATTCTAAGCAAGTGTGTGTGTGCGTCTCTGTGTGCGTGTGTGTGTATGTGTGTGTGTAAGGCGCAAAAAAATAAAATACACGAGAAATATATAAACAATATTGCACACGGCACCTCACAACTGTTTTGGTTTTGGTGCTTGGAGAGGGGGGCGGGTGTGGGGGCATCGGTGGGCGCCCACACGACACTGGCAGTCAGTTGGTAGCACGCCCCCGCCAGTTGCCACCGCCGCCCGTTCGGGTCACCACTGTCAACACATTTTCACGAAGCGCTCGTTATAGTTTTTTCTATTTATTTATTAGTATTTATATTTTTATTTTTGATTTTGGTTTTGCTTCAGTTTCTTCAGCTTGTTCATTGCAAATCATTTGCATGGCTATTTTTGAACACGTTTTTTAATATTCTTCCATTTGAATAGATCTCTCTCTGTGTGTGTGTGTGTGCTATATGTCTATATTTATTTCTGTTTATGTATATATATATATATATATACACTATAATTTTTATGCCTTTTTTTTCATTGCCGCCCCGAATTGGCAATCTGCTGACTGTCTGTGGGGGCTCTTTAGCAGCTGTGCCTGCCTCTCTGCCCCCATTCATAAAAATCGCTCATTGATCGAAATTTCCTCTTGGCATCTTCCTGCCTCGAGTCCCTGCCCCTGCCTCGCCCCCTTTTCCTCTGTCCCTGATTCAGAAACCGATTCGGCTGCATCTCTGTTTTGGCCAGCGTGCGCCAAGCAAACGTCCCCTTGCGCTTTTTATGGGGGAATCCTGTTGGCCAATTGGCTGGCTTTCAGTTTTATAGCGCCACAATGAGCTTCTGATCACAGACGTAGCCACACATTGGATTCTTTAAATAGCATGCAAAAAGCCGCCAAAGCCAAAGGAAAACAAGAAATTAACCAAATCATTTTCACTTGGGGAGCGGAGTGCGGGCTACTTCAGCAATGGGCGCTGCGATCACGTTGTCTTCTCTGTTGGCTTATTAAACAATCATATAGGGGATAATACTTCATTACATTTTAAAAATGTAATATTAAACTTGTATATTAAAATACAATTTGACTCCACATGGGTCAAGCCTAGACTGGATTCAGTTCGAATATGAAAGATCATAAATGCATAAAAGTGAATATGATGTCACTAGATATATATGACCTATAAATAGGTCTGATTTATATGCATGTGTTATACATAATAAACAAATAGTGGAGAGATGGAAAATACTAGAGGAAAATAATTAAAAATTAAGAAAAAGATAGCTGAAAGCTGGGCAGAAATTAAGAGAAAATACTTTAAATAATTCGACTATTCGATTAAACATGATTTTGTATTTTACTATCAAAACCCTTAGTCTGATAAATAGATTTAAATATCCATATTGTGGCTGTGTGCCAGAGAGAAATGCAAAAAGTAAATTCTGAAATGACATAAGGAATATTATATATATGAAATATATAGCTACTTTAACAAAAATTCTAAAGGCTGGTAAAAATAAATAAATACGAAGCAGCATATCATTCTTTGAAATTTCAAATATACAAATATATATGTATATACTCGCCGATAAATTTATTATCGATATGAATCAGGCTGAGTAATCTCCTAATATTGATAAAAATCTATGCCTGGACTTGCTGCAGTCCCTAAAGATTGTACGAGCTCAATATGTATATAAATTCTCGTAAAGTATTCACAGATTATTCATATTCTATTTCTATTATTCATCCTGTAAGTAAAACTTGATAGAGTGTGAGGCATTCAAATTATAAGCTCGCAAATTCGAATTTCCTAGTGTTCGGTATCTAGTTAATTCATCGAATTATTTATAGTGCGTGGAATATATGTTATCTAAACAAACTGTTTATAGATATCTCTATATAAATTCCTCCATTCATTAAGATAACAATATGATGCTTAGCTTTAGGCGCCTTCGGCCGCTGAAACGTCACCGGGTTTTCTAGATAAATAGATAGGCAAGTCAATTAGGCGTCTGGGTTCGTTTGTGCAGAGACACAACAGAGCAGCAGCAGAATAATATATATATATAATTATACATATATATAAATTGAAATATACATATGTAAATATATTCATGTTTATAAGCAAAGTTTATGAAAGAAAATTGGAAAAAATTGAAATGGAAACTCGCACGACGCGCCGAAACAGAAACACAAGTAAAATTCATTCGCATACAAATTCAAAGAGCAGCCAAAGCAGACAGAGCGACAGACAGACAGACAGACTGAGGAAAAATGAAAATTTAAATTGTAGTTGTTATTGGTCTTGTTGCTGTTGTTGTTGTTGCTGTTGTTGTTTTTGGTTATTTCGTATTTTTGGCAATGAACAAAAACTACGTCAACTAGAAATGCTGCTCAGGCGCGTATTTATGAGAAGAGCGTCGTGCGCAACGAAGCACACACAAAACACACACACTTAAATATATAGAAACAACAACAACAACACGAACAGCAACGGCAACAGCAACAAACTTTTGTTGTAAGAAAATGTTGTTGAGGCGCGTCTCGAGAAGGAAAAAATAGCAAAAAGCAAAAGTTATTCTGTTGGCGCGCGCATAAAATTGAATTCAGTCGAGCCGAGCACATCGAGCAACGACGTAAGAACACGGAACGGATAAACATGGATCCATATAGTTTTCGGGTCTGATTAACTAAACTCAAACAATTTGTTTGCTCTTGCAGGTCAGCAGCAACAGCAACGGTAGCAACGGTAGCAACGGCATCAACGGACCATACGATCAGCAGCACTCGACGGGACAGCAACAGCAGCTGCAGCATCATCAGCATCAGCACCAACAGCAGGTGACGGACTACGCACAGCCGAACCGGGGCACACAGCAGCAGGCGCATTTGACGCAGACGATCGAGGAGACGACCATAGTCGAGGACAGTCGCGAGGATCAGTTGGATTGTATGCTTGGTAACTTGCAGGCGAACATGAGTCGTCAGGGAGTCAACACAGTGCAGAAGGGCTGCTGCAATGCATGCGAGAAGCCCATTGTCGGCCAGGTGATCACCGCCCTGGGCAAGACCTGGCATCCGGAGCACTTTACGTGCAATCACTGCAGCCAGGAGCTGGGCACGCGCAATTTCTTTGAGCGCGACGGCTTCCCCTACTGCGAGCCCGACTATCACAATCTGTTCAGTCCGCGCTGCGCGTACTGCAACGGCGCCATTCTGGACAAGTGCGTGACGGCATTGGACAAGACCTGGCACACCGAGCACTTCTTCTGCGCCCAGTGTGGCCAGCAGTTCGGCGAGGATGGCTTCCACGAGCGGGACGGCAAGCCCTACTGCCGCAACGACTACTTCGAGATGTTTGCGCCAAAGTGCAATGGCTGCAATCGTGCCATCATGGAGAACTACATCTCCGCCCTGAACTCGCAATGGCATCCCGATTGCTTCGTCTGCCGGGTAAGCACCAGCTATAGATCACCCCACATATCTCTGGCTACCATTCTCTCTCTCTCTCTTTTTATATGATTATTCCTTTGATTCTGATTATGTGATTATGTGATTATATTTAGGATTGCAAGAAGGCTGTTCGCGGCAAGTCCTTCTATGCCATGGAGGGCAAGCCGGTCTGTCCGCAATGTGTGGGCGTCGATGAGGAGGAATAGGCGTCCATCAGCCAGCAGCGGCAGCAGCAGCGGCAGCAGCAGCAGCGGCGGCGGCAGCGACAGCAGCAGCAACAACTTGTTGAAGTTCAGCAGCACGAAAATAGCCCCCGTCCGGATACGAATTGTATCTACATAAAATTGTTTACCCAGCGGCAGCTGCGTCCCACTTTCTGTCTCGCATTCACTCTCAATTTGTCTCTCTCCGTGTCCCATTCTCTTTGGGGGCTATTTTCGTTAAAAATGTGAAAATTCTTTTTAATATGGTCGGGGCTCAGCGCTTGCCACGACTTGTGTTGCCACCTGCCACTATCCAGCAGCGGCAGCGGCAGCAGCACCATCTACAACAGCAACAACAACAAAAACAACAGCAACAATAACTCAAGGATCTGTCCCCGCCTCTTTGGCTTCTGTGGGTGCCTGGACACGGCTGACCACCAGGCAACTGGGCGGGTCGGCTATGTCCGCCCCTGCAGCACGCCTTACCCCCTGCTATTATGATGGCCTCGGCCATGGCTTGCCTCCCCCTGCCCAGAGTAACCCCGCCCTAGTCCCTGTCCCCTTTGAAACTGTTGAACTTTTCTATATGCAATTTAGTTGTAAGTTTTTAGGTATTTTTTAAATTTAAACATTTATGAAGCAATATTGTAATTTGTTTTTGTAAATAAAATTTAAATAATTAAATTATAAAGAATTATAAAAAAAAAAGAAACAACAAATAAAAACACAACAAAAATTAACTTAAAAACAACAATTGAAAAGTCTTGGCAAATGGAATTGCACTGTGCTGGATCTGTTGACCCGTTCCTGGTCCGGTCCCAGTCCTCCCAGTCCAGCCAGACCTTGCCGCAGTTCAAGATCAGTGTCAATAGCGCTGACCTTGGGCTGGCATGTCGCATGTGCCACGACCTTCAATTGTTGTTGTTGTTGTTATCGTTGTTGTTGTTCAGTTGCAAACACTTTACACTATTGCTACATAGATTTTCGGATTAGATTAGCCACAGTACAACAATCCCCCAGCCCCATCTCCATCTCCCCTTGACCCCGCCCACGGGTGGAAACTATTTTGGTTGCTGACGTTTCGCTTATAAATATAAAACACAAGCGAAATCAGCAAATGATTTCGACTGTTTATAAATATGTATAACAATCTATCAGTACTCACAAACACTTTGCCCTATAAAACATGCCGAATAATGCTCTCGATCTGAGTGTTCCCTGAAAGCGTCGATACTCCCATTTCCCTTATTTATTTGTCATTTGACTCGCACTGCATAGCTTTCAAAATATGCATATTTATAGAAACTCAAGCGGATTCTCTTTCAAAATTCGATGGAAATTCCAATTAAATATTTCCCATATATCAGCGCTAAATTTGGCTGCCAACGATTCGAACTTGTGTTTATTTCAAACAAAATAATTCCATCTACGAATTATTCAGCTTTAGAGCGCTTTCAGTATTTATTATGATGTTTTTTAGGGTTTTTAATATAATTATGACTTTCTATTCTAACTGTATTAATACAAGAGGTGGACTCTTGTAGGCCTCTATAGATTAGGCGTATATCATTTTTCCCATGTTGATTGAGTTACATTTTCATAGGCTTTCGTGCCATAGGCGCCATAGTAAATTTAGTATACATATTTAACATTCAGAGTCAGTTAATATATCTCAGCTATTATATCAGAGTTTCATTTATTATATTGTACAATTATCATGATCTTTGATAGCGAAGAAATTGCATATTAAAATGGTCTTACAATCCATCACCTGCGTATTCAAAATCGTCTTTCACTGATTTTATTTTAAAGTTTGAGGAGTTTATAGAACTCCATTTCTTAAATTCTCTAAATATACATATTCATATACAGTTCATGCTGCTTGAACCTCGTCAAAGAGTAAATTTTATTGATACCCATTAAGGACCTTCCGAAGGTCTCTTCTGACAATTGGAGCATAGTTTTAAGAACCATATGGACTACATTGCATACATTGATCAAATAGATTTGACATAGTGAATCAACTAGAATATATTTCACAATTTAGTCAAAATGTTTCTCGTATCACAGAAACCCTTAAAGGGACCCGACTTAGACTCTTTTACTTTCTTATCCCATGCAAACTTTCTTCATTTGGCTTTCTTCAGCTTCCTTATTTTAGAATCTTTAGTATTACTACCCACTTTTATCTACCTGGTTATTAATGGTACTAACTTCTCTTAAAAATCCCCTTTGCTGCTGGTTGACTTTCACTATATATATAAAATTTGTCTGTGCTTTTAGCATCAGGCTAGGGTATCAGCACATCGAACCCATTTGACTTGTGAAGGCTCTGATGATTGTTATTATTTTAGAGAACAATGAAATGCTTTTTTAAATATATATAATAGATCTATAAAAAGAATAATCTCTTTCGAAATTTCTAATTCAGTTTTATTGTTTCTATAAAGGTGATGAACGAAGATGATTGAAAGGTTTAAGTAATGCTGCATTTATTTTAGTATATATGCACTAGACGAGTTCTGATAATACTCTATATAAATCATATAATTTGTTGTATCTATAAATATCATATCAAGTAACTAAAACAAAACAAATATATATTTAAAGTCCATTTTGTTTTCTGCATTTACCAAGACAATATTTTATAATGATATTACTTAATTGTTAGCATATAATCTACATATATATAATCTATATATGTACAGTTATCTGCCTCTCTGTGTTGCTATATCTATTCGTTTGGACTTGGCGGTGAGCCAAAAGCGTGCGCAAAATGTTATTGTTTAAATTGATGCGATTTCTCCGTCTTGTTGTTGTTTTTGTTGTTGTTACTGCTGTTGTTGTAGAATGTTTTTCCAAAACAGAATTCAATTGTCGCAAAATACTGCCAAAATTGTGTGTGTGTGTGTGTTTTGCACACTGTGCACACTGGTACAAAAGCATCTGTCAATCGCCATTTCAATAATTCCCTTGGCACATTTCAGACTTTCACAATTTCAGAAATTTTCGAAATACCTCACTGGCAGCTAATTTATGAATGTAATTAGCATTTAATTTGAATTTGAATTTGAATTTGAGCAACCTGCCTGAGCAGACACCTTCGAAAATAGATCAGGAAGCTGGGCCGATGGCGCAGTTAGACTTACCTTAATTATGCCATTAGATCTAAAATTATAAGCTAATATATGTGGATAATAATATACAAATTTATGTAGAATATATATATTTTAATTAATCTGATTATTTTTGGTCTGTGTGTTGCAGGACTGTCGACAACCCTTCCAGGGTGGCTCGTTCTTTGACCACGAGGGCTTACCGTACTGCGAGACACATTATCATGCCAAACGTGGCTCGCTCTGCGCCGGCTGCTCGAAGCCCATAACGGGTCGCTGTATTACGGCCATGTTTAAGAAATTCCATCCGGAACACTTCGTCTGCGCCTTCTGCCTCAAGCAGCTGAACAAGGGCACGTTCAAGGAGCAGAAGGATAAGCCCTACTGCCACGCCTGTTTCGACAAGATATTCGGTTGAACTGGCCAAATACGTATAACCGTTACATATGTGCTGCAACAACTAACTATATATAATTACGATCCTAATATGCTGTTTCTTCTTCTTCTTTTTTGTACGATTCTATGTGCCCCTTACTTACCCTTGCGATAGTTCATCTGTGCTTTATATAACCGAGTCAAATTAGTAATATACTTAACACTGGACACACGATATACATACATATATCAGATCAGATCGGATCAGATCAAATTAGATCAGATCGGATCACAATAATCAATTAGACGACACTAATACCCTGCCAATTTAATGGCGAAACGATATTTCTGCCCTTTCAAAATAAAATTATTACGATAATACATTTTTATGGTTTTTATTTTTAGGAAAAATGGGAAATGGGAAAATATTGGAATAAATACGTAAAATATTAAAAATAATATCGCTTTTTTAAACATTTCATATTCTGAAAAGAAATTTTAAAATTAATTCAAATTATCTTAAACAATTTAAAATAATTAAAATAATTGTCAAGTAAATAAAAACTTTTTAAATCGGAATGCATTAAAAACTGCTCTGTTAATTAACAGCAACTGCTTGCCTGGGTTAGCGCAGACACAAACCGGCAAGCATCAGTAACTGGCCGGCATTCTTTTCTCTTTTCCTATCGTACTTGCCTTTGCTACAGTTTTGAATTCTCTAGCAAACTTGTATGTTTGCTCACCATCTGCGCACCTTTAAATTGGCTCTCCCACACTCTCTTACGCTCTTGCATGCAAACACACACACACACGCACACAGAGAATTATTTTATCTGTTAAAGATGCCGGCCGGCAGCTCGAATGCCGACTCGCTCGCACTTGGCGCTTGACATTGAGCTCAGCCTGCGTGCTCGCGCCAACCTATTAACTTGTGTGTACATGTGTGTGTGAATATAACTACCAGCGCTCCCACATTGCCGTGCGTGTGCGTGTGTGAGTGCCCGTCGCTCCCTATAAACGCGGTAGGGTTTGCAGCACGAACGCTTGTTGTGAATCAGTCAGCGTCAGTCTCGCTCTGCTCACTCACTTCTCATCTGTTGGCTGTGTCGGTTGAGTCGGTCCTGTTAGTCGCGTGGTCAGCCGCCTCGTTATTCGTTTTTCGTTTCGTGCGTGTGTTTACTGTGCTATTCCCCAGATCGTTTTATTCGTTTTAATAATCTAGTATTATTAAATTGATTTGCCAACGCCTGTGCAATTCCCTTGCCGGCAGCAACAAAAAGAGAGTCAAACATCAAGCGGAGTCAGCAGGAAGCGCTACAGGTTGGTGAAGCACACTGAGAAACAAAACAATGCACACATACATCCACATAATGAACTTGTGTGCGTGAATTATATCATTCGACTCTTCGTTGCATTCTCTACCAAGAACTGTTTACAAGTAGTTCTCTTTTCTTGCGTTTTTTTATGCGGTGATGTAATATGAGAACTTTTGTTCAAGTCCTTAACAAAATAAACAGTCTGTGTGCGTTTGTGTGTGAGTGAGGTTTGCACTGCGAGTCATGATATCATGCGGTGGTATTCTGATTCAAACCCAGTCAGAATATAAGTCAGAGTCACGCATGCCACCCGCATTTGCTGTCGCGAGAGCAATAACAGAGCCGCAGAGCAGAGAGCAAGGAGAAAAGACATACAATTAAAGTTTATTTATGCCACTGGCATACACGAACCAATTACCCGCCAGACTCTCAAACTGTCTGCTTGTGCTTGCGCGCATGCATATGTGCGTGTGTGCGTGTGTGTGCACCAATTTGTCAATGATTGCGATATGTAAATAAAAGTGAAATTAACAGTTGCAGCTATTATTATTCCCTTTTGTTGTGATTGTTGTTTTCGTTGATGTTGTTATTGTTGTCACTTAATGCCAATTGCTGTATTTAAATTCATGTTTAAATTGCATTGTAAATTCATTTAATACACACACACATACACAGTTGAAAACATATATACATGCACAGTTGCAGCACTCAGTACAATACTTCCACAACTGTGAGTACAGCTATTTGAATGTTTACATTTACTGCGCACAGCTGAGGTGAGAGTTTGGTAGGGTGTGCTCTATGTGTGTGTGGGTGGGTGTAGCTTGATGTCCAATTGGGCTTAACACGTAATTCTGATTACAACTTACTGATTAGCCATAAAATTGTTTAATGTGTAGCGATTTGTTGTGGCTAGCCTTTACACATGTAATGCGCACTGACAAATTAGTTAAGCATACACAGAGCTGTGACAACCGTTTACAGCTGCAGTTTTGCAGTCCCACAAGTGGCACACATGCACAGTTGAGCGGCCACTGTGCTAACTGCAAACTCACCAGTGGCTACTCAACTACTGCTGCATTTGCATAGCTTATCATGTAGCCAACAATGACTCAATTTACAGAGCCACCCTTTTCCTGATACCCTTTAATTCTGAGTACTAAAAATATGCCCATCATAATAATCATTTCACCCTCTGAGCGTTAATTATTCGATTTATCACACTATTTCCTACCCCAATAATTATAATTTATTAACTGATTAATTTTATCACCACTGAACCGAGCCCTTGACAACAAAAATAAAATACTAAGGTTAGCAACGGGAGCCTAAAAAATGTATTTAAATTAATTTCAGTCAGATATCGTATACTATATATATACACATATAAATTATCGGATTTATACTCTCTAATTTAATCTGAACGGAAATTTGGAATCGAAGGAAAATTACTTACAATCAAGGTAAATTTGACGACAACTCTTGATAAGGCTGATGCCGCAAACTCACTAAATTTATGATAAGGTTCATGGTCAAAGTGCCAGTCAAGGTCAACGATCAGTAAGAAATTTGGGAATTCAAGTTCAATTTAATAATTTTAATTTTCCTAATATTAACTAATTCAATAAGTTAGTTGTTTAATGAACAAATTTTAACGAATAGAGGCAAAATAGAATTAAAAGAGTTAGTACTTTAGGAGCTATTTATAATACCATTTTGTCTATGGATTGTGAGTGGATCAATTCAATGCTAGTAAAAAGCTTAACAGAACATTTGGTTCATGAGCAGCTGAACAATTAAATGGAACTTATCGTTGTAGTTTATGATCAATTAAAAACTTACCTTTATAATACGAATTATTGAAAAAATATACGAGTTCAGTTAAATGCATTGCTTAAACTATCATATGCTGATGAGGAAAGAAATGAACTATTGAACCAATGAGCCATTGCTCAATAGCTTTCTAGTTAAAATGTAAACTGTACATTTCTGATGTGGAACAGGTAAATATGAATAATTGAGTAAACAATCTTCACAGCTCATTGATTTGAAATTTATCTTTCACTGAATGACTTTACTAGTTCATTTGAATAATTTTAAATGGACAGAGTATAAAGGGAACCAATAAATATTATACACTCAATTAAATCGGTCACTGATCTCTGACTGAGAATATTAGTTCATTTGAATGACTTGTTCGTTTCTGATCAATTGAAGTAGTTGAAAAAATTTAGTTGCTCACTTGAATGAATTGTTTATATGAATATATATAATCAATTGAGCAAATGAACTTTATCATTCACTATAATCACTAACCAATCTATTGTTAGTGCTATAATCACTGAGTGAGCTTAGAAGTTCATTTGAATGACTCGTTCAAAGGTTAATATTAGAGTTTAGTAGTTCAAATCAACATAATCTGAAGTGGAACCACTAAACTTTTTATGTTCTCAGCGAGTATTTTGGGAAAGGTCAAGAGTGTTTCCCCGTCGTCATTGCCGGCTCATTTTCTGTTCAACTTGTTTCTAGTTTTCTTTTTTTTTTTTTATTGCGTGAATTTTGTTTTCGACTGACGCACGCCCCTTTTTCTCTAGTGGGATTCAAGTACTTCTCGCATTTGCTTACAAATATGGATATATATGACTATATAAATATATATAAGTACGTATACATATGTATATATGAATATTTATGATCTATTTAACGACTTTTGCAGCTGTTTGTTGTTGCTGCTGTTCTAGGCGTTCGCTTATTGTTTTTCTCTTTTCTTTTCTAAATTTACAATTTTTCTCTCTCTCTCTCTCTCTCTCTTCTCTTTGTGGTTGTTACTGTAAGCAAACAATTGATTATGACAACTTTTATGCCGACCTAGTAGTATACATTTTTTTCTGCTGTCGACGTTTTACATATGTCTTATGAACAAGTAATACCCTTTTGTAGGATTCGATAGAGTATTTAGTTGGCATGAGGAAAATCTAATTTGTTCCAAGTTTTGAGAAGGAGTAAACTTACAAAGAAGTTTATTTCTTTGCCACGTTTCGTTTTAAACAAATTCTCAAGTATTAAAAATTCTATTTTAGATTACGAGATCATTCAACTTAATTGTATTTTCAATTTCCAATTAAATAATGTAGTATTCACAGGGTATTTTAAAGTCAGTCAGCTTTCCATAACTACTTTTGAAAACTCTTCAACAATGAAAATACTAAACATTCAGTTTTAGGCTATAGATAATGTCACATTGAAGCACACCTGGAACATAAACCCACAGCGAGACGGACAGAGAGAAGAAGAGTGTAAGTGTGTGTGTGATAAAGAAAGAGAAAGAGAGATAGAGAGAGAGAGAGAGAGAGTGACAATATGATGAACATAGACAGACAGCTAGAAGAGAGAATTGCTTGGGCTAGAGAGAATTGCTAATTAAGCGTCTGAATGACAAAATTTGCGCTCTTGAAAATCCATAAAGATATCAAAATATTCGAATATGAGAAGCTGCGTTTCTCAACTATTTTTTCGTCTTATCTTCCATTACGATCTCCGACTGGCGCTAATTGCTGATAAATTCCGCCGAATTCATTATGATATTTAGATATTATACATTCAATCAAGGGATAACACTGGAACTCGTATAGAAAATGATCATTGAAAACTATGCTAAGAGCTGAATTTGCTATTTTCTATGAAATTGAAACAAAAAGCAAAAAAATACATTTTCTGTAGACATACATGTAATGTGTAGAGGTACTGCTTCCTATATACCCCAATAGGTAATTAAATATCGTTTAATAAACTGTAGATTATTCATGAAATACTCAAACTTAACCGATATGCCTGAGGTGGAGGCCGACCCCCAATTTCTTTTGTTGTTGGCTTGGAGTGGGGTTTATGCCATGTTCATAAGTGAACAAAAATTAAGTTTATTGCCTGATAGTGTGAAGTGAGTGTCATAAATGTTCTTAGACACTTGAATCACTTAAATTCAGATTCTGGTGCGGCACAAGGCGCGTTTATCGGGCACTTTAGAAATTGCGATACTTTATTTACGTTCGCGCTTATCTGCATAATCGCTTTGCACTCAGCTCCAGGTGTGTTATATATATTTAACAATCCAAAGATTGAAGTCTATTGGCATTCAAAATTATATTGAGAGTGATCCAGAAACTGATAAATGAAGACTGGATTGATTCATAATCTCGTGGTATGATTATTTTAGATGCTACTATATGGTTTGTGTATTGGCTCTGGACAACAAACAGTCGCTCTCAAACTGTGGCTTGTCACTTGGCTTAGCCGTGCTACAGTTGCCGCACAACCTCTACGGTGTAAAACGGTTAATTCACTGCTCTATTTACCCGTTAACCGATTTACTATGGCTTCAACTGAATGCGGTTAACGAAGCTGAAGCACTTCACTTAGAAACAGTTGAATTCTAATTGGACAATGCAACACAACGGTTAGCAACTCAGCTGATCAGATTTTGTTTTTTATTTATTCCTATCACAGCGAAATACATACAGCATGGACAACGTGGACACAAGTTTTATTCCCGATCTGCCAACGGGCGGAGGTCTCGCTGTGTACCGCAAGCGCGCTAATTTTGATTGGAAGCGTTTGCGTTTGATCTTCGAAACGGAACAGGCACTGCGCATCAAGGTGAGTTAATCATAGACGGCTATTATACTAACAGTAATTTAATACATAAATCTTTAAATGTTGCATACTTCAAATTATATTCTAATATGTCGAAGAAAACAATATTACGATTAGTTATATATTAGATTTTAATAGTAAATATCATTGAGTATAATATCCCAATTTTATTTGGATTTAGTTTTGTAATAATAGGAAAATCTGTGATAGAAAAATCTCTGGTAGAAGAATCTCTAATAGATGAAGCTCCGATAGTACATTATCTAATATTAGAATTTCTGATAGAAGGATGTCAGATACACAGATTTCGATTAATAAATTTCTGATAAAATAACAATAACAATTCTGATAGCAGAACTTCTAGTAGAAGAATATCAGTTAAAAGAATCTGTGGAAGAATTATCCCTGTCAGACGAATATTTAGAGTAGTAGTAGGAGAATATTAAATAGAAGTATCTCGAATAGAAAGATCTTTGTTAGCAGTACTTTGTCAGACAAATTTCTAATAGATGAATAACAGAATTTCTATTAGAAGAATATCTAATATTTGCGTTTTTGATAGAAAATCTCAGCTAGGAAAATCTCAGATAAAAGAAATTCTGTGAATTTCTGATAGAAGAGTGTCGGCTAATAGAATCTCTGGTAGAAGAAGAATCTCTGATCTCCCACAAATAATTCCTAATTCTGCAATTAAAACACAAAAAATGCAAATTTCCATTTCGTTAAAATATATAATTTGTTATTTATATAGAAATCAATTATAACTAAGCTAAGGAAAGCAAAAATTTTTATTTGTTAACTGCTTAGATAAGATATTTAAGTAGGCATACTTAGAAAATGAAAATGTCTGTAAGCTTAATAGAAGAATATGCAATTTAGCTCAAGAGTTAGTCGTTTTTAAACAATCAAGAGATACAAAATTTATCATAGATATTCCATTTAAGTGCAATTCCTGCCAAACGGCAACTAATCTATTTCCATTCCATTCCCACCTATCCAGTACAATGTGTGGCGTCGCCTGGAAAGTGATCCACTGTTTGCACACGCCTCGCGCACTCTGCCAATGGACGAGCAGAAGCGCCTGGCCGCGATGCAGGTGAATCGCATGAAACAGCTGGATCTGGTGCCCAAGGAAATCGAGAGCCTGAACTTCTCGTCCAAGACAAAGTATTTGATGTACATCAACGAGGCGCTGAACAGCTACTCGCCCAGCTTGTCGGTGAAGATAGCGCTGGGCGTGGGCCTGTTCAACAATGCGATCAGGGCGATGGGCACGGAGAAGCATACCAAGTATATTGACGCCGCCTGGAACCGGGAGGTGATCACCTGCTTGGCCGTCACAGAGGTCTCGCACGGCAGCAACACAAAGCGAATTCGCACCACCGCCACCTATGATCCCAGCTCGCAGGAGTTCGTGATCAACACGCCGGACTTCGAGGCGGCCAAGTGCTGGGTAGGCAATCTGGGCAAAATGGCCACCGTGGCCATGACCTTTGCCAATCTGATCACAGCCGACGGCGAGAACCACGGACTGCACGGCTTCCTCATACCGATTCGCGACCCGAAGACACTGATGCCCTATCCAGGCGTCCTGGTCGGCGACATTGGCGAGAAGAGCGGCCTGAATGGCATCGACAACGGCTTCGTTGTCTTCACCAACTATCGCATACCGCGCGACAATCATCTCAATCGGACGGGCAACGTGACGCCCGAGGGCGTCTACGAGAGCGTCTTCACGGAACCTGGTCAGGCTCTGGGTGCCGCCCTCGAGAGCTTCTCGGCGGGACGCATTGGCATTATGCAGGAGTCGGCCAATACCCTGTGCAGCGCTGCCGTCATCGCGGTCCGCTATGCGGCAGTCCGCAAACAGTTTGGCCCGGAACGGGAGGGCGAGGAGATGCCCATCATCGAGTACCAGCTGCATGTAAGTGAAGTCGTATATCTCATCTATTATCTAGGTGTTAACCTAGCTCGTCTTTCTCCCCCAGCAATATCGCATTTTCCCCTACTTGGCCTGTGCCTGTGTCCAGAAGATCGCCGTCGAGGAGCTGACCAACACATATCTGCAGATCATCGCTCGCTCCCAGGCGGACTCGAACGGATTCGATATATTGGTAGGTGGAGATGAAGCAGAACTGAGCTAGAGCTCCGAAAATCCGCTGTCTTGATCGAGCAGACTTGCTTGAAACCTCAAAGGAATGTTAGCTCGTGTTAGCATGCGTCTAGATTTCACTTACCTGTTATCAACTGCAACTAGCTAGCTTGAATTTAATATAGTAATTCGATATGGCTATGACACGTGTAGGTAGGGCTCTTCAGTCTAGACCAACTTCAGACATTCTTATCAATCAAATAGTTTTTTATTATGTTTTTATAGTTTTGATACCCTGAGTCCGCTGAAAATGGGAAATCAGGGTATAATAGTTTTGTTCAAAGAATGTAACAGGCAGAAGGAGACGTGGCAGACCCCATAAAGTATATATATTCTTGATCAGGGCGACGAGCTGAGTCGATTTGGTCCTGTCCGTCTGTCCGTATGTATGAACGCGTCGGTTTCAGAACATATAAGAGCTAGAGACTTCAATTTTTTTTAATGTCCGTATATTGAGCGCGCAAGTTTATCACTATAAATCGTTATTTTGTTATCGATTAAAAAGCTTTTCGAAAATCAGTTATAAAATTATATCTCCTACATCTTTAAGTAAGCCCACACTGCAGTCTATGCGTGCGTTCCTATGTGTGTCTGTGTGGTTGAGTGTTTGTGGTTCTTGTCAAGCAGAAAGACGGAAAGAATTGTTCAAATATCAGTTCCTGGAAGGGATAGGGGATTTCGTAGTCGAGCAGACTCGACTAGAGCTTTCTTACTCTTAAACATAGATTCACGTATATTCTACAGAATTTCGATTTTGCTATAATCAATCCCTCACCTCCAATTCCACCCCCTTGCCTAAAAATTTATAAAAAGCGTATTTTAAATACTAAAAACTCGCGCTTTGGTAAATACACACATTACTATGTTATCAATCTACAAGATAAGTTGTTAAACAAACACGTTCCCGTAGTAAACCCATACCATGCGTGCGTATGCGTATGTGTGTGTGTGAAGAATTAATGAAATATCAGTAACTGGAAGGGTTCAGGGGATCTCAAGCTGTTCGACTAGATCTTTATTACCTGTTCAATAGTTGCTTCTAATCAAGAATTCCTAGCCTTCCTGTCTTATCTTTGAAAACTGTAATAATAGGATGCAAATAACAATTGGCAAACATAGAAGAGAGATTCTGCTGTTAATGGCACAGTACAACCTTAGCTTCAGGTGCCTGTTTGAAAAAAGTTAGGATATTCTATGCGTATTGCCATAGATCCCCCACTTTCTTCTTGAGATCGGAATATGTTAATCTGAAATGCGCCCTAAATACTTAGACTCACTTCAATCTTAGGGCTTACTTCAATTTCTAATTGTAATACAGTGAATCCGCCTATAACGACGCTCATTGAACCGTCGTTATACCCGGAACTCCCTAAGAATATTCATCAACCGTACGGACGTGTTTGCTTTCGCTTTTGTTTGCAGACCCAGAACGCGGCGGAGATTCATGCGATTATCTCGGCATCGAAGCCGCGCATCACGTGGTCGGCGCGCGACGCCATCCAGGAGGCGCGTGAGGCGTGCGGCGGTCATGGATACCTGTACGCCTCCAAGCTTGGCCAGATGCGCAGCGACCACGATCCGCTGTGCACCTACGAGGGCGACAACAACGTGCTCGGCCAGCAGGCATCCAATTGGCTGCTGCGCCAGTGGAGCGCCAAGGAGCTGGAGTCGCCCATTGGCAGCGTCACGTTCCTGCAGCGTCGCGAGGCCCTCTTGCAGCTGCGGTTCGCGCAGCTGCTGCAGCAGAGTCCACTGGACAGCTGGGAGTGTAAGCGAGCTAGTGGAGCATTGTGATGTGGGCAATGGCATTAACTCTGATTTTTATTGCAGTTGCGCTCAGCTGCTACGAGTGGCTGCTGTGCCACCTGATGGCGCGCACGTCGGCCCACATTGAGGCACAGCTGGCCGCCGGAGTCCATCGCTTCGAGGCGCGCAACAACTCACAGGTGAGGGGCGCGCGGGAGCTGTCGCTGGCCTACGCCGAGTACTTTGCCCTGCGCAGCTTTGTGGCCCACGTGCGGCAGCTGCGGCTGGAGGAGCCGTATGCCCAGGTGCTGCGCACGCTGTACGATGTCTACGCCTTGTGGCTGCTGGAGAGTCATATGACCACCTTCTACGTGGGCGGCTTTGCCGTGGGCGGTGACTTTGCGGCCGCCGTGCAGCAGCGCCTGCTGCAGAGCTGTGCGCAGCTGAAGGACATGGCCGTGAGCGTGGCCGATGCCATTGCTCCGCCGGACTTTGCACTCAACTCGGTGATTGCGCGCGCCGACGGCCTGCTCTACGAGAATCTGCAAAACGAATTTATGACCAACGAGGGCGCCTTCCAGCGGCCCGCGTGGTGGCGCGACGTGATCATACCCCAGGGCCAGGAGAAGTCCAAGCTTTAAGCCAGGCAGCGGGATGTGGGGGACAAGTGGCTGGGCGGGTCGATCGGTCGGCCAATCAATTAGCTAAATATATAGCTACTGTTATATAGTCAAATCGCATCCAGGTATTATCTTTTATTGTAACGGTATACATACCACATATAGGAATTTGTATAGAGACCTTGACATGAATTGTTTCATTTCCTTTAATCCTTGACGAGTTTTGTGATTGCAGCAATCGAAATGAAAGCAATATATATATATATATTTATATACGCGAAACTATAAAATAAAGTTAAGCATTTGCAATTAAAAGAAGTAGCAAAATTCTACGGTTTCTCTCAAAGTATTACCCACATTCCCCCATTCTGAATGCTGACGCGAAAACTATCAACACTTGTTCCTATCAATCATGTTTCAGTTAAACTGCAAATACTATAATATATATATATATATATGCATGTATGTAGTATATATATTCATGTAAATCCACTATATTAGAGTCTAAATGTTTAAGATTGAATCTGTTGCGAGTTGTGTGAATAAAAATGCATCAAATCGTTCGACTTGACTTGGCTTTGAAGCCTTTAACTGAATTATTTATAAGCCCAAATTGATTTAGTGTAAAGTGGTCCATAGTTTAGGGCAAAACAAAAGCTGCCTTTTGTTATAATTAGTCGGCTAGGCAAGCATATAGACAGCATTTTACATATTACGCACACACACACACACTAACTGTAGGTGTGCGTGTGTGTGTGTGCAAGGTGCTTGTCATTGTGCGATCGGCTCGGCGCGAGCCCCGTTTATAAGAGGACCTGCGCTCACCTGTGCCAGCTCAGACGTGGCCAGCTTGCCACGCAGTAAACACGAGCGGACGTACGCGATCAGCGAGTGAGTGAGAGGGCAACAGCGATCGGGAGCTGCGACTGGGATCTGAGAGATAGTTGTGAGCGCGAGCTGTGATCGTGGATAGGAATCATAGTCGTTCAGCTCTGACGCACCACAGCAATTACGATCCAGTGAATGAGCCGAGAGAGACAGAGAGTGCGAGCAAGAGAAGACAGAGAGATAGAGAGAGAGAGGGAGAGAGAGAGAGAGAGAGAGAGGTTGCATGAGAGATGTGTTAAATATAGACGCTTCGTTTGTTTTCACAACTTTGTTGGGCTTTGCGAATCGGCGGCGCAGTTCGATTTGATTTTTTGGCCAGAGTGTGAGTGAGTGAGCTGTGCTGGCTCTGAGAAAGGGCATCTTTGGCTGATAAGACAACACCAAAGACGACATTCGAAAAGACATTCAACTTAGAACGCGCCTTGGCTGCGGCCAACTCGAACAAAGCCCATACAAAGATATCCATTTAGCTTAGGCTTATGCCTAGCTGTGCGAATTTCCAAATCATATGTTAATTTGCGGACTGGTTTTTGTTTTGTTTTTGAGCTGTCTTTGTGAAGAAAGCTTGGCCATTTATTATTCCGGTACTCAGACAGAAGCAGCCTAAATATGGTGATCTAGTCAGCAAAAAGCCCCGCAATGAACCATAAACAAGAGCTCTGACAAAGTGCCAAAGTGAAGTGCAATCATAAAATATTCCGAGAGCTCTCATAAGCGTTCAGCAAGTGCGAGCGGAATCGCAAATCAAGAAGCGCCGAGCGTCGAATGGAAGTGATGTACAAAAAATGTACAAAATGCGCACCAAATTGCTAAACGCCTTCAAGAACAACAACAAATGTTTTTATTAATTGACAAAAAAGAAAAACACAGAAAAGGAATACAAAACAAAATACTAAACAAATAAAAAAAGAGCAACCAATTAGTGAAACCGGTTTAGAAATCTCTGGACAATCAAAAATATAAAAATATACGCCAAATATCATATAGAAATCAATTAATTTACATTTTGGGGATTTCCGCTTTGAAGTTGGTGATTTTCTCACATGTGCCGCCCCCTCGAATAGCCCTCTCGCCCTATCTCTCTCTCTATCTCGCTCTCTCTCTCCCTCTCTGTTGCACTATAATTAATAACTCAATAATTGAAAAGTCGTGTAATTGTAATTAAACGAACTTTTATCAAATTTAATTGACTGTTACGTTCGGGCTCGTGTTGGGCTCAGCAAACATCTCCGGGTTAGGGGAATAGGGTATATGGTAGTCGACTGGAGGCACTTTTCGTTTTCTTTCTCAGGTTAGACGAGCTCTGACTGCCCAAAGCTAACAAGTGAGAACTTGGCCAAACAATGGAAATAGAGGATTATTTTCAATTTGCATAGATCGAGAATATTATGGATTATATAAGTGAGACTCATTAACGGCAGATGAAATAAAAAACAAATCATCAAAGTCAAGAGCAACAGCCACATCAGCAAACCGGATCGCTTACAGCTCAGCCGAGACCAGTTTCTATTCTGAAATCTAAGATTTTAGATTGCACATTTGTCTATAATTTTATTTATTTGGTTTTTATTTCCAGCTAGAATCAAACGAATTTGTATATGCAAAGCAAAACTAAGATATAATATGTGGAAACTTTTGCTAATTTGTATCGTCATGAGCGCATTATACACCGAGGGAGATGCCGCCTCATCGGGTAAGTACAGAGAGCACTAATATATAGAACAAACATAAGAAAGATGATATCCATGCGTAATTCTTATTTATTGTCTGCTCTGTTCATCTCTCGGCCAAGTGTGCTGAGGGGTACATTAGTTTCGTGCCGAATTATGTAACAAATGATGTAATTCGTTAGGAGATTAAGTCCGCCTTAGCCAAGTACATATGTAATCGTGATGATGCCAGCACATTCAGTTTATAAGGTCCGTGATTTCAGACATTTTAATATTCAACAAAAATAAATACAAATATAGTTATAGGAAATGTGAAGAAAATGCCACGATAATATTAAATGATGGGAAATAAATAATAATGATGAGAAATGAAACAAAGATAATATAATGTTAATAGTAAATGAATAATAATAATAATGAACATTAAAATAATGATAAAATATATTTATGGTAAATAAATAAAAATAAAAGTAAAATAAAGAAAGTAATTTATTAATAATAATAATAATAATAATAAATAAATAATAATCATAATGGAACTTAAACATATGTATAAAAATATATTTTATCATAATTGAAATGAGAATAAATTTGGAAAAAATGGTAAAAAAAGATAGAGTAAATAATATATTAATAGTAAATAAATAATAATAATAATGAACATTAAAATAAAGATAAAATATATTTATGGTAAATAAATAAAAATGAAAGTAAAATAAATAAAAATAATTTATTAATAATAATAATAATAATAATAATAATAATAATAATAATAAATAAATAATAATCATAATGGAACTTAAACATATGTATAAAAATATATTTTATCATAATTGAAATGAGAATAAATTTGGAAAAAATGGTAAAAAAAGATAGAGTAAATAATATATTCATAGTAAATAAATAATAATAATAATGAACATTAAAATAAAGATAACATATATTTATGGTAAATAAATAATAGTAATAATAATAATAATAATTATGAAAAGTAAGAAAAATATAATAATTTATTACTAATAATAATAATAAATAAATAATAATCAGAATTTAAGTTATTACATATGTATAATTTAATAAAATATTTATGATACTAATTAAAACAAGAATACATATGAAAAAACTGGTAATTCAAAAAAAAAAAAAAAGAAGAAATTAAAATTATAATATTTATATACAAATATGATGTGTTGCCTGGTAGATTAACATTAAAAATTTGTTTTTTGTTGAATTATACCTCATTTTGCATGAAGCTTCAAGGTGTAGCTCACTCGTGTGTTCTAAGTGAGTTCATGTGAAGTTTCGGACTCTTCTCTAAACATCTTCGTATATTTTCTTGGCTTTTTAAGCCTAATTAGATTTTGCCGTTAGCTTATGCCAGCTTCCCCCTTAATAAAAAGTGTGCTCTGCATCATTTATTGCATTTCAGAAGCAGCTAGATGTGGACTTTGTTCCATCTTATATAGGTAGATCGCCCTTTCATTATATGTCTTCATTGTACATTTAGGCGTTTCATTAAAATGTCAAGTGATAAATTCTAGTAGAGCGTCACACATAAAGACAACTTTCTATCTTAGGCTCACTCTTTAGCCATTTTAATCCAGGTTTCATTTTCACTCTTCATCTCCTGCACATCTAATTTGAGCAGGAACTTATAGTAGGCTGTCTAAGAGATTTAGCTGACTGCACCGTAAAAATTCCATTTGTGGAATTTGTGATATTAGGTATGAAAAATCATTTTACAATGTCTTGAAAATTATATCAAAATTATTTGATTAATCAATTTGATTTTCAATTTTAAGGAAAATTATATTAAAAAATACTTCATTATTTTTAATATACTTTTCACTCTATTTGATTATGAATATTGTCATTATATCAAGAAATTATTTACAGAATATAATTAACTAATATCATTAATTAATTTTGGCCCTTTGACTCTGAGCCGGATTTTAGTTCAATTTAATGAAGCAACAGCAGCACAATCAATTCATCAACTACTAATTACTACTGTAGTGTGAAGCTAACGAAAAGTCGCTCGATTTAATGATCCATTGCTATTAGAGATAAAGATACTTAATATGGCCCGAAACACTAGAATCACTTGGCAGGCATTCACTCAATAATTATTACTCTAAATCGTTTGGTTCTAATCCCAATTTGGTTTCCATTGCAGCTGCGAAGGTGTCGCGTCGCCGTCGCGGCTACGCCGGTGGTTATGCAGGAGGCTACGCCAGCAGCGGGGGCGGAGTAGGTGGCTACACGGGCACCTACAATGACTACGATGACTACGGCTACGCACCGAACTTTGGCATCACGGATCCCTACCTGTTCCACCAGCAGCTGACCAACCATATTCTGGCCCAGAACTATGCAACCCAACAGTGAGCATTTGCCCCATACGAATGGGTGGTGTTATTTCTTCTTCTTTGTTTTTTGGAGGGGTTTTCTACTGGGGTAGTCTAAGTGGGCATTGGTGGATGGATGCTAACAGCGCTTGTAATCTATTCTTGTAGAGCTATAACGGGACTGGCCACGTCTGGCAATGCGTACGCATCTGCGGATGCGACCATAAGCGATGATGACACGTAATTACACTGCTTTCCTAGTACTAACTCCTCCCCTCACTAACCACTAATCCCCATGCCGAGAGCTTGGCCGGCGCCGTAGCTAATGGAAATCCTTGCGCTTTTTGTTTGACAGACGCATCCAGCAGCAGATCGCCGCCCAGCAGGCCTACCACGACAACTTGGTGCGCCAGAATAGATACCGAGGTGGCTCCAACTCGTACCGCTATGCGCCGAGCTACGCCCTGGCCTCTGGCACCATCGGCGCCAATGGACACAGGCAAACGGCCTACATCAGTCCGGCTAATCCGGTAAGCGACGCATTGATAGCTGACCAGTAGAATATAATTCGAGCAATTCCTTGCTCTTACAGGCATCGCCCAATATCGTGAACCGCTTCGGCGGCTCCAGCAGCGGCGGTGGTGGCTACAAGGGTGTCTCGGTCTCCTCCTACAGCAGCAGCAACGGCGATGGCACCAGTCGCCGTGGTGCACAGACCACCGTCAACGATAACGGCAAGGTGACGTCGTACTCGGTGCACTCTTAGGGTGGACCCAAACCTAAACCCAACTTAACTCAACTCTTGGTGTTTAGCTTAACATATATATGATATAAACTTAACGAAAGCAATAATTCTCTATTTATATGTTTTGAAACGCAAATGCACACATTCTATGTATAAATATATATTATATGTATATTCCAAATTGCGAGGCATTCTCATTAAGGGGGCTCTACTGTGACTGGCGAATCGAATCGTATTTTATACATAATATTTTATATAATATACATAAATTATATATGTATATGTCATATATATATATATGTATATATATATATGTTTAGGAGTCTTACTGTACTGAATACTTACTGAATACTTACTAAATATACAACACTCAACTTGCAGCTATAGGGTTCATATGGGGTTTCGCTCTTGGTTAAGCTTGAGTGTCCCACTCACTAATCTTTGCTTATTCAACAATTTGATATTCCTTTCGCCTTTCCATAAATAAATTATATCAATTTTGATTTTTATTATTTGATCTGTTGGGCTTTCCATTTAAGGCGGCTTGACTGTAACAGGTTTGTTAGAAAGTCTCTGTTTCTTTAGCTTTCTACTGATAATTCCCATCCGTTTGCATAGGCAATCATATGCAAATTTCTGTTTCATTTTGTTTTTATTTATAAATTGACTTTATTTTATTTCTGCTCGCTAAAAGCTCATGACCTTGATATTGTATGCTCTGAGTATATAATTGCTAAAACTCGGGCTGATAATAACCTGAGCAAAGTTTATCAGGCCCACAGGAAATTGTCTAAGTGTAGGTTATGAATTTGTCTCATTATGAACGTAATTTATGGCATGGGTTCGTTCAGACCATATACGAGTACTATATATAGGTGTATATATAGCTGCACTCTTTGTTGATAGAAATTCAAACCAGAATCTTTCAAAATTCCAATTGGTGTTTAGGGCAGACTAGCGTGTATTCCAATTGGAAAGAGGTTATTCAAGTGGCAATCGCTTGGCGCTGCTCTGATTAGCATTTAGCGGAAGCAATAAAGCAAAAGCTTTTGTTTGTAAACAACTTACATTTTTGATTTTTTATTTACAAATCGACCGAAAACAGATTCCGGGAAGTGCCATTCAGAATTCGATTCAAAGCGAATGCGCAAAAGTATCCCAAGCGGAATGAAATCCCACTCAGGTGATTCCCATCACAAAAAACCTTCACTTGCTGCAGGCGACGTGAGCCAAATGAAATTGTTTAATAATTTTGTATAGCATCAGAAATTGTTGACAGTTTCGCTTAGACATTTTATGACATTTCACAGTTGTAAGCAATCAATGCAATTACCCAAAAATCTGATCGATCGAACATATTTGAGAGTCTGATATTCTATGCAATGAAAGATCCATATAGATCCAATACAGATATGAATCTTGAAACAGTTTATTCTTTTCATCATATACATACATATGCCTGTGTGTATTTATATCTATAAGTAGACTTTAGGCAGCGGCTATGCTAATTTCACTCACAATTCCGTGCTTTGGTGTTAATTATTGGATCATTATTTAATTTTTTGGGGCATAGCCAAAAGCTAAAAAAACCAGAACAATTCTAAATAACAATGTCAATCAGATTCGAGGAACGTTCATCGGATCAAGAATGTATATTAATTATCTACATCTATCTATTCTCACATCTTATAAACATTGATATTTAGATAGATCATGCCTTCTTCTATCTTTTCAGAGTATATACATATATTTAAGTTAAGCGCTCCATCACTAAAACATTTGTGATTAGGGGCGCTGAGTCGTATTCTCGCGGAGATAAATGTATGGGATTTAATAGAATTATGTTTATATAGGATTCAACAGAATGATGTAGTTTATATACAACTGAATAATTTAGTAACGATAGGTCTAAACTTACCCTCGTCAGAAGATAAACTGAGCCTTAAGGCTCGACTAGTTGACTTCTCCCCTTGAATGTCTGATTGGAAGCTTCATACGTCATCTTAACTCATATATAAAATAGGTAAAATATATGTATATAAAATATTATTTTCAACCCAGTCAAATAAATATTCAGTATAAATATTATTATATTATTATATCCATTTTCAATGGGTATAATAGAATGACAGAGGGAAATACAACGTGTATAGGCATCGGTTTAGATGATTGTATATATATATAGATTAGATATAGTATAGATTCCTTCACCTCGCACAGAGAGCATTAGTATATAGTGTGTAAATACTACATGGTCAATGCTCTAATGCCAAAGTGTTTAATCAATGGCCTGTACTTGAATATAGAGACAGTCTCTATAGGTATAGAGGTCTGTGCATGTATTAGAACACAACTGTACATGGCAGCTCCGTATACAGATTTCAAGGTTTCGACACGAAAACAATTCCTATCAGCTGTGTGTGTGTGTGTATTTATGTCGCAATTACTTTCATCACTGATTTAAATAAATAAAATAAAAAATTTCTGCACCAATTCCGAGTATAATTTAGTAGAATTCATATATAGCTTGTATGTATATAGCGCACACATTATCTGTGCTGCCCAATGGCAAGCTCTCTAGGTCAAGAAGCGATCTGCCTTAAGTCCGAGTAGAGCTCGGCGTTATCAATGGGTGTCTGGGCGACCTGTTTGGTTTTTAAAGCGCGTTCCCATCGCTGCTGTTCATTAGTAGAAATTCAGGCGCGAGTCTCGTACGGTTTAACGCAGTGGCAAACAATCCCCAAAGAACAAGAAACAAACTCAATATGAGATCTATTTTGGTGCTGGCTCTGTGCCTGGGCGTGGTCTGTGCAGGTAAAGAGCTCCTTTAGCCCTACAAAGTGCAATTGAAAGTGAACAAAAAACAACAACAGAGAAGATCCTTACCTCATATAATGCGGAAGATTCTCCCCCTCTTCCTCTCTCGCTCTCTCCATCTCCGTCTCTGTTTCGGCTGACGTATGACACGAATTACGAATTATTTCTGAATGAACTGTTTACACAACACGAAATGGTGCAACGTCTCGTTGCAGGCATGTGTCGAGATAAGAGATTCGAGTTTCCCAATTAGAATTAGAATCAATTTCATGGAAATGCAATGAGAATAATGCAGTTTCTTTTTCTCTTATAGATTTTGAGAACAGGTAAGTTGATTCTTCTTGACATAATGTTCCCTGGAATAACTTTTATTTTGGTAACGGATGTTTAGAAGCAAACGGGACGATTTCCACAGTCGGTAAGTGCCGTGCGGCGTTTTGAAGATCTCATTTTATGCTTGGCTAAAATTGAAATTTCCAATTGGCAACATGGTACTAACCCACTCGAAATTCAAATTTACGAACAAAACACACTAGTTCATCTAGAAACTGAACAAAATTGAATATTATGCAGCAAATTTCGTACTTAGAGCTGTTGCATAATCTTCATCCAATTAGACGGGTCGATCTAATTAGATTTCCACCCACAGCCACTACACCGCCCATCAGCAGGCAATCGAAACGGCGCGCAGGAAGGCCTATGGCTCGAGTGGGTATGGCTCCAGCGGATCCAGCGGCTTGGGAGCTGGAGGCAGTGCGGATCTGGCAGTGGGCGGCGGCGTGGGCGCCTCGTTGGGCAGCCTGGAGAGCTCCTACGATTCGGTGGGCGCCGTCGAGGGTGCGGAGAGCAGCAGCGGTAGCGGCAGCTTAGGCGCCAGCCTAGGAGGCGCTGCTGGCTTTGGTGGCAACAATGCGGCCTCCTTTGGAGCACAGAACGCGGCTTCTTTCGGCTCGAACAGCGCCTTCTCCTCGAACTCCGCCTTCCAGGCGAGCCACAGCGCCAACTTCAACACGGCCGCCGCACACAGTGTCGGCAGCAACGTTGAGTTCGCGGATGCCAACAATGCCGGCACTGAGGTCAACTTCGGCGGTGCAGGAGCCACCAATTCCGAGTCGCTCCTCTCCGGCAGTCTGCAGGCGCCTTTGGCCATTTCAGCGCCTGTCGCGAGTGGCGGAAATCTGGAGTACTTGCACCACGAACGCGTCGTGTCCAGCGCACCACAGCAGGTCGTCTACACGGTGCCCGGCGGCTCCCAGAAGTATGTGCAGCATGTGGAGCGCGTGGTGGAGCAGAAGCCCGCAGTCCAGTATATCCAGGTCGCCCAGCCCGCTGGCACCTCCGAGCACTATTACCAGCGCAAGGTGACGACCACCGCCTCGGCGCCACAGATCGTCCAGCAGCCCTCGGCTAGCTTCGTCTACGGCTCGAAGACCGGCTCCAGCTTCGACACCAACTCCGCCTTCAAGGTCAACCAGAACCTCGGCTTCGGCAGCAACTTCGGCGCCCAGTCCCTCCTGTCCGGCGGCCAGACCGCAGGCTCCAGCTTCGGCGCCGGCAGTTCCCAGCTGCAGCAGCTCATCAACCAGGCCCATCAGACGGCCAAGCAGCAGGCAGCCAGCGGCAGCTCGATCAGCAGCGGTGCCGGCCTGACCAGCGCCAATCAGCTGCAGTACGGCGGCTCGAACGGCTTCAATTCCAACTTCGGCTTCAACACGGCGAGCTCCCTGAACTCTGCCAGCTCTTTGAATGCGGCCAGCTCTCTGAACTCTGCCAGCGCTCTGAATGCCGGCGCCAGCGGCTCCCTCTTGAGCGGCTCCCTGCTGAGCGGTAGCCAAGGCTCCCTGCTGGGCGGTAGCCAAGGCTCACTGCTGGGCGGTAGCCAGGGCTCACTGCTGAGCGGCTCCCTTCTGGGCGGCTCCTCCAGCAACAGCCAGCTGAATGCGCAAAACAACTTCGGCCTGGGTCTGTCCTCTGGCCAGCAATTGGCCGGCTCAGGAAACTTCGGTGCTGGCATCGGGGGCAACAGCGGCTTCCAGACCAAGCAGTGGGAGAAGCAATCCAAGTGGTCATCCCAATCCGAGGTAATCACACATCACTTAGCTGCATCCATATGCAAACCTCACCCCTCATTCTTGCTCTTCACCTCCACAGTTTGACTCCAATGGACACGTCAAGAACTACAAGGATCTGGCCACCGGCGAGAGCGAGAACTACAATGTGAATGGCAAGCAGTTCGGCTACAATGCAGCCACCGCCTCCGTCGATGACAATGGCAAAGTGAGCACCTACAGTGTGCACTCGTAAGGAGCAACTCGCCTCGCTCGACTCATCTCTCTCTCACTCTCTTTCTCTCTCTATCACGAACAGTAGCATCAAAATTCTGACTTCCGCGTTGTAGACGGTTCAACAAAATTGTTAAAAATAAAAAACGAAATTTTAAAATATTCACAAGATTTGTTTAAGTGCATTTGATTTATGAAACACATTAGCTAGCTGCGGCATGGAGGGTATCTTGTACTCGTTCACTTCTGACAAGAGCAATTATTTATATAATTTATTCACGAATAAAGATTTTGTCTATTCAAGTGCCGAATAGGAAGTTCTGGCTAGAGACACTATAGGAAAGGAAACGTTTGTTCTGATCGATTTATTTCCGTAAATTATTCTATAAAGTATGTGCACGAATTCTTAAATGAACTATGTGCAAATGATCTCCCTTTATTTTTTGGTCTAATTCGTCAAAAAAATAAAATATTCTTAAGCTATATATAAAAACTTAAAACAAACATTAAAGTAACAAATAAGACTGCTAGATTAGAAGATCCCCTGAACCCTTTTGAAAGACCTGACATTTCAATCACGCTACGCTCTTTTATTCACACATACAAAAACACATGCACACATACATATGTACATACGCATTCATCCACACGCTCGCATGAGAAGGCGCTTTGCTAACTTCGAATTTGTGGCATGAATCAGACTGACGAATATGGCTATATCGTCTCAGCACGTCGCCCTGATCAAGAATATATATACTGTATAGGGTCTGCCACGCCTTCTTCTGTCCGTTGCATACTTTTAAGAAAACTATTATACCCTGATTTCCCATTTCCAATGGGTACAGGGTATAAAAAGCTGAAATTAAAGTGCATACGTGGAAAATCGGGGAATACTATAGTTGGTATAAAAGAACATTAGTAACGGTTCAGACTTGGAATTTGAAATGTATACTTCCGTTGACATCCTAGTTATAGGGGCTGGAGCGATAAAAGTAGAGGTGCAGTAGCAGAGGGCTTCCTGATTCATTTTCAACACAAGTTTTGACTGTGAATGAGTAATGAGTATTATGTAGTCCTAATAGCATTAGTATGCACTATAAAGTGCGGAAAACACAAGTACTGAACATTTTATATTGCCTACAATTTTTTGTTTTATGTATTATACGATATTTCGGTAGTAGTCTCGTATTGTATGTATATGTATATATACACCTATTTAATATATATTTATATTCATAATATACATCCTAGGGTATACTAATATTAAAAGACATTGATTAAAATTCGTTTACTTTATTTCTTTAGATGGTTAACAACCGCCCGACAAGGGCATTGAAAATAGATTTGAAGATTCAAAATGAACTTTTCAGGAGAAGGGTCGCTCCAACTTGCCATCGATGTGCACGGGACGACCTTTGACCACTCCCCTGCTGGGGAAATCCCCTTTTCTGCTGTTCTTGCTATCGCGACGGCTTCGATAGTCGTTGCCATAGGACGACATGCAGTAGCAGGGCTTCCAGCTGGGCTGTCGCTGCAGCTGGCTCTGCTCATGGGGCGAGCGCTCCGTAGTCCAGACTGGGACGTAGTGCGTCCAGGTTTCGCCGTTGCGGTAAATGCTGCCGCTGCTGTCATCGCCGGTCGTGTACACATGCTGTGGGTAATACTGGGGATAGTAGCCGCCCGAGCCGGACCTGGAGCCTCCGCGATTGTTGCTCTCGTAGCCGCGATGCTCGCTGGAGTAGTTTGGATTCCATTGAGCCTTGGGATCACTGGGATTTCGGGACTTGTGCTTGGAGTCGCGGCTGCTCGAACGACCCTTGTAAATGGGCACGCTGGCATCCTCTGGCAAGTGTGAGAGGGAGTGAGTGAAAATTCGAGTGCAGCGTAGACGAAGGTGAAAGTGATGCCATCGCCCACTTACCCTTCTCGCCCGGCTGCTGGGCAGAGCTCGTCTCATTTGCGTCACCCTCGGCCGTAATCTCGAACGTGATGTCTGTGTGAATGCCCACACGTTTCTTGTGTTTACCCAAGTCCGTTATTTCGACGCTCTCCTTGGATTCTATTTGGGTAGTCCGTAGTTCGGTGTAAGTCTCATTTGATTTGCCCTTTGCTTTGAGCCAATTTAATTACCTTTCGTTTGCTGCTGTCCATCGCCCGTGTCGACGGTAACACGCACGCCGTGTATCTTTGGCCGATTGCCACTGTTGCCTCCGCCGCTACGTCCGGAGCTCGGCTCATAGCCACTGCTACCCTGTTGTCCCTGTCCCTGGCCCTGCCCCTGTCCCTGCCCCTGGCCGATTATAACTGGCACACCAGTCTGGTTGTTGCTGTTGCTGCCGTTCTCCACGTCATCGAAATCCAGCTTGGATGACACTTTAGTCGACTGACCTGGTTACGGAGCAAACGTTGTTTGTTTTCGGTTTAGCATAGAAATTAGATTTAGCACAGAAATTTCATTTAAGTTATGCAAACACATCGACTGCCAATCCCCCACGCCCGAGTCCTATCCACAACCAAAAAGGAGCATCAGCGGAACTGGAGCGCATCTCAAGCTGCCCGCAGCGGGAGCATTTGTAAGTGGAGCAATTAGCTCATGCTGACTTATTTATGGATATATCTCTCAGTCTCCCTCTCTCCCCCCCTCTCCCTCTCTCTCTTTCTCTCGTTCACTCACGCTCGTAATCATACACAGCTGACTGCCTCTCAAGTGGACGAGGCGCACTTTGAGCGCTTTTAATTGCACTTCAATATGCCAAGTTTGCTCAGCTAACTAAGTAGATTATAAATGGGTTGCTCTTACAGATGGATTCAGATTGTACCGGTTTAGATCATTTATATACGATATTTGTTACATATTGAGCTAACAATATTATGTTGCTCTTCGTTTCTGTTCTCATTTGAAATTGTTTTGCTTCCGATTTTTCTTGCTAACATATTAAATGGGACTTTATTTTTTTTGGGTGCCTAAATGACTGTTATGTCATTATGACTGTTACCCTGAACCCATTGAAAAGGGGAAATCAATGTGCCCTGGTTTCAGTTTGACTGATAGACTTTGTAAGAGGCTCTACCTATAGAGCTATTTCGGCCTGCAGGGCTTCACGATCTTTCTAAAAATATGTGAAGTGTGCTCAGCACAAAACCTTTAAGATCTATATATATATAAAACAGCATAGTTTACGAAGCAATGCCAAACGTCTTATGAAAGCTCTAAAGGAGGTATTAAAATAATGAGTGACAGAGCGACTGCATAATATAATTTTAAATACCTTAAGGCATTAACAAAATTGAGTAATGCAAATATATAAAGATTTGTATATACATACACTTTATATGACATATATAAAGTTTATGACAAGCATTATTTAATTCGTTGAGTTCTTATTGGAACTTAGAAATTTCCATTTGTATAACTTTAATGCTTTGGCATAATTATTTTTAGAATATAAAAATCTTTGTGTGAGTCACTATGGGATTGAGAGCTATAATGAAATATTAATATACACTAATTTGAGGTATTATTTAAAATATTCCTTGTAAATGCGCAAAGGGACTTAAAAATAGAAAATTACATAAGAATAAGACATTAAAAATTTCTACGGAATATCTTACTGAAAATAAGTTTAAATTTAATTTTAAGCAGGGCCTTTATTTGGAAAACTAAATTTTGAGTACCAAAACGTAGTTTTTATTCAATGATTACTTATTATGCCATTAAATGAAATATATTCTAATAATTTTTAATTTATTTGGATGAATGAAATATTAATAATAAAAATTTAGTACAATGAACTAAAAAATAAAGAGGAAATTAAATAAGAAATTCCCAAAGAATTTGCTACGAAAAACAATATTAATCACTCTAATATTAATTCAAGCGAGAAATTCGTTCGGAAAACTATATTCTGATTTTAAAAAACGCATTTCTTATTCCACTATCATGCTCATAACTCAAATATTTTCAAATAATCTTTAAATCATCTCAATGAATATTTCATTAATAATCAAATATTAATTCTAATTCATTTGAAGTAATCTTTAAAGTATACTCTTTTGTAAATGCGCAAAAGAGATTAAATAGAATATTAAATTAAATAGAAAGTCCTATGATAAATAAGAAATAGTCTTAATAATCTTTAAAGTATACTCTTTTGTAAATGCGCAAAAGAGATTCTTAAAAGAAAATAAAATAGAAAGTCCTATGCTAAATAAGAAATTCCTTAAAAAATTGCTGCGCAAAACAATATTTTTATTATTTCAAGCTAGGAATTTGCTTGGAAAGCTATATTCGCAATAAATTTAATCAAGTATAATGAGTGAAATATTTTCTTCGAATCTGTAAATAATCTCAAAATTTTTTGCTAGCAGACTTCTTGACAAGTTCCTTGACCTCTTTGGGTAAGTTCTGGGAGAATTGATTTGTTATTATGTTTCTGGCATAGAATCAACGAAAATTCCCAAAGAACTGGAAAAGCCCAAGCCCGCGCTGGGGCGGGCGTGCTGAGATTGAAGTCATGTTCAAAATAATGGCATGTGACTAATTACTAAATAGACAATCGAGGGTCGAAAACCAATTTGCTGAACAACCTTGGGCGCAACGATGAGTCAACAGAAAGCAGCAGAGCACTGCCAAATAGGCCACGGATCTCGGGAGCATTTCACACACAAAAAACTGAACAAGCTGGGGTATTTTGGCTGCTTTTTGCACTCAGGCACTCGCGATTCGACGACTTGACTTGGGGGAGTTTTCAGGCGAACTTGTTGAAAGCTTTTGAGTTAGACTGAAGCGCGTCTTATGTGCGCACTTAAAACCCGCCGACAAACGACTAACAAAATATCGTAAACGCAAGTCGAGAAACCGACAGCAAACCGATTTCAAATATCTGCCGAGATTCATTAAAAAATTAACTAGCCAACTGTTCAGTTGTTTCAGAGTCTGCTTCAGCTTCAGTTTCAGTTTCAGTTTCTGTTCTAAAGGCTGACGTTTGAGCTTTTTTAGATAAGATCTTGACTGGGCTCCCAAGTTGTTACCGGACTGCACTTGCAGTTGACTGTGGTTGGTTGGCAGAGGGAGGGGGTCAGCTGTAGCTTATGAACGTAATGCGTATAAAGACGTTACCTCCCCCACCCCCCACCACCCGCTCAACCCACTATCGCCATGCCACGTCATTAAATTGCCCCTAATCGGTTGACTGGCATCTTTTGTTATTGTTTTTAGTGAAGTTTCCGCTGTCGTACGAACGAGTATGTATCTTAAAGATCCCATTGTGTCTGCTGGAGATGTATTTTGTATTTTGTTTTCTCTGTTTCTGTTTGTTCTATCAGAAACTGAGTTTTGTATTTGGTATTAGCCGCAGCGCTCTCATCGTTAATCATGAGTCGGCGTTTCGAGCAGCAGCCACAATTATATTTTGTGGCAATTTTGACAGCACAAACGATTATCTTCATTAGCCGCCGGGCCATCAAAGCAACAGCCAAATCACATTCAAGTTCAAGTTGAGGCTTCGGCCTTATTGCGTTGCGATTACGCGAACGGGGCAGCTTAACTGATCCCTTGGCCACCCTCGCCTCGACCCCATCAGCATTAAGGAACTACACAGATGAGCTTCCAGCCCCATTTGTCAAAACTTGCGTCGTAGCGCACACATGTTGGAATAATAATGTCAAGTCGGGCAAATGTATGGACCGAGCATAAATTCTGGCTTTTCGATGGCCAGGACTCTTGGGTTTTTGGCCGGGCTCCTGGGCAATTAATTAGCAATTGCATTGGGCGCTGTCATTACGTGTGATAATTAAAAGGGGCCAAGTACTCCACTAAGCGTGGGCCCATACAAAAGAAATTCTGGCCAAATGTATGGCCATAAATTTGACGACCCAGACCAGGACACAGACCCGAGCCGTTGCTGCCCTCGGCTCAACTGCAAATGCACTTTAATCTCGAATTTATCAAGTGTAATAGTTTGGCCCTGGGCGGGGCCTTCCTACTGGGGATGAGGCTATTGTGTGGCCCTCTGGCTGCAGCTCCAACTTTGCCGCACACTTTTGTAATCTTGCGGATTAGAAGCGCACACCCAATACCCACCGCAAACACCCACAATCTGGCACGTGTGTGTGTGTGCGCAAGTGGTGTGTGGGCTGGGCCTTGTCTTGGCTGTGACTGCACTGTGAGCAGACCCATTAAACAGATGGATTTCGTTGTCAACATTTTTAATATACTTTTGCTGCCCGGAATTTCACTGACTCGCATTCCAAGTCTTTCACACTGTCAGTCTGTCAGTCTGTCAGTCTCTCAGTCTCTCAGTCTGTCAGTCTGTCTAGCTGTCCTTCTGGCATGGGCTGCATTTCCATAAAGTTTTGCAACTTAATTTTCATTGTCTCTATGCATTTATGTTGCACTTGCTGCATGGATTGAAGTCACTCGTGTGTAGCTTCTAAGTTCAAGTGCGTCATCTTCCACTCAAGCTTAAATTCAGCTCTGCACTTGCATAACACGCAATACTTCACTCGCTCTTCGTTGAGCCATTGCGAATTGTTGGCATCTTTTTGTTGCATACTTTTAGGTGGAGAAAAAATAAGAATAAAACGAGCGAATTGGTAGTTATCCAATTTAAAAACTTTTAGCTTAAATCAAAAATAATTCTTGTTGCTATAACTGATTATTGGCGGGTTGTTTAAAAGTCAGAGCATTTTTATATATTTTAATTATTTAATTTAATTTATAATTATAAATTTTGATAATTGAAAATGACGAGCAAAATATAAAATATATATATTACAAATCCTCTCTAAATAAAAGTGTTTAGCTTATAAAAAATTAAAGTCCAAAATAATATAATTAATTAAGTTAAAAATTGTAATAATAAATATTAAATTCGTAATATAAATTAATATTTATGAAAATGTATTTTACGAATTTCATTCTTATTATATATTTCAATTTTTAACTTAATTTATTAATTTATATAAACCTTAATATTATATCAAAATCAATCAAAAAACTAGAAATTAAATAATAGCATATCTCTTAAGGGTTTTCTAATATAATACAAATAACTTGTAAGGAACTTTGATGTATTTACAGATTTAAGCAAAAATTATATTGTATCTAGACAAACTAGGATAATAAAATCATGGCTTTTAATACGATATATTAATAAATAAGTAATTATGAATTCGAATGTGCTTTTCGAGTTTACTTATATCTATGATTAGTTTTGACTTAGCAATAAATAAATATTTTTATTCCCCAAGGAATTGGTCTAGAGGATAACAAATATTTAATTACAATTTATTAAAAAACGTTATTTGCCACAGATTTTTATAGAATATATAATGTTTATAAGTGTGACTCATGACTTTATAAAACATATGATATTTCATAAATAATTTATAAAATATACATTTTTCTTTATATCTTTTAAAATAATCTACAATTTATACATTTTATATTCATATATTTTGATTTACATATTGTTGAAATTCTTAAATATTTGCCTAAAACTCATTTAAGAATTCAATAAATATTGCTGCAAGCATTTGTGTTTTCTTTCGAATCGGCCTTGTTGTGAAAATGTTTTGTTTTTATCGGAAGCTGGCAGTGGAATATAATCAAGTTTTTGGTCATAAATGTTAATTACACAAACACTAAGCACACACACACACACGCACACACATTGATTGTTGAAAGCCTGTTCAGATACAGATACAAAGATACGACATGTTTGGCCAACAAAGACAATGTAGACAGACAGGCAGGCAGACAGGCAGACAGATAGACGGACAGACAGCTTTTCAGATGGGCAGATAGAGTATGGCCAGACAGACAAAGGAGCAACTGGCAGTGCGTGAGGCCAGTTTACAAACAATTAAAATGGCAAAATCAAAATCGAAATATACAAATTTATGCGTCTAGCTGCCAGAGCCATTTTACAATACTTGCGCCTGGCACAATACCGAAAATAAATTGCACAATTTTCCAATGGAGAGGGGGCAAGCAACGGCGGGCGGACAACTAATGAAATAATGGGCCAGCTGAATTAAATTATGGCCCAACAATTCCCTCGAGTGGCCCGAACGCCCGACTCCGATTTGGCACAATAACTAAATTTGCACCAAGGTAAAGGAAACGTAAATTTTGATTGCATTGTTACCGTTTGATTTCCACCACCACCAAGAACCACCCTCGGCGCTTCCAGTCACCCACAGTGATCCGCATTCGACCCCAGCTCTCAAACGCTCATTGACTATTCACACTCATGTTTTTCATATACAACTATATATGTATATATATCTGTGTGTGTGTGGGTCGCATTATTATAATATTTTATTTTCTTGTTATGCTGCTTTGCTATATAAAATTTTTATTATTTGCTCGTTTACGGCTTTAGCTCTTCTCTTTATCGTTTTTCGCTTCACATTTTGCCACTTTTACTCTCTCTGTCTCTGTCTCTCTCTCTCTCTCTCTCACTCGGTTCTCTTTTATCGTTTCTTGTTTAGTGCGAAATTATCACAAAACGCATTGA
This sequence comes from Drosophila mayaguana, assembly GCA_037075325.1. NCBI lineage: Eukaryota > Metazoa > Arthropoda > Insecta > Diptera > Drosophilidae > Drosophila > Drosophila mayaguana. The sequence continues at coordinate 4,772,797 of JBAMCG010000121.1, read as the reverse complement.
ATTTGCTTTTATTGTTGTCAGCTCTGTCCGCACACCCACCCTCACCATTAGCCTCTCACCCTCGCCCGCACCCTTGCTCTCGTTATCCGTACACTCCCCTCCCCCCTCTCCCACTCTCTCTCCCGTTCGTGTGCAATGCAGCAGAAGCCGGCTTCTGTTTCATCCTCCTCTCGCTGTGTCGCATCGTCTGCCGTCTTATCGTTTCCCGTTTTGAGTGCACAACGCAGACGCCATCGCAGCACTCGCTGCGGTTGCCGCCTAGCGGGTGGCCCAGCACAGTGGTCACCGTACGATGGAAAAATGTTTGTGAATTATTGGATTATTAACTACAAAAGTTAAGTTAGAAAATTTATTAAGTTAAAAGATAAATATGATGAAAGTCTTAAAACAGTTTACAGCAATATTGCTATCAATTTTGAATATATTGTTATAATATATAATATAATAATTATATAAAGATTTATTACAATTAATTAGTATTATTTTATAAATGGTCAACATATTATATAAATATTTATTATAATTATAATATTTATAAATTTTTATATTACAACATGCATTTGTAAACATAATAGAAATTTTGATTCTCTATTTTTCAGTCTTTTTGATTATTTAAACATTTTACATTTATGCATTTTATATTCTGAGCTCGTAATTACCCAGTATTTTAATAGTTTTGTTTACTCAGTGGTTTTTGAAAGACCCATAAAATCAGGGGCCGTAACGATTATAATTTTAATAGAAACAATTAAGAAATAAGAATTATTTTTTGAGGTATTAAAAAAAAAAACATATTTTTAATCATTAAAATGAATTTATATGTTTCAAAAAAATGTTTAGTACACGCTGTTGGGGCACTATAAATGTATAGTTTTGACTCTAAAAATGCAGTCAGTGTTCTCAATTTCATATGTGATCCTCCATATATTTTCTAAACGTTAGCTGGCTGCTTCTATTTAAATTATATTTCTATATTCCATATGAAGCAATGCATCTATATAAATGCACATTTCCCTTACTCTAGTCCACTGTGCATGTATGGTTGCTTTTTCCTTTCCACCTTCTCATCGTGGCAAGCAGGTTGCTTGCAGGAGCAACAAATTTGGTTTAGGACCCTTAAAAATGAAAATGGGCTCAGTCGCTGCGGCTTCTGCTGCTGCTGCTGCTGCTGCTGCTGCTGCTCCTGCTGCCACGGCTTGTTGAACGTCTGAAAAAACATCGCCGGCTCATTCCAGTGAACCAACTCCGCCCATTGCCCGGCACTTAGCTGACAATGAGCAGTGACAGCTCCGGGGACAATGACGGGTCGGGTCGCGTCGGTTTGGGTTTTGGATAGCATGGGGGAGCGTACGCTCTTCGAGAGCCGCTTGCGGTTTCATCACAGACTCCGGCGGGCTGGCCGTCTGCACGTCTGCTGCATCTGTCGCATGCCGGAACTAAACAACAACTGTGGCACCCGGGAGACCGTTAGACCGTTAGACCGAGAGCCACCCCCACAGCTAAACGGATGCTGGACAAGCAGCCAGAGGCAGAGCTAGACCCCGGGCCCGGGCTCGATCCCGATAATGATGCGAACGCGTTGGCGATTATGATGGGTTTGATAGAGACGACAACTACTCGACTTGACATGCATGATTTAGTGCGTTGTTACAACCCGCCCCGACCCCGTCACCACCGTCAACCGCTCGAGGGCACTCCCCTCATTCCCTCCGCTGTATTCCACTCGACTTTCGCTTCGTTTCCATTTCACAAATTGCGAATAAGTCGCCGTGTGCTCTGTGTGTGCCGTGTGACATTTCTCGCAAATTATGTTTTTGGCGAGGCCAGAGCCAACCTAATCCGATTATTGTCCAGCTGCACTTTGCTGCAGTTTTGTACTGCGGCCAGCATATGGCATAAACATGGACAGGACAGGCAGCCTCAGCAGCATTTGAGAGCATTGTCCTGGCCAGGATACGGGGCTACACACACACACGCCTCCTAATTGGATTTCGATGACTGCAAATTGGTGATAATTTCGATTTGCTTCCGTTCAGCGCACGTGATTCGAGGCAGTTCGCGAAATGTGAGCATCTGCGCCAGCCTCGAAGCCAGACTCTTTATGCCGGGTCGTGACTGGATGAACATGGATTCAGACTGCGCGCAAAGCAATGGCAAAACATGCCGCAAACCAACAAAAATATGCCAGACTATGGCCCATGGCTAAGACAAACCCATGTGCAATAACTATGAAATAGCTGCTTAATATATCTTAAAGCTAAGACGACAAATTCTAAAGGCTAGGGAAAAGCTAATTCTGAAAGTAGTTTTTAATGTCTATTATCTACTAGTGTAGAGAGAGATGGACATATATATACATAAATGTATGTATATAGACATAGATGAAGATAGATACTTATATATATACAAGGATTGATAGATAGATGAAAGGTATATATTAGATAATATAATTACAATTTTAAATGTATATCGTAAATAGATAAATAGATAGTGAGAGAGAGAAACATATATATTCATATATATATATATATATATATATATAGATAGGTATAATATGGATAGGTAGTTGCTTATATAAATAGATTGATAATTAGATGAAAATAATATAGACTGGAGGAAAAAAAAGGATATCAAGATGGACAAGTGCATTGATCTATATAAATATGCATGTAAATATGAATATACTCACAAATAACTATATATTTATATACCAAAAGATATGCCGATTGATTGATGGATATGTTATAAATAAATGTATTTATATATTGTAGTAGGCCAATTAGTTTTGAGGGGATAACAGTATAGTTAACTAGGATGATCGATACTCAACTCCAGTGACAGCAGTACTCAACTAGGATGTCATCAGGAAAAGAAGAAGAGTATTCAAGAATTTTGAATTAAAGCCTTTCACAATATATGTATGGCTTATATATATTGATGGATGTAGTTACTTATATGTAATATGCCGTTGTCTAGAAATTTCAAATTTAGTATAACGACGATCAACGTCGGGAAAAGAATACCAGAAGCCTTTACAGGTAGCATAGCTAGCTTCTTCATAGATGCTTCTTATAATCCTATGGAATGGAATGGCCCTTTACTTTTAGGGTATACAAATACAGCATAGACTTTTATAGATTTCCTGAGAAATGCCGCTTAGAATCGATATGTTACAATCAACTGCAGGTGCAATAAGAGCGAGCTAGAAACGAAAGTACCCAAACCAGACTCACATTTCAGAGGGTGCAAAAAGCTTTCTTGAACTGTTGGTTAAACAAGTGAGAAGCATCAAAATGCGAGCAGATGGTCCGTCTGCATATCGAATTCGAATACTTTACGGCTCTGTCATTCAGCTCGTGTCATGCCTAACTAAATGGGAATTGCAAGCACTGACAATTTGTCAATTTGCTGCTTAAGTTTTTCTTAAATAATTACTGTTTATATTTTTATTTATATTTTTTTAGACGTTTAAAACTAGCTCTGCGGCATCATTGGCGTACATGCCAGAGGCCGATCGAGGCCTGTATATGAGCTCTCTTGGCAGAGCTTAGCCGAGTCTCAGCGTCAATTGAATCCCGCCCGTAAGTATGCAACACTTTCGCTTTGCTCTGCCAGCGTTTGGGGCTCATTACAGTGAATTGTGCCCACGGGGCGTTTCGTGTCAATTTATGCAACTCTCCTGCAATTTCCGGTATATTTAAGCAATTTCCAGCAGAACAGCCACCACAGAGTGTGGGCCCTGGACATGGTCATGACTTAATGCATATGAATATGTGAGTGGTGCGAGTGACGCTGCAGAGCGGTGTGTGTAAGTGTGGGTCTGGGTGTGTGTGACGGAAATGCTCCCCTGGGCACTGGATCGACCAAACCAAGTCGTGGGAGTGGGGGCTCTGCCAGCGGCAAAGCTGCTCAGATTTAATGCCAAAAGCCAAGACTCTTGGTGTGGCCAATATCTGCGTAGAGTTGGCCAACAGCTTTTCAATTTTCCACCTAAATCAGAGTTTAGCGCCCCGCGGCGAACCCTTTGCTTCCATCCACTGATGGAAGACACATTCACGGATGAGACGCAATAAAAATGATCCACAAAAAATAAAAAGGAAAAGGAAAAGAAAACGAGACTGCGTAAAACTGTCAAAACGTTTTAACGGCATTGGAAGCAGCACAATAAAACGAAAATCAAAATGAAAATGAAAATTCACAAGCAGCCAAATGCAATTTATATGGCGGGTGGGTCTTCAAGTGCTTCTGCTGCTGCTGCTGCACCCAGGGGGACTGTTTGATTTACCGTCAACAGGAGATTAAAAAAAAAAAAAAAACTGAACCCAAAAAGTGAATTAAGAATTTGTGTGGTGGAACGAAGCAACCAATCGGAGGGTGGTTTGTTGCCACAGGTCTGGCTGGGTGGGGCAAATTGAGTTGCAACACTTGGCAGGTTTTTATCTACGCACCACAATCGAACCAGCCACGCAGACAACCAGCCATTCGGGTGGTTTGCCCACCAAAAGCCAGACTGACCAACCAGCAACAGCCAGGACTAGCAACAACTGTGTTTTGTGTTGCTGCGCGTTGATAACAAGATTTGTTTTTCAAAATTATGGAGAGTCGGCACTTAATTACGTTGAAAAGCGCAACACAGCCACAGCCAGAGCCACAGGCAGCGCCACAGAAGCCACATCCCACATTCAGTGTCAGGCGGCAATTTAACTAAATTAATTTTAAAGCGTGCCTCGTTCTTCGATCTGTGAAAAGTGGCGGCAGAAGTCAAGAGTGTGTGTTCTGGCCCCTGCTTGATTTTGGCCAGATACGAGGTTGGCCAACACAGGCAGACAGAATAAGGGAGATCCTATGCCTGGTAGAGAGGGTAGCGACGCACCCTCCTTAGACAAATGTGGCTGCCAGTCCGACAGTCCGACAGTCAGACAGACATGGATATTCCATTAAAGCAGCCGGCCGAATTGAACAATTTACACTTTATGATTTATTGTAATGAGCTTTTTATTTACGGCCGCTCGTTTCATTGTTGAAAAGTGTCTGCACGTTGCCTGCTTGAAGCTTGTTTTCGAAAATTAAAAATTAATTAGGCATTTATCATTCCCTGCATACCCGTTCCGAGCACCGCTAGCAGATGGCTCGAGTTAGGGTTTTAGAAACGGGTGTGCAACGGGTATGCAATCCGGAATAGGCTTCATCACATCAATTGTGGAATTGGAGCGCTAAAGAATATATAAGAAATATTTAACTCTGAATCGGGCTAGCTTAAGCCCAATCGCAAGGGAGTACTGCTTTATTCTGGGATCCTGTAAAATAGTTTGAATGGCCCTTATCGACATAAAGAGAAATGGATTTAGTTTGCAATAGTTATATTATTTTTTTATCCGCTAATTAAATTGTAATTTTTTCTTAGTTATAAAATTCTATTTTATTTATATATATATATATATATATACAGATATATATAATAAACAAATAAATAAATAAATAAAATAGTAATAATATTATATATGTATATACATACATATATATATATATATTATTTTATTATATTTTTATACTCGTTCACGAAGTGAATTAGTATATTGGTTTTGTGCATGTCCTTCTTGCTGTCCGTCCGTCTGTCCGTATGAACGCAATCTATTTCGACGCTATTAGAGCTAGAGACTTGAAATATGGAACACATACTCGTGTATAACTCAAACATTTTTGTGGAATTTAATTTATAAATCTTAAAAAAATTAAAAGTTTTCCTCGAAGCACAACATCCACGCCCACTAGAGGCGTGGCGAATCGGCATTTGTAGCGGCCAACTAAGAAATTTATATGCGTGCGTCACTTATATATGTATATAAATAAGCTTTGTACATATTCATAAGACGGAAGGAAACATTTTTAGGAAATTGAAAAAATATAAACGAAATGATAACATAAAATTTCAATATTAAAAAAAGGATTCCGCGGGATTTGAGCTCGCACCACAACCAAAATAAAATAGTAAAATATGCAGTCTGTCCCTCTACCTACAGTGCCAAAGCGGTTATCACAGTGATATTAATTAAAACGAAATGACATTATTGTTAGGTCGCCATATAGCAAATAAAAGCCAAAGTAGCTGCTGGAAATTCAAAAACAATGCAAAGACAAATCAATGGCAATTGAGATTCTTAGAAAATGCTATGCTATGCATTATATGTACATACATACACACATACAAATGAGCACGTGCATAAGAAAGGCTGAAATTTTGTATACCATACGCAGTACAAGTTTATCATATTTTTGTCGATAACTCATCGGATTTCTTTTTATCGACATTAATTAAATTGATATTGTTTATTCAGCGTAATTTTAATACTTTTAGACGTATAGTCTTCAGATTTAGTGTGTACATACATATGATCAATAGGAGGATTTTGTATTTACAGATTTTGGATACCACGCCTTATTTGTGGTCCCTAATATTTACATATGTATAAGGGTTGTCGAAAATTTTTAAAATATCGTATCAATGATTTTTTAAATTTTGAAAAATATCAAAATGATATTTGATATTCAACTTTAAAAATATCGATATATCGCACAAATTACATCTGGCTGTTCCATTTTTTAAGTCTGAATAATTCGTTTTCACCGTATTCAATATTTTACTTTTGCACTTGGTTCACTTATCACAAGAGTAACCAACTCAAATATATCAAAATATCACAAAAAATATTCGATATTTGGCAAAAACAAATAACACGATATAAATATATTTTTTAAACAAAAAAATATAGATATATTCATATATCGATATATATTCGACAGCCCTAATAAGTATTATCACTAGCCATAGAACGCCGAACCTAAAAGTAAGGAGCCGAGCGAATACGAAGTTGTATGGGGTAACCTGGGCCAAAAAAAAGTTGGACAAAATCTTTCTTCAGCGTGTCCAGTCTATGTGTTCTATGGTTAGTGGTATTATTAAGGTAAAATCAAACAATATTATTAAGTTTAATGTAGTGTAGTGCCTTTTCATCCTCTTTTCTTCTCTTTTTGGAATATCTTAACTGACGTATTAACATTACTGCTGATATAATCACAATAATCATTCCCCCCGAATCAATATAAAATTTGGGATTTCTAAGGATCCTGCATACCTTCTGGTGCCATGTTTCATATTCGCATATGTAGAAATCATCGAAGTGCAGTCCTGTAACCATAAAGAGCTCCGAATCGATCAGCTGTAGACTCAAAAGACTGCTGTCTATTGGACCGTCGCCTGGCCGCCATTTGGTGTAGCTGAGTGGCTCATTCAGCGCATCCCATTCGAAAGGATATGGACTGAGGTAGCTGTGGCCCGATGTGAAGAATGTGCTTCCGTTCGCATAGCCCCGATCGATGACGTACTTCTCCAGATCATTCATTTGCGTCTCCGTGACAATAGACACGAGCTGCCCTCCATTTAAGCGACATTCCTCGCGAGCATCAAACCAATCGAATATCTGTGTAGGCTGAAGTTAGTTATAGCTTATTATTCTTGTTTATACTGAGACATCCGTGAACCTTACATTTCCCAATCCGATGTAATACTTATAATTGCCAACATTCTCAAATTCATACGAGCACTCAGCTAATTTTATTGCGCATAGTATTAGCGCTATATAGAGCGCAAATGCCTGGTTTTTCATCCTGCTCGCCTAATGGCGCAGGGAGAGCTATAGTCAACAATGATTGGACTTTCATTTTATACAATTTTTTTAATCTATGTGTTGTATGGTTAGAGCTTGACCCCACGCTATCTCCGTTGCTTATCTGCTAGCGATTATATATTTAATAACCTTCTCTATCGATTACAAATAAGAAAGCTCTAGTCTAGACTGCTCGACTACGAAATCCCCTGATCCCTTCCAGTAACTGATATTTCAAGAATTCTTCGCTTTTTTCTGCTTCAAAAGAAACACAAACACACAGAGGCACGCACGTATAAACACGCATTAGCTGCATGTACTCATATTTATATTGAATATGCATATACATTGTTCTCTTTTTATACCCTGATCCAATTAAAAATGGGAAATCAGGGTATAATGGTTTTGTGAAAAGTATGTAACAGGCAGAAGGAGGCGTGGCAGACCCCATAAAGTACATATATTCTTGATCAGGGCGACGAGCTGAGTCGATATAGCCCTGTCCGTCTGTCCGTCCGTCCGTCCGTATGAACGCCTAGATCTCAGAAGATATAAGAGCTAGAGACTTCAAATTTTGTATGCATACTCATGTATACCATACGCAGTACAAGTTTGTCTTTTTTTCGATAACTCGTCCGATTACTTTTTTATCGCGAATAATCGATAAATTGATTTTGTTTATTCACCGTAATTTCAATACTTTTAGACCTGGAGACTTCAGATTTGGTGTGTATATACATCTAATCAATACGCAGATTTTGTCATTTACAGATTTTGGATACCACGCCCCCTTCGCCCCCAATTTGCAAAAAACGTATTTTAAGTACTAGAGACTTGTGCTTTGGAATGTATACACATTTGCACATTGTGATCACGTTCTGAAAGTTTCATGAAGATTGTCCTACTACAGGAGAAATTATTCAGCAACAAAATTCTCATAGTATTGCCCACACTGCAGCACAGCCCAAGCGCAGTCGCTGCTTACTGCGCAGTTAGCAGAGCGCGCGCTTGTGCGTGCGTGAATATCAGCTCTTTGTAGGGATCAGGGTATCTTCTAGTCGAGCACTCTCGACTATAGCTTCCTTACTTGTTTATTTAGCCTGTTTATCATTTTATTGAAGTCAATTGCTTTATTTATGGAAATACGACCAAACTCAAACAGTCTACTGCACACACTTAAGAAATAAAATATTGCCAAATACTTCAATTTCACGATAATATAAACATTCAAAGACATTTCAATCGTAGCTACGATTCTTAGAAAATATTGGAGTGCATGCATACGAACGCATGTGTGCACATGCATAGAGATAACGCTTGCATGTGAGTATGTATGTGTGAACGCGTAATAATTATATAACCTCTGACTGACTCAACGGAATTTAATAAAATATCTGATACTTTATAAGTAATGCCAATTTATTCACATGGCTATATTTGCTATATATTTACTACTTTTCGCCATTACATTTTGAGATTACTGGACTGTACTTATGATTTAATCAATTTTTCTTGATTTAAAAGGAATCACGCTCAGCTGACTGCGCAGCTAGCAGCGACTGCGCTCGGGTTGCAGCGTGCGCAATAATATGAAAATTTATTTGTTGAATAATTTCTCTTGTAGTGGGACTATCTGCATGATCCAAAACTTGATTATAATGTTCAAATTGGTGTATATTCCAAAGCACAAGTCTCTAGTACTTAAAATGTTGCAAATTGAGGGAGAAGAGGGCGTGGTATCCACAATCTGTAAATTACAAAATGATCGTATTGATCAGGTGATCAGGTCTAAAAGTATTAAAATTACGCTGCATAAACAGAATCAATTTATCGATTATTCTCAAAAAGAAATCGGATGAGTTTTCGAAAAGATATGATATAAAATACATATAAAAATAGGTACTGCGTATAGTATACACGAGTATGCATGCAAAAATTCAAAAGTCTAGCTCTTATATCTTCTGAGATCTCGGCGTTCATACGGACGGACGGACGGACAGACGGACATGGCTATATCGACTCAGCTAGTCGCCCTGATCAAGAATATATATACTTTATGGGGTCTGCCAAGCCTCCTTCTGCCTGTTACATACTTTTCACAAAACCATTATACCCTAAAATCCCACTTTCAATGGGATCGGGGTTTCCTTTGATATAAAGCAGCGGGGATCTTAAATGAAAGATATTTTATTATCTCGAGTATTTAGTACCTTCCTCGCTCTCTCTGCCCTTGAGCAAGCTTGTTGTGTTGCCCTGGTGAATAGGCTACTTCAATTGACTAACGGAATGGGAAACTGTTTATGGGTGTAGCATAGTCATGCTAGAACCGTACTGTTTTGCTTTATTGCGAAAAATTTCGAGTCTAATTGACGATAATTTTCTGTTAATGCAATCATAACATCTGAATCAAAATAAGTTTGTTAAAAGTTGGCAGAAACTTGGAGCAGTCATCAATGCTTGGGGGCTGCATTCTGGCCATCGGCAGCCTGGCAGCGTGGAAAGACGCTGCTCTCGTAGGTGGGCACCATGTACTTAATGTTGATGAAGGCGTTCGGTCCGCCGCAGTACTCGAGCAGCTTGAGTGTGTCCTCGATGACATCGCCAATGCGCTTGCTGCGGTCCGGATCGACGCCCTCGCCCAGATTCACATTGACATTCTTGTAGAGGTTGCACACGGCCAGCAGTTGGCGATAGAAGGGAACGAGGGCTTGTCCCACGCAAGGACCTGCAAGGTAGCGGAGATTGCACTGAAGGAATCGAGTAAGCTGCAAGGACGGACAACTTACCCAATCGAACCATCAGCTGCAGCACTTGCAGCGCCGAGATGATGATGCGCTTGTCACGGGTCTGGAAAGCTCGCTTGAGGGGCAGTATTAGCTTGGGCAGCACTGGGAGCACCTTGTGCGGCTGCCTCATGATCAGATCGACGGCCGCATTGACCGCTAGCATGCGAGTGTCGCTGTCAATGTCAGCCAGCCCGTCCAGAAAGATGGGCAAATAGTAGCAATAGTCGAGCTCCTCGGGTGTGCAGTGCCAGCGCAAAGGGCGATCCTTGGTGGGATCCTGCTTATTACTGCGTCCGGACAGAGCCACGGGTATATCGCCGCGCATGAAGTAGATCTTGAAGACAGTCTCCTTGACCGGCTGACGCTTAAATATATCAATTCTGTAACGGAAAACGAACTGCTGTAAGCCGTAAGCCGTAAGCCGTAAGCCGATTCGCAGTAGAACTCAACTCACTTGTTGGGCGGCTTGACCACTGTGCCCTTCTGCAGGGCCTGATAGGTGAAGGCGGGCACCTCTCGCACGGCCTGGCAAGGGGAATAGATCAAGTGGAGCTACTCGGTATATCGGATTTCTATTCTATACCTACCCGCTTGGAGCGCAAGTAGAGCAGCTCGCGGCAGATCCTGCCCGGTTCGTGGATGCGCTTGGCCCGCTCATGCAGGTCCGGGCACTTGTTGGCGTTCATCTTGGCTGTGGAAGCGTAGTGATAATGTAACTCTCTCGCACTGAAAGTATATTTTTATTGAAAATAGAACAAGACTTTTTGAGACTGCGACCAAAATATTGTTGATTGAATGGGCTACCCTGTGCGAATGCCGAGGATCTGTATACAAATAGTGTTGCCTCACAGCCTACTCGGCTGACGAACAGAAATGTTTGTCCATAAATTACTCGAGTAAATGTACAGAAATATTCACTTTTGTATATCTATTTATTTATATATGTATGTATGTATAGTCTGGCATTCGCTTATCAAGACGTCAACAGGCAGCCAAAAGGCAGACACGTGGGGCAACTCTAGGGGAGGGACTCAACACCTAAATGTCTCTAAAGAGTCATAAAGGGAAAGTGCAAACATTTGCGCACTTTATCATCTTTTTCCATTTCCATGTAACGGTAACTGTAAATATTTTGTAACGCCACCAATTACGTCGTCAGCAGGAAAGACTGCACAGCCTCCCAGCCGACCAGCCACCCCACCGCCCAACGACCCAACCAATCGCCCACTTTACGTTCGCCTCTCTAAGCGCATTAACCTACATTGGTCTCTGCTGGGTGCGACAGAGACACGTGACTTGCCTATCTATCTGCCTTTTCTATCTATCCCCCTCTCCCGCTCTCTCCAGCCTCTTGCTCTTGCCAGCTGCTTGGCTCTTAATTAATTAAAATTCAACATGCGAATTAGGTTTCATCTGTGAGTCGTGAGCTGCGTCCGCCTCCGCCTCTGCCTCTGCCTCTGCCTCCGCCTCGACGTTGACTTTTTTAATTACCCACGCACAGGTTTTCACTTTCATTCAACGTCGTTGCACGTCGCGATTTATCCGATTTTATAATACGGCACGACTCTCCGGCCACGGCACGAGAATCGAGCTGGAAGCGATTAGGATAATGGGCCATAAGGCATAGGCATCCGAGATGCCGAGCTGGCGATATCACATTTTGTTGGCTTGTTAATTGTTCCAATTGAAGTGTTAATATGACGAGAATGTATACTATGTACATAGAGATACAGAAGATACAGAGAGGCTAGGAAGAGCTGTTTTGGCATCTGCTGTTAAATGACTGTTACTAACATTTGAATGTTAAATGCATATCTGATAACATTTGCATGCGCTGTTAAGCGTTTTTTATATTTGATTCTTTTTCTCTTCTGTTTCAATGATCCGATTTTGGTAGAAAACCTAAGTTGAGCATTATAACAGGAAAGATCAAATCTTAAGATATAGCACTGAAACATTAGACGAAGTAAAGTAATACAGTATAATCCCGCTATAACCAAAAGGAGCGCCTTCATACATGTATGTTTCTACAGACACAAGTTATCGAAGTTTCGTCACAATAACCGGACGAATGTTGTACGTGGAGTTGTTAATTTTTTCTTCCATTGAAGCTTTCGCGGAGGAGCTATAGCTTTTTAGTCGTTTAAAATTGGGAAACCTATTTAGTTGAGCAGCACTGTATTTACTTTTAGTATTATTGAAAATGGCAATTCAGTAAAAACATAATACCTTTTATCAAATGTGGGGCTAGGTACGTATTTATTTAAAACGATGACAAAACTAGAGTCAAACATAATAAAGAGTCAAATATATATATATATATATACATACATATACATATATAAACTTAATAATATAATTGTAAAGCCCAAAAAAGTACAGAAAATTGTTGCAATATTATCATCAATACACTGATATGAAGTCCTTCTTAGACCCAAGAGACTAATCGCTTTAGATTCATCTGTGTTCAATAAGAGTTAAATATTTTCGATTTATACATATGTATATATATATTTTGTATTTCTCCTCAAGTATACAAACATTTTCAGTTGCTTACGTCAGGTATACTTTCAGTCAGGAGTTCACTCAATTCAGTTTTAGTTGGGTTATTCAAAATCTAAGTTCAAGTCAATGACGTACTTCAACCAACATTGCGTGTGCTCGGCTTTCGTAGGCATTCTAGCATTACGTCGTTTAACACTAAAATGGACTCGTAGTATATGGATGGGACATCAACTGTGCAAACTCAATGGCACCTATATAGGTGTTACCGAATAATAATCCAAACATTTTACGGCTTTTAATTGACTATTTGCGTTGCGAGGGCAACGTAAAACAAAAGCAATCGCCCGGCGATTCTGTCCGGGACAGATTTTAATGACTGGACAGGCCACACGCTGTTAGGCTCGATGCATACAAAAGGTGTACTAAAAATCGGCCTGATCATAATTTATTGGCCAAAGTGGAAAGCATTTCCATGGGCCATCACAAAGAGGGACGCAGCCCAGAGCAGATGGGGGAGTGGCCGTTTCAATGATGTCCTCTGGTTTGGGTCCGTTTGTCTAGCTGACACTTTCATTAACAAAAAGTCAGAGCGATGACAATCAATTGTCTGTGTGTGTGTGTGTGCGTGTGTGTGTGTGTATTTGTGTGCGTTGTTTTTGCATTGTTACAAAGTGCAACTGGGGTTGGGTTCGCTGGCTGTCACACCTCTTGATGGCCATACGTCCGACTCCGTCTCCGCCTCTGACTCCGACTGTCGTCGGACATTGCTGCACTGCGGCACGTAAATCTAAACAGCCACTGACAGCTTTCAACTGACCTCCAGCTCCGGGTCCAGCTCAGCTCTCATCTCTCCAATGCCCAACCACATCGTAAGCGCCTTTTTATGTAGCAATTCGTTTGGGTTGGGGGCGGTAGCCAAACCGGTGGGCGGCTCGCACACATCTTGAGCATTACACCAGCTATGTATCTATATCCAACATACACACACACACACACACATACAGCAGTCGCTATATGTATGTGTTTGTATGTAAGCCTGTTTTGCATATAGCTGGGTTGTTTGTCTGAAATTGACATCGCTTGCTGCTGCTCCTGGGCCAACATCATCGTCAGCGTCATCGGACTGGACACCGCCATCAGTGGCCTTTGTTTTGTTGCGCCATCGACGTAACGTTGTCTGCTGAAGATTTTATGTATGCTCGCCTACATTTTGAGCGCTTTATTGTTTGCTAAAATTCTGGCAGTATCGACTAATCGAACATCCGAACATCCGTTCGAGTGTCCGGCTCCATCTGTGTAGGTGTTAATCTAATAACTGTCAAATGCAGCATGCGCCTCCTCCTCCTCCACACCCACAGCCAGCCAGTTGATACATATTGTTTAAATGGCTTTTGTATTACGACTAAATTGCTCTGCAAATTGATGTTTGAGACTGAGAACTGGTTGCGATGGGCTCCTAAATGGAAGCTGATATAGAAATTGGCCTATTACTCTGTTAGGTCTGAAGTCTTTCAGCTATACATGAAAGCAACATCTATTTGATATGATTTTATAATGTACGCTCCGACTCAGGAATATCTTTGTAAAGTCGGACATCCTTAAATTTTTTTCTTTAAAATAATTTTTATAGTTAGATTTAACGATGGGCTATGCGTACTATTCCAAAGCTATAAGTAATTCCATTAAAATTTCTGCGTTTTTTTAGAAGTTTTGTATTTTAATCCCTATATATTTTTTCTATTGTATCTATTCTCGACAGACTTGGAAATATTCTTACACAACATACACAAATTAAATAAAATACGATTATTTTATATAATACATTTTGTAAAATACTTTTTTTTTTAGCAGATTTCCGATCTTCATATACTATAATAAATGATTAAATTATTCTATTCTAAATTTTATGTTAATAATTCTGTTTCGGTTGTGGCCCATCTCGAACTACTAGCCTTAAATGGCGTTAGTGCGCTTTCAATTTGTTTATTTGGCTCCCATTTGACTGCTGCGGGGCGACTAAGTGGAGAGCGAAGTATCCAAACATTTTCTGCATCACTAAATGGCCATAAAATGTACATAGAGACATTCATGCAACAAACTGTCCCGCAGACAGCAGCTGAGCAGGAGGCGGAGACGGGGCCGGAGTCACAGACAGAAGCGGGGCATGGTAAATCAAGCATGAAAACGGAATTTTCGCCAAAATGCAGAAAAAACCCAATAGAGATTGAGAGTTAGAGAAAGGGAGAGAGAGAGAGAGTTGGAGAGAGAGAGAATTAGTGTGGGGCATGAGCAGTTTGGATGTCGCTAGCATTTTTATGAGTCGTAAATCGAAGCGATAAAATCACACGACCAAAACAGAGGCCAGAGCCGCGCTCTTGGCCTGGACTGGCCGCAGCAGCCTTCTGTCCAGCTGTTCGTCTCATAAGTCACACGATAAATTTTGCAACATTGCGCTAATGACAACGCCGGAGAATGGCAGAGACTGACGGAGAATGGCGGAGGAGGAGTGGCTGCTGGCAGTCGCTGCAAGTCCGAATCCAAAAGTCGGCGCCATTTTGCAACTACAAACGGCGGAAGTTCATTATTGTCGGTGATTAATGACAAAACAGACGAACAGCAGAATAGCAAAACAACAGGACTCCGGCGGGGATGCAAAGGGATGCTGCGGATGCCACATAACTTAGACGACTTGCTAGCTGTTGGCAGTTCAGCCAAAGCCGCTCGCTTCCGCTATGACATTTATGGGTTTACTACTTCCGGCTGAGCACAAAATAAAAATACGAAGAGCAGGAGGAGGCGGACAAGCTGTTGACATGCCCGAATGTCATTGAGTGAGTGCGTTGCATTGTCTGTGGCAGAATGATTAGCGCGCTGATTTGGCCAACCGATTGAACGCGAGTCGCAGTGAGGCAGCAGGACCCGCTGCCAACTTTGTCCTTGGCTCTGACGCCTCAGCTATGCGAAGCTAAGCGCCATTGACAACGGCACGCACAGCGCACAACGCATAGCGCACAAGGAGCAAGGCTCACCGGCAAGGCTGACGTGCAGCGCACGAGAGGATGGTGGAACGACAAGTGAAATTAATTTCAAACAATGCAGCAAACAGGGAAGACAACAGCGAGCAGCATACGACGACAGTTGAGCAAATTAAATAAAAATTCCAGCACGAACAAAGCTCAACACACAGACAGGCAAGAGTTGAAGCAGGACAGAGATAGAGGTAGAGAGAAGGAGATAGGGAGAGCAGCGGCCACATCTGGAGCTGTAGCTGCTCTAGCTGTAGCTGTAGCTGTATCTATAGCTATAGCTGTAGCTGTAGCTGGAGCTAGTGCCCAGAAGTTTATTATCATATGGCGCGTATAACGTCTAACTGGCGGTACGTGCCATCGAGGAATGCAAATAGCTAGCCGAAAAGCTGTTTGGAGCCAAAAGCAGCCAACTTGTCGAAAACGATTTCATTTTAATTATGCCAAAGGGCAAAGCTACGTGCCCAGCCCAACCAAATGAACGGCTGAACTCAACTCAACGGAACAGCACTGCCAGTCTAGCCTATTTCAGGCTAGATCTAGCATATTTTACAGACTAGGCTTGTGGATAGTCTAACCTAACCCTAAGAGCATCAGTGATGTCATTTTTTTCTGAGCCAAAAAAGCTAGATTAGCAAAAACAAAATAAGCTGAAAAAAGCTGGATCCCAGTAAAAACACGAAAAAAAAAGCCTTTTTTAACAATTATTTTTATTGAGTAACAAAGACATTATTTAGAAAAATAACTTAAAATAAAATTATAATAATAATAAACATATAAAAGAATAATAAACAAATATGTTTGTATATTACTACAATATCTCACCCAGTAATCGGTTGACTCGTCCAAAAGTATATTGAACTTGGTGCCATCAATGTCCTTGTACAAATCTTCGTTAAATTGGGAAGCCAATACATACTTTATTA
Organism: Drosophila mayaguana; assembly: GCA_037075325.1. Taxonomy (NCBI): domain Eukaryota; kingdom Metazoa; phylum Arthropoda; class Insecta; order Diptera; family Drosophilidae; genus Drosophila; species Drosophila mayaguana. The sequence continues at coordinate 4,755,890 of JBAMCG010000121.1, read as the reverse complement.
TATAACTGCATTTTGTGCGGTGCAGCTTTATTTTTGACGCGGTGCTACTGTCATCAAATTTTTTTTAACAAAGGTCACTTAGATGGTCAACAGGAGCGATTGCGCTATGCTGAGCCACAACTAGGCAAAGCGCTGCCTCCTGTTCAACAGTTTTGACTGGCAATTGCACAAAAGGAATTTTATTTTCAACACTTTAATCGTCAAATACAGAGTAAATGAGAAAATGCAACAAAAAAAGCGGTTCGAATTTGCTAAAAAAGCTAGAATTCCCGCTGTCCGCTGTTTTTAAATTCTTACCGCAATCTTACTTTCAAAAAAGCCAAATCTGGCGGGAAAAAGCGGAAATGACATCACTGATATGTTCATAAGTGGCCTATAAATGATATCGATTAGATAGACGATTATCGATAGATAGCGGTACTCAAGTAATTAACTGTGATATTTAGTCTGTTTCGTGTGCTTGTGACGTTATCATCTAACAGAACTGCCAAAATTTTAAAAAGAAAGATCAACAAAGGAATAAATATTATTAAGCAAAAAAAAAAAAAAACAGAAAGTAAAGATAATTTTTAAATATATTAGCTGATTACGAAGTAATGTATTGTGAAAGCACTGTATGTATGTACGCACAAGCCAGTGCGTAGAAAAATGCAAATTTCTTGGCGACGATCCCATTTTGCCCTTCTAATTGGAAAGTCTATCAGTCTGTTGAAAGAGTTTGCAGTGATAATGTAAAATTGTAATATTTTTGCTATTATTTGTATAGAGGATATGCAAATGTGTGGCGCCTAATGGATATGTTTTCACTTACATGTATACACACCCATATATGTGTGTGCCTATTTGTAAAACCAACAATTTTAATAATAGGAAATTGAAAATAATTAAGGAGTAGAGGGATTAACTTTATATAAATATATATACTCTTCACTCAACAGGAATGAGCTGGGATCGTCGCGAAAAATTTCAATTTTTTGATTTTAGAGACTATTGAGAGAGACAAGAGAGAGATAGAGTGAGAGAGAGAGAAGAGGACAGATAGCACATAGCCAGTAGATACCAAGCCGAACAAATACGAAGTTCGGTGGAACCTATGTACAAGACAGATTTTTGGCGTATAACTGAAACTTACGGCGCCGAATTTTGCTACGGGACGTGTCGAAATGTGTCGCCATTTGGCGTAGTGCAAATGAAATCACGTCGCAGCCAGCAGGCGGCACACACAAACACAGGCACAGGCACAGAGCCCCTAGCCTTGAGCCACCCACAACTTGAGTCGTCATTATCAATTTGAGTTAATTGCAGTTGCCGTTGCCGTTGCCGTCGCCGTCGGGAGTTGAAACATAAAAATTTGATGTTACTTTGCCTGCCACCAGCACTCGTGAGTTTGCGTGAGTTGCTCGTGAGTTGTTGCTGTTTCGTGAAAAGCGAGTACTTAAAAGCATTTAGTCAACATTTATTTGTATTACATGCCACACGGCAGAGGAGTAGCAGGAGTAGCATTGTTGAATTATCCATTTAGACACGCGCTTCATTATGCCATAAATAATTTTAAGCAGCACCTGCAGCAGGTGCCAAAGTTAAGACTGCTCGAATTACAAGAGTAGTGGGAAATCGAGCAGTAAGTTAATCAGTGTTCGTACAGATTATATACGCAGACGGTTATAATCATCGATAGCACTTTCGATAGTGTGAATAAGCATTAGTGTTTGCCATGTATCGGTAGCTGCTTTCGATATTGATATATCGATCAACGGAGCCATCGATCACTGATAAAAGACCCAATGTGCTACGACTGGTAAAAGACATTCAATCGGCTCTTCCGCAGCACTGCATTGCAAAACTACAGTAGTCTTTTCGAGCTACCCCTGGCATGACATTAGTTAGTACATGTGTAGAGTACTGACGCCTATGCTCATTTTTAGGCTGCCTGCACAAAATATTAAACTAGTTATCAACTAATATGAGTGCTCTACTTGGTAAAAACACTCATTTACAGAATCGATCTGGCTGTCCGAGTCCGGCTGTATTTCTGTCTATCTAACTGTTCGTCCAGTTGAGGAACCATTCAATTATGTATTATTTTCGATTGCGATATCACGGTATAATGGTTTTGTGAAACTATATAATATATAATATATAATTTTATTGCATATTGGAAATTTGAAAAATTTACGGCGAAGTGGGCGAACGCCAGCATTGAACGCCAGAGAATGTGGAAGACTCATCAGTACAGTCGTATAAAACCCCGAAATAAGCCCAATTAAGGGGTCAGCAGCATCAAAACAGATTATTGCAAAACATGTAAGGGATGCTACTAGTCGTAGAAATCAAAGGATGTTGACATAAAGACCTATGTCGTCCGAAAAATCATTGATATTTCCGAAACAAATAAAGCAAAACGCCTTGCTTTTGCCTTGGAGTATATTGAAAGGCCTTGGGAGTGTTGGTGTTGCATGTCCTACTATGGCTTTGGTGATTTGGTGACAATAGAAGGTACTCTAAATCAATCAGAATATCTGAATTTATTTAATGAACATGCTTTCGCTTCGGGAAACAAACTATTTCCAATCATTGGCTGGGTATTGCAGCAAGATAATGCTCCTTGCCATAAAGGATCATGTCCACAAAGGTTTTGAGAGACTTAAACCAAGCCGTTCTGCCCTGGCCAGCGGAATGTCCGGACCTTAACATTATTGAAAATCTTTTGGGCTTTCATGAAATCTTATCTAAGAGCTAGAACGTAATTTATTTGTTGCACCGGCAATTTTTCGAAAAGTTTATAGCCTATAGCTAATCTAATATATAGGCTATAAACTTTTTGAAAAACAACAAATAAATTAAAGATAAGATTTCATGAAAGCCAAAAAGAAAAATTCCCTCTTATTATCTAAATTATAAATAGAAGAAGATAACGCATATCAATAAATGTATGATTCATTGACTTATTTTCTATAATACTTAAAACAATAAGAGATTTTTGAAAGAAATATAAATTTTTATGAGTTTATGCTCTCTTAATATTGTATTTAATATATTTTTGTTATATTTTTTATACCTGCCCATAATCGCTCAGCTGCCCTCTATAAAAAAGTAAAGACAAGTCTCGTTCAGTCTAGCATATATGTATGTGTATTGGTTGTTTACATTCTTCAAATTTGTTTATATATCTACTGTGTAGATTAACGTAGTTCCACTTGAACATTTGACATTTGAACATTTGAGTTATGTGCAATGCTGTTCGTCCGCTCAAGATCGAGCTTACGAATATATTTTATTGTGCATTTCCTCCTCAGATTTTTATACGATATTTATACGAGCTCGCAGGCAAATGCCATTTTATGTTTGCAGCTCGCCGTTGCCATGATGAGCTCCGATCCGACTAGCTCTAGATAGACGCAGTAGCCGGAGGGGAAGCGCAGCGTAGAGTTTGGCGGGCTGTCGACGAAGTTGGAGAAGTTCATGGGATGCGGATCGTAATGCCAATAGAAATGATTCAAGGAACTGCGCTCCACAACACTAGCTGCCAGGCTTCCGCGATGTCCGCCGCTCCAGAAGTAGGGATGGATGTCGGGATGAGCATAGCGCCCCAAATAGTCGGACAGATATCGCATCTCTTCCGCAGACTTGACCGTTATCAGACGAGCACTGGGGTCCAGGGTCTCGCAGGCGAAGCTGGCATGCAGCCAGTCGAGCTGCGAGTGAAGGGAAATTCAAGAGGGAGAAAGCGTCAGAGACTCAGACGACTCACCTCGGCGGGCACACTGAAGATTCGATCCTTGTACGATATCTTATAGTACTCGTAGGTGGGCTGGAAGATACATTTGGTTAGAGCCAGCTACGCAATTTACAGGGTATACGCACAGCCTTGTTGGTGGAGAAAAAATAGCAGTTGTCGCCGATCTCCACAAAGGGTGTCATGCAACGGGCTGCTCAAACAGGGAAGCAAAGGCAATAACTGAATCCATAGACCAACTAAACTTACGTTTCCAGAACTCCAAGTAGAAGCAGGCGTAGCTGGCCAATATGAGGAGCACAAGTATTAGCAGCTCACAGAACTTGCCGAACGTCATCATGTTCCATCCAGAGCTAAACTGCAAAGCGTATCGTAGGGCTCAAAAGCTTTTATAGAGCTCGAAGCCCACCCAAATCCAGGTGAAAAACTGTTTACACACCGCACGATTTCAAAAGAAAAAGGTTTTACTAGAACTGCTACAGATATCCCAGAGCCCGAACCCAATACCAAGACCAGGCCCCAAACACTTGAAATGTTTACAAAGTGAAAATGTATTGAATAGGCGCTCAATTTCTTATGACTCTGAATCTGCTCTGTGCGAAACGAAAAGTAAGCGTGTACAAAAGTTTGAGCCAAATGCAGATACAAGCAATAGCAGAACTTTCATTTTACTCATCATTGAATAGTGTATTTACATATGCATATTTAATAATAATGCATGAATAATGGTAATATCAAACAATATTTTTAAGATTATTAAGTTTAATGTAGTGTAGTGCCTTTTCATCCTCTTTTGTTTTCCTTTTGGAATATCTTAACAGACGTATTAACATTACTGCTGATATAATCACAATAATAATTCCCCCCGAATCAATATAAAATTCGGGATTTCTAAGGATCCTGCATACCTTCTGGTGCCATGTTTCATATTCGCATATGTAGAAATCATCGAAGTGCAGTCCTGTAACCATAAAGAGCTCCGAATCGATCAGCTGTAGACTCAAAAGACTGCTGTCTATTGGACCGTCGCCTGGCCGCCATTTGGTGTAGCTGAGTGGCTCATTCAGCGCATCCCATTCGAAAGGATATGGACTGAGGTAGCTGTGGCCCGATGTGAAGAATGTGCTTCCGTTCGCACAGCCCCGATCGATGATGTACTTCTCCAGATCATTCATTTGCGTCTCCGTGACAATAGACACGAGCTGCCCTCCATTTAAGCGACATTCCTCGCGAGCATCAAACCAATCGAATATCTGTGTAGGCTGAAGTTAGTTATAGCTTATTATTCTTGTTTATACTGAGACATCCGTGAACCTTACATTTCCCAATCCGATGTAATACTTATAATTGCCAACATTCTCAAATTCATACGAGCCTTCAGCTAATTTTATTAGCGCTATATAGAGCGCAAGTGCCTGGGTTTTCATCCTGCTCGTATGATGTTCTGGAGCGAACTTAAATCAACAATCGACGTTAAATTTGGCTGTTATTGTCGCACTGAAGTTACATAATTTTTCGCTAGTAGCACAAACACTATGGTTAGTGCTAGTAGATAAGCAACCGGAGCTGCAACCGTGCTTATGCGTGCGTGAATATCAGCGCCTTATAGGGATCAGGGTATCTCCTAGTCGAGCTGTCTCGACTAGAGCTTCCTTACTTACTTACTGTAAATGACAAAATTTGCGTATTGATCAGATGTATATACACACCAAATCTGAAGTCTCCAGGTCTAAAAGTATTAAAATTACGCTGAATAAACAATATCAATTTATCGATTATTCTCGATAAAAAAGAAATCGGATGAGTTATAAAAAAAAAAAAAACTTGTACTGCGTATGGTCACTAACCATAGAACACATAGACCGGACACGCTGAAGAAAGATTTTGTCCAACTTTTTTTTGGCCCAGGGGACCCCACACAACTTCGTATTCGCTCGGCTCCTTACTTTTAGGTTCGGCGTTCTATGGTTAATGATAATACTTATTAGGGTTGTCGAATATATATCGATATATCAATATATCTATATTTTTTTGTTTAAAAAATATATTCATATCGTGTTATTTGTTTTTGCCAAATATCAAATATTTTTTGCGATATTTTGATATATTTGAGTTGGTTACTCTTGTGATAAGTGAACCAAGTGCAAAATAAAAAATATTGAATACGGTGAAAACGAATTATTCAGACTTAAAAAATGGAACAGCCAGATGTAATTTGTGCGATATATCGATATTTTTAAAGTTGAATATCAAATATCATTTTAATATTTTTCAAAATTTAAAAAATCATTGATACGATATTTTAAAAATTTTCGACAGCCCTTATACATATGTAAATATTAGGGACCACAAATAAGGCGTGGTATCCAAAATCTGTAAATACAAAATCCTCCTATTGATCATATGTATGTACACACTAAATCTGAAGACATAGCATTTTTTCCTATAATATACCTCATTTTTTCCCTATTTATACAATTTAAACAAAAGGAACTCCTATTAGCGGTTAAATCGCTCCACAATTCATTTCTTAAATTGTTGTCGAAACTCAAAAAGTTCTCTAACTTTTCTTCCTCGTCACATTCACTATTTACATTTTCCCCTTCCTCACAGTCTATTAAATTAACCTGCTCATTGAAAGCTGCACTATTTGAAAAGAAGTTGGGGTCACCTAAATTTAAGGTTGGGACTGCGTTAGCTTTTAATCTAAGCTTACCAATAAATTTCCGCTCGAAATGCCTGCTACATATTTTAGCATTTTTCAGGTTCAAATTACTGGGCAAATTGCAGGCTTTAATCCATTTATTTAAAGTTATTTCATTTGATGGAAATGAAAATAACTTAACAGGAAAATTTACGGAACTTTTCCTATAGCTCGCACCACAAGTTTGAATTACACATTTTATATTACTTTTCCGTGAATCTTTTCTGCCCGTCTTTCTTACACCAACACTTGTACTAGCCATAGTTAAAAAAAAAACTTTTATAAATTTTGGCACGTTTCGCTTATATAGATAAACACTGACGTTCGCACGATAACACCGTTCGGATCGGAAGTTGAGTGTCAACTAAAATAACAAGTGCACTTCCTACTACTTTTTATAGGTATTTTTTACTTGCATGATTTTTATGACATCTAACGTATGTACCCTTTTAAAAAAGTCCATTTGACCTGAATAAAGTACATATGCATCTGTTTAAAAAGGTCAAAAAGGTCAAATTGACCTGTATATGTCCCAATTTTCCCACTGGGCATGGTCGTCGCGAAAAATGTTTTTATGCGCACCAACGCTTTCATAACCTTCCCACAAATAATAACGAAAACGCAAATATTTTGCATGAACATGGCAAACGATTTGAAGAGTTCGGTATACTCTTCACTCAGAAGAGAACACAAGGGGTCTTGCTGCGAAGAAATTTCAATTTTTGTGAGCTGCTGCTCGTGCTCACATGCATACATACATATACATATTTGAGAGAGCAGAGAGCATAGAGAGAGAGAGAGCAAGAAAAAAAATTGAGCATAGAGCCACTTTATTTCAAATGGCGACCTTCTCGGTCGAGCGCTTGAAGCGAAGTGATTGTGCTGTCGTGAATTTTCGTACGCCGAACCTAAAAGTGAAGAGCCGAGCGAATACGAAGTTGTGTGGGGTTCCCTGCCCCTAAAAAAAGTTGGACAAAATCTTTCTTCAGCGTGTCCGGTCTATGTGTTCTATGGTTAGTGGTATGGTATACACGAGTATGCATATAAAATTTTAAGTCTCTAGCACTTATATATTCTGAGATCTAGGCGCTCATACGGACGGACGGACGGACAGACGGACAGGGCTATATCGACTCAGCTCGTCGCCTTGATCAAGAATATATACACTTTATGGGGTCTGCCACGCCTCCTTCTGCCTGTTACATACTTCTCACAAAACCATTATTCCCTGATTTCCCATTTTTAATGGGATCAGGGTATAATAAGTGGTATGGCAGAGAAAGAGAGAATGAATGAATGAGAGAGAAGGAGAGAGAGATAAGATAAGTACTGCCAGTGTTGTCAGGCGATCTTTATAGTTGGCCTCAGCTCGTTATAGACCGCAAAGAGAATGAGGGAGAGAGAGAGCGCGCTTATGTGAGAAACGCGTGCTATCAGGCTTTGTAGTAGACAGTCCGCTATTGACCGCAATGCCAAATAGATGCTATAGATTGGGAGGCCGTCGGCCGGTTCTCTGGCTGGGCCTCGGGCTGCTGCTTGGGCTGCAGCTGGCGTTTGGAATGCGCTGCAAGGTGCCTTACGAGAAGGTGCAGAACGACTACTGCTACTTCATAGCCGACGAGGAGCCGCTGGTGAGTAGTTGCAGATCCTCGCTCTAGCTAGCGCCCACTCAACTGAGTCTGCTTCCCGCTCAGGCCAGCTCGTTCAGCAACTTTTGCTACCAGGATAAGCGCACGTCGCGCGTTTGCCTCGACAGTGACGCCGAGATGCGCGTCCTGGCCGAGCACCTCTATGCGAGTGGCTATCGGAATGGCACCCGGTTCTGGAGCGCCGGTCATCGCTGGCCCGGAGACCTGCAATTCTATTGGAATTACTTCGGACGAGCCCGCAGCATCAACTACACCAATTGGCTGACAGGCGAGCCCACCTCGGGCATGGGTCGCAATTGCATGCTGCTCACGCTCCAGGCTGGCGAGCTCTTCATGTCCACCGAGTCCTGCTACACTCGAGCCGTCGACATCTGCGAGCAGCTGCTCAACAATGAGCCAACCGTTATGCACTGACTGACCATGTCGTATATATAGGGATTCTAGAGAGGTAATGCGTACAGCCATCCAATTATATATATATATATATATATATATATATATATATATATATATATATATATATATATATATATATATATATATATATATATATATATATATATATATATATCATCGTATGAAATGACAAATTATATTTATTCACATATACACACTCGAGAATTAAAACAAGTAAGGAAGCTTAAGTCGAGACTGCTCGACTAGGAGATACCCTGATCCCTACAAGGCGCTGCTATTCACGCACGCATAAGCACGCGCTCTGCTAACTGCGCAGTAAGCAGCGACTGCGCTTGGGCTGCGCTGCAGTGTGGGCAATACTATGAGAATTTTGTTGCTGAATAAATTCTCTTGTAGTAGGACTATCTCCATGAAACTTTCAGAACGCGATCATAATGTGCAAATGTGTGTACATTCCAAAGCACAAGTCTCTAGTACTTAAAATACTTTTTTGCAAATTGGGGGCGAAGGGGGCGTGGTATCCAAAATCTGTAAATGACGAAATCTGCGTATTGATCAGGTGTATAAACACACCAAATCTGAAGTCTCCAGGTCTAAAAGTATTAAAATTACGCTGAATAAACAATATCAATTTATCGATTATTCTCGATAAAAAAGAAATCGGATGAGTTATCAAAAAAAAGATAAACTTGTACTGCGTATGGTATACACGAGTATGCATACAAAATTTGAAGTCTCTAGCTCTTATATCTTCTGAGATCTAGGCGTTCATACGGACGGACGGACGGACGGACAGACGGACAGGGCTATATCGACTCAGCGCGTCGCCCTGATCAAGAATATATATACTTTATGTGGTCTGCCACGCCTCCTTCTGCCTGTTACAAACTTTTCATAAATCCATTATACCCTGATTTCCCATTTTTAATGGGATCAGGGTATAAAAATCAAGCACATGAATAGCTATATATAATCAGAATGGGTCCAAGACAACCCTGAAAAGCGGAAAGGTGACGCGATAAGGCGGCAAACCAGCTAAACCAGTTATATACAAACTGATAAATACCCTGTAAATCTTAAATATCAACATTGATTTTATTCCCAAAATTGAAGGAACAATCAATTTCCCTAGGCCTCTCTCTGTGTTTTACTTTCAGTAAGGAAAATGGTAATATATAAATATTGCTTTACAATTTATCTATTCATAATTTAAATATTATTATTAAAGAGCTTATAGGGAATATGATACGGATTTTGTGTAATTTCAAAGATTTTATATACAATCTATAAGGAATTTATTGAAACGTATATTAGTTTCTACGAAATTGCAATGAATACAAATAGAATTTTATTAGAATATATTTCAATGGAATGAAATTATATAAATACGTATGAAATTAATCTAGAATCTATATAAAATATAAAAAGAGCTTATATAGAATTGATGTAGTAATTATTTGTATGGATTGTTTAAGAATTTAAATAGAATATAAATGGAGATGGAATGGAAATTATTTAAAATGTGTAAGGAACTTTAGATTTCAAAAAGTACTTGGAATTTATATAAAATTTATCTGGAATTTATATACCATACACAACAATAATATTAATTATTAATTTGAATTATATTAATGTATAAACGAAAATAATATTATATACAGAATTTAAGCGGAAGTTTTAATCATCGCATGAAATGACAAATCATATTTGTTCACATATACACACTCGAGAATTAAGATAATGCCCATGCTCATTAAATGTATGATAGTAAAATGGTTTTGGGTAGTTGGCATATATAATTTTGAGATTAATTAAAACTCTCGTATTTCAAGTTTGTTACTGAGAAATTTGCTAGAAATTGTTTTGTATATAATTTCGAAAGGGCGAAAATCATATTTGTTTATTTGTCTATTAAAATTTGAGCTGATAAGCCCATTAAGGAATTTCATACATACATACTAGACAAAATTAATTTTATTTCTTGTACACAATTCGGTTTAGGGTCAACGATAAATTTTCTGATCTTGAGGAATCTAATCTCATCTATATATGCTATATATGTATTTTTGGTGTAAACAATAAATTACTTGGCCGATGTTTACAATACTTCGAAATAGAATTCACGAAAACATTAAAGTAATTGTGGCATTTGCTCGAATATTATGAATTATCGGTAAACAGAATCCACAGACTTGCTAGTTTACCCCTACTTTCAGAAAACTGTACTACGCTCTATAGCGAGCATCGGTTGAAAAACTTTTAGCACCAGATGGCGCACGTACTTTTAATCTGGTATTTTCTCGTTCTCTTGTTCGCTTCCACACTGTTAAAACAAGGGGCGATAACAGAGTACTGTAGTGTTCCTGCTACAGTTAACAGAATCAACACTGGGTCCATAAATCTCGCAATTAAATGTTTATCTTGAATAAAAACAAAAACTGAGATAACTACAGTTTAAAATTTTTTTATTTGCAGCCACTTAATTGGATTGAGAATAATGATATGCGTATTTTTTTTGTAAAGGGAGTGTTTTAAATTCGTGTTTAACTGCTGCCCGCCAAAGACAAAACAGCTGTTTTAACAGTCGTCTAGCACAATATTAACATTTTATGTAGATACCTCTGTTAGTTGTAAAATTTTACGTTAACAGGCCTGTTATTCACTATTTTTGTGTTGAAGCGTGTGGTTGTTGCGGCCGGTAATGCTGAACAAAAATCGAGAATACAGACTAAAGTTGCGTGTAAATTTGTATTTAATTATTAGTTAATGTGGTGTGCCAAGTGTTAAAATGTTTTAGTCACTCAGGTGCTGACTATTTAGCTCTTTTCGGTTGCGTGTGCGGCATCTCTGTTATTTCACTGCGCTGTTCGCTCTTTTCTCTGCGCGTGTGCTTTGCCATCGCGTTCGCTATCTCGATTGTTTACGAATTTGTGTGCGTGGATAAATGTGCAAAAACTAGCGGAAAACTACAATATATTGAATGAAAATGCCAATCAAAGGCCGTGAAATCACATCAAACGTAACAAAATTAAATAATAACAATAAAATGGTGCTCGCTTTGCTTGCGCTAGCTGCGGTGCTGCAACTGAACGGCGGCAGCGGCGTCGCAGCGCATTTGAACGTGTTCCTGAACCCAGAGGAGGTGATGCGATTGCTTGGTGAGTTCTCCTCCGCGCAGTTTACCCGTTAAGTCGCGCCCTTTGTTATTGATTTCTCCACCTTAACTACAACAATAATAACAATAGTGCAAAGCAATTGAGCAATTAGTGACGTTCCATTTGTGTCAACCAATTATGTGGCAGCTTTAGTTTTCAACCATTTTCATTCACTGGAAACAGAAACTGAAATGCTTTTCGAAATTATGTTGATTTGTTTGCTTTGGCTTAATTTTAGACACTCGCTCACTCCCCGCTCTCTCTCATTCTCTCTCTCCCTCTTTCTCTTACGCTCGTGAGTTCTCTTGCTCTGCTACGCATGCCGCTGCAGGTGTTGTTAAACAGTTAAACAAATAAACAAACAACAGGCAAAAGTAAATGCAAAAGCAACAGAAACAACAACAACAACAACGAAACGGTTTTTCTATGTACATACATACATAACTTTCAGTTGGTTCGTTAAGAAATTTTACGCTTCGTAAAAAGAAGCATCAACAACAAAAGCAACAACAATTTACAAGCAGCATTAAATTTATTTCACTGCCAGAGAATATTTTTGAATATTTCTGGGAATTGAAATTCCAATACAAACACACACACACATATATATATATATATATGCCCATACAAGAGACACGCAAACGAGATGACAACGCAAAGGAAGCAACAACAAAAACAAAAGCAACAACTGCAACGACGCTGCTGAAACAGGCGAAGGCGAAGGCAAAGGCAAAGGCAAAACGTGACTTGGAGCAGCCGCAAACGCATTTGATGCGATAGAGGATAGAGCGAAAGAGAGTAAGAGAGGGGGCGAGCAAGAGCGTCTGCCATAGAGCATGGCATGTATACGACAGGAGAGGGAAGAAGCAGCGAGAACACAGGCATCTTCGTCAGCTGTGCGTGTGTGTGTGCTTGGCTAGTCGTTCTGGTGCGCACAGTGGGCAAGGAGGAACGCATTGAAAATCAAAATGCGTCTGTTAGTTAAAGCTATGCATATATGTTTACATATGTAGATATATAAAAAATATATAATTTGAGATAGTTAACATTAACCTGAATGTTAAATTGTTTATACATAACCTGAAAGTTTTAAATTGCTATATATTATATATAATTAGATTACATATTACATATATATATTAAATGCTCTTATTTATATGTGATTATTTCGGCAGCCTGTATCAATCAGATCCCATATACAATATGCCACATTGTATTGTTAATTCTGTTGTGACATTATGTTCGTGCATCTGAGCCCACTGTGCGACGTCTGTCGCTTGCTTTGGCACTCGTATTTTTGGCAAGTCAACAACTGCTGCCCGCCCACTGCACGGGCGTCGCCTGTTGTTGTTGCTGTTGTTGTTGCTTGGCATGCTGCCTGCTTGTTAAGTTTGCATAGAGTTTTTTTTCCACTTGCCATGTGTGGGAGCTGCATTTTTTTCTGCCGCTGACGACGACGATGCGCATAATTTGCGTATGCATTTTGAATTTTGGGGCGTGAAATCAAATATGCAAAATATCGTATGTTTGGATTTGGACTGGGATTTGGATTTGGACTTGGATGGCGAACAGTTGGGCGTGGTGTCCGTGGCCACTGTGGGCGCTAGACTGAGCGCATTCGGTCTTCGCCCATTCGGCCATTTGGCTGCAGCTTAAGCAACTGGGCGACTAATTAAGACTAAGCTGGAAAGTTTGCAGACTGGACAAATGCCCTGCCCCTCTCGCTCGTTCTGCCTCTGTTTTCCCCTCTCTTTTGATATATGCGTGCAATAAAGAGAAGCGCTAAGTCATAAATCAATTAGGCAGCATAATTTGCATTTGATTTGTGAGGCTTTTGGCAAAAAGGCGTTGGCCAAAGCCCAGTTGAAGCCCATTCCAGGCTTATATACATATAACAAATTTTAATTTTAATTTGTGATTTTTTATTTTTCTTTTTCTGTTTTGTATTTTCCCATTGCATTTTTTATGGTCAAACAACGGGAGACTCATCCCCACAGGGAGCCGACTGTTGGTTCGGTTTCTTTTTTTAAGCCTTTAGTCATAAAAAGCGGGCATATGAAATATAATCAGCCAGAGCTGGGCAGGGTATACACGATCCGATCGATCTGGCTGGCTGCCTGTCAGTTGAGTAATATTTTTTTATTTCCCTGCCCACAACTCCCCAAATAAGTTTTATGTGTTTTGCTTTGCTGCTGTGACACGCGCTACATTTTAAAATGCCTTTGGGCCGGGGCATTTGATTTAAATTGAATTTTAATGCCATTTTATTTTGAACATTTTCGACAATTCTCGTAGTTTTTCCTATTGACAAGTTTTTTCTTTTTACGACTCTAACGCTTCGGAATTTTCTTTGTCTATCTCAAATGATTTTTATGTGCCCATTGTTCGGTGTTAATTTTTTGGGTGCTTTGCTTTAATTTAATGGCCTATTTGTTGTTGTTCTGTGTGTGTGTGTGTGTGTTAATCATAGAGTTTAGAGCTTACAATGCATGTTAATGAGGCCGCATTGTAAAGTTCATTGTATGTCAAGCTTTGCAGATAGTCAGCTTTTCAAACCCTCTCTCTCTCTCTCTCTCTCTCTCTCTCTCTCTCTCTCTCTGTCTCTCTGGCAATCTCGTTGTTTTTCTTATTCAACATATGCGGATTGCAAGATTTTCATGCTTTAACCTGTCTATTCCTATTTCCCAAGCTCTTCCTTATTATCTGTCTCTCTTTCTCTACCCGCATCATTTCCTTTCTCTTTCTTTCATTTCACTATCTGTCTATGTATCTCTAAATTTATCTAAGAAATACATAGACTTCTTATTCTCCCTCTTTCTCTCTCATCGTACTTCTCTCTTTACTTTTCTCTCTTTCGACCATTTAATCTAGTACTCCAGGTGAATGTGTCTCTCAGTCTCACTCATTATTTCTACTTCTCTCAGTTATCCCTCGCTCAATATTTCTCTCTTTCACTCTCTCTCTCAACCCGCTCTCTTTCCATCTATTCTGCTTCAGTTCAGTACCAACTGATTCCCAACGATGCGTTGCATGTTCTCTTATAGATGGTGCTAATAGCGGCACGCCTACTTAGTCACGCCCCCAGTTTGAGTTGCCGCAATGATCGATTGGGGAGCAGCTGCTAAACAGCCATGACAACAACAACAGCAACAACAACAGCAACAACAACAGCAACAACAGCAACAACAACAGCACCAGCAACAACAACAACAATGATCAACAATGAGCTAAAAGTCGTTGGCGAATCAGCAGCACAAAAGATAACAATAACACGAATGTGTTGAATTTACCACCAACTGTGTTAAATAAATTAAGCCCAAACGAATGCCCCCCACCCCACTGAAACGAGACGTGGCTTAAAAAAACTACAATATGCTCAGAGCCTTGCGTTATGTGAGCTCTTTTGGCCAATTTCCAATATCCAATAAATACGCTTTGCATAAGTATTATAAGCCAGAGCAGCTTATGTGGCAAAGGAGCCTCAAGTATCTGAGAGATACACAAAGACGGCAGCTGTTTGGTGCTACTGTGGCCACATTTAGCACCTCCTAGGTAACCGGAGTATCTGCCAGCATCCAGCTGTCCGCCTGGCCATAACAAGCATGCAAGAAAGAAGCGCTACATTATCGACTCTCGACTCTCTACTCTCGGCTCTCGTGTCTTGGGTTTATGGCTTGTTCTGCGCTTTGCTTGCCAAGATCTTAGCTGCTGATAGCGTTGGCAACAGCTTCTCCATCTGCTTGGACTTGTTGTGCTAAATGCTTTCCACGAACCGCATTCGCATTCGCATTCGCGTTCGCGTTCGAGTTCGAGTTCGAGTTCTCTTGGGGCCAAAGTTGTGTTAACGGTTTGCGCTGAGCCGTTGCCTTGCTCGTTGCTGTCTGTCTCTCTGTCTCTCTCTGTTGTTGTTGCTGTTGCATGATCTATATTTTAATTGGTTTGTCTGCTGCCAAGCACAAGGCTAAAAGAACCATCGAACATGCTCGCATAATCAGCTTCATTAGCCATTAGCCATTGGCTAATGAAGCTATATAGAAGTGCGATAAGCGACTCGACTCGACTCCACTCGACGCGCATTGTAATCATGCCCAGCCTTTTGCTATGATGTGAGACAATTAGCGGCTCGTCTGCTGGGCTATATCTTTCAGCAGGTGCCAAAAAGGCAGCCATAATATTCACCTAGTTCCCAATCGACATAGCACTGAGGCATGAACAAAATCTCCAGTTGATTCGGAGCATTCAAGAGAGTGCGAATATAAAGTCGATGAAAATTGAAAAATAATACAGAAAGAATATTAAGAAATCGGTTTCTAGCATTGATTTATCTTCAAATAATATACGTTTTATAGGAATAATGTTAATGCTTAAAAATAATGTTAATGCTTAAATTCCAAATACTCTTCTTAATTATTTTCATATTCTTATACACTCTAATATATACTCGAATATATTCTTATGCTAAAATTCTAAATACTCTTCTTAATTATTTCCATATTCAGTCTTCCATATTTATATTGAAAACATTTGACTTTTGCGTATTTTGATTCATCTTTCTATTCACATCCGCTGATTGTAATGTGAGCTATTAATTAATTCAGAATTGATAAGCATCTATCTCGCTGCTGTTCACTTGACTTGCGATCAGTGAAGCGAACAGATTAATCGCCCTTGGCGAGGGTCTACATGTCATCCCATTCGGGGACTTAATTCGTTTTTCGTACTGTGTTTTTAGCTGTGGCCTCAAATTCGTTATCGATTACAGTTTGATGGGCAACTGACAGGTCACACAGTGTCACAGAGTCCAGTATTAGTAGCTGACATTGAGATCTTCAACTTGTTCGTTCTTCTTTGTCTTACCATCTCTGTCTATCTCTCTCTCTCTCTCTGTAACGAGTAATGTGTTAGTTATCTGTCGTGTTGGCCAGAAAACATCATTAACTTGGCTTAGAGGCAATGTTTTTCTCTCTCTGAGTTTTCTGTCTTTGTATTCATTCTGTCACTCTGTCGCCTCTGCTGTCGTATATTATTGTATCTCTCTCTGTATCTCTATCTCTCGCTTTTTCGATTTTTGCATCTCCCGGTCTCATTTTTCCCTCACCCTCGTCCTTTTTGTTGGCTACTCGCTGTCTTCTTGTATATCTTTTTCGATCTCTCTCTCTCTATTTCTGACGTCCTTGTTCACCTCTCTCTTGGTCATCATCTCTTTTGCTCAATCGCCCTATGTTGCTCTTACTATGATTCTCTCCCATCTCTGTTTATCTCTCTCATCTCTATTTCAGTCTCTTTTGTCTCTATTTTTCTCTCTCTCCGCTTTCTCTCTCGCTCTTGCTCTCTCTTACTCTTTCTATGGCAGGGTCTCTTTGTCAGAATGTTTATGTCCTTTTCGCTCTCTTCTCTGTCACTCACTCTCTCTTTTATTTTCGTCTCACTTCACTTTCTCTTCTTGTGTTTTGGCTTCTCTTTTTCACTCTGTCATTTTGGGTTTCTTTTATTCTTCTTTTACTTCTCCGACTATACACCTCGATACACCTCTCTGTATCTCTCTCTCTTTCTGTCTCTCTCTCTCTCCTTCTGCCATTTATCTGCAGTTGTTTTAGCCAAAAACCGGCGTAAACTTGTCTAAACCGAGCCCACACAAAATAAACCTGCATTTGAATAAATGAACATCACATAAACCGATTGCGTGGAAGGTAGGAGGGGGGGGGGGGGGACGTGCGGGGGGATCAATTCAAATCAAATAAACGCGTAACGCGCAAAACTCGATGGCGACGTTTACAAGTCAAGGGCTTAAAGCACGCGTAGCTCTCTACCCCATTGACTCTGTCAATTGTGCAGGGCTTAGCCGGCCAGGGCGGAGGAGGGGGGCGGGGCTGTGGTTATCAGTGCCACTGCACAGAGGCAACAACTTACAACTGTCAACTGATAAACCCTCTGGGCGGCACGAACGCTGCATGTCAATAATAAATAACTTGCATTGTTTGCCCGGCTGCCTCGATGCGCTACATACAACCAGATGAATATATATCCATATATATATATATATATATATATATGTATATATAGTTCATATGCGTAGTGCAAAAAGGAATAATCATATTTACATTAAACAACAAGGAGCTGCGAATGAATTTTAACCTCGTTCGCTGTCGATTTTATGGCGTTGATGGAGGCGAGTGAATGACAATTGCGAATACGCGCGTAAGCAAGAATTGCACTGACTGCAACTGCAACTGCCCCTGCAACATGGCAACATGGGGCCACAAGAACGAGCGAATGGTGGGAGGGGAGGTGCATGTATCCATCGCACACAGACAACATGCCTTTGCAGCTGCATCCGTATCTGTTGTCATGTTTATTGAGCTCTCTGTTTATATTTGGGCCATGCACTGTGGGAATTTGGCAGCAGGCAAATGCGACGGCTCTGCATGTAAACCAACTCAAAATCAGCTCGCGAATGAATATATATTATATATACATGCATGCCTATGCATATAGCTCGCATATGAAAGCCCGCATTGTTTCTGCTCTCTTTCAGCTGTGAGAAATGGGCGTTGGACTTGCTTCTTTCCCAAGACATAATTCGTGTGATCATGAATATGTGAGGTCTGAAAAGAAATACATTTATGTGTGTGGAAGAAGGTTATATTACCAGGGCTACAAAAATAATGTGAAATTGTTTGATTTGTTGACCAGGCTTCCATCCAGCACCTGCAAACTTATGAACCTCTTTTATTAGCCGATTTAGCCGTACGCATCATCAGTCTGAATACAAAAATTCAAATCTATATCAAACTAAAGCTATAAATGGAAATGTCGCTTTTTCTATGAGCTCAAATCATTAAATTGGCTATATAGCCTCTTCTTAGGTGCCTTACTTTCGATATAGAATCCCTAAAATATTCCGAAAATTAGAAACATTCAAATATATCAAATTGAGCGATTTCATACTCCTTCAAGTATCAATAAAATATGCCCAAAATAACACGTAAGTTAAATGCTCATATTCTATTTGCTTAATTAAGTATTACTTTTCCTGATCTGTGCTTCGTAGTGTCTTAAATGGTTTTAGGTAAAATAGAAACAAGGAATGCAGCAAACCTGACTTTTTGCTGCTGCAAATATTTAATTTCATTTCGCAATCAAAATCTTCACTATAAATTACAGGATTATATATTTTTTCAGGTTTCATAGTCCCAAAGCTTTTCATAAATAATAAAACAGCGGCGATTAAGCGTTTTTTTCCATTCAATTCCTTTAAATAAAAATTGCTGTTAAAGTTCCTGCTAGTAGTGTGTATGGTAATTGTTGTGAATTGATTTAACAATTTAATATCAAATAATAAAAACAATAATTTAAATTGGAAAAAAAAAGTTTTAAAAAGTTCGCTTGACTTGCTTCATTGAGTTTTGAAATAAAATATATAAAATGGAATAGTATATTTTCTTTTTCCTTTTTAATAGTTTTTTTTTTTTAATTTATATAATTATATTATTAATATTATGATAAATGAAATAAAATATATAAATAATATCATATATACTTGTTTATATTTTATAAATATATTGTTAATATTATATATACAAATTTTACAAAGGAACTAGGAACTGGTTTACATTTGTAATAGAAGTTCTGGTATTAACAGCGGATAATGCTGTTAAGAGCATAACATACTAATATTGGGAGGACCAGTTCTTGTTAAATAATTGTGAACCTCAAATTTATTATTATTGTTTTTTTTTTTTTTTGTCGTATATGCTTGTACTTAATTTAACTGAAAAAAAAAAGAAAATATATTTTAAGATGTTGACAATAATTATCAGCTGTTAACTACATGTTAAATGCCATTAACAGTTGCATTTTTGCTTTCTCAACAGTTTTAATATTTCGCTGTGGAAAGTGTGAAGCAAGACTTAACATTTGAAGGTCTTTGAGCCAGAGGTCAAGTGTCACGCAGAGTTTCTTTTCCACTTTTAGCTCCAGTTGTCCAGAATTCTGTTATACAATGCATTTGGGGTTAGTGAAAACCTAAAATTCGTTCAATTACGAGAAATAATTTAGGCTTTTGGCTATATTTTTGTTGTTTTTAGCATGTAGCTCTTTGTTAGCATCTGTGCCGACACAAAACTGTGAACGAGCTGAGATTGATGGTTGGCAGCTTTCAGCATCCGCTGCACCTCTGAGGCGCGTTAGGCTCTCCCGCATTCGATGATGGCCAACGGTCGATGGCAGCTTCTGTGAGCAGCCAAACTGTGGCGGTAGAAGCGTGTAGAAGCGATTAAGGTTAATTACTATTGATTTTTGGCCAACACACTGGCTGAGCCATAAACTTTTGTCAGCTAGTCAAAGCGTCAGTCGAGAAATTTGAATGATTAATTTAAGCCAATTTGCGGGCCGAGAGCTAAAAGTTAAATCTGTGCCAAATGGTTGCCCGCCAACTGAGTGAAGAGGCTGCCGCCAAAACGAAAAACAATACAAAAATAAAAGAAGAAGACCAAAAAACATGGCTAATTTAGCCTGGCACAAATTTGTTACAATCAAAGCCGTAAACGAGTAACCAGAAACGAGAACGATGCGCCCGCGGCTCCAAAAGCGGAATAAACCCCAAAAACAGCAAAAATACAAAAAAAAAAAAGCGAAAAAACAAACGAAACAAACAAAACTCGGTAAAATATTAGGAAAACCAACAGCAACAACGTGAAGAACAAAAGGCGCATCATTTATCATAACGACTACGTGAGAGACAGCAACGGGCACGACTTGCAGCAACGGCAGCATCCACAGAGGCTACATGGATACGGACACAGATACAGATACGCAGATACAGATACATTCTAGAGATAGAGCCACAGATACGTCGCTTAGAAAAGCTCAAAAACTCATGTTAAATGTTGACATGTGGTAGGCGTTTGACTTTGGGGAGGCAGAGCAGGGCAGGGCAGGGCGTGGCTGTTAGCCTGCAAGCGATATAGCTGGCCCAGGCACATTAGGGTGGACCAAAACGCAGCCGCTGTCACCGGGCAACAGCAGATCATTTGTATTATTTATATTTCGCTTTGGCTGAGTGTGTGACATATTAGCCAGGCGGTTAGTCGGCCCATGGAAGGTGGCTGAGCTTAATGTGAAGCGTGCGCATCATTTATCAGCAATTGCAATTCGATCGGCTCTAAGCCACAGTTGGCAACGAGCCGAAGGCAGTTGACAAATGTAACAACTGCAGTCTGAGCTCGGCTGAGCCTAAACCCGCTGAACCCGCTGCCAGGCGACATTTGTGTATATCGAGTTCACGAGTTGCAACGCTAATTATAAGAAAATGGAAAACACATTTTTGAGTGTCTCGGTTGTCGTTGTCGTTGTCGTTGTCTAGTTTCGATTTAGTTCCTTTCTCGCTGGGGCAGGAGTCCTCCAGCGCATTGGCTGCACAATGGTCACGACTCACGGTTCGGTAGCAAAGCTATTAAAAAATACTGCCAAACAACAACGGCAATGGCTTTAGCCATAACAATAACATCAGCAACAACAACAACAACACCAGCAACAACAACAACAGCATCGTCATGACTGCACGCTCTGAAAAATTCGACATACGATATGGATATGGTACCTATGGCTCCTGCCTGCCTGCTCGCAGTGTTTCCTCCTCCTGCTCCTGCTGCCGCTGCTGCTGTTGCTACAACTGTAGCTCTAGGCACGCCCCACCACAGCTAGTTATGAACATGGCGCACACAAAGGTTAAAAAAGTTCAAGAGCCGTCGAGGCAAGCGCATGCGAGTGACATTTGCTCGTGACATGAAGGTAGACGACGCCACTTGAAGACAGCCTCAGCTGGCTGGCCGTAAGAGGCAAGCTCTAACTTTCACATGAACCTGTGAACTGCAGCTAGTGCTGCATGCCACTCATGGAGATGGAGCTGCCTCGCCTAAGCCACTCACACAGTCACAGTCACAGTCAGAGTCAGAGTCAGAGTCACCGTCGAAAGGGTCAATGGAAGCGTGCGGCCGATCGGCCCACGGGGCGCTGCATTTGATTAAGTCATGGGCGCTATTTTTAAAATGCTAGCGAGGAATTTGTCGCACACACACATACACACGTACGCAGAGAGTGTGCAACATGTTGCACATTCAAGAGGAAGTCGCAACGACGCGACATGGCTGTCTGCCTCAGACCGCAGCCTCACAGCTTCGCTGCCTCACCGACTCTGTCCCTAGTGCTGCCACCTACTGTGGGCCAGCGTATCTCTGGCTGACACAATTTATACGCGACTTCGTCGCCGCCTAGTTGAGACATTCGGCGCGTTCCGAGCCAGCCAGTTCTCTGCCCTCTGCTATGCTCTATGCTCGATGTCTATGTCTATGTCTATGTCAACCTACATGCTCACTGATTTTTATTGTTATTGCCAGTTGTCAAAGGAAGTGTGTGCCCCGCTCTCCGCTCTCCGCACTCCACTTTTCCATTTTTCGTAAATTATTTCCTGTGCTTTTCCGCGGCTCCAACGACAGCCGCCTGCCGCCTGCCGCCCGCTGGGCACAGAGTTGAATGCACCAAAGTGAAGGCTTGCAGTGGAATATATTAGGGTATTTCCACAGAATTGTTTAACGCTATCAACTATGTAAATTTACCCTGACATATTTTCATATTTAAGCTATTGACAGCTGAGTTTTTCAATTCTAGTTCAATTCAATGAATAAGTATACTAGATGAACTAGTTCAGTGGTTCATAAGGTACGATTTTCTGTATATGTACATATATACAATAAAGTGAGCTCTTGTGTGTGTTCTCTGTTCGTCATTGAACATAATAAATAGGTGAAGAATCAGCTACCTCAATGGTTCATGAGGAACGATTTTCCATTGTCAATAATACAAATAATTCAATTCAGAAAAGTTCCTTAAAATTGAACTAGTTCATTTGTCTGCGCTCTGCTATAATTGAGACTAATATAGAGGTAAAGTAGCACCAATTAAATGAAAGAAAACAAATGGAGAAAAACTTGCTAAACAATTATCAGATGGAACCAAGTGAGCTCTCGTGTGTGGTCTGTGCTTATCATTTGAACTACTTGTAATCTGTTTGGGACTACCTGAACTTCTTCCAGATAATCATTAGCATAAACAAGCAGAAGAAACGAAAATGAGTTGGCAATTGCTGGCAGGGGTCTCTAGATGGTTCATTAACTCGATTTTGTTTTTGGTCAAACCGCAAATAAACCCAACAAAATGTAGAATCATAACAACAACACAAATGGCGGTGAAAGAAATAATGAGAGGGAGACAGTGAGCGAGAGAGAGAGGGAGAGAGAGGGAGGAGCAAGAACAATCACGAGCTAAAGAACATATCTCAGACATGGTCATGGCTCATTTCTGTTTGTCTTTTTACCTTTTTTGCCCGTTGCGGCTTCGCCTTAATAACTGAAACTGAATCAGAATCTGCGGCCTGGCGACACGACTTGCTTGTGTTAGACTCACATACATATACATACATGTACAGATTCAGCTGCACATGCATATACAGATACAGATAGAGATACAGCTACGGCTGCAGATGCAGATGCTGATAAACTCGAAAATAGTTTCGAGGAATTCCCTAAACTCGGTCGCGCATGTTTATTTATACAAAATACGTAGTCGGGCATCTACGATTCACTGGCTCTCTGTCCATCTCTGTCGCTCACCCTCGCTCCTTCTCTCTGTCTCTGTCGCAGTGGAAATCCGGGCGCATTGAGTGCATCTAGATAAATTTACATGTTAAGTGCATGAGTCTGTTTCCATAAATTTGTCGATTGCTGCACGTGATGCGAATGGCTCGCTGCCGATATGAACTAGTTCAATGTGGATTGCGGTCTTGCGAATCGCACCACCTTTTCCTTCTCAATTTAAGGTTGGCTTATCAAGGTACTTGCTTGTTAATATGGTATATTGACAGAGGAATGAGGTTTTCGCAGAACTGAAAACCATCAAACCAATTACAGTTTTTCAGCGTATTTTACGTGTTGATTATGAGTTCGTGAATCAAATAGAAAATTGTTTCCTTACAACGAACGAAAAGCCACAAAAGAAAATGATGTACTTTGGAGAGTCTCTCAATAACTCAAAGAATTTACTTTAATGGAGTTCAACTCCGGAAAATATATGCCTGTAGAGGTCAAAGCCTTTAATTTTATATGTTGGATTGAATTTTTAAGAATTATTGCTTAATTTTGACTTTTTTCTAGCTAATTAATTACAGTCATCTTTCATCTCACTTCATTACTGCTCTTTATAGTTAACTCTTCATGTTATAGAAGATATTTCTCTTCCCGATAACTAAAATCTGGTTTCTCTTTATTAAGCTGGAGATTAACAATTATTTGCTCATAAAATATATATATTTTAGGTTTAGGTAAACAGTTCAGTTTTAGTTCACTGACTGACTGAAATTTCGTAGTCGACTCGGGAGACTATTATATTCAAATTACTTATTTTGTTCTATAATACGTAATGTATATTATTATCAATGCATTTCGAATAGTCTCACACGTATAGCTCTCATTGAAGAGAGAAAGCCAATCTCTCCTATCTTACTTATGAAACCCCTTAGCATTAGCTCTCGTCATATATACATATATAGAGTGACTTGAAACTGAACTCGATTCAAACTTCAGCAATCTCATCATCTGTAATTGTGCAATTTCTTGTGGAGCCTAGGCCAAAGTCGAGCTTTTCTAGGTCAGATAGTGGGGGGACTGACCGAACTGTTACTGCATCGAAGGCTTATAGACTATGCTCTAGATATATTTTAAATATATTTTAAATATTATTTATGTTGTTTTTCATTCATAATAAAGTTAACTTGGGATTCTTTTGTTCACATATTCAAATATTATATCGCTGCACTCTGCAAGTGCTTTCTATATTATGTACATCCCTTACATTGTCTGATATGGTACAACTATCTGATATCAACAGCTTTGTTCGTAATGCTGATACTAATCGACTCTGTCTCTGCTGCTCTCATCTTGCAGGCGTCTCGGCTGAGGTGTACTATGTGCGCGAGGGCCACATCAACAACTATGCGCTGAATTTCATTGTGCCGGTGCCGGCGAATGTGCGGGACGTGAGCTTCACGTGGCAGTCGCTGGCGGGGCGGCCGCTGCCGTACAGCCTGAACGTGGTTAGCTCCGACCAGGAGGTGCTGCCGCGGCCGGCGCTGAATGTGTCGCACATTGGCGAGATTCCGACGCACATTCAGACGTGGGCGGTGGCGCTGAGGTGCAGCGGAGTGCGCGCGGCGGAGGTGGACATCACCATCAGCATGGAGGTGATGCTGAATCGTGCTCTGAATAATGTCACCCACTTGGTATTCCGGCGCAAGAAGATCTGTTTGCTCACTGACAGCGACGAGGAGCAGCTGCAGACGGCGGGCCACGATGTGGATGACCCACAGCTGTTGGAAACAGTTCTGCCGCCGCCCACGGGCCTCATCACCCTGGTGGTGGGCGTCACGGTGGCCATGAGCGCCGTTTGCATACTCCTCGTGATTGCGTACTGTGTGCGTGGTGCGGCGGCCAAGCGGCAGCACCATCAGCACGGTGGCCAGCCGATGCGCACCTCCAGCTTCCAGCGGCTGAACACGCAGCCGCCGTGCCAATCGTCTCTGGGCTCCGCCGCCTACATGACGCCCTCGCTCATCGGGCCGGCGCACGCCTCGTCCCTGCCCCGGAAGGTGGCGGTGTGCGTGGAGCAGCAGCAGCAGCCGGAGGAGCTGCATCGTCGCATCTCCGAGCTGACCGTGGAGCGCTGTCGCGTGCGACTCTCCAGCCTGCTGCAGGAGGGAACCTTCGGGCGCGTCTATCGCGGCACCTACAACGACAGCCAGGACGTGCTCGTCAAGACGGTGGCCCAGCATGCCAGCCAGATGCAGGTGCTGCTGCTGCTGCAGGAGGGCATGCTGCTCTATGGCGCTTCCCATCCCGGCATACTCTCCGTTCTGGGCGTCTCCATTGAGGATCACACGACGCCGTTTGTCCTCTATCCCGCCGTGAACAACACACGCAATCTAAAGCTCTTCCTGCTGGATCCAGCCTGCGCGCGCACCGTCACCACCATTCAGATTGTGATGATGGCCTCGCAGCTCTCAATGGCCCTGGACCACCTGCACAGCCATGGCGTGGTGCACAAGGACATCGCCGCACGGAACTGCGTGTAAGTAGAAACGAATCGCAGATCTCTCCTGATGAAGTGATCTTTACGTGTGTCTTTCTTGTGCCTCCTTCTCGTCCCTTCCCCCGCAGAATTGACGATCAGCTGCGCGTGAAACTGTCGGACAGCTCGCTGTCGCGCGATCTCTTCCCCTCGGACTACAATTGCCTGGGCGACAGCGAGAACCGCCCCATCAAGTGGATGTCGCTGGAGGCGCTGCAGCACAAGCAGTTCTCCGAGGCGAGCGACTCCTGGGCCTTCGGCGTACTCATGTGGGAGCTCTGCACATCGGCCAAGCAGCCCTACGCCGAGGTGGATCCCTTTGAAATGGAGCACTACCTGAAGGACGGCTATCGTCTGGCTCAGCCCTTCAATTGCCCCGATGAGCTGTAAGTAGACAACGTCAAAGACCTAGCATATTATTCAGCATATCTTATCTCTCTTTCCATATCTGTTTTTCCCTCTCTCTCTCTCTCTCTTTGCAGATTTACCATCATGGCCTACTGCTGGGCTCTGCTACCCGGCGAGCGTCCAACCTTTGCGCAGCTGCAGTCCTGCCTATCCGATTTCTATTCACAGATTACGCGCTATGTCTAGGAGGCCTAAGCGCGCACTTGTAAAGGGCGTGGCTAGCCCATAATGCAGCGCAGCGACGGTCCTCGAATTCCTCATACTCTTACCATAGTTAGCCGAAAGTCCAGTTAGTCTATGTAAACGTTGTTATATTGCCAAATCTTATGTTTAGAGTCTCATGCTCGATTTTTGTATATAGTCTATATAGTACTCGATTTACGTTCTAAGTTCTTGATTAGTTCATCCACGAAAGACTCAAACACACACACATACACATACATAATCAGAGATATGCGACTTACATATAGAGATTGTCCAGGCTTTTCTGCAATCTCCGAGCATTTACTTAAGATAAATGTAGCAAAAGAACCTTGAACCGAAATCAAATATAGTGATATTTATCTATACAATGATGTATGCTAGATCGATAAGTTTTAAAGTATATACATATGACTACGATAATGTAAAACACATATTTATAAAACACTGCACAATAAAATCTTGAGAAAATCAATATACAAAGATTTTTGGAAAATTTAACATTTACGTGGGGCAAAAGTAAAAATTGAATACGAATACGAATACAAATACAAATAAATAAATAAAGAGCTAAAACCATAATTCCAAAAATTTTAAACAAAGCGAGTTTTACTAAATCGGCTTAGCAATAAACTGGGTATTATGCCCGATAAGCCCATTAACGCTGAGTCATCTGCTTTCCATATTCCAGCGAAAAACTGTGAAAATTTATGGCCTGACTTGGAAATTGGGCACAGGATAAGGCGGAACTCCAGCCCAAATACCACGAGAATCGAGCTGAGAAAAATACAATGAAAAAATAGAGAAGAGAGAGAGAAAGAGAGAGGGAGAGAGAGATAGAGTGAGGGAGAGGGAGAGCGGGAGAACGTTTCGGTCACACAAATTAGCCATAAATTTTAATTTTACATGACAATGTTTTTGGGATAAGAGGATAAAGGCTGGCTCCGAAAGTGTTGGGTGGTAGCGCCTACGCCAGGCCGAGAGAGACAAATCAATTTCGACTAGCGTCGCAGCGTGCCCTTGGCCGCACACACAGCCAGGATAATGGCATGTGTGGCAGGCCAAGATGAGAGCGTATCCTTATGTATGTACGTATATCTTATGTGAAAACTGCGAAAAGTGCGCTAAGTAGGTGTGCGTGTGTGTGTGTGTGTGGGTGACTCGACAACACATGTCCGTCCGAGCATGTGTCCTGTGTCCTTTTGTGTCCTTGTGTGTGTGGCCTTACATTTTAACAGCCATTGCCAGAGCCATATCGTAAATATTTTGACAGAATCGCTTTTGCCATTGCCTTTCGTGTTGGCTATTGTGTTGCCTCAGCCTCAGCCTCATGGTCCCCTGCCCTCCTGCAGTCATCTCGAGCTGTTGCTGTTGCTGTTGCTATTGTTGTTGCTGTTGCTTGTGGCAGGAGCAGCACCTGCCGCCGTCTCAGTTGCCTTGCGGTAATCCTTGTGTTTGTGACTTGACCTGCTTCGTTTGCCATGGCATTTGGCTATAGCCGTAAGCGGCTTTAAAGTTACGTTTACGTTTACGTTTACTTTTAGCATTGCCCGTTGCCTGTTGCTCGGGAGCTGGCCTCGAGCAGCCCACTGGCAGCCATGTGATATACGAGCCATTACGGCCAGGACAACAGCCATTGTAAACAGTTTGCTTAAGCACATAGTTTGTTTATACTTATTACTTGATAATGCCCGCAGATATATGGCCAGGGCTCTTCGTCCTTATGTGGCAACAAATCCGACAGCTGCACTCATTCGCATCTAGTCTAACTACATATTGTACTTGTGTGAGTATATATGCGTGCATTGCTTTCTTGACTAGCCAAGTTCTCGGCTTATTCGCAGCACATTTCCTAAACATGCTCGATAAACAGTTCAATCGCAGCAGAGAAACGCAAAATACTGTCTTCTATATCCGGCCGTCTGATGCCTGGCGCCCAGAGAACTTTCTGCGCAATTTCCATGGAACGAGCGGGGCCGGGCTGAGCAGAGTTTGTTTAGCAGGGGCTCCATTTCCATCTCCATCTCCATCGCCTTCTCCATTTCCATTCCATTTCCATTTCCATTTCACGTAGCCATGCGATTTCCACGTACTCCGCCTACTTCTCAAGTGGCAGCCGGTTGAACGCGCCCCCAATGGGCGCGCCCTCCTCCCAGGGGCCCGGGGCACTTGCAGTGCGCCTCGGTGATAATTTGAAAAGTTTATATGCCGCCTGCCGACTGGCTGCACGAGGCCGCCGGCGGCTGCTGTAGATGGAGCTGCTGCACCATTCTAATGACAACTTAAATAAACAAGGGCACAATGGAGCGCGCCCCACCTCGAAAGCGGAGCAGCTCAAGTTGTTTCCCAGCAACGAGGGCGGCGGCGCATTGTGTGGAAATATTTATTTTCTATAAATTATTTTTGATTATCGCGAGTCGAGTGAACTGAGCCAAAGCTGTTGCTGTTGCTGCTGCTGCTGCTGCTGCTGCTGCTGCTGCTGCTGTTGTTGTTGGCTCCGATTTAAGTAAATAGACTGCGCTGCAAGTAAGCCAAACAAAATGCATAATTTCTGGCCAGCTGACCGACCCCGTCGATAAGGCCCCCACCCATCGACATCGACATCGACTTCGACTTCGAAGCTCTAAAATTTATGTACAACGCATCCGCTAATGGAATTTTAATGTTTCATTCGAAACAGTCGCGTACGATGCATAAATTTCGCTTGGCTCTAATCAATATTTGAATTGAGTTGAATTTTTATTTCTTTATTTATTTTACTTACTTTTTTGTTTAGCATAATAAAAGAAAATGTCTGCTGACTTTTGTGGAAAAGGTCTGGCTATTTGGCTCACTTGTCTGACCTGGCGCCTCAATTCCAGAGAAGTGAAAACAATTAATTCTGACGAACGAGTCAAGCCAAAGAAAAAGCGAGCAAACTGGGGAACATTTACCATGAAAACCCTTTACGATTTTATAGGCAGCAGGAGCTAATATATTGCATTCATATATAGATGCGCAAGAGAGTAAACAAATGTAATTAGATTTACAGTCTATGTTTGAATTTGACTTTGTTGCATCAACATATGTACATAATACTTTATATATATATATGTATATACATATTTATATAGCTCAAAGGTTAAATATATACAAATTTAAGAGTAGAGCAACAATGTTTGCTCTTAAGAATAAAGTCTACGCTGAAAAAAGAAAATTTCATTAAAATAAAATTCAATTCTATGTTGGTTTTAAAGGTATTGGATCCTAATCCTAAACTAATTTTAATAAAATACTACTACTAACTAACTAACTAACAATGATATATGTATATACTATTACTTTATATAATAAAGTCATCTTAATATTATAATATCTTAATATCTAAGACAATATCTAAATTTGTTGCTATTTTCAATTAAATATATGTTGCTTTCGTTCCTAAGGAAAAAAGAGTTGCTGCACGTAGACATTATTCGCCTACTGTAACTACATTACTTTACTAACTAAACTAAGTAAACTAAATTAAACTAGTATATTTAATAATATTATATGTTATATAATAATTTATATAAAAATATTAATAGATAAATATACCATTTAAGCATATATACGAGTATAATCTATATTATTGTTGATAAATAAATATATAATTTAAATATCTATTCCTATATAAATGATATATAGACTTGGCTTCCATCTGATGCAACTTGCATTTAATATTTGTGAATTTTTAGTAAACTTTTCGCACTTTATTAAATTAGCCAGCACTAAGAGATAATATTGAATTATAGTATTTAATTTACCTAATTTATGTTGACACCTAACGGTTTTATGGATACTAAATTCGATATACAGAGCAAGCTATTACTTAGTGCATTCTTTCCATACTGCTGGCAGCTGGGGTAAAAGCTGCAACTGAACCTGCGAACTTGGCCAAGTCTTGTCGTTTATTTGTTTTTCGTTGTCTGCCTTGGCAACGGCGCAGAGTTTGCTATTCACACAAATCCTTTAATGCCATTTATCATACAAGGTGCGCACATCTGAAATGCATGCAAAATATAACGCGTCCTGGCTGATCTCTGGCAAAACAACATTAAATTGAAACAAATTGAACATAAAAAGCATTCAAAATAAAGCAAACACCTCGATGAAGGCGAAGGCGAAGCCAACAACTCAAGGAGGGCCAGACCAGGAGGACCAGAGGCAGAAGCCGAGCAGAGCCAAAATCAGAAGCGAAACTAGGACGAGGAACGTGTGCGAGTGCGAGGTGCTGCCAAAGTAAATACAGGAGTCCAAAACACACACACGTACATATGTATATATATATATATAGGGATATATACTTGTACACAAGCTAGTGGCAAAACTTGTTCGGTGAGACGGTGCTCGGCTAGACGGGGGTACGACTTGTTGGTTGGATTACTTTGGTAGTTTGAAAATAGAACGCAAAATCAAGCAAAGGTACACAGCGCAGACCAAATGGATGACGAAGGCGGAGCGAGAGGAGCCGGCGCAGGAGTAGAGGGTTATTCGATAGACGAGACACTGACAGACTGGCAGGGAAGGAAACGGAAGTATTTTCTGTTGATACTGAACTCAATTTAGACGAAATCAAGTCAAACATGGCAGCAGCAGCGGCGCCCAGAGAGCGCGGCGGGTGCTCCCAAGGAGTAGCGCAAAATGCTGTACTAAATCATGTGGGAGCCAAAGGTAAATGCTGGAGCTGGGTGCCAATGCTATGCATTTGGCGTGTGTCCAAAAGAATGCTCAAGACGATGTCGAAGCGCTGCCACACACCACCTACCAAGTGCCTGGGCTTGACAAAAAAAAAAAAAAAAAAAGGAGAGAGAAAAAAAATGAAAATAGAAGAAAAGAACTTGAGGCTTGATTGATGTTTGTGCTTCTAGTTGTTGTTTGCGGACAGGACAGGAGCAATACGAACACCGAACTCGAGGCATTCAATTTTCGATTAAAGTCTTGCTCGCTGGCAACAAATTGGTTTGCCCATTTGGTTCCATTGGCCGCACTAATCAGTCGCATGTACAAATATTTATGCCCAGCCTCCAGTTCGGACACCGACTAGTTCCGAGTACGGGTGTCAAGCATAGACAATAAAACCAGGCAGAGCCAGGAAAGTGAAAGTCAGCGCAAAGGATAAGCAAAGAATAGTGCAAGACTAGCAAATAGGATGTTGTTATGTTTCCATTATCTAGTTGTATACCCCGTCAAAAGTGTATTCAATTGGGTATGCCCAGCAAGATTCGGGAATATTCTACCGTCTTCATAGAGAAGGACTTCAGACTTATTCGAGAGTGATTAGAGAGATTAATGATGTTATGTATCGACACCATCGAGCGTATAATACAAGAAATAATCATACTAAGAGTACCGAAATCCCAAAGATATTAAAAGAAGATATATCTAGGCAATATGTTTTTCGAATATTAATTCAAGCATCACCAAAAAACTAGATTACTTTTTATAACAGGGTATACTTAAGTCGTGCAGTATTCCCCTGCAGTCCTTTCACAAATCTTCCTTTCTCTACTCATTTACCCGTATTACAAGAACCACCTTATGTTCCTTTCATTTCATGTCCATTCAGCTGCAGGGTATGTTGAAGTTGATCAAGATTCTTTTGTGGTCTCTGCAGTGTTCTCAATTTCTTGTCGGCTTTGCTTGTGCGAGGCACATTTAATGGGTTTAGCGAAATCGTCTTTTTTCGTGGGTTTCTCTTTTTATTTAGCCTCGAACAAAACGTTTTCATTTCGTGGGGGGCTTCCATTTCGATGACCAGACAATGGGATCGGTACGGCGAAGCCTCTGACACCGACACCCGGGCGCAGAGCCCAATGCAGACAGCGGCTCAGCATGTGGTGCAAGGATTTGTGTCCTTTTGTTAGGTTATCTCTCTCTCTCTCTCGCTCTGTTTCTCTTCTGCTCTGTCTCTTTCTGTGTGGGTTGTCCGCACTTTCACTGGACGCTCTATTTACAGTTTAGGCCAGCGAGTAGCGCAGGATTTGCTGGGAATTGTGTTTGGTAAACATTTTCGACTCTGTTGTTTTTAATAAGAAAATTGGCCAAAGGCCACGAGCAACAGCAACAAAAACAAACCAAGCCAGCAGCTGAAGGAGTAGCAGCTCGAGAAGGAGTCGGGCCAAGTCCTGGCAGTTTGCTTTTAAATTTAAGACCCGCTTGGTTTCAGTTTTTATTTCATTCCACATATGTCCATGTGGGTGTGTGTGTGTGAGTGTGTGTACTTTTCTGGTGATTTATGTTTGTTTGTCCTGGGCTTGTCCATGGATTTGTGGGTCAAGCCGAGCGAGAACGAGCAAAGCGTTTACGAAAATTAGTTGGTCCGCAGATTGATAGAGTTTCAAGAGGATTGCCGATGAGAGTTGGGAAGCGTATGGAATTTTCGGGTGCTTGCTGAATAAATAAACCAGAAACCAAACAAACCAATGTACAAACAACAAAAATATCTAGACGACATTTGCATTACAGATCTAAACTCGACTAATAAACTGCGATAAAATCTGTTTCGGCTTTCTGTTTTCCCATTATTATTTTGGATAACTAATTCCCAAATCAAATGCAAATATGCATCGAATATTTCCATCAGAAAATGTAAATCTAAATAAAATAAAATACGAAAATATGAAAATACATCGGAAAAATATGCTCACTGAGAAAGCAAACACCGTGAAACAAAAACATCAAAAGCCAGACAGTCAGACAGCCAGAGAGTCAGGGAGTAAGGGAGTCAGGCTGGCAGATAAAAATCAGATTCGGAATAATCACTGGGGAGCTGGTCCATCCATTTGAGGGGAAGCGGCTGCTGCATGTGGTTAGGGAGTCGGCTTATCGGCCTGGCATCGCTGGCACAGAAGGGTTCCCAAACAGGCAGGAGAAGAAGATGCTGCTGCTGCTGCTGATGAAGCATCAGATGTTGATGATGATGAGGATGATGATAAGGCTGGAGGCTCGACTTTTGGGGCGTAATCAATTAGGCGGCTCCAAAGGTAAGCACGCGGACTCCATGCTGACAGGCCGAGAGAGAGGCTCAGGGCTCAGGGCTCAGGGCTCCGGGCGCAGATGCGTGGAGGGCCTGCTAAGCGTTATCGATAATCGCTCGCTGATTAATGTCGATTATTATTTCGGATTTTGGGGAATGGAATGCTGCTTGGCAGTGAAAACTTTCATTTGTTTACGGCTGCCCATTTGATAAATGATGCAATTATGGAAAAGCGTTTACCCCTTCTGACAGCCACGGGAGCGGCTCGTGCGTTAATATGGAAAGTCATTAACCAGGGTTGTCGCTTAATGATAGTCTATTGGCATTAAAAGCGTAAGCCCTGTTCGCTCGAGTGCACTCGAACAGTAGCCCAAAAGATGATAAATGCGAATTTAAAATCTAGATTCGATGCGAGCAGGACTCAAGCAGCTCTTATCCATCTAAAGCAGCCGTCACGTCACTTCACTCTCCAGCAGCAGCAGCAGCAGCAGTAGCAGGAGCTCAACAACATAATAGCCAAAGCTGCGCCGAGCCACTGGTGGGTGAAATAGCCAACTAAGTATGTACTAACTATATATACTATATATATTATACAGCTGTCAGCCATCAACGGGCAAAGTGTTGACAAAAGCTGCCGACAACATCAGACGTCAGCAGCTGCGGTTCAGCTCCAGATGCACAGGCAGCCCCCTGCCAGCCGCCTCCTGCTAGCAGCCAACGGATGACTTAGACAGGTCTCTCATCCTACCTAGTGTCCGTTCATCGTGCAAGCAACAAATCCAAGGTATTTGCAACGGAAATAAACTGCGCACAGTGCACAAACTTTTGAGTTTTTATGGCAGCGCGGAAAATTGTCTGTGCGCGAAAGGGGGGCAAGTGGGGCTTGCGTTTGGGGTCGGGTATAACAAGAAGTTTACTAAACATTTCGAAAAAAAAGAAAAATGGAAAAATAAAGAAAATGTAGTTGAAAAGATATACTCTTAGGCGAAGAGAAACTGTAAAAATTGGTAGCAGTGCCGCCAAGTGAAATAAAATAAATAGAAAAAACTACTATTCTAACGAGAAACGAGAGAGTGTGTGAGAGAGAGAGAGAGAGAGAAAGATGAAACGATGAAACAAAATGCAGTTGAAATAATCTTGGTCGCCCCCTGAGCTGCCAGCTCAGCATTCAACTTTACGCAGTTGCTTTTATGGCCGCAAACTTTTTTTCTTTGCTCGAGCGCTCGCATCTGTGACTTCTACTGTGTGTGGGCGGTGGCAGTGTGGGCGTGGCACTTGGCTTATTTAGCATAAACTTGGCTCTGCAGCTGCAACAGCAACAGCAACAGCAACGACAACGACAACGATAACTGCGGCCAAGGAGCGCCAAACATAGCCAACTAATTCCAAATGCAAACTTGGCCGCCTCCTGCCGAAAAGCCATTGGAAATTGTGCAGCTAGAAGACGCACATCGAGCTTCGAGCATCCAGCAGGAGCAGCTCTCAAGAGAGCTAACTGAATTTTATGCCAAAATAATCATTGACACTCGTGTGGCCTATTGATTAGCATTTCCAGCTGCACGTACATATCCCCACATATACATACACACACACACATCTATGCTGAGCCATCGATAGCTATAGGTCTGCTTATGCTAATGCTGCAGGTGCAACACATTTTGGCATTTGCATGCAAATTAGCTTGCACACGCGGCGGCACATGCCCCCGTCCCCGACCCCCACAGCCCCCAGCGAATAGTTGCATATCAGACAATGTTTGTCGCCCTCACACAGAGCCCGAGGAAGAGGCCCACACGCATACGTGTTGGCCTATCGAAACATGATTTGAAGGCAGATTGCAGATTATATAAAATGCCAGTCAAGTGTTGCACACAATCAATTACATATGTTAATGATATATGCTACATAAGATATATATGCAATATATGTGGAATGTAGAGTATAGAGAAATATAAGACAGAACATCTTCAGTATTCCATATCTCGTACAGATTCACATATATTGATCATACAATGAAAGCACTAACACAGATAGCTCATCTAAATATGAGTGTGAAAACTTTCACAATTTGATTTATTTATTTTTATTTATTTAATTTAAATACATTGACAAAGCGGGTGTCGACAAAAATTTATTGTTTTTATTTGTTGGAATTTGAATATTTAATTTACCAGGTTTTTTATACTTCTTCTCTAAGACTACCGTTATACAATATTATTTATTATATATTTTTAATATCATTGTCAATTTTAATCTTCGAGAGGCTTTAAATTTATTTTTGAAATGAAACTCAAATATAAATAAAGTAGCTGAAGATCTAACTTTCCAGTAATATAAACTTTAACATTAATATTTAAATAGCTAGAAATAATTATATACAGAGAAAATGGGTTTCAGTAATATTTTATTTTATTTCAAAGGACAATTACCTGAATGGACAATCAAATATAATAAGTGATATTATTTTATACATTATACAATTAGACCATAATGGGAATTTCAAAAATTTAATTTGAATGAATTTGTCTACTTAATAAAAATGAATTTATTTTATTATTATTATTTTTTTTAACATCATGAAGTGTACAATCTATACCCTTGACACTTTTCATATATATTATTTTCACTTATTCATTTTGTTTTTTTTTTTTTCAGCTTTTAAAACAAATAGAAGATAGTCCAAGTGCCTAAATAAAGCCATTGCACGTGGAAAAGTTTTATACGTATTTTGTGCAATTAGTCTAACCTGCTCTTAGCTCTCTCTACTTGCTGATCTATTTAACTATGCCAAACTCTAACTACAAATACCAGAATGAAATTAATTTTAGCACTAAACGAAGATTTCTCTGCACTTTCTTTTGTGTTTTGATTTAAGTAACATATTTTATATCCGCAATAGCAGAGCCTTAGAGAGTAGAATTTATTGTAAGTCACGCTCGCATCACGCGTCCATCTCGAATGAAAGTTTTCCAGGCCAGGCAGCTCTGCTTGGCTGCCCACGTAGCTTTATTTGCATTGAAAAGCATTTGGAGCTGGCTGGAGCTGAAACTATGCACGTGATATTCTTTTGGGCCCCTTTGTAGGCCTCGCCTTGCAATGGTTTTTTAATCAATTTCTGTCAGCTGGCTGTCAGAGCAAATCAACTGCAACTGCAACTGCAACTGTAACTGCAGCTAGAGTACAAATTATGCGCATAGATTTGAGAGATTTGCAAGCTGAGAGTCCCCAGCGACACTGTCCGGCATATAGAATGCAAGCACGTTATTTTTGAACTACACTATGCAGCATGAACTTGGCCAGCTGCTGATTTTTAATTATGATAAGTCGCAAGTGTATGGCCAACATTTCATGGCCCATTGATGAACAAGCAACCGGCGCAGCCGAGCGACAGAGCGTTTCCGCCAATGCGATACAAATCTAAAGCAAATTGTTGTCAAAGCGGAAAATGTTTTTCCGTATTTGTCTGGCAGCGCACTGCAGACCATTTGATGACTCGACAGCTGAACACTTGCCCTGACTGCCGCCTGATGCCACTGACCCAATGAGTTACTTTCGGGTTTGTTCAACTCGAGCTGCAAAGTCTGCGAAAGCAAGAAAATATGAGTTTCCTGTGAGTTTCATTGAAAACGTTTGTGTTTTGCATTGGTTCGGGTAAATTCTATGATTTATTGCAATGCTTACAAATCAATATTTGTCCAACTCCGACTAATATATGAATATTAAAATATAATACGCATATTATCTTAAATACATACATACATACGACTTACAGCTCAGTCAGATTAAATATATATTTATTGCAATTGTCAATTTTAATATCAATTGAGGCAGATGAGCTTTCCCTTTACAGTCTTCAATCTTCATATTCCAAATACGTATTGATTTACTTACTGGGGATTGTAAGTAAGATAGTTGAAAAGAAGCAAAGAAGCAGTTTGTTCAATGAGAACTACTTATATGATTTGATGACATTTTTACTTATTTAAACCATATATCTTTATTATATACGTATTTAGAGACGCTATATCTGCATAGGGTAAGAGCCAGTTGTGAACGAACGAGAATTCCCCACTGTGTGTTATAATTCAGTCTGGTTTTAGCTTGTTCAGGTAGAACATCGAATTGGCGTCTTCAATATCATTCCGAAAGATTAAGCTATGAAGCAACGATCGGCATTGATGAAGAATCTCTCAATACACTTTCAATATTTAAAGGTTTTGTACAACAATATTCGTATGATATATTTAAGATTGGCGAAGAGACGGCTAGCATCAAGCTAAAATCATTAAGAGACTTTTCTACAAACGCAGGTGATGTACTGATGTATGATATCGAAATACTTAATGAGGTTCACGGTGGTAATATCAATGATCAATGTGCCAAAAGGTTAGCTTTGCTTGTATTTCGGAAATCAAACTAAACGGAAATCATGCCATAGCAAAGCCCGGGTAATCTGTTATTTCCACTTACTGAAAGTTGTGCAAATAAACTGCACTTCATGAATTTTTAATAATATAATATAATATAATATAATATGCAAATATTATTATATATATTATTATTATTATATTAATAATGTATTTATGAATTATTTCTGGGGGACATTCCATTAAAAGTGAAAGGCAAAAGAATCCGATAAATATGATGTAAAGAAACCTATCAAAAGAAGAGTTCAATATTAAAATTTTGTCGATCTTATGGAAGGCGAAAAAACTTGATTGATGATAGAGAAATTCTCGCTCTGCCTTTGCTTAAAGCCTCCTCTTCGTTAACTTACCAGACGAATAGCCTGTTACTCTGACTGTTATTAATATTGGTATATATATAAAAAATCGTCTTCATTAATTATCTAGGCGGAACGTTCGCTGTTAGTTAACAGCTGTATTTTATGTTAGGTTGCTGTAATTAACATAACTCATTCTGAGGTCATTTCTATTAGCTCGCTGTGATTAGTTCTTAAGCATAGTTCGGGCTGAGGTGAAGCTTTGGCCAACTTCATTTGGCTCACTGTGGATCTGTCTTGTTTGCCATTTCATTGTGTGGGCTACGCCGACTCGAGCGGAAGGCTCCGCCCTCTGCTAATCTGTGATGCTGCAGCTTCGCCCATCGACTCACCAGGGCTGTCATGCGGCATGCTGTGCGTGCATGACGCATTGCCTCGTTGCCATAATGGCCACAATGGCTCAGGCGATCGTGTTTGGGAGGCATCAGCATCATCATTTTCCAGTCAAGGCAGTTGCCCGGTCTGGGCTGGAGCCACATTTGTATTGCGTATCGCGTTTCTTATGCAAATAATTTCTGTGGAGATTGTGAGACGAGAAATCTGTTGCTCCCTCTCCCCTCTCTCTTTCCCTCTTTTTGACTGACTCAAGTTTTCGAGAAATATAATTTTGTGTCTTTTTCACTTTTGTGTAATTTAATAACCAAGCAAGTCGTATTTCGCCTCCTGCTGCTAACCCCGAGGCTCCGTTTGAGAGGCAGGAGATGCAGCTGGAACTGTTCGGGAGTGGGAGGGCGAGTGCGAGTGGGCGTGGCAGATAGCTTGGCGTGGGCCGTTGTTGTTGTCGCTGTTGCTCTGTGGCTTTTAAAGCACTTGTGCAATAAATTAAAAAGGCGATTTCGTGTCGCCGTTGTTGCTGTTGTTGCTGCCGTTGTTGCTGTTATTGCTGTTGCAGCAGCAGCTGGCGGTGAAGCAGCAAGTGGTGGCAGACATGCAGATTTTTGACATACTTGTTTGCATTTTGCTGCCGTGGCGGCTGCTGCTGCTGCATCAGCATCAACTTGTCGCACCAGCACCGACAACAACAACAACAATCAGAAGAACCAACTTATTGTTGTTGCTGCCGGCGTTTGAAATGTGCTACGTCATATCTGTTGTGCTGCCCGTGCACAGTGAGAAAATACTACACACATGCTCGCCTCACATTTGATTGTCTTACAAATTGCATATCTACGAGGGTAAGAGAAACTCAACGGAGAACAGCTTCACATTGAACTAGTTAGCTGCGCTCAGTAAATGAAATGATTAATGATTCAATCTTGAATCTGTTGCTTTTTGAACAACTAATTCGATTTAGGGACTACATAAATGAATAGGTGAAATGAAAGTAGATTATGAAACAACATTGTGTAGATCATCCATTTCATTTAGCTAAGCAGCAGATCTGGGTTTGCAATTAATCAAATATTAGAGATTGAACTGAAAGTGGTTAAAGCACAACCTAAAGCTTGAATAGAGCTGCTACGGATAGATATGATAGTATACGATTTTATTATTATATTATTATCTAGAGTAAGCGACTCCCAACAGAGTGAAACATTTACTTCAAACTTTGAAATAATCCATAGTTAAAGATCGAAGTGAAAAGTCTTTAAAGCAACACCTAGAGTATGGATGAAGCTGCTATTACATAGCTCTTATATTGCGGATTTGTAAGTCGTTTCAAATTTCATACCCCGAGAGTCATCCGCATCCCAGCAGAGCAACAAAAACAAACACAAAAAACCAACAATGGAACTAGTTGGCCAGATAAAGTGCACTGATTAAATATATTGATTAATGACTGCATATGAAATCTTCAAGCTTTATAACAACTAATTCGATTATGGGCATAGCTCGCTGAAAAATTGAAACTGAAAGAAAAATGGACAGAGAAACAAGCTTTTGTAAGCGATGAAAATAATGAAAATAAAACAAAATCTAAGTGCGAACTAAAAATAATTAATCCAAACCCCAATACTGTAATGAAGCTGCTGTCGTAATATATAAAACTATATTCTATTATTTTTTATAGAAATAATTAAGAAATAGGAAATATATTTTGAGTTAATCAAAAAAACAAATTGTTAATTATGAAAATTAGTTTAAATAATAAAAACTAAAAAGAGTTATTACTCATAAATTTTAATATACAAATTATGTTTTATTTTCAATTTTATAAATGGAAAATAAAAATGTTGATTTGATGATTCATAAGTAATAATTATTTTTAATTTTTATCACATAGATTCAAGTAACTAAAAACAAATCTAAAATAAATTGCAGATAAAATTTTCTATTGTTTTTAATTTGCCGTAAAAAATTATGTGTCTCCTTTCCTTTTTTTATGATTTAATTTTTTCTAAATTCTCAATTCTTATTTTTTATTATTAGTTCATTCATCATATATGAGTTCATTTTATTTGCAGTGTATTAAAGAAGTGCCTCGCGCAAGCCGTGCTGGCTAAGCTGTCTCTGAGGCTGGACAGGGCTGGGCTCGGGCTCGGGCTGAGGCTGGGGCTGGGGCTGGGGCGCGGGATCGGTGTGCGCGTTGCTGTGGCTCTTCGGCTGGGTGTCGCTGTCAGCTCATGTCCCCAAACGAGATGTTTAACATACCCGTAGAAAATTGTTTCTCAGCTGCTGCGTCAGGATTTGTGTCCAGCCACAGAGGCAGTGCTTATGCCCCATGGCCATGGCTATTTAGTGAATGTTGTTGCTGCTGCCATGCTACGATGTGACCCACTTTTCAGTTTTCTATCACGGCAAGCGAACTCACTGACGAGGCTTTAAGCTGGCCCCCTAATGGGCTCAGGCTGGAAGTGGCCAGCCGAGTGCTGCAGCTCCCCAGTGCATTGGCACCTGTGCGCTGTCCAAGCACTAAACTGGTCGCCTCTCGACCAACAACTGGCTGCATTTACTCGGCCCCAACGAAAGCCAAACAACTTGGCTCAAGTCACAGCAGGCTGCCGTTGGCTTTACAAATTGTCTCGACCAACAGCAGCAGCAGGAGCAGCGGCAGCAGAGAAATGCAAAATTATGACAACTGCATTTGCAGTAGGCCAAACGCCAACGTAATGCAGCAAAGCCTCTTGCCTCGGCTGCCTCCTGCCTGGCAGGAGGTCCTGTTCGCTGGTGTTCTCTTCTGTTCTGTTCAGTTCTGTTGCCTGCCTGTTGCCTGCCCCGTTTTGCAAGTGTCAAAGTTAACTTGAAATTATTGTTGGCTAACTTTTGTGGCGCTTAGGCTCCACCCGGACCCAGCTTCGGCAACATCCCAGAATTTATTGTTTGCGCTGTGGACGTACACTGGGCAGGGCTCCAGCCTCTGCCACAGCCATAGCTTCAGTCTCAATCTCTGCCGCTGCCTCCTGCTC
Organism: Drosophila mayaguana; assembly: GCA_037075325.1. NCBI lineage: Eukaryota > Metazoa > Arthropoda > Insecta > Diptera > Drosophilidae > Drosophila > Drosophila mayaguana. The sequence goes on along the minus strand of JBAMCG010000121.1, from coordinate 4,714,315 downwards.
CCCTTTCGCCTCGAGTTCAGCTTAATCAACTGCAATTGGTGCAATTTTGTGGCCAGCATTTTTGCATTCTCATTCAGCTGGTCGCTCTTGCATATATAAACACGGATTTTTTGTTGTTCTCCATAGTTTCTCGTTGCATTGTTTTGCCTTCAATTTCAAGCCTGACTGCAGTTGCATTAAAACTTTTGATTGCCACTGCGGTCTGCATGGGAACATGGCCAAGATTAGAGCAAAGGTCAACAGCAACAAGCCTCGCTCTGCTCCCCCCAAGCCAGATATCCTTTTGTGTTCGTGATTTTAACAAGAGCCAAATGTAATTCAAAATTTTGTTTTTTACTAATTCATAAATATTTAATTGAAAAATGTTGAAACACTCGAGCTCGTTCTTAGACATCTTGTCTTAGTTTCTTCAATTTCAATTAGTTAAGCAGCTATTTCGTTAGCCGAGTCGAACTATATCAATTGCCACGCTCACTTGACCGACGCTCGACCTCAATTAGACCTTATCTAATCAATTTTCCACACGCTTTGTTTTGACCTAATCACCTCTGCGGCTGCTCGGTCTCCACTACCTGAGCAGAGGTATAAATATTTAGAAATCTATCGTTGAAACAGCCTGTGACACTTTTCACTTGGTCCTCTCCTCTCCCTCGACCCAACTTGCAGCTAATTCCGAGAGCTAATCATTGACTGGGTTACGCCCATCCAAATATTTTATTTGTTATGCTTGTCGAAGGTCGTCCTCTAACGAATTCATGCTGGATTGTTCCTGGAAAGGCATTTTCGTATCTCTGGAAAGGAATTGAGTTGTGGTAATAATTTTAGGAAACTGACAGTTTATGAAATGTTAGTAACATTATGTTATCCTAACTCTTGGCGTGATGTAGATATGAAAAGAGTGAACTTCTAGAAAAATAATATAATTAAATTTGTTGTCAGACCTATTTCCATTTGAGTACCATTTAACATTGTTGAGCTTCGTTCAAGTCCAATAAATCTCAATCTTCGGCATGCCACAGCAGCTTTTGCTGAACAGCTACAGACACGGAATATGACATTAATGAAAATGCGAGAGTCGTTAAAGTCAAATGTTGAACAATAACGAAGATCGATATTTCGCACACGCATTGAGGATGCCAAGCTGCAGTTGACAACCACTAAAACCGCTGCATAAAACTCAACAAAGTTGCATGCCGCAGGCTGAGGCTGAGGCTGAGGCAGAGGCAGAGGCAGAAGCAGAGGCACATCAACTTCGCCTTCTACTTCGACTGCCAGTTCGACATCGAGTTGCAACTCAAGCGACGACTGATAATAATGACGCTGCATAAATTGCGTTTTAATGTCAACAAAGAGACAAATATTATAATATCCCAGCTCGCCTCGATTCGACTCGACACGAAGCCTGTTCCAGCTGCAGCCGCAGCTCCAGCTCAGCTGCAGACTCAGTCTCTGTCTCCATCTCAGTCTCAGCCCCAGCCCCCTGGCCAGATGTCAAAGTGCGAGCGCAAACGTGGAGAATTATTTGCGGCTGCCGAAAGATATTTCCTGTGGCAGCTTTTCATGCCACATGCAACTTGTTGTCGTTGTTACCGCCGCCGCAATCTAATGGAAATTTATGTTGAAAGCATGCTCCATCTTCGTTCATGCCATCAACTAAAAATCTACCACGTATCCAGCTACCCCAACACCCCCGACAGCCCCCAGACCCCAGCAACTGCAACTGCAACCGCTGAACCTAGTTGACCAGCCAGCAACAATTTGTAGGCATTTTCATATTGAACTGCCTCGAACGACGACCTTAGAAATTACACAGTGCAGCTCGCAACGACTTTTATTTAAAATCAATTTCAAAATAAATTTTGAGCTTTAAGCTAAACAAATGTAATTAAATATTATATCATATTATGAAAATTGATCCAATCGAGAAAAATATTAGATTTAGGATCTGTGTCACTTATACAAAAATCTATTTTCAATTTAAGCTCTTCAGTTGTGGAGTTTGTCGAGATCGTCGCTTCCGAAAGCTGAAGAACAGACTGAGCGCTTTTCATTCTATTTACCACCTATTTCATAACATGATGTAAAAACTGGGTCAATACATACATAATAACATATAATATTGGTATGGCTTAAAAGAAATATTAGATCTGCTTTCTTTGAACTTATTGAAGCTGACGCTTAAATGGAATTGTTTACAGAACATTCACTTAAAAATAATATAAATTTAAATTCTTTGAATTGGATCTAACCGACAGTAAGAGAAACTAATTTAGTTTAATGTTGGTAGGAGAAGAAAGTAAAGTTCATTTTGAATAATAAGAAGAGTTGGGTATTTCATATAACAAGAGCTTCAGCTTATTAGAAGAATAAGCATAAAAACATAATACATTTTTTAAAAGGTTCCGGATCTAAGTATAAAAGTTATTTACTTTTTTATTTCATTGACATTAATGTTTGCATAAATAGACTACAAAAACTCGGGAATTACATTCTGTAGATTAGATTAAATATTACTTGGCTTATGCAAATACTTATTGCACTTGTCTAACTGTATAGTGATACACATATACATTTCTAATTTCAGAATCTTAGAAATGTGGAATTTGTTGCTTAGTGTTATTGGTTGGCAATCGAAAGTCCGAGTCTCAGTTCAATAAGTGGGAGCAGCAGAGGGCGAGCAGAGCGGCTGGGTAGAGGTGAGCCATTGCTGGACTGTAATTTTGCAATTATTTGCTTGCCGTGGTCATAACTCATTGGGAACGTGGGTGCCATCTCTGCCCCGACAGCACCGCTGCTGTCTGTCTTTCACGTTTCCTATGCCTGAACTTTGACACAGATTTTGCATTGGCCTCCCAGTTGTTCGCCCATAAGGCTGATAATCGCATGCCAGGCAGAAATATGCTCCATGTTTGCGCCTTCGGGGGCGTCGACCCAGCCCTGCCCAGTGCAGGCCGTGAAAGTTTTTCGGCGGTGAGCTAAAATGGCTTTTGTCTTTGAAAGGTTTTCCGCTATTTGCAATTTGAATTGGAAATGGACCAGGGCCGGGGCAGGGGAAATGTTGGGTAGGGGCAGGAGTAGTCAAGAGTGGCGCATTGGTAGGCCTCTACCTGAGTCTGGCAACTGTTGCTCTCATGCTCTCGCATCTCGCATGGCTATCTGCCATGGCCCCTGTCCTTGTCTCCGTCCTGACAAGAGCACACACGATCTGGCTGCGCAGATAAGGATTATAAATCATTTTTATAATATTTTCCACACAAACGAAGACAATAAATCAACTACAAAATGTCACTTGGCGCCAGCCAGCACCGCCACACGAACCGAGGAGCGTTTTCCTTTTGTTTTTTAAACAGATTCTTACATATGCATGACGTTGTAGCCATCTAATAGATGATTAATGTAAGTGCTACGCGTTTCTGATAAACGCCTGAGCGTAATTTGCATAATTCGCGTCGCTTTGTTTAGGCCAATCACATAGGTAGATAGCCATCGACCTTGGCAGGGCTTTTCCCACGGCAAGCGGGAAATGGAATAACGCAAGGGCGGCTGAGAAAAGCAGAAAAGCAGCAGCAACTGTACCTTCTGCCTGTCGGCGAGGTGTTGAATAGTTTGTTATCGATAAACGCATCGATAGCTGCACAATTGGTGCACTGGCCATAAATCACAGCATACGCAGTCTGGCCTTATCAGCACCGGGTCTCAGCTGTTTGCACTCGTGAGCGCCCTACATGACGCGATAACACAGAACGATTTAAGAGACTACAAACCCGAGACAGCAAGCCCAAACATCAACAATGCGACGTTTGTTCGTAATCGCTGCCTTGAAATCTCCCGTAAATATTGCTTCATTACAGCTCGACTCGGATTCCAGGGAAGTTTTTGCCAGGCCTGGCCATAAAAAAGGTGCTGGGCCTGGGTTGCTGCTGCTGCTGCTGCTGCTGTTGCTGGCTTTTTAATTGATTGCTCTCTGCTCTCGTCCAGTGTGTCTCGCATTATCACAACAAGGCAATCGCACACACACACACACGCACACACTCACATGTCTACTCGATAAATAACAGCACACAGCGGGTCCAGTACGTGCACCGCCTGCTTAGGGCTCGGCCATAAAGGTCTGTAATGAACCCTTTCTTCGGGGCGTCTTGCCTAACCCGGTCCAGCGCGGCGATAAACATCGCCCAGAACTGTGCCCATCGTTAGTCTTGGTGCTTCATCTTCATTTTTGTGCACTTCTCCTCCTGGTCGGGGTCGGTCTTGGAGTCGGAGTCGGGGCTGGGGTCTTGTTTTGACTGCCGTTTGGCTGTGCCCTCGTTTCGGTCGGGCCTAACGAGCTGCTACCTGTGCCTTTATCTGGCTCAGCTATCGATTGAGCGATTCCAACTGGACCATCGACCATTAGGTTATTCAATGCTGTAATCTATGTGATATCTGCGGCTCACAGGATGCATGTAATTAAGTGTTTTTGTAATTTGTTTAGCGTCGTCGGGCAAGTTCATAGTTCAGGTCTGTTGCAACTGCGCCACAAATTGCTTGCGGCTTTGTCTGCCACCAAACTGTCGCTGCCTGCGGCTTAGTCAGCTGTCAACAGTTTATAGCTGAGCTCCAAATCCACGTTCTCATTCACATTCACATTCACATCCACATAGCCCAGACTATAGAACCGGGCCGCACCCAGCAGCACATGTGTCGTCATTCGCGTCGTCACTTGCATTATTTTGACAGTTCATTTGTCACTTCTTCTGATTTGACTGTGGTCGGGATCTGTAACTGTATGAGTGCTACTACGTCAGTACTATACGGGCCTGCACACATATGGCGACCACCATGGAACTCTACAATGGGAGAGCAGATGTGTTGAAAGCCGAACCCACACACAACTCAACTGACACTTGTGGATGAGGCCCAGCCAGCTTATGGCTTCCTGTGAGATCTTAATTAGGCTTTGTGTGTAAGACAAGTTTAACTAAATGCGATTTCATTACTCGAATCAGATACGAAGATAGTAAGTGTTAGTCTTACATCCATACAAAAGACTTCATCCTCTGGCCTGCGGGGAAACAAAAAGATCCATACAATGCCAGAACAAACCAATCCAAACTAATCGACAGCTGTAGCTAGGCTAAGCTAAGAATCGTTTACTGGACTTCTGCTAGCAGGGCGCATATTGGAAATGTGCGCTTAAAGTCTTTTCTGTGACTCAGTTTTCCAATTTATGAAGGGGTCTAAGATAGGAATAGCCAAACAATGTTTTGAATTCATAAAATAATAGATTGCAGAACTAAGAAAAAATCATTTTTATGTCGCTGAGATAAATAAAGATGTTTCTCCTTCTGACCTCCTCTGAAGCTATCCCTCATGAACCTTCAAGGTTGATCAATTTAACTAGTAACATCTGTATTGGAAACCTTTTCGGCAAGGTCATAGACCCTTAGCTAAGCATTTATGCTGTTGCATATTTGTAGTCTCTATGTAGTCCCTATTTTGACTTCAAGGACAATTGCAGCAGGACTCGGCATCTTATGTAGGTACTTTCGAAAGTAATCATGCTTAACAAATATTGATATTCGCCATAATAGTCTATATGTGCATTGGTGTCATATATCTATCGAGGGACAGATCTAGATAAATCTACATATTAGCATAGCTAGCTAGTTAGCTGGATTTTTAATATTAAATCGTTTACAATATTTGCATAACAATAAGAAAACAAATAATGCCTTTCGATCATTAATCAACCAAAATAAATTTCAAATTAATATTAACATCTATCTTATCAATTTACCTCAGCGCTTTCATCTCAGTTCATGTGAGTCCAAGGCATTTACCCATATTTAAATTTAGTTTGATATACATACATATTAATATTAATATATGCTTCTGAGGATGAGCTTATGCAGATGCTTGCATACAAATTTATTACCCCTTGGTATTTGTTTTCTCTCTTTTGTACCCTCGACAATGACCCCTTCAGATTTGTTAGCAAAATCACCTGCAGAGAGCGGACCGAGCGAGGGTTTAAATAATGCAGACGGCCAACAGGTAACTGGCATCGTTCCCCATAACTCCACCTCCTGCTGCCTCCTTCCTCCTCCTGCTGGCTGCCAGCTCGAAGGCTACCTGCTGCCCAATGCATCGAACTCGGTTTGAATGATGCATTTGCTTTGTTACTTGGGACTTTTTAACTTTGGCTTTCGCTTCAGCTTCAGGCTCAGCTTCAGCTTTGGCTTCAGCTTCATATGCATATGAAATATTGGAAACATGTCAGAGATAGCTTAAGTTATTGATGCTACCAACACTCAGCCAAGGCTCAACGTCTAAGTAATATATCCGAAAACTGAAGCAGCAATAATTAAAATCTGTCAAATAAATAAGAGAAATGGCAAACCTGAGTTTCAGAGCTTCTGCTACTGCACTTTCCCATTGCCTTTCCATTGAGTCACAACGAAATTAATTTGACAGCAGCATCCAAATTGGTCTGTCCTAAACAATTCTGTGGAAATATCAAGAAAAATAATTAAAAACTCATTCATTTTACACATATATTTCTACTCAATAACTAATTGAACATTTTTGACTTGGAGCTGATATTTAAGAGTTGATTTTTAATTTAAAAAATGAATATAAGGAATTTATTTTCTGGGTTTGGTGATTAGTAGAACGAGCTGTTAGAGATTCATAACTAATACTAATACTTCATGTTTGTTTAATATTTAATATAATTAATTTTTCCATTTTAAATTTATTATTAAAACAACAATTTTGTTACAATTGATAGACTTAAAGCAACTTTTGATGAATGCTTAATTTTATTTAATATCTGAATTAGGCGCAGATCGTCAGACTATTATGTTATCATTATAGATTATCTTCCTTAGGTTTATAGGTAAAGTAACTTGTTTACATCGATATACTAGGACAATTGAGAGTCTGGAAATTAAGAGGACAAGTTATTGTTATTACCAATTGTCCGACCTGACAGCAAATATGTTAAAGAATAAATGTATCCAATAAAGGCCTTTAAGAATATTTATAATTACAGTTTAAATTTGTATATCTCTAGGTCTTTCGAAATATGAGTGTTTTTATCTTAACTCTAAAGAGAAGCTTAAGAAAAGCCAAGACAATCTATTGCAATTTATCTATTCTACTGTAATTTATTATCAGAATATATCTTTGAATGAATAGTATTCTTCTATATTTTTTTGGCAACCATTTTCGATTGGCGATATATTGAATAAAATAAAAGTTATTAAAAAATTAAAAAAGTGTTTAAAGAATTTTTGGCATTAATATAAATATATATATATATATATATAAATATATATATATATAAATATATATAAATATATATATATATATATATATATATATATATATATATATATATATATATATATATATATATATATATAATCTTATAAATTATGTCATGCAATAGTATAGAATAAGCATTCACCTCTAGACCTCTTGGAGATTCGATATAAGAAGCATCAGGTATTTGGATATACAGCGTGTCGAATGCCTTAAGTAATGTCGAAAATGTCGTAACTGAAGATAATTAGATAACAATAGAGTTTTTAAATTGCCTATTGGACCGCAGAAAATACATAAATTGTCAGAGCCGAAAATCGATAAATCACTTATCGATTAGCCGAAAAGTTCATTTGGCTAAAGTTCTCGAGTGTGTCATGTGAGTTGCCAGAATCGGCCATAAAGTGCGCTGTTAGAGTCGAACTGAAGATCAAGCAGATCAAGTTCGTTTTATGGGGACAATAAACACAACATGTGATTTGAATTCAGACGGCGATCGATGCTATGGAAAATTATGTAAATGTGTGGGGCTAACAATGGGAAAACTGTAAACATGTCGCATAAATTTAATTAATTACAATTTCTTTATCCAATCGACCCAGATTGGGGCCCGTTGGCCCCAGACTGCGAGCTGGTCGGTAATCGCTTTATGGCCGCACAGCAGCCGCCTACAGATCTAGCCGAGATTAGACGACGACACATGGCCAAAGGCCGCAATCACTTGATCACAGTTCGGGGGTTGTCAGCCAATCGAAGAGAGCTATTCGATTTGGATTTTACAGCCAGCGGGGCCATTTCTTATTCAAATTTTTGATTTAGACTGGCTGCAGGGGGCGTGGAGGACGGGTCTGACCGCCTTTGGCAGCTCATTAAGAAAGTTGTTCCGCATTCATTTTTTATTGACGTTGTCGCACCGCCCCCCCTGCCCCAGCCGCTGATTATCTAAACTTTTCTCCGGCTTGTCTCCGCTGTTTATGGCCGGGCGTTTATTTTACCTAAATGTTTTGATAAGTTTTCGTTAAGCCCGCCTGTTGTTGGTCATGTTCTGCTTTGGTAGTTGAAAATTTACGATGACGTCGTTTGTCATTTGGTTTATGGCTTGTTTAGCTGAAGCCCAAGTTTAGCCGAACATCGCGATGTGGGTAAGAGTTTCTCTCTGAGACCTGGCGAGAGATCACTGACTTAATGATCATTCTCTTGGCATTTCTGCTTATCTCTGCCTTATTTAGCCAGCAGCCATAAAGGCTATCATATCATCAACTGATTCACAGCTACTACTTGTGGACACACTCGCACATACACACACACACACACACACACACACACACACACACACACACACACACACACACACACACACACACGCACGCACTTCACGCACTGCACACATAAACCATAATTTTTTTATAGCCGACTTCTACAACTGCCTGCCATATATTTACAATGAGCCATAATTTCAACATTAGGGCATCATAAAAACGTCATGATTATTTTAAAACTCATTTTCATTTTCATTTTCATTTTGTGTTTTTCAGACTTTTCATTCGTGTTCAGTTAAACTTTCATTGAAGGCATTGAAAGGGCAGCGAGAAAGAAAAATATTTTATTAACACTTCATTCCATTGAAGATCAATATTATTTTTAAACGTGGCCGGCAGGTCGGCTGTTGTGCAGTTCGGGAGCGCCGGCAACTTCCTCCTCCAACTGTGGGGTGGGCTGAGTTGGGGCTGCTGGCATATTTCACGCAACGAGACGGAAATTAATTTCAATTTCTTTGGGCATCCATATCCACATTTCCACATTCAGACTCCCACTCACACTCGCACTCACACTTACACTCACATTCGAATCTGCATCCACATTCACATTCACGTGCTTTAATTGTACAATAAAACCATCAGCGGCCTGTCGATGAGACGCAGGCCAGAGAACTATCTGCGGTAATTTGTTTATTTGAAATTATATTTGTTGAAGTTTTTATTCATTGCATTTACATCATAAAGTTTGCCGAGTTACGAGTAACTGCGTCGGTTTATAAACAAATAAATCGCTCCTCGAAACACCGGACTCCGAACCCTAAAATCCTCTTTGGATGCCTACCGGGGTGGGCCATTCAGTTGGAGAACAAATGCAGCAGCGCTCTCTGTTGGTGATTTGCGTAACTACCCAGAACTCTCTCACTCTCTCCCTCTCTCTCTTTTTCTCTATCTCTCTCTTTCTCCAGCTAGGTAATTACCGGTCATTAATAATATGCAGATGTGCCGCTTCTTGCCTCGAATTTCATTTTGTAGACTTTTTTTTCTGGTGATGTTGTGTTTATGTTTTTATGGGCAACATTTTCGAATACATAAGTATTTTCAAGTGGCAGTTAAAATTATATAAAAATGAAAGAATATTTGCCTGTGCTGCCCCCAACTCGAATTCCCTTACTTCCCCTTTCAGGAGCCCAAGGGAGTTTTTACGTAGCTGCCGCCGCAACATTTTTACGATGCAAAGATTCCTGCACAATGGTTCAGATATATATGAAATATATATACACTTATTACCTGAGTAGGCATTGGGGACTCTAGAAGTGTGAGAGAAAGAGAGTGGGCGTGGGAGTGGGGGATAACAGCTGAGTTATTTTACTACATAGTCAGGCCCCTTGTATTAAATATAAGAGCTTCATTGAGGCTTTGTGGCTCGGTCATCCATACTCATAAAGGACCAACTTTGTTTTTGAATAAACACTGTACACACACACACACACTCACACTCGCTTCCCATAACCATATCGAATGGACACTTTGGCCAGAGTTGCAATTTTTACTGTTCACTATCTGTTGGTTAATGAATTGTATGTCCGCATAATAAAATAAAATTTTATTACTGCTGCAGCTGTTGCATGCTGCAACTAATGAATAAGTGTAAATTCTAATGAAAAAGCGTTAAAGCAACAACGACAACAAGAACAACGACAAGAGCAGCAGCAGCAGCAGCCGCCGCAACAGAGCCAAAGAATGCCAACTATGGCGAAAATTCAATTAAAAATGTAAAACAACTCTAACTCGAAAGCGCGAGCAGCGTGGAGGCGTAGCCAGCTGGTGGGTCAGCGGGGCAGTGGTGCCCGGTGGCGGTGGCGGAAATGGGCACAAGTGGCAGCTGATGGAGCGCGAGAGGCAGCGACAACGGCAAACGAGCAACATGCAACACAACATGCAATTAGAGAAGGAGGAGTAGGAGGAGGCCGCACCGGATGAGATGCGCCTGGACACAGTTGGCTTTGATTGCTCAATATGGCCTCAGTCCCTCCAGCCGCCCGCCAGGCCCCTCCCTCACCCACTGAGCCAGCGTATTTATTGTATCGCGCGGCCTTAGTGCGAATAGTTGGTGTTCACATAACGCCTGTGGTCCGGCCAGTAGAGTTGACAAAGAACCTGGCTAGGCTGCATCCGTGGGCTTCTGTGGGCAGCGGCTGTTGCATTGCATTGTCGCTGGCCCAGCACGCAAATCACCGGAGGCTGGGGCTTATGGACTCTGGGGATTTGCCTTTGATGGCCGTGGCACAGCGAAGGTAAATATAGCATGACTCTTCTGAATGATTAAGCCTTATAATCGCCACAATAGTCGCGCATCGCATTTCATTTAAGTGCAAGTCTACAGGAGGGAAGAATTTATATTATTATAGGTGTGAAGTGCGGATGCGATTCTGTAATCTTTAAATGTCATCAAAAGCAAAAACTTGATGTTTCGCTTTACGATTTTCTTCATGGCAGAGATATTTAAACAGGGATTTCGTTCATATAGAGGGAAGTGACATATTCTTAGAGTTTTATAAGTTACGTTTTAAGTGTAGTTCTATAAAGTCAATTTCTGTAGATTTTATTTTTATATATTATTTCATTACATTTTATAGCCTTGTACTGTCATATTTTATATGATTTAAATTCCAATACGAACTGTTCATTCCTTCTGCTCTCTAGATTCTGTATATAAAATATATCCAACATATGTTTTTGCAGAGTATAAAAGTCTAATACTTCTAATTTATTTTTCTGCTTTTTCTTATAGCTTCATAATGAGCTATAAAAACGGAAGTAAAACTACTTTAGTGCTTTTAACTCTGCAAAATTAGAAGCAGTTACATCTTTACGGATATAAACGATTTATAATTAAAAACTATAAATTATTTTTATATTTTAGATCGAATTTGATGTTTATAATTAGTATTTATAATATTTTAGACAATCGATATGATATTAACATCAACATATTTTTTATTTCTTATATATTCTGTATATAAAATATATGTTCAACATATATTTTTAATATTGAAGACATATTGAAAATAAATAATAATTATTATTTTTTATTAATTTTAGTATTATTAGTAGTAGTAGTATTAGTAGTTGTTGTAATATTATTATTATTATTATTATTATTGTTAAGCGTCGATCAATTTGGAATTTTCGACAGAATTAAAAAAAAAAATGATTATCTTTTTTATTAAATTCAATTTTATTTATATTAATTTGCCCCCATCTGAAGATTTTGTCTATCATACTTTGATGTTGTGCTGATATAGGAATTTTTAATACAATAATAATAATAATAATAATAATAATAATAATAATAATAATAATAATAATAATAATAATAATAATAATAATAATAATAATAATAATAATAATAATAATAATAATAATAATAATAATAATAATAATCATTATCATCATCATCATACAAATGATAATAATAGCTGCAAATAATTTGTATGTTTTTCTAGAAGCTTTTCTAGTTTGCTATTGCTATGTAAAGTCCAGATCATAAGATAATAAGATGTACAACTAGACCTGATGATGAATGATGAATGAACATTCAGTATAGAGTGTTTGCGAATTTCTTAGGATGGGAATGCAGTTGCAGTTGCAGGTCTCCTGACATGATACCTCAACATCCGCTCGGGATTGATATATCTACCTTTGTGTTTGTGAAAACGAATAGTTGTTAAGCTCATCTAAGCTCGGCTTTGGTACAGAGTCAATTTGTGCTTCTGCCGCTCGAACTAATTAAATTTAGTCTGATTTAGAGTAAATGCTCGCGCAGTATCCGCACTGCTTTAACAAATCGCAACACTTTTACCCCGGCTGTAATTTATACCGAAATAAAGAACTTTTTCGTATCCCATCCGCTCACGCCCTGCCTCTCTTTCACTTCATTTCTCTCTTTCTATCTTTCTTGCCTGTGTCTGCTTGGCCTTTTTAAGCAGTTTGTTACCCCCGGATTTTTAGTGGGCAAGATTTATTTGCCGAGATTTTGAAAGAGTTGTTGCCGTTCCCAGCCGCGCGATTATCCAGTGCATTGAACGCGGCCAGCCATTAATTACGAGCAGCTGTTGCTGCGGGAAGTAGAGCCGAGATTCCCAATTGCCCCAGAGTTTGCCCGCTCCTCCTGCTCCTGCTCGTCAGCAATACATTCCCGTCGCATATTTGCCTATTTATGAAATATTATTTGAGTGGTGCAGCGCGCATGAGGTGAGCATTTCTCTTCGTTGCAGCCAAAGGAGCTGCCGTGTCACATTCTCAGCATGGGGATTTGGGGTAACTGCAGATCCTATACGAATATGTGCGTAGGTGTCGAGCGCCTCGGATTTCCATAATTGTCTCGTCGGCCCGCTCCACCCGTTTATGGGGTGCAGTTTTTATGGTGCTAAAGACATTAAAACTGTCATAGCAGCGGGCACTTAATTTGATATTCGAGTGCGGCATAATTGGAACAGACCCCGGCAACATGTGTAGAAATGGGTAGGAAAACATCCAAACATGGGGTAAGAGACCGCTCAGATTCGTGTGCCGACGAGTATTCATTCTGACGTCTCGGGCGTTACATGGGTGGCCCCAACACATAATACCAACAACAACAACAACAACAACAGCAACCACATCAGCAACAACACAAACACCCACAGAGAGCAGGGCGTGGGAGTGACTTTCGCTGTGGGGCCCCTTCGACAGAGATTGGGGCTGTTCTATTTTGGTTGTGGGCGCCTTCAACGTCTTTGGGATGCAGATACCTGAATAATTATGTGACATGCTCATATCTAATGGCTGTTTATCGGAGAAAATGCCAAAGAAGCTTCTTAAAAATTGCTCATTATTTAAGGTTTAATGGAGACATTTTTCATGCTCAAAATAATTCCAGTGAAACGGGCTTATCTTGAACTGATTTATAATAGTTGCAACAGCCGACTAGCGGTTTATCAGATAAATAGAAAAAGCAATCGTAATTTAATGTAGAATTCTATATTACTCAAAATGTGAAATAATGGGATATCATAAAATTATCTGACAAATTCACCGCCAATGCAAACTTTTCTGTAGCTTAGATGATTAAAAGGGAAAGTAATAGCAATATTCTACAAGGTTGCCCATATTCGGCAGACCCATGTTTTCGATTTCTTAAATCAGAGAAAAACATAATTTGTTCGATGTTGATGATAATTATGTTGTCTGGTTCAAGTAGATTTATTGGCTTCACCTCTTGAAAACGATATCTCTCAAATGGCTGCCTCGAGCCTGTACGGCTTATTCTGCCCATCTCTATAGGGTTGTCAAATGAGTCCGACGAATATGGGGAGCCTTGTGCTAATCTAAAAAAAAATCTTTTTTGCAGTAGAACTGTTGCCTACATATAAAATATTTCACTAATGATATAGGTCTAGTAAAGCAAAGAATTTTCTAATGGTCCAAAATTATTTTAATAAAATCTTTCTTTAGAAGCAATGTTGTGATTGCTCTCACCAATTGCATGATTTTCATTTAAGGTCAAAAATTCTGCCAGCTTCAAAGATTTTGAAAATATGTAATCACCATAGTAAATAAACCATAGTAAATAATAATATATAAATGAATTAATTCTTAGTATACGATTTTCAGTAAATGCATAATGCAGTTAACAATAAAATAGACCTTTTCACAATTCTAACTTTCATCAGGCGAGGCTACTCAGAAATATACATACATACATACATAGGTAAAAAATAATTGAATAATTTATATTTTAATGTAACATTATAATAGAAATTATAATAATATTATATTATTATAAACTATAATATATGATAATTTCTATTTTTAGGTAAAATATTAATATTACATTAAAATAGAAATTATTCAACTTGTTATATCTATTTTGCAGTCTATTTGCTAATTTATATACCTTTAATAGGTGTTTCTAGTAGATATTTCAAGGGCAATGTTTTCTGTGGACTTGAGTAACTCAGACATAAAGTTAATTAAATATTTGGCATTAATTATGTTTTATTTGTAGTCTGTCGCTTTTTTTGCAAATGTCCATTGCTTTGTGGTCGTGCTGTTTTCAATCGTGCTGCAGACTGTCTTCCAGCGTGGACACATTCTTATCGAAATCTCTGGCATAAATCAGAATCACAGTCCTCGCGCGCCGGCCGGCATGAGCAATTGCCATGGCATGGCTCATGACCATGGGCCACAGCGGCGACTATTCCCACGCTTTGGCACACACGGCCATAAAGTTTCGCCACCCAAATGGTCCGCGAGTCGCCAGCAACTGGGCGTGCAGTTGTCCGGCTGCCAGATGGGAGCCGAGGCGGGGCATGTGTCGCTGGTCGTAAAGCAAACGACGCCCGACGCCCAATGCCCGTCCCAATGTCCTCGATGAGTGGAGCGCACATAAAAAGTTCTTCAACAATATAATAAACAATTTCCTGATAAATCGACAAAGACTGAGAGAGAGGGGGGGGGGGGGGGAGGAGAGAGAGAGCTCCGAGTCACTCCTCCACCTGCTCGCCCCACTGCCCATCGGCTCATTGGCATGCCGAGTGACGAGTGCGAGTCGAAATTTATGGCGCACACAAATTTATGCTTTTTAAAATGTAAGCGAAATATTTAAAAGCCAAATGCGAGCCGTACGTGTCTAATGTGCGAATGGGCCGAGTCCCTAATGAGTGCCAGCTTCCAGTTGCCCACTCTGCCCGCCCCCTCTCTATCTCCACTCCACTCTGTGCTCTCTGGGGCAATTCATTGGGCGATTGGTTTGCCTCGCATGCTGCATTGTTGCACAAATAACTCAAGTTGCAACTAATTACGACGCATTTCGTACTTTACAACTGCGGCAATAAATTTCAAGCGTGTCCCCTGACACGACATCGCCCATGGAGCAGCTCTCGGCTGCCACCAATTGGCGACTCGCAACTGCCGACTGGCGACTGGCGACTGGGGGCCGCAGATTGCAGATTGTGCCTTCTGCTGCTTCTTTGCTGCTCCTCTTTTGTTACAGCATTTAACACGCCTCGTCATCATATTCGGAAGCAATGCATCATTCCGCAGAGGCATGTGTCATGGCAACCGAGGCACTTGCACCGCAAATTGGATTTGCGTTTCGCTGCTGCTCACTGAGCGTTGCAAGTGCAAAATGTTGCGCGTGTTGCACAGCTTATCCCAGCCTGCAGCAGCAGCATTCGGGCAGGTAGCTTACGGCTTGCCAAAGATGATGATGACGACGAGACTGGCGACACAAGATCAAGATGTTGCTGTCAAACTGACGCAGCACAAACTCACCTCTAATTGGGGCTAATGCGACAGGCAACAAGACAGCGGGACAGGAGAGGAGAGAGCGGGAGAGGAGAGAGCGGGAAATAATAAACCATAATTAAAGCCACGCATTACTATCCAATTATAATTATATTTATCATGTGCATTATCTGATTTGACACTCACGCTATCTTCAGCTCCATCAAAATGCATCGCTGCAGAGGCAACAACATTTTTCTCACTTACCAACTGCCACGCCCATTATCATATAAAACAACATCGCGTACAAATTCGCGACAAATTTGATAATGAGTAGCATGTTGCACAAATACATATATCTCTATATATAAGCATATGCATGTATATAAATATATATATACATATATTTCTATATATATATGCATGGATGCAACGCTTTTAATTGTAAGTCAAACACCGCAACAACTGCCGGTCACGCACGCCAACCCAGACCCCAGAGCCCAGAGCCCAGAGCCCAGTCCCCAGACCCAAACTCCCCGGTATGGAGGCCCCGGCCTACTGCGGGAGCTGCATACAAATCGCAGCGAGGGCAGCTCCCATGCCTACCCACCGCTCGCCTAATCAGGCAAACACATGTGCGCTCCATAATTACATTGCCGCCGACTACGTGCCCGCCACCGACACCCGAAATTAAGAGCACTGCCGCAGAGCGGCGGCAACAACAAGTGCAACAGCAACAGCAACAGCGGCATTTGTTGCAAATGTCGAGCAATACATCGGAAGTAAGCTACTCCGCTGCACAGTAAAAATGCGACTGGAAAAGGTGTCGCATAGCTGATGACACGCATTACTCCTGCGGCACAGGGATGTGTGTCACGAAATCACTGCATGACGAGTCCCTAATATTTAGTGGAACAACAACAGTCAGGATCAGTGTATCAGCAGAACTGAGTAACAGAGAGATGAAGACATAAACAGTTTTGTGTAGTACATTTAATAATTCTCTAATAATTATTATGATTATAGTATAAACAATTTTTATAGTGTATGATATTAGGTATTTATTATTTTATTTTATTGAGCTCTATTTCCTTTGCACATTTTTTTCTACAATTATATAAAGCTATAAATGCTACAAATTTATTTTTATACATTTTTTTTTCAGCTGAGATATTTAGATTTTCTATTTATAGTTTATGATATTAGGTATTTATAATGTACAATTTTATTGTAATATTACAAAGCTGGAACGAAAAGACATTATCAGCAGACACCGATTAAAGCTCTTACGGAGTAAATCGATTCTTGGCTTGACGTTTTTGTTTTATGGTAATTAATGGTGGTCCAGCCAATTAAATCCACTTTTGCCTTTAACACGCATTGTGCATTGCAATCTTCACTTATTATGTGGCATATTTTTAAGTTATCAGCTGCATACAGTGCACTCCACTTTAGAACCGAGCTGTGATTCATTCTGTAGAATTTACTTGAATAAACCCATTTCTGTGGTGAAAAAAATAATATATTGTTTGTTTGTCAATTGAGTGAAACTAATATATATGTATATAATAGGGTATATTAAACTACTTTAAATTCATTTTAAGAAATAATTAAATTAAAATAAATGAAACTAAAAAATAATTCATTAAATAATTTTTATAAAATAATAATATAATTATATATATAACATAATACTTTTTATAAAAATATTTGATTTAATAAGAGGCAAATTTATTTTTCATTATTATTTGTTTATTTATTATATTTATTTAATTATTAATTTATAAAAAAAAATGTTTTTCAATTAATTAATTAATAATAAAATATTAACAAATATTCCTAAAATATTGTTTATTACTTTTAGAGGTTCTGTATGGTAGTTTGTATAAAAATAACCAAATATATTACTGATATCTATAAATGATATAATTTTCAGATTAAAATATTTTACTCTGTAGTTATACAATTTAAATAAATTATAATTTTAATTTTTTTGGTAAGAAACTTTTTTTTATTACTTTATTACAATATATTATATTATACTATATATTAGATCTCTAAAATGTTATATACACTTGAATATTTTACGTATTTAATAAATTTATTTTTATATATTATTATATTATGTTATATTGTTATTATTATATATATAAATATTTATTATTATTATTAATTTCGCTGGTATTTATGTTTTTATATTCAAATATATATGTTTACTATGCAAATTTTATATATATTATATTATACTCTGTATGATATCTAGAAATTATTATATATGTATTAAAGGAATATAAGCATTGTTATCTTTGTATAATTATGTCAGTAATTTTCGTCTTATTTGTCTTCCGATTTCAGTTGCCTTTTCATTTAAGAGTCACAAGTCACGAAAATCTGTAGGCTAAATCACAGTTGCCCGAAACACATCGTCTCATCGCTGTGGCGCATTGCACTCGTCACCATCACGTGCAGCAGCAGCACCAGCAGCAACAACAGCAACAAATACACCAGCAACAACAGCAACAAGCTATAACAATGACAACAATTGTAGCAACAACCGCACAATCAGTTGGCACCCGTTCTGCTGTTCTCTTTCTCTCTCTCTCCGAATCTGTCCTCTCGGTGCTGCCTCCTGCTTGCTGCCTGTTGTACTTCCTATAATTTGGCTGCATAAAAATCACTCACTGTGCAACATCGGGTCGCCGAGGCTATTGAAGTTTTATTGGGCACCGGCGGCGCTCTCGGCTCCACTCTCCCCCTCTCTTCAGCCATTCCACTATTCCCATTCCGTTGCCGAGTTTCCGTTTGACATTTTGTTAACAATTTCGACCACAATGCGTTTTCATTGCAACGAGGAAGGGCAGGGAGCAGGGTCAGAGGTAGAGGCAGAGGTGGGGACAGGGAGCTGTAGCTGTTAGCTGTAGCTGGGTCGAGGCATGCGTGTGAATGCGAATGAATGCATGAATGAGCTCGCCGCTGCAACGGGACAGAGTTGGATGCGTGGCAGGGGAATGCGGAACGTGGGGCAGGGGCCAGAGAGGCGAAAGAGAGAGAGAGAGAGTGGGAGGCAGACAGAGGTAGGGGAACTGGGGCAAAGTTATTGCCCAAGTGAAATCAAACGACAAATGTCACGAAGCTAATGAATTGAAACGTGCCAAAGATTTGTTCACATGTGACTGCAAACGCGATTCTGCTGCCGTTGTTGATGATGATGATGATGATTATGTTGTCGCTGATGGGGCCGGGCGGGCAGCGT
This sequence comes from Drosophila mayaguana, assembly GCA_037075325.1. Taxonomy (NCBI): domain Eukaryota; kingdom Metazoa; phylum Arthropoda; class Insecta; order Diptera; family Drosophilidae; genus Drosophila; species Drosophila mayaguana. The sequence continues at coordinate 4,695,226 of JBAMCG010000121.1, read as the reverse complement.
GAAAGCGGGAAATTGTTGAAAGAATTGGTGTTGATTAGGAAAATGAAAAGTCGTTCAGTGAATCAGAGCGCGATTCTTGAATCATGCCAGCCAGCCAGCCAGCCAACCAGCTGACCAGCTCATTGAAATTTAAAAAAGGAACTCATTAACATGTAAAATGTCGTCTTGGGTCTGGCTGGGGAGAGGACATGGGACATGGCTCGCCAAAGGGTCAAAGTTCAGCGCATATCTAAGCGCTCAGCCCGCAAAAGTGGCCCGGCTAAATAAATGTTAAACGCAACGAAGAAGTGCTAAAATATTCACTAACTTTGAAGCTCCTTTCAGCGAGCAATCCGGTAGGCGGGCAGGGTGTGGGCGTGCCAACTAAAATAAACACATTTAAAGCGAAACTTTATGCAGAGCCAAACTCATTTGCATGTTAAATATTTCACCAGCGGCTGTTAAGAGAGGTAAGTGAAGGGTGAGCGAGGGGTGAGTGGACAGAGATTCAACGGGGGTGGGGGGCTAGTCCTGCATCCCACCTAGCTGCTGCTGGAAAAGTGTCTTGGCAGTTCACACTTTAAAGCCGAGCGAGAGAGCGTGGAAAAAGCGACAAAGCGCTGCGAAAATTTTAATTAAAATTTTCGCTCAAGACGAGCGTTCGGTGCGTAGAATATTGGGCGTGACAAAGGGGCAGCCGCAATGGGCGTGTTGGGAAATTTCAATTAAATGTGCACATGCCAAAAAATGAGGAACCAACAACCGGCAAACGGCAACCGGCGGCAACCGGGAACCGGCAGCCGGGAGCCGACAGTCGGGAGCTGGATGAAGGCAAAACCAAAACCAGAACAACAACAAATTGAGTGCCGAAACTCGAAAAGGATTCGGAAAGGGAGTCGAGCAACGAGCTTGTGGTTAGCGATATAGATAAACACTTCAAATGACTAAAGGATTTGGGCGAATTGGTTTCCCAGCAGCGCGGGGGCGTGGCCCTGCGATGGAAATTAAACAGAGCCTTAAAGCTCAGCGAAAGTCGAGTTCACTCGCGTCTAGTCATGCTGAAGACCCGCTGCTAAGCCAAGCAAGGCTGCACCCACTTAGTGGAGCTCGGGGATCCGGAAAAGCTGTTAGAGCTGTTTGGGGCTAGGGCTGCAGTCAAGCTCCAGTCAACTGTCTGCTTTGCGTGCGCGGGACAACTGTCGCACTGCTCGGTGGCTGGGTGGTTGGGTGGTTGGGTGGTGCTGTTGGAAGGATGGATGCGGTGGCGCGGCGACCTGGCAGCTGGCAGCAGGCAGCAGGCAGTTGGCAGCTGGCAGCTGACAGCCACTTGACAATGCTCAAGTGTTCCGCTGGCATGTTTAAGATTAAAGCATTGCGCCTTGCAACAAAAGTTGCACTGACAATGGGCGGCCAGGCATGCGACGCTTACAAGTGGGCCCCGGCTGGGAAGGACCCCACAATGAAAGTGCTTCAAGCATTTGCAAAAGAATGGCTACGGAATTGCAATGGCATTCTGGAGTGCGATGCAGGAAGGCAGAGCTACGCAACAGCGCAGCGACTGCGGGCTCTGCATTGTTGCCACCAATGGGTGCCCCTCGGGTGCATGGGGCATCGAGGGCTGTGGGATTGGGGCGGTGTCCTTGTCCTTGTTCAACCAGCTGGCAGAGCCTTCGGGGGATGCCAAGCCAAGCCAAACAGAGCTGACGTCAGTCACTTTGAAGATTTGCTCAGAGATAAGCTTAAAAACTGAAAGGTTTCCATGGATCAGAGCTTGCTCGTGCACACTAAATGGATATCCTAATGCAAGGGTTGCCTAGGCTAACAGCATTCGAATACTTAAGCCCCGAATAGAAGCTAAGCAAGGATTATTTTGAAGAGGATAATCAAATACTTAGTCAGGCAAATGTTTAGCTCAAAGCTAAAAGATTCCGAGATGATTAATGTGAGTAATTTCATTTCTTTTTATAGATATTATATGACGTAGTACCATAGTATAGAAAACAAAATAAATTTAATTGCTCGAAAATGTATGTTAATATTTATTTATTAAGTTTATAGTTCATAAACAATAACTTCGAATGATGTGAATAATAGATTAAGGGTTTAATTAATCGCAATCCATTTAGCGATATTATTAAATTGGTAAATAATCGATTATTGTTAATCGTGCCATCACTAAGCTGAGTGCAAAACATGGTAGATTGGGTCACTTATCTGCATCTATTTTTTTCAAGTTGGCGAAGGAGTTAACAATAAGTAGATAAGGCAGACAAGTCTTAGCTTTAACTTTATGAGGCAGTATAAAATCTATTGTCTTTGAGTAAAATTTAGAGTGAATTCTCATTCAAGCAGCAGTGCTTAAGACATTATAATTAAAACACTCAGTGCATCGGGCTGATGTGCTTGACTTGCTAATTCAAATAATTTCCTTAAGCGCTTATAGACTTGATTAATAGATGACACTACAAAACACACATCAGGCTCTGTTGGGCTCTTCCCCGGCCATGTTGAGGCGTGAACATTGCGCTTAGCTTGGTTGGAAAACTTTTTGCTTTTTGCATTAGCAGCTGCTGCTGCAAGGAACTTGACTAACTCAGCAAAGTCTGGACCCAACTCTCGACGCTGCTTCTCTCGCTCTCTCTCATTCTTTTTCCCTCCTGCTTTCAGCTGCTCTATATGCGACTACACTGCATAATTGATTCGCCAGCCACTGTGCGTGTGTGTGGTTGTGTGTGTATGTGGTTGTTGTCCAAGTAACTTCACTCGTGTGCTTTGCCACTAAACGTTTTGCTGACAGGCAGTCACTGCATCTGTCCGTGTCTCCATCTCCATCGGCAGCACTGCATGTCGGCAGCTTTGCTTCAATGCCGTCCTGTTAGTCAATCAGGGACTTTTCTTGAACAACAAATTTTCTAAATGAAAATGCAACATCATTTATCAACATCAAGTAAAGGCGAACGGTGAACGGCAAACGGCAGCACATTGGCCACATCAAGTGGATGCCTGGTGGATGCCAGTGAAGTGGGCAGGAGCTGCAGCTAAACTTGAACTGCAGCCTGCTGCATAATGGAGCAGAAGCTGCCGTAAAAGTTCAACCGACTCTTGAACACCTTCGGCCACAGCCCGAACGAACTCATTAGCAGCCGGCAAAGAAGTCAGAGCCGGCAAATCAGAGCCAAGCCAAGACTCCTCCGACCCATCCAGCGCATTTGCATGCACTTCATTAGCCACAGCATTCAGCACGCCCACCCGCCCACAAGGCGAATCGAGTAAGAGCTGAAGTGGAGTCACGCTCTGGCAGTCGCCACATCAATGCCAAAATTGCAAGCTATCTTGACTACGTCTGTTTGCTTTTGTCTCGCCGGGGTAAGTCAACAGGCCAGAAGTCAGCAGTCAGCAGGCAACAGGAAATAAATTACAGACGACTTTGTCAAGTTGCTCAGCTGCTGGCTCACACTTGGCCGAGGCAGAGACGCCTACTTCATCGCCTCTCGCACATTTTGGCTAAATAATTGCAATTTTTATCGGAGCTAGAGAGAGAGAGGGCGAGTAAGGGAGAGGGCGGGAGGTAGTGCAATTAATTCCCGACCAACAGCCACTTGGGAGTGTCTCTCCGTCTCATCAACTAATTTCCCGAACGCAACTGGCCCCACTTCATACCGGAGCAGCTGGTTATTATCCCCGTAGACATCGATGATGTGTTGTCGGCGAAAGTTGTCGTTGTGGTTTAGTGTGTTTTTCTGTGGAGCTCGGCAAGTGCTTTGCTGCTGTGGTGAATACTCTCATCTGGCATCGGTCATTTAATTGGATTTCTGCCCAAATTGCGTTTATTATTGCGGTCTTTATGAGGTGTGAAGGGGCCAATCATGAACGAATTTCACCCAGTTGAGCCACTCAAGACCCGCCAACCCACCAACCAGAGAGGGTAATTAAGTTTTTGTTCGCCGTCCAAGCGTGTAGTGTGGTTTGAATGCCTCTGTGGTTTGGTGGCTCGCATAATGCGCTTAACATCGAACTCTTTAAGTCCAATTGCCGACTTCCTTAAAGCATCCACATACACGCACACACACACACTCACATAGTTCTATGCTTATTTCTCGCGCCTGTCTCTTAGGTAAACTGTCAGTACATCCATTTGACAGGCGAAAAATGTCGTGTCAATTGCAGGACATAAATCAGCTAAAGCAGCTAGCTAAGAAATGTAAATGTGAACGCTTTGAAAGCCAGCCAGGCGTGGCCTTCGTCTCCCCACATGTGCGTCTGTCTATCTAAGCCAGCAGAGTGGGGCACCAAGGCGGGGGGCCTCAAGCGCAGCAAATGGCGACAATTTGTGAAGAGAGAAAAAAGAGGATGAACAAAAATGAAGCGAACTTCAATGGATTGCAAATACTTTCATGTTCGTGCCACATGTGAAAGAAGACGCATCAGCCCTCCCTCCTCTCCTCTCCACGCCCCCTCCACTCCTCGCTGCTTTTTGCCTGACCCACTTTGCGACGACTTGATTACAGTTTTCAATGCATGCGACTTGAATGGCGTTTTGATAGCCTCTAATGCAGCTATCTGGCATCGCGATGCAGTCCACTTAGTGCCAGTTAAGCTGGTAACCTCTTTGCTTACACCAGCTCAGAGCAGACCCGGACCCTTGCCAGACCCCTCCCGCACCTGCAGTGCAAATACCCCGCTGGCACTTTCACTGCCAGTCTGAATTACATTTCACTTATCTTTGGCAAACGCAGCGAATCTCAGCTCCAACATGCAAATCCGTACAGGCCGCTTTAGTCCTTGAGGCGAGCGCAGCTGCGGACCCAACTAGACCTCCTTCGGCTTGGCGTTGCGCTGCCCCCAGCTGCCATAATGTACTTGAAATATATTTTTGCATCTTCTCGACGCTGTTTCATTTGTGACAAAGTGTCCAGATCCGGATCCCTACAGCTGTCATTCTAGCATATCTCTGAGTTATATATATTAAAAACTGCCGTCTCTGGTCTGAGATTCGGGTAGTTGTTGTTCTGGGTTTTGGGGTAGAGCGAGGCACTTGGAATTTATGGCACTGTGATTATTGCTTCACTTGTCTGCAGCTATCTGGCAGACTGGCTGCACATAAATAAATCCCCAGCTCTGTCACACTTGAGCATAGCTGGTTTGATTATGGCAGTGGAGGCATTAGAGTTGTTTAAATTTAAGCCGGCAACTTCCGTTCGGTCTTCATCATCTTACCACGTGGCCGTGCACTCATCCAATTAGACGCTTAATTGTCTGACAAGCAAATTGCTTTGTCAATATTTTCACCAAGTCATCTCTCCCTCTCGCTCTGATTTCCTATGTAGTACTCCCCCAATGCTAACATCGCAAATGCCTACCACACGCACTTACTTCTGACAGTTTCAAGCAGCGGACTTTATTACCCAGCCCTCGGCCTGGCCATAGGGGAAGCGGGTCTACTACTCCCTCAGTCATGAGGAAACCATCAAACAGGCTTTCAAGTTTGACCACAAGCTGTCGTGTTGCTGCTCCTGTTATTATTGATGTTGCTTCGCCCAGAAAGCTGCCCTTTTTCGGGGCGGGCGTCCAGGGTGGAAGCCAGACTCGTGTCACTTATAGACTTCACTTTAAGTTGTCAATATTTATAAATGCTCGCACACCCAAGAGGCAGAGCTTTGCTGTATTGGACAAGATCTTTGCTTCTTCCTGCATTTCGTACTACACTGAGCTAAAGAGATTCCCTATCCTGATGCTTGACGGGAGTAAAAGGGTCAATTTGCATACCTGCTGAGCCACCATTAGATATAATAAATTGTCCATGACATCTATGCTAAACCGTTGTGGGCTCGTTTCTTTATGTTTGGCAACGCATTTGGAATTACAACGGAAACCATAAACAGCAACATTTCAGTTGCTTTAAACCCGGTTCAATAGCCGTAAAACCCGAACATAATTTTCGGTCCTCAACGATGATTTTATGCAAATGGTAATCAAAAGGCAGAGAGAGAGGGAGAGAGAGAGAGAGAGAGCAAAGGGCACACATATGCCTTGGCAATTCAGATCAATAAAAGCCAACAAATGCCTCTTGATAAGTGTAAAATTTACAATTCCAATTTTTTACAACAGTTGTGCGGGGTCTTTAAACTGCCCCGCAGCCCACCCAAATAGAAAAAAAAAGAGAAAAAAAAATCGAAAGGACTTAACAATCATATGAAAAAATTGCTTAAGCTTACAAAATGCCACGTTAAATACTGCGTATTCTAACTCGCAATTGAGGCCTAACAAAGGGCCCGCAACTCAATTGAAAATTCTGTCTTCTCGGAAAGGGGTTGGGCCCCGGGAAATTGTGAAAGTCACCTAATGGCACAGCTGTTATCCGAGAGCATTCAAACATAATTCACAATTGTCGGAGCTGTTGCCTTTGACGCTTGGCAATCAAATTAAAAATTGAGATAAATTCAGTGCTCTTTCTCATTTTGCACCCCGCTTAGACAGGGCGGATCGGCGGATCTTAAGATAGTCGACTTGATTGCTGGCATTGTGCGAAGGGGTTGCACCCTGCTCCGTAATGAAGTCATTAAGGGTAGCTGCCATTCGACAGCCGTAAGTTCTCTATATCTACATCTGAACATGTGTTAGATGTGTGTGAATGTGTGTGTGCGGTTAACTTTGAGCCACTGGGTCCCGGGGTTCCTTAAATGTTGCTCCTGCTGGCTGCTGCTGTTGTCGTCGTCGGCAAATGAATAAATTATCAACTATGTGAAGGTACTTAGGAGTGGTATGAGCAGTCATGTAGTTGCTCCTGTTGGGCTATCGGGGGGGCTGGTAATTGCAGCGCCTTGTCGTCTAGGCCATTAGAACCTGGCACTAATGGGCCTCTCGCCTACTACACGACAAGGACTGGCAGTGGGACCACGACTGGGGCAGGGATGGGGGCGGGGAGTCGGGCTGGGGCCGGGGCTGGCCAACTTAAAGTTGGCAACCAAAAGCCACAGCGACATTAGCGCATAAAAAAGGCATTTGTAAGACATGAAAGGCACTCAGTCAATGGCGGGGCAGGTGGCTTTTAAAGGAGGTCTGTCTGGTGGAGCAGCGCTGAATAGGGATGCTCAGGCGGGCGCAAGAGGGAAGACAAATCAATGCAGGTGTCACAAATGTCAGACGACAGCTTTGGCCCGCCCGTGAGGATATTAATGTCGCTGACTGAATTGATGATGACGATTGTTGTTTGCTTGTCTGCCTGTTGGCCTGCCTGAGGGATGTGAGGGATGTGAGCAGGCGGTGCGGTGCTTAAGCCGATTTGCCATCTTATCACGGGACACAAGGCAAGGCGCAAGGCGATTGCGATACCAATCTCCGCCTAAGGCGCCTCATAGAGCTTTCATAATGTGTGCCTTGGCTGCCTTGCTTGACTGCTTGACTGCTTGACTGCCTGCTCGGCTGACTGCTTGTCAATTGACAAGCATAATAAATCATGTGTTATGGTATTAATCAAGTTGAAGCCTTCCTCTTGCCACTGACTTTGTAGCTGTTCCTAGTGTGCGTGTGTGTATGTAGCTGTTGCTGCGGTAATCGCCTGACATTTATTGCAGTTACCGTTCGCCCGCCACTCAAAGAGCCTTCAATTTAAACGGCCTTAAAGTCAACTATGACTTAGAGCCGACTCAACTGCGACTTCACGTCAAGTGGTCTGTAATTGCGCCTTTTGCTTCTATTCGCCCATTGTCCTGCTGCTGCTGCTTTTGCTGTTGCTTGGCTCGAATTGTTTCTCTAATTGCCATTCGTCGCTCAGTCTGCCCTCCCTGCTCCTCGTAGAGCTCAACTGTCTGGCCGGCACATTAAGAACTTGTAAAGTTAAATTAAGTGTTGCGTCTGCTATGCAAAAAATTAAAAGGTAACTGAATCGTGTGTGGCCAGAAAAGTTCTCCAAAAACTTTGACTTGCCCCACAGTTTGAGACTAGGTCAGACTTTGCTGAGCTTTGCCGGTGATTTCTTCAGTTCTTGCTGTTGAGAATCGCAAAAGAGATTCTCTTCTTGGTTTCGCAACTTTTCAGACAACCCACGCTAATTGTTCCTACGCCAACTGCAAATTAAGCGCGTATTATTTAATTTGCAGTCTGTAAATGTGATGCAATTAAGGGATTATATGGGAAACCCATTAGGCTTTATTGTCAGCCCACATACTTAGCGCCAGCGACAGGTTGGACAACTAGCAAATGATTCACACGGATTTCCACTTTGTATATATTTCTATATATTTCTAGTACAGATATTTGCATGAAGGGCTGCACTTCGATTGCGCTCCAGCTTTGCTGACAATTGATATATTTTCAATTATTTAAATGACAGGCTACAAATCTTAAGTGCTTACGACAATTTGCCCAAATGCGATGGCCCGAACAAAAAAAGGGACGATGCCAAAACTATCTCGGCCTTAATGTAATTGCTGTCCCCACCTCGACCGCAGCGCAGCCAGGCGAAGAGCGGAAAGGCGAGAGGAGATGTTGGCTGGGCGGAATTTGTGGGCGGTTAGCTGTTGGCATTTAAATAAACCAAACCAAACCAAGTTGACTTCTCCAACTACGCTCAGATATCAAGTTCGATATGTATGTATGTAAATATATCTAGGCGAAAACACACACATTCCTTTGCATTACATTTTATTCTGCTTGAAGGAAGTTCGATTTTATTTTTAGACCCCTTGTCGAGCGCTCCTGCTGCTGCTTTCGTCGGCTGATATCGGCAAAAGTCGCAAATCAAATAAAGTAAATTGAATAAAGACAAACGACACGGCCCGCCCCGCACCGCCCCGCACCGCCCCGCTCGGCGGCCCACGCTCAAATGCAGTTGAAACTTCTTTGAGAGTGGGCGTGGCACTGGCGGCACAAAATTAGTTGCTAGTTCTCTAGCTCGAGTTGTAAATGCGGGGACTGAAATCGAAATCAAAATGTTCGCATAAAAGAATTATCTCTGCTTAAGTTGGATTATCTTTGGCCATAGAATCCAATTGGCAATTGAATGGAAAGATGCAAGAGATTCGATTTGTCGACTTGCTGCCGAACGTAAAATTTATCTGCTTCCGCCTCCGCCTGCGCCTCCCTATCTTTGTCTCTGTCTATGCCACTTCACTATTTGAAGTGCTTTCCCCCAATCGACAGCCACTTGAGAAGTTGTCCAAATTCTGTCTATGTGACTGCGTCGGAGTTTTTTTTATTATTATTAAATTTGATTTGATTTGATTTGCTTGGGCAACAAATTTGCAAGACACAGGCATATGCTCCGGGAATTGGTTTAGTCAAGGGTTGCTCGAATGCGCAATAAATTCCCAATTCACATAGGCCCGTGTCTTGCAATGCCTCTCAACTTTATTTAGCGAACTTCGAGTAGTCTAAAACTGTAACTAAAACCCCATTAGCCATTAGCCGCATAGAGCGCCGTCCTGAGGGGCAGACTTGCTGCCTTTGGTGGGGCTCTTCTCCAGCTCGCGAAGCACGAGATTCAGCAGCTCTATTTCGCGCTTGATGAAGTCTACGGTCTTCTCGACATCGCGTCGATTGAAATGGGCGTCGAGATCTACGGACAGAAAAATGTCAACTGATGTCAAGGTAAATGTCCAGATGAGAGCAACTCACTGCGACGCTTGCATAACATGCGGTAGAGTATTTGGAGACCATCTAGGGCACGATCTTTGTCCAAATCGTTGTTGCTAATCGTGTCCTTGCAAAGGCTCAACGTGGTCTCCCACCTAAGACCCAAGGCACGTGACTGGTTGTAGGAGCGCTCAAGCTTAGCCAGATCGTTCTTCAGGCCCAGCACGGTCAGAGCTGCTTCGTTTGTAATCTTGACCATGCGCAGGCGCATTTCCTCGATCTCCTGTAGCTTCTTGTTCTCAAGATCATTGATCTCGACCTGGGCAAGCACTAAGAACAGGGAGCTCAACCTAGGTTTTATTAATGAGCAAATCAATTGCTAACTCACTCAATGCATCGCAACGATCCAGGCAATCCTTTGGGGAGACAAAAATGTCGGATTTCTCTACCACCTCATCGAGCACCCGCTCGTATGGCTCAAATTCACGCACAGTCGCCTTGAGGTCAGTTCGAAAGGCATTTAGAACGCTAATCGATTGCTTGAACTCATCAATGCCTTTGGTTAGCTCGTCATGGAGTGCCTCCTGCTGACGTATGATTGTCTCGGCCGTGCGCTTCTTGTCCGCGCAGTCCTTAATAAATCCATTCACCTCAATGAAACGCTTCCTCAAGCGCTCCTGCATCCGGTACATCTGGGCGATGCGCTGATGGTTGAGCTCGCTCTGGTGCTGGGCTTCCTCCAGCAGCTGTCGCTGCAGCTCCAGCATAGCATCATGCTCTCTGGCATTGGCTATGTAGAGCATCTCAATGGAGTCGCCAGCCGAATCCCAATTAGGCGGCTTCCTGCCATTGGATAATGATTTGCAGATGATTTGCGGACAGGCCCGCTCATGTCAGGTTGCTGTACTTACACGAAAAATCGCTCCTGCTGGCGAGAGAGCAGATATTCGCCCACCGACTCCTCGGGATTCAGGTCCAAGTTGCCGATGACATCGGTCTTCAGGGTGGGCTTAAGGCGCGGCATCTTGTCTTGTTTGTCTAAAGATAAAGTTTGTCTTCAAAATATAATTTATGAACTTTCGTTCACAATGTTTTGCTGTTGACTAAGCATGAGTTGGGTGTGAAATATGAGTTAGCCTAGGCTATTTGACAAGGAATGCAAAAGATTACTATCCAAAAGTAGAATCACCTTGGGGTAGTGGAGCACCACGATAATAGTGCAAGTCGATTTGATTGAATAAAAGAAACTTAAAGAAACTTAAAAAAAAAAATACCAAATAATTGATGAAAATTACTTGAATAATTCTGCTAGGAATACTCTCTTAAATATATCCATGAATATAGGTTTTTACTTAAAAGAGGATAGTCAAATATTTCATATAATTCTATTTATTATAATTATTAAAATGAATCTCGCAATTTGTAGCATGATTTGTTATCGTATCCTGATGTGGTCTGCCTAACAGACACTTAACATTTTAACAGCTGTTAATGCTTGCAGTCTGTCTCACTTGTGCGCAGTTACAATGTCGGCCTCCCCTTTTTACTGTTACCCAGGCAACAGATGAGTTTATTTATTTAACATGGTTGGCGCTGCTTAATTGTTTGTTTCGCATTCGTTCGTAAACATTCAGATCACTTAAGCACTTACACAGTTACTCTTTCAGTTTTAATTGGTTCATATTTAATTTGAACTGTTATTTAAAACCGCTGATTAATTAACATTTGGAATGCCGCGCACCAAGCCGACGAAGAAAATCGATGTCCTGGGCAATCTGGACCTGCGGCCCGAGGAGGCAGTGGGCGACTACCTGCAGTCGAAGGCCCAGAAGAATTACTTCATGTGAGTTGGGTCAGAAATGTAACAGAGACTTAGCTTAGCCGAGAACTCTTTGTAGTAAGCCTCCAAATTCAGACTCGGCCGGAGACTCCATCGAGCTGCTCTACATACACAATACGCGGGAGCATGAAGATATGCTCAAGCTGCAGGAGCAGATGCTGGTTAACTCGAAGCGGCAGTCTCAAATAAATAAGGCGCGAGTGAAGCATATGTACGAGACGCAGGAGAAGCTGAGGCAGCGCTTTATTGATGTGAACAGTTTCATTAAGGACTGCGTGGACAAGAAGCGAGTCGCCGAAAAGGCCATCAACGACGAGAAGAAGCTGCACAAGGAGCTCAGCGAGGACATCAAAAACTTCAGGACCTCCATTAGCGAGCTAACGACCTTTCGCGAGGCACTCAAAGCCACAGTCGAGGAGCTGCAGCCCTACGAGAAGGTACTCGAAGAGGTTGTGCGTGTGTCCGATATCTTTGTCTCGCCGAAGGACTGCATGGATCGGTGCGATGCACTGAGTAAGTTTCGTGACTGTTGAGCTGAACCCACGTAACGCAATGTGTTTTAGTGCTGGCCCAAATGGAGATAAGCAAACTGGAGAATAAGAAGCTGCAGGAGATCGAGGAGATGCGCCAGCACATGGTTAAGATCACCAATGAGGCGGCTCTCACTGTGCTGGGTCTCAAGAACGATCTCTCGAAGCTGGAACGATCCTACAGAGAGTCTCGGGCCCAGTGCTCGAAATGGGAGAAGATACTGACGCGCACCAAGGATATTATAGCCAGCAATTATTTGGAGAAACAGCGAAATATTGCTGCTATTAATGTACTATATAATCTCCTCTGTCGGCGAAGTGGTGGGTAGTCAAAACATCTCTGATAGCTGTATGTACTCGATATGAATTGTATTTTCCAAAATACAGATAAAGTTTCGGATATTCCGCGGGACAGCATGGAGAAGCAATTGGACTTTATCAAGGACGAGCTGATGATATTGAATGAGTTGCTGAAAGAGTTCGAAAAGGAGAACAAGTCGAAAAACATCGAAGCTTACTGCTAGCGAGGCTTCCAAATGTTACTTATTCGGTTTAGTTGTACAAAATAAATAAACAACATATTTACACAACTCAATATGGGATATACTCTTTAAATGGATACCCTGTACTCAGCTTAAGAGATATAGGCATGATTGACTCAGTAGTTGATGCTCTGCCCTGGAGTCAACTTGTTCACGTTTTTGTCTTAGATATTTAGCATTAAAAACTTTAAAATATTTTATTTTTCCTTTTTTATTTTAAATATGTATGTAAATTATTCTGTGCTTGCTCCACTCCCTGGTTTAGCTCGAGCTTTCGCCTCGCCTCGGCGCTTACGTTATTAATACCGCTTGTTGATGCCACTTTCTAATTGCTTTTACCTCATAAATCTTGGCCCACTCGGACGATGGCTTTTCTTTCCCAAACTCCGAGGCCAAGTCCGAGTCGGACTTTGCTGCGCTCTCTGCATCTGCAGTCACCATAAGTCACAAAATTGTCGGACACTCAAGACAAATGTGACGCTGCATTGGCCGTTAGCTCATTTAATTAGAAAACTGGAGACAAGGGCAACTGGAGCTGAACGCAGTGGCTGGCTAAGGCCGGGCTGGACCGAACCGAACCGAACCGAAGCACTTCCATCCATCCGCAGTGAGTCGGGAGTGCAGTTAACGGCCTGTCGCATCAATTGCACATTACGGACTGCACAAAAGTTCGCTTGACGGCTTTTTAATTACGTCAGTCGAGGAATGTGCCCAGTCCCAGTCCGGCTCAAGCCCCTCGCCCCGCTTCTCCTGCCTCGCCTGCTCACAATTAGCGGAACGCCTGACAATAGCTAACACAAAAAAAGTATTGTCAATTGCACCACTTGACACTCGGCTGGAGCATATTGAAAAACTTTTTTAATTACCTCCGAAAAAAGGCCGTATTCAATTATTCATCGACAGGCCTTCGCAGCGACGTTTAACCTGTCGACCACTTGACATTGTGGCGCAAGTCCAGGCGACAAAAAAATAAGCCAAAGAGGGAGTTTGTTCGTTTCGAAGAAGTTGAAATACCCTTGTAGACATGGGGCTCAACATTTCGTTTATATTGCCTCGGGCCAACTTCAGAATCGGGATCATAAAAATTGCAGAGTTTGGTCTAAATACTTTAAGCATCAGAAAAGTTTTTACAACTCTAATTTAAATTCTTGACACAGGCAAGCGTCTATTGGTAATCTGAATTAAGAATTTATATGTTTTCGAATCTCAAATTGAATTAGTCTGATGAGGGAATATTGTTATAAAGGAAATGAAAAGTAAGCAACATAGATTTAAGTGCTGAATTTTTTGTTTATGAAAAGTTCTTGAAAGTCCTATCTGTATAACCCATTAATAAATAACAAAACAAAATTGCATATATATAAAAATATCTCACGAAGCAGAATTTTACTTGAGATTGAAGAACAGTAATAATAATAGACGTATGTATTTAAATAAAACCCGCTTATCAATTTTTTTTTTATAAATTTAGTTAGGGATTATCAATATTTTCTATATATTCTAACCACCAAGGTGAGTGATTAAGAATCTGTTTTAAATATTTTAAGCATCATAGAGCTCTCCAATTAATCCAAAGTGTAACTAGCCTCAGCTAAAATAATCAGGTCTCACACTTCATTTATAGTAACAAAATTCGGATGTTCAGTTTAGATGCATAATACAAAAATAATTTTGTTTTTATGTAGAAATAGATAGATAATTTAATTATGAATTTTAAAAAATATTTCCCGTTCATATGTCTGATTAATTTATAAATACCCTTTCATGCAAACTTTATCGTTAAGAAAAAGCTCAGAGGTCTTTTAAAATAAATAATAAAATAAATAAATAAAGAAATAAAAGCTTACGACGTAAATTAAAGTTTTACAAAATACAATACTTTATGTAATTTCCCATAATTCCCCTACTCTTCCCAATCATTTGATTACACCTTCTAGTTCTTCTTCTATGCGTTACATTCGCCAAGAGAATAGAATAGTAACCCTAAGAAGAGTATTTTGAACTGAAATTTGAGCTCAACAAAGAATTCAATGGACTTTTCGACTAAAATAATTTGCAATTGCAGTTGTTGTTGCTATGCTTAATCAATTGAAAGCAATGCTTTATAATTTAATAAACGATTTAATTGGCTAAATTAAAATGCGAAATTCGAATATCTAATTCCAATGATTTGCAGCCAAGCGAAGAGCTGAATGAAAAATCGGCCCAATGCCAACGGGCCGACAAATTGAATGGCCCAAAATAAATTTTCAGATCTCCAACTCTTTGGATTGTGGCGAGCATGGCTATGGGACGGGAGTGGGGAAGGGGAGAGGGAATGAGAAGTTTGACATTTTTATGCCGTGTCGGAGTTCTGTTCGTGTTTTGATTCCCATTTCTGAAGACATTTCCGCCCATTGGAGCTGTTGTAGTGCTTGAAGGTGTTAGAACGCAGCCGCTGCTGTTGATATATAGACGAGTCTGGAGTATATGAAAACATTTTAATTAATGCTGACAGCTGAAAAAGTCGCGGTCGCTTTTGTTGTGTAAATTTCGTCGTCGTCGTCGTCGTCTTGAATGCCTTCTCGTCGTGGCACTGGGCTCAATAATTATTATTGGATTTCCTTTGGCATTAACTACTGGTTTTCTCGTCTTCTTTTCATTTTCATATCGCTTCGGCTTGTGTTTTTCTTGTTCGCTGCTCTTGCGTTTTCTATTGAATAACACGTCAACAAATTAATCCGCTTAGCCCCGCACTTTTACCTCATCGAGTGGGCGCTCCCGCTGGGGCTGGCGGGCTAGACTACTGCCAGACGGTGAACCCAGAACCCAGAACCCGAGCCCAGTCGCATAGCCAGACAGCTAAGCTTTAATCCTTAATAGTTACTTCTGGCTTATTCAATTCGTGGGGTAGCTCTGTTCATTATTTGCCTGAAGCAACCTATGGCTTCCCCTTTCGCCGTGGCCCGGTGTCAAGGTAAATGATTGAGCCACTGGGGATGTCCCAGAGAGCAATTCCACTTAATTAATGGTTTTCGATTGTTAAAACACAGCGCATTGCCCGGGCGCGATAAGCTGAAGATTTCTCCTTTCATTATTTATGATAAATCAAGAAACTTAAATATGAGTTGATACTCCATCAGGGCGAGACCTGATGAGGATTAAAAATACCTGCAGAAATGCCTTTATGGTGTACAAATATATGCATCTGATAAATTATGATATTGGTTAAAGCAATTTTGTGCTTCAGGTATGTAACGAAGTTCCAGTTGGGCGCGGTTGACTAGGCTATACTCTATATCAGCTGATGTAATTAAAACATTTAAGATTATTAATATATAAACTAAAAAAAATCACGGATCCTTTTTTGAGCGACAAGCAAAAACTGAAGACGATTTAACATATTTAGTAGATCTAACACTCACAGTATTTTAGCAATGTTAAACATCAACAAATGTAATTAAAATAAAATGTAATATAATGGAAATAGATCGTAATGGAAATTAATTTAAATACTCTTATTTTAGTTTTTAATTGAATATATAAATTTATTAAAGATATTAATATTTTGATATGCATTTTAGTCAATACAATATTTTTTGTAGTACTCCATTTATTTATTTATTTTCGTTTTATTTTCGTTATCTATTAGATTTATACCTTTTGCAATCCATAGCATTATTTAGTAGAAAGCAAGCTTTATAGTAAACTCTGTTGCAGTGTATTAGAACTGATTCTAATTGTAGACACTTTCAAATATGTGTGTATAATAGGGTAAGCCAACATGGCATTAGGCTCAAACGGAAAGTAATGAAATCTATAAATATATAGATTACTGAGTATGTATGTACTTTTGTTACTTATTGATTTTATTTCTTTCCTGCAATTTTATTATACTGAAACTATGATGAATATAAAATCCGAACTCAAATAGGTGTGTATAATAGGGTAAGCCAAAATACCCATAATAGGTAAGCCGCAATCTAAAATTAATGAAATAGAAAATATATATATATATGTATATATGTATTTATATAGCAAATGTGTATGTATTTGCTATTTCGAACTCGTCCTTTGATAAGTTAATATTAGAGACTTTATAGTAACTTACCAAAGGTCAAGTTTCATATAGCAAATGTGTAGGTAAATAATTTGTAATGTGGAATGTGAGAGATCTTTACATACATTTATCTCTTGTTATTTGTCATGTGCTACTTTAGGTTTGTTCAACTGCAATTTTGAGCTATTAACAGTTATTATCTTTCCATAGGTGTGCATTCAAGAGGCAACAAATTGTAATAATTACAAATTAAGTTAGAAATTCGGCTTTATATTTATGAAAAGCAAAGTAATTTGAGCTTTTAAGCTAACTGAGATTTGAACATTAAGAGTACGTTTTCGTCTCATTTAAGTAAGAAAACATTGAGGCAGAAAGGAAGGCATAAACCTGATGGAATTGTAACTTATTAACAAGCTTATGATTGTGAAATAAAATAAACATTTTTATGTAATGGAATGGAAACAATGGAAAACAAACACTCATTTTATTTAGGCACTTATTTATTCAATTGCGGACATATATAAATTATACTTGCACATGCTGCCGATAATATATTATTATTATCGTTTCACTTCATTTAAAGAGCTGAAAGATAAAGCTGACCGGACCGACGGTCGAGCGTTGCAATATGTCTGATTTCAAAGGCAGCCAAGGAAATGGCCTCGTCATGTCATTCGGCTGCAGCTACAGCGATTGCCTGCCGGCCAATGCACTCCCTTGGTGCAACAACAATTTTCACTGTAATAACAATATATAACACACAAATTTGAATAACAAATTAACTCACACAATCACACATACATACACTGCCTCACGATGTGTGTGTGTGTGTGTGTGTCAAAATTGGCATTCAGTTTGTCGGGCAAGTCGGGGCTGCGACTTGCTGGCCCAACATAATTGAATGGCTGCAGGACACACACGACAAAGCAGCGCAGGAGCAGCAGAAGCAGCAGAAGCAGCAGAAGCAGCAGCAGCCACAAAATATTTGCTTATGTCGCTGACTGGCCTGGCATAAGGCAGACACATAGCAACGGCAACAGCAACAGCAACAGCAACAGGAGCAGCCACAGGCCGACCACGAGCCACCCAACTCACCCAGCCCGATCAACATTCAACGGCGTCCAACGTCCATCACGCATCGAGCGAGCCATCGACCAATGCAACTTGCAGCAACGTCAACGTCAACGTTGCATAAATCAACACAACGACAGCGACTACTGCGAACGGCAAAGGCAACTGCAGTTGCAACTGCTGTAAATTTCAAAGCCAGGCAGTTGCTGGCCCACAGTTGATTGAATATTTCAAACTATGCATCTTTAATAATGCGCAACAACAACAACGCCTGCGGCTATTTGTGGGCGCAAATGCAAATGCACAACGGCAACAGCAACAGCAACAGCAGCAGCAGCAGCAGCAGCAGCAGGAGTAGGACTAGGAGCAGTGCCAGCAGGAGCAGCATAAACTTATTTAGAGTTACCTTCCACATGCCAGTCTAAGCAAGCCCAAACCCGATCCACGATTCCCGTCTGGCATGCGAGACGCCTTCTAATCAGGCGCTCAACTTCGAGTTTTGCTTCTTTTTTTGGCTGCTGCCCGGGGCAGGGAGCGGCATCTAATTGAATCTGACCGCACCAGGCCGAAGTTAGTCGTCTTTGGCGACATTTTTGCTTGGGCTTTGCGCTTAGCAGGCATTTCGCTCCAACTTTGTGTTTGTTTAGTTGACCGCAGTCAAAAATAGCTTTGACAAAGTTTCGACTGCGGAGCCCTTGGTTGACTTGGTTGACACTGGCTGACATATCCGTCCGGCCGTTCGTCCGTTTGTCCAAAAAGATTCCTTGGAATCTTTGTCAAAGTCGAAAGTTTGCCATAGTTCAAGTTAATGTTGTGTGACTTTTGTACTTTTGGCCACTGCTGTCAGGCAATGAACCATGTTTGAGCCATCAATGATGCCCCAACAAAGTATTGGCAAAAAGTTTTAATAACTTGGCCAATTGCCTGCATGAATTCTGTGTTGGCTAATGTAAACTTTTGAGTAGCTGACTACCCTCTACCTGCCCAGAGAAAAGGCTATATTGCAGTGCATGTCGTGTGGAGATACGGATA
This sequence comes from Drosophila mayaguana, assembly GCA_037075325.1. Lineage (NCBI taxonomy): Eukaryota > Metazoa > Arthropoda > Insecta > Diptera > Drosophilidae > Drosophila > Drosophila mayaguana. Next base: position 4,676,620 of record JBAMCG010000121.1, on the reverse strand, counting down.
TTCGGAGTCAGATTCGGAGAAGAGAGTCTCCTCCCATGCTCCCATTCTCCCTTGTCTGGCGCTGCTGCCCATTTTATGAGCAAGACCAAACACAACAACATCCGCTTAATTAAAATTCTGTATTAAAATTAACTACTGCGGCGGCTAATGCTAAATAATTCCGACTGAATGTTGCACGCGTCGTATACGCAATGTGGCCGAAAGTTGCACTGCGGCAGGCCGAGTGGCAGACTGGCAGCCCACTGCGCCACGGCTACTGCGAGCAGAGCGAGGCAAATCAGCTTAATGCGGCTAAGCTCTGCCAACCTGGCTGGCAGTTCGTCTCGGGCCATTTTGCGTGAATAAAAGAGGGAAGGAAAGAAAAAACACGACAAGAGTTAGCTCACAATGCGAAAATTTAATTTAGCTTTTGCTTCTCTCGCTGTTAACTCCCTGAATAGCCTGCTGCAACAGCAACAATTCGCTGGCAACCTGAGCAGCATTACACATACGCAGAGCTATCCAGTCATGCCTCAGCTCGCCTCGTCTCACCCCTCCGGTGTGCGCCAAACCACTGGAGATTAATTTCGTGTCTGTTCTTTTCATAACAACACAAAACAGCAACAGACAACAATAGGGCAAGCGACACGGCACACGCCCTAATGCCACATCGGGGCAGGGTCAAAGGCGACGCACTCGAGTCAATAGTTGTCTACGAATGCCACGCCCATTTGCATGCACTTGGCATAGCTGCTCTAAAATTGTAATTTAACTTGACTTTCGGCTGGCAGGGCACTTCTGCTGAAGCCTGACACATCTCGCATTCCGGCACAGCAGGTGTCCATTAAATGGCAATTAGTCACACGGCTCTTTAGTGACTGCTTTGATTACAGCTGCCAAGTGGGCGTGCGAGAGGCTGTGGGCGGTGGGCGTTAAGCGGTGGGTGGTGGGCCCAATCAAATTCACACGCTTTGCCATATTATAAACACGCATAAGCCCCACTCGAACTGAAGCTGAACTCCTGCTGCGGCTGCTGCTGATGCTAATATTGATGACATCCTGCTGACACCTCAGCCACTCGGCTTTGATGTGGGCAACTGCCGGTGGGCGTGTCCACTGAGCTGCCTGCCCTGGCCCAGCAGCTGTGCATAATTGCCAAATAGCTGACCGAAATCTCAGGCAGAGCGTTAAGTGGCTTATTGCCCAGCAGCTGCGACTCAGCCTTGTGGCTTGTGGACACATAATTAGAATGCTGCCGATTGGGTGAGTGCTACAAATAAGCTGCAGCATGCTGCATGCTGGCTGCTGCATGCCAAGCAAGAAAGTTTGTTCGAGATGAGACTGCTCAACTGCGAGATACCCTGATCCGAAGGGCGCATGTTATATAAAAACTTAAGTCTGTATATATATTAATATAAATAGATCATATTTATTTAATTATATAATATTTAATAAGTTATCGATTCTTAACGATAGTACAGAAAACGAATGATTGATCAAAGTTATAAAAAGATATATATGATATTAATATTGGAAATTGCAACACTCTAGTTGCCCTCTATAGAGCGTCATGGCTAGATTGTGACATTAATGAAGAGTAAATATTTTATGGGATCTGCCATGCCTCCTGCTGACTGCCACATACATATTCAAAGCAGCATTTTACCCAGATATCCCATTTTAAACTGTTCAATATTCATCGATAATAATTTTTTCACAGATTCAGATAATCGTTTTGCTAAAAATAACTCTCCTAGATTAATTCTAACTTTTCAATTGTCGATTTTTTCTACTTCTGTCTGCCCTCCTCCTGCTTCTAATCGTAACTCAACCTGCTTTCAGCTAATTGCCGTCTAGCACATCAAGCATTATTCTTGCCAAACTTTGGCGTCACTTTCAACTCAGAGAGCGCTTTCCGTGCACCTCATCCCCTCCCCCTTCCCCTCCCCCTCATACAGCTGTGAGCCAAAAAAAGTTTTGTGGCGTTGGCTCATAAATTTCAGATATTCGGCATAGCCATAAGTTTCCATTTTGCAAGTGGGGCGCATCAGTTAAAGTCCGCCCACAAAGCGCAAATCCAAAAGGTCATTACTGTAATTAAGCATTATAACAATGAGGGGATGGGGATGGGGATGGGGATGGTGATGGCGATGGGGAGGGGTTGGGGATAGACAGAATTGCTGCTGGATACTCGAAACAAGCCATATTTGAATTGCTTTTCGACCAAAAATCTACCAAAAGTTGGCTAATGAGCAACGTTCCCATTTAGGCCAATTGCCTGGATTAGTAAAGGGCTGCGGTTTGCGGTCAATTGAGCGCGTGGAGCTGAGTTGAGTGGGTCACGATGCAACCACATGTATGCGCAAAACACTTTATCAATTGTTGTTGGCTATTACAATTGGATTATAATTATGAGTTAACATCGATAAAAAGTCGTACATACGTACATACATACAGTGTGTGCATTTAAATACGCTCGCACACTGTTATCATGTTAATAAAAATGTCCCATTAATGTTCATTATCGCTGGAGTTGTTGCTTGAATTTATTTGAAAACTAAAGTGACATTTACAGGCAATTATTTAACGGTTTAATTGCATGGCAGGCCATTGAACTGTGAGTGGGGGAATTCGATACCAAGTGGACAAGTGCCAATCGCCCACACACGCACACACATGCAGCACTTCACATATATTTACATGTATTTGATCGAATTGCACTTGAAGCTGCGCTCCTTTCTCATAGCTAGCAGCTATGACGCGCTCAGCTTTTGTTTGGCAGCGCCTCTCAATGGCCGCCATTGCGCTGTTAATGTGGGAGGCGCGCGGCAGCAGTCAGTGGGACCGCAGGCACGCCCACGCTGCCGCAGCCGCCCATCGTTTTATGGAGTTGGCTTTTGTTCGCAGTGGCGCTGCGGCAACCGCATTGAAATTAACTTTAGTGCCATTTAAAGTAATGCGCTTCATAAATTGCAAAAACAGTTTCAATTAAAATGCGGCCATCATAAAAAGGAAATGCCGTCGACTGCTACAGCTCCTGCAAATGCGTTCTGCGCACTGCTCATTGTGTTCAGATAGAAACAAAAGGCAACAGCATCCATCGGTTGCCGCTCAATGCCCATGCCAATAATGCCAGTCCAGCCAGAGGCGTCGCCAGATCACACTGAAAGCGTGAAGGGGGCTCAACACAACTTGAATGAGTATTATTATTATTATTATTAATTATTATTTGTAGTTTTAAGTGCAATTCAAACTTGATATCCCCTTTGTGTGTTCAAACTGAAGGCGTGCAGGGGGTTTAACCCGACTGCAAGTGATGACTGAGTATACTCAATAGAGCTCAGAATATTATTTAAATTTGAATAGAATAGCGAATAATTGATTTTAATATTATTATTATTATTATTATTATTATTATTATTATTATTATTATTATTATTATTATTATTATTATTATTATTATTATTATTATTATTATTATTATTATTATTATTATTATTATTATTATTATTATTATTATTATTATTATTATTATTATTATTATTATTATTATTATTATTATTATTATTATTATTATTATTATTATTGTTATTGTTAGAGCCACATCAATCAAATTCGATATCCCCTTTGTGAGCTGCCCCTGGAAGCTGTTGTTATTCTGCCAGCGCAGCGTTGGTTCATTTTGCGCGTCATGGTCCGTCATCATAATTTGAATGCAACGCATTTAATTGCAAACTTGCTTTAATTATTATTGAACTATATTTAAAATGCAAATGCGTGCGCTGTCTGCTCGAGTGCGTTAACTTTTTGCCGCAACTGTTATCTGAGGGCCGCACACAGTTCCACCGCTGCACCGTCTTTTCATTGTCTATTTATCGGCGCTCGCGAAGTAATTCAAAGCGCCTGCAGCGACACGTGCGATTTCTGATTTCCGCTTTGCGGCTTTTTCGGCCACATTTCTCGCTTATCGGCCATAAAATTGTGCGTAGGCTTTCCCTATCCTTGTAGATCTCTTCTTCTTCTACTTCCTGCTGTTGCGGCTTTCGCCCGTGGCGCCTCTACCGATAAAATGCGGGCGAGTTCAGTGGGTGAACTCGTTCAATTTAGCCAAATGTATTGAATTTTATAATGTGGCAGCTGCTTGAGTGGGGTAAGACATCCGCCAAGGCTGGATAGGCGAAAGGTAACATGATATTAGGAAACTGCAAAATGTTTGAATAAACTTTCAAATAGGGAAATTCGCAGGGAACATTTATGATTGTTTGTTTTATTAATACTTGATAATATTTGTACATTTACTTAAATTGTTCAAGATCCAAAACTCCATGGTAAATGGGAAATGGCCTCCGTTCATCCACCGTCTTCATCCGTCTGTTTGTTTTAATGCCATACTATATAAGTTGTTATTGAACTTCAGTTATTAGATCAAAAACTCTTTTCTCCTATTTGTTTTATTTATACCCAGTACCTATTGAAAATTGTAAAACACGGTTTAATAGGTTTTATAGTGTATGTGGAGCTGCAAATTGGGCTTGTAGCTATACCCGGAACTTGACTTGAAATTCGTTTGTAGATCCGTGTAATTCACGCGCAAATCGAATTTTTTTTTCAAAATAATCGATAACTACTCTCGATTTTTATTATCGATTAAAGTGTGTTGAAAATTAGCTATCAAATTATAGCTCCTACATCTTAAGAGCTAGAGTTTCGCAACGTTTGCATATAGATTCGTGTGTGCGCGTGCCTTGTCTTTTGCCTTGTGTGTTAGCAGCAAATAAGCGAAGAATCATTGAAATGTCAGTTCCTCACCGCATTCAAGGGATCTCATAGTCGACTAGTTTTTAATTTTATGTGTATAGTTATAGTTAGTTATATTTTGTATACAAAATTGCTTATAGTTCTTCAAATTTAATTGAAATACATATTATTTCATTTCAATATTTCTGTAGATTCAAGAACATTTCTTGAATCTTTCAGGCTATACCCTAGTCAGGCATCTCGGAGAAGAGCTTTTTACTCTTATTTGGTCGAAACCCCAATTGTAATAGATAACCAGATAAATTGATTTTACTCTCCTCATTTTCTACTCCTACACATATTGTATAACTTCAACATTAAGGTAGGTTTCGTAGACCGTAATAATTCCTCTACTTTATTTATTGTAAAGTTCCACAGTTTTGTCTGTTGCAGTTTGCACTAATTTGCCTCTTTCTATTTGAGTTAGTTTATGCATCTGGTGTGGCTGTCCCTAAGCTGGTCATTGTTACCCAAATATCTGCAATCTGCTCAATTATTATTATTTATTTGTATTGATTCAGCAATTCAGAATTATCTGTCCATATCAATACGATTTTCAGCATTGCCTTGACTCTGTTCAAATATTAAGTTTAATATTTTAGCTCAGCTTCGTTGGCTGAACACAAAAGCATTCCATTCATATGGAATTCATGTTCAGCTTGTTACAGAATAGTTAATTTCTCTTAACTGACTGCGTTCATCCACGGACGATGCATCCATGGAGTAATTGACTGAAATTCTCTCATTGCACTAATATAGACGGAATGCACTTCCCGAGCCGAACTGTTTACTCATTCGCCTGTCATTCGTTAGGCTTCAAGAGTAGCTTGATATTCAATTGGAGCCCATGGAATATATATATTTCAATATTCACTTGCCACTTTTGGAGGCATTCAAGCCCGCATCGAGGACTTCAGTTGTTTTTCACAAGCAGCTGGAATGGCTGTGAGTCCAATCTGGCCACACATCGCAGCACACACCAGCCTCAGTCTTCCGCAACGGCAGCTGAAAATTGCTTGGAAAAAAGAAATGGGGAAAAATTAAATTTACAGTTAATCAGACATGGCCACAAATGCGCTATAAGCAAACAGCAAAAAAGGGATACAGAGAGGAATCTGGCTAACGATGTGGACAGCACGTCGACCAGGAGTCGTCCCATGCGGCGGCCAATGGGGCTGTCGGCTATCGATGGCGGCCCTGGGCTCTCCTGGTTGTGCTCCACGCAGCTGCAGGCTGCGGCACGCCTCCTGCTTCCCCTGCACACACTGAAAGTCATAATTGTTGAATTTGCCAGGGAGGCTGCCTATAAAATAAATCAAGGATAATGCTGCACGGAATTAAAAATTAAACGAAGTGCGCCATTTACTTTTGCACACGGCATCGATCCTGCCGCTCCTTTTTCGAGAATGCGGGCGCACTCATGTTGCATGTATCCTGTATAGCTGTGCGTGTGTGAGTGCCGATTTTTATAGACGATTTTTATTGCGCATTTCCATTGATGCTGAAATTTTCGCGAAATCTTTTATTTCTGTCCTGACAGCCCTGGCTCCTCCCCACCCTGCCACACTTCGCTTGAACATTTTTTCCATTCCGCGCTGATTTTATTTGAATGGAAATTGGCGAATTGTATGATAGACGTCGATGTGGGCGTGGTACAGCGCAGGCTGCGCCAAATGCTGGCACTGAGCGAGGAGCCAGCCCTTCGCTCGGCTGCCCATCTGTTCAAGTGCCTGATTATATTTAAACTCGTCGAGAATTGGAGAGCTTAAGCAAGTGCGGCATGACGAATTCCAGCAGCCCCAGCATACGGGCAGTGCCAGCAAAACTTAGATGTTGATATAGTCAAAGAGAACTCGCATTCCAGCGCTAAGCGGAATCGATGACAAATCGAAGAGGGTCTCATGCTGACGCAGCCTCCACGCACTCCTCTACCTACGACCAGCTCACACGACTCTCAAAAGTTCTGAATTTGCAACGCGTTGCCCGCATCTCAATTTATAACGCAGCAAATTTTGTGGCAAACACAAATTTGTCAAAGCGAGCCAAGCGACCCAGTGTGAGCAAACAAATAGCTTAAAGGACACACAGGACAACACGCGCGGCTCGCTCCTATATCATTTATGCCAAATGACCCCCATTATTTTCCCTTATTACCAAAATAAATTGAGTTGGGCTTAAAAATTGTGTTGTGTTGAGCAGCAGCAGGAGCACCAGGAGGTGCAGGAGGGATAGTGTCCTCGCTTGGGTCTCATATGCTTTAAAGAGACCTTTGCAAATGTGGCCAAAATTAAATATTAAACTCGAAATGGAAATGAAATTGAATTTACCTGAGTGGGCGCGCCACGCCCAGCTTCATTGTACATCCATCAGCGTAACTGTCAAAACGGCCAGCTCCTTGGCCACGCCCCCACAGGCACCGCCCCAGCACGTTAATTGCTGTTGGCAGCGCCTTTGGAAAGTGACAGAAATGCTAAATCAAATATTGACAAGAGTAAGTAATATTTCCCACTCCCTCAACTCGAGCTGCGACTGTAGCTGAATGTAAGTAAATTCGATTAGGCGCCACGCCCCGGGGGCTGGTGCGAAATTGAATTAAAAATGCATCATGAAAAGGCCGAAGATTTGATTAATGGCGCCTACCAGCGGACAGCAGAAATGAGATGGAAAGTGTCCTGCCGAAAAAGGGCCTCGAAATAAATGGCTCGACCCGGGCCAACTAATCATAAAATGGCTGCCAACCGTTCCGAGCGGACAGCCTCCCAAATCTTGCCTAATGAAGCCATTCGATGGCGAGTCCAAACTTTCAGAAACTTGAGAATGACATGGAGAAAGACAGAGCGAGTGGGTGAGTGGGCGTGGCTGTGAAGGTACCTCGTAAAAATCAACGGCCATATGGTAAGGTAACAAAATATAACAAGCCCTCGTAACGGGTTCCCCGAATTGCTACCCCTAGCGACACATTACCGTTGCCATTACTATTAGACGACGCATCGTCCTGTGGCAGGAGGCGTGCTTGAGCGCCGTAAAAAAGTATATCTCTAAATATATTTCAATTAGCTGCGTTTATTTTTCTCTGTTCGCTCTGCGACCATAAAATACTCCGGAGTGGTTTCCAGTTGCCTCGTAAATTACGCCAAGGCGATCGTAAATAATTTAGACTTGTTATAGGTTTTCCTACCATGACAGGCAGATGTTTCCGTTAAAAAATGAATGTCGCAATGGCAATAAAAAAGGAAAGAAGCAAGCAACAGACTGGCGAGAGGCATATACTTGACAAATAAAACAAACTATTCAAATCGGATTCCATATCGAAATTCGAATTTGCCAGCACATTAGACGCATTATATGCCCATCCATTTTGCTGGCATCCTCTGGCGCACCGCTTAAGTCTGTCAAAGCAATGCAGAATAAAATCGAATCGAATTATATTTCGGGCATCTGGCGGACAAACTAATGCAGATGCCCATCCCACACACACACACACACGTGTGGATGGAAAACCTGTGCCGTGTGGAAACAAACTTCATTTTGTGTGCATTGAAAATTCACAGCAAATAAATTCAATTTGTGCGTTTAGAGAAAAACGTCCCCAGTTCAAACCCAATCAATCGAGCGGCTGACAACATTTTGATATGCCCAAAACAAATTGAATTTGCCGCAAGCCGAAAAGCGACATGGTCCTAGCTCCCTACCAATCCGCATCCTTCCCAGCCCACCCCATCCCATCCTACCGCTCCTGCAGGAGCCCTTCAGGTTGGAAATCACGGCGGTTCCATATCTGGAAAGGGTCTAGGCCACAAAAGTTCCATTGGCTAAGCCAATCGTATGCAAAATTGCCTGAGAAATTGAAAATCAAAATATTGTGGAATTCTTTTTGCCTCTGTTGTTTTTTGTGTTTATTCTACTGTTTTTATTATTATTTTGTCCTGTTTTGTTTTCGGCTTTTACGCCACTTATATCATTATTTTCGTGATGTTGACTGCTCCTGCCCGATGAAAGTAAATAGAAAACACGGCAATAGACGTCATAAAAGAAATAACCCAGAGCCACATCCACTTGGGCGTGTGCGACTGCTCGAGCCTCGAGCGGAGGCAAAATGGGGGCTGTTATTGTGTTCGACGTTGTGCTCGAACTTGATGCCCAGTGGTGAATTGGCTAGCATGGCTTGATAATGAATATTTGGCAGAATTTATGTTACCATGCATTAAAGAAATTATTAAACTTATGGTCAGAATTTAAATATATTGATATCTCCACATTATGTTCGCCTGCTCGAAGTGACTGCAGGTCATGTAATAATAGAAGTCATCATATAAGTACATTTATTAGTTAGGTAATTGAAATGAGCAAAATTTTGTATTGAACTCTTACTGAGCTACAATTTACATTAGATGATTTGAAATTGATAATATACAACTGAACATGTTATTGATTGGATCTGATGGATCTTCCTTAAATATTTTTTCTATAATACAAAACACATTTTTGTGAATTATAATAATTATAATTTCATCAATATGTACATATATCATGCATAAACGCATATGTATATCACTCTGATCCACTCTGATAATTTGTTTATTAACTTAAATGTAAAACTAAATTAGGTTGCTCCTAAAGGTAGCAGAAGAAGAAAAGAGTAAGAAAGAAGGGTGCATTAGCTAGATTCATTGTCAATTAGATTATTTACAAAATCAAAAGCAAGCGCAGTTTTTAAAGTTTGAATATTAAGAGCTAGAATACTAGTTTTCCAGTGTTAGCTCGACCTCTGCTCGCTCTTCCTATATGCCCTTACTGTGCTTTTATTTTCTCAATAAAGACATTGGGGAACTGCAACTCAAGGCTGTCGGCTGCTCTTACAATATTTCCGAATTGCTATATCGGAAAAGAAAAGTTGCTCAAACAAATAAATATAGATATTTTGTAGGCAATTAATAAGTGTGTAAAACTTAATAATAAAAGTTGATTTGCATCGTTCTTCAAATAAAGTTTCCCACGTTTCGATATGAAAATCTGCTTCCAAAGAAAAATAAAAATAAATTTACTTAAACATTTTAAGTATTTATAGGGTATCGCTCTATCCGCATATAGTATTGTTTTAGTTGAAATCGCTGATCTCGACAGTAATAAAGAAAGGAAAGATCTAAAGAAAGATCTTTGATAAACACATATTCATAATTTGTATGACTTCCCATTCGTTTATACGCACTTGGTATGACCATATTCCATAGTCCCTTATCACTTGACAGCCAATTTTCTACTGGGCACTCAGGCTTCAATGTGCTTCTACTGCTTTTACTGCGGTAGGCAGTTGGCAGTAGGCAATTTTAGTAACGACAGTCAGCAGAATAAAATGATTTCTCTTGGAGGCTGTGCCAGTCGCGTTTGCTAAAGAAGAAATATCATAAAATACGTAACGACGATTTGCCTGCCAACTACACTCCCTTTTTTGCGTCTATTTTTTCTCCCTATCTATCCATCTATCTGCCTATCCGGCTATCTGTCTATCGGTGGCAGCACATGCGTGTCCTGTGGCTGCTGGTAGTCCTAGTTCCTAGTTCCTGGTTTCTGGGTTTTTGGTTGCGCTTAATTTTTTGTGTTCTCTATTTTCTATTTTTGCATGCTCAGACAGTCGTCAGATAGAATTTGAGCTTTGTGTAAAAGTTTTTTCCTACTACTCATGCCCAGCGAAGCGCATAAATGCCGCTGACAATGGACGTGCCGGAGAGGGGGCGTGCGAGCAGCTGCCGAGCTCGGGCTGGAGATGCGGTGGAGCAGCAGCAGCAGAGGCAGCAGGAGGAACAGCAACGACAGTGGCAAAATTCCATCTATCAACAAATCAGCTGCCAAATTCTTGTTGACGCGTGTAGCCGTTGACAATGGCGTTTGCCTCGTCCCCCCTCTCTACCCCCTGCCGCCTTCTCTGGTTTCCGATTCCTGCTGGTTATGCAATATCATCGCAGCGTCTATCCCTCTCTCATCTCGCATATTCTGCTGACGCATGCGGCTGGCTTGAAAAAAGAAGCGCTAAAAACAAAGGCAAATGGCGATTGGCGAAATCAAATAAATTGTTAAATTGAATAAAAATCGTGAGCTGAAAAACAGAAAATATTTGCGCATTTAATGCAATTGCTGGCGACTGACCATTGGGTAATCAGTTTGTCGAGCATCCCGGCCTCAGCTGGAGATCAGCTGCTTCTTTTTGCTAAAACAGAAAACAGAATAAAACAAAATATCATTACGTAATTAAGGACGTCCCGCAGTCCCTTCGCCCACAAACTAAAATACGCTAAGCCAAATGGCCAACTGCGCCCATTAAAGGCCATTAAAGGAAAATAAATACGCAGATGCAATTAAAGTTTTGCTTAACTACGAAATATGCACTACAAATATTTATTATTTAAGATAATAGCGATGGAAATATTATAATTGTAGTAGCAAATAATTGATTTTAATATGATAATGTAGGCAAGAATTATATAATATATTTAAGGAATGTGTATATATAATATAGTATATGTATATAAATTAAATTAAAATTGTAATTTGAAATTTTATTTGAAATATATATATATATATATATATATATATTTAAAATATATATATATGTTTTAGCTTATTAAATACCCATACATTATTACATCAATTACATATTACATTGCATACACACGCATGGCATATGAAAACCCAGCGGCATCATTTCTCCTGCTTCGCAAGCTCATAATTAGAAGCAGTCTGGGAATATATATATTAAGAGAAATCAACATAGGAATCAGCTGTGTTTATTTAGTGCGTAGCATATCAATGGCTTTGATGTTTCAACTTTGTAATAATAAATTGATAACAACTGCAAATTACAGTTGCTTGAAGCCGAAATAAATGGCAGCTGCTGCTCTAAAATTATTGAAAGATAACAATCAAATTACTTATTTGATCACTGTGAAAAGTTGGATTTTCTGTGGGTAGATGAAATGGCTTCAGATTCTAATTGAGAACATCTAACAAAATATGCAGATAAAATACTTAATTAATTTAATTACAGTAATTCAATTTTGTTTCAGCTTCAGTCTTAGCTTCAAGCTAATCAATAAAATAAAACGATTAACTTTAGGTACATAAACAAAATGAAAAATACTCAAAACATGAATTTGAATTGAAGAAGATTCACAATAAATTTATTTAACTCACATGACTAAAATCAGTTCATAGAAAGATACAGAATAATGCGCTAAATACAAATCCAAATATAATAATAATTAAATAATATTAATAATTTAAAAGTTAATAAAATGAAGCTAAATTAAAGGATGTATTCAAGAATATATTGCCACAAAGAAAGAGAGAGATAGAGAGAAAGTAAGAGAGAAAGAGAGAGAGGGAGAGAAAAAGAGAAAGAGAAAGAGAGAGAAAGAGAGTGAGAGGGAGAAAGACAGATAGAAAACTAATAGCCGTTGTTTGAAAAGATGTGGAAAGTCGGTCGACAACAAGTTAAATATTTGAAATCTGAAAATATGACATTTCGCGATCATTAATTTGTTAGTTTAATAATTAATAATGCAATACAACATAATATAATAAAGTTTGTAGTTGTTATTATGAAAGAATAAATAATTCATCATAGTTATTTTAACTTTTAAATAAAATTTGCTACATAAGTTTTTATTGCACTAATCCAAGAAAAATAAATCTAGAATCCCACACTATGGCAAAAATTATATATGGAATGGGTTGTGTGTACTATGATTACTTTGAAAGATAAATTAAAATTGGTTTGCTTCATTTTTATATAAATTGCCTAAAGAGTGTTGCTCAACATTTTGCTTAATTATTTTATTTTGCCTCCGCTTGGACTAATTAACCTTTGGCAGGGCGCATCAAGGCCTCATTCATACTTCTTTCTGTATTTCCGCTGCTGGACTTTGTATTGACTTTCAGACACTCGAGAAGTGCTTGACTACGTGAGTTGGAGTGAAGCAAGTCTCGAGCGGGTTTGTTCATACTCTTTTTTCTTGGCCCTTGAGCCGTTGCACATTAAATGCCACAAAAAGGCGATGCGTCGTTGAAGACATATTCTAAAGCCGAGTGAAGTGAAGTTTTCTCCATCTCCGGCCATCACCAGCGCAGCCAAATCGTCAAAAATCGCACTTATTGCCGCCCGGCTAGAGGGAGCTGGGCAAGAGGCGATGGGGCGCATGAAAAGGGAGAGTTGAGAAACTTAATTTCCGCACTGGCTGTGGGGCCCGGTGGAGTCGAGTCCTTGGAACAACAAAATGAAACTTAAAATAACAACAACTATTTGCTCGTAAACAAGAAATTTCGCTCAGCGCCAGACACTCGAAGATGAAAGAAGTCTGCCGTCTTGGCTCTAGATTGTTCCTAGTTTTATAGACGAAAACTTTGGGAGAAAGATGAAAAAGAAGAAAAAACAAAAATAAGAGTAGAAAAACAACACACAAACCAGACCAACAGAAGCATCAAAACCAAACTTTGAATTTGTTTGCCGGAAATCCGCAGGAAATCGCTGGATTTTGTCTCTTGTCTCTCGAGAGAATGAGACACGAAACATGGAAGAGAATATGCTGAAGGGTTGTCCAGCACTGACAAATCGAGTGCACTTTCCCCAAGCCCGGGCAAATTGTTTGGTATTTAGCTGAATTTCTTGGCCTTTCCTCACGTCCGCCTCGCAATTATGTGCCCAACAATTGACGATTGTTGCTTGGATTGCGGCCAATCAAGTTTATGTGCCAAACATCAGCATTAGCATCCACTCCACCAGTCAAACACACAGCCGGACAGCTGGACAGATGGACAGATGAACAGACGAGCGGACGAGACGAACCTCTAATCGTTTGACGTACAAATAATTTCCAATGAGTTTGCGGCTCATTGAGTTCTGAACGTGGACGTGGAGTGAATGCCGTTGGGATCTCTCTTGTCCAGCATTAAGAGTACACGAATTGGCATTACAGTCTAAATGTGCTCGCTGCCTCTATATACAATGCGAGCACAAAAGGGTAATGGCCTTACATTCAGCTCTCTGCCAAAGAGAGCAACAGTCAAGAGGGAGCAAAGCTTGGCGTAGGCAGGAGGATTTTCGTATGGAGCAATGTTAACACATATGATGTACATTGTGAGTAATCTAAACACTCGCAGAGTCATTGTTTCCTAGGAAAAACGAGGATTCGGAGAGCGACATTCGCTACTTTATAAATTGATTGAATATTGATTATTACCATTATTAAGTTTTATTTTTTAGCTTTTTGACAAACTGTGCAAGTCTTGAAGAAGAGAAATGCAGGGCTGTCCATATTCGAGGGACCCATCTGGCAGCCCTATATAATATTTAACAGAGAGGGACACAATACGCCGTACAAGCTCAAGGCGGCCACTTGAGAGGAATCATATTAAAAAGCTGATGTCAATCCACTTAAACCAAATAACATTAAAATTATAAAAGAAAAAAACATGGGTCCGTCGAATGTGGGCAGCATTGCAGGGCTGCCAGATGGGCCCATCGAATATGGATAATTTTTCATTATAATATTATATAAAATATTTGGAAATATTTAGCTGAAATCATAATACTATCAATTCCATTTAGTGCATAATATTAATTTCTATTTAATTAATATTCTTGCAATGCCTCTTATAGACTAGAACATTTCTTGTTGATATCAGGTAGTCAAAATGGATACAGTTCTCATTCTATATTTATAGACATACTCTGCTGATAGCTCTACTCATTAGGCTGCGTCATATTCGTAATGCAAGTGTGTAAAACTCCCTCATGAACTTTACGCCATTTAAGAAACTTGGCAGACTTATTTAGTTAATGGAGTTTCGTAGCACTCAGCTGGCTGTCAGCCAGTTGGGTTATGTCGCAATAAAAGTTGACAACTTAAATGATATACATTTAACTTGCCGCATTCAGCACTTGGTCTCATTATTCGACAATGGCTTAGTTACTTCACACTTACCCAATGCAAGTGCCCCTCGATCCCTCCGGCCTCCTCCCTGCCCAAGCCATGGCTTGCTGCAGCAGTTGCTCAACGAGTTTTGCATTTTCATAAATGCCATTAGGTAAGGTAAAGTTGCACAAGCTCTTTTTAAGCACATAATTTTTGCAGGCATACCACGCCCACCTGCACACGCACACACACACACACACGCACACATTTCAGCATACACATTTTTTCCATGCATTTTTGTTGTTCCTATTTAATTTTTATGAAATTTGCAACGCGACCAAAGGCTGCCAAAAGATGGTGAAACTTTTGCCATGGAGGTCGTTAACACACACGGCCGTATACACAGCTCAGCTACACGACGCGCTCCGCTCGCCTCCTGCAGCTGCAGCGCAATCCAGCCGACACGCTTGCCACGCTTGCCACATTTGCCATGCCCGCCACGAAGGAGCAACAGTTAACGTGGCGTATGCGCAACGTATGCATTTAATTTAATTTCATTATATTTATGCGCATCTATAGAATCGCAGGAGGCGTGCACTGGCGCACTGCTATCGACTGTCGGCTGTCGGTTGTAAGCGTGGCATGGAAATTGCAAAACTTTGCGCACTTTGTTAAATAATTGATGCGTCAGTTTATGGGCAACGTTTATGAATTTAAGATTAAAGTGTCATTTAATTGCAATTTCGATATTAATATTTATTGCCTTCGCACTTTTTGCGAACTCTGCAGAAGCGAGCGTGGAGGCATAATATCCGGCATAACTCAATTTATTATCAACAAGTATTCGCTTTAAAGAGCAGCAACAACAATTCTTACTAATTGTGCTCCATAATTTTATGCATTTTATTTGGACTGCATTTTGGGGAATTCGAAATTTGATTTTCAATTCAATTAGGCGCGCAGCAAAATACAAAATCAGCTCTCAGTTCGGGGCAGCTGCTACGAACAGTTTGTTAATTTGCATTTAGTTTTAACACTTGCCCAATTTGAATATGCATTAGTGAAGCACCCCGCGCCCTTCCTTCTGCCCTCACCCAGACCAGGCCACCATCAAGCGTTAATAGCCAAAATGGCGCGATCTGGATATCAAAGTGGGGACTAATCTCATTTTTTTGGGATGGGGGGCAGACGAGGGGGGGGGGCGGGAATACGGCGCCACTTTCATAAATAAACATTCAGCGCAGCAAATTATGCAATGCATTTGGCTTTGCGTTAAGCACACTTAACGTTCCGTGCATTAATGTTATTCCAATTTAAATTTTGAATTATGCCTTTGCAATGCTAAAATGGCATCGACCAAAGAGCTACAAATCCCTCTACGTGGGTGGGGAGGGGCGGCCGTTGATTATACTATTCCTTTGCTATACTTGGTTAAAGATTAACGTGCTAGAGAAAGTGAGAGAGGGTGAGAGCGGGAAAGAGGGTGAGTAATTTAATTCTAGCTTTTTCTCTTTCATTCCATTTATTTTGCCGCTTTGCTATATTTGCTTATTCAACTCATTGCTGGCATAGAAAAGATAGCGAGAGAGAGAGAGAGAGAGAGAGAGGGACAGATAGAGATTATTTTAAATCTAGCTTTTTCTGTTCCATTTTATTTATGGTTCATTTTTTTGCTATATTTATTTATTCTACTCATTGCTGACTAGAAGTAATCCCTTACCAATCCCTCTCTCTCTCTCTCCCTCTGTCTCTTTTTCTTTGCCGTTGCATTTATGACTCGCTCTTTTCTTTCATTTATTCTTTGCTAATTCAGTTTAACAATTAACTACTCTGGACTGCAAGAGATTATGACTTTTATTCTACTCCTGTTCTGTCATACGTGTTGCTCCATTTGTCTCTCTTGTTTGCCTTAGTCTGTTGCATCTAGTTGCAGATCAAATCACTTAAATCCATCCCTGCATCCGATGACATATTACGAGATTGCTCAAACTATAATGCTTATCTACTTTTTATCTAGCTTTATCTTCTCTTTCGCCTTACATCACTTCGCCTTGCATTTATAGTTAAATAGAAGCTCGTGAGTAATTGAAAGGAACTCCCTCAGTCACTTGCTCTCTCTTTCCCTCACACTTTGACTGCCCCATCCGGGTTGCTCTTTCTGTTGTGTTTTTCGTCATCTCGCTTTCACTATCGCCCTGTTTGACCAACTTATTTACAAGCGAATTAACTTATTATCCATAAAGTAAACCTCATTTGGAAGCTCTTAATGCAACAAGCAGCAGGCAACAAAAAAGAGTAAAACTCCCAGCTTTGGACTCCGGCTTTGGCTCGCTTTTCTTTACTCCATTGTTGTTTGAGTTGGTTGCAACTGCAGTTTCGTGCCACAATGAAACAAGCCAGGCAGGCAGGCAGGAGCCGTCCCGTCAACCTCACGTTCGCAGGTCGCAGGACTCGTGGAAGTCAATCCAAGCGGAAATGCAGCTTTTAGCTAGTTTTTAGCTCGTTTGCAGCATTGTTTTTGCCAAGAGATTTCTCCACGAGTAACACAGTTTCTCTTCTTTTCAAATGCGATAGTTGTAGCTTTATATTTTCTTTACTTTCATAGCTCCGTATACATACTCGTTCACAGCACGAAATGAGCATATTTGCATAGAACTATGTATGAACGTTTTTGGTTTATCTACTGTTGGCCTTTTCTCTTCACTTTCTCTTCTAAGCTCCCTAGGGATCGAGGCCAATTTATTATTTTGCATTATCTATATCTAAATCTTATACCGTATATTTTCTTTAAAAGGTAAAATACTTTAGATACTTTAGACTATCAATTTAGATTATCCAAAACGAATAAATTAATAATCCAGAGTTTTTTTTTTTACAAAAATTGTCAACATTTGTAGATACATAAATGGAAATAAACATTTTTTTTAAGCCTTGAGCGAGTATTTCGCAGTTGGTCACGACCGACTGAAACTTTTTTTTTTTTTCTATATGAAATGCCCACGGTAAATGGGTCAGCAGAGCATGTTCTTCTTAAAATAAGCTGAGGGAATCAAGTCAAAATACTCATAATACAAACAATCTACACACATGTATATTGAAGCTGCGCACAGGGTATCTCCTCGTCGCGTTTAGCTCGTACTGACGTCAGTGGCTTTCTATTGCGTTTGTATAGATTCGTTAGCCGGGAACAAAGAGGCTCCAGCTTGGCTTGCATCTGGGAGGCGGGAGTCGGGAGGCGGGGGCATGGCAGGCGCTGCTAATGCAAACGCAAATGGGAATGCTTTAATGTAAAGGTGGAAGCGCCAAGCGCGCTTTTAGCGAAATTAACCATACGCCACGTTCGCCACAGATACGTCTGCTAATTAAACTTAGCAGCTAAAGGCGACTCGCTCCTTCCTTGATGCCCTCTCTCATTCACTCCCTTTCCCTCACTCTCTCTCTGTTGCTCTTTCTCATTCCATTCGATTGCGCTGCTTGTCTAATTGGCGATCAACTTAACGCTTTTTACAGCGTGCGCTAATTCAGAGTCAAACATAAAGTGATTTCATTTCAAATATTTTCTGTAAATTAAAAGCCTTTATTATTTCAAAATTAAATACTAAAAAACTTTATTAAATAATAAATAATAAAGAAAACTCTATTAAATAATCCAATATCCTTTCCTACATGAAATGTATATTTAATATATAAATGTATAAAATAAGCAAAGTATCGAAATGTTATTCATTGAACTGTCGCTTATTCTAAAGGTCATAAATTCGGAAATTTGAAAATATATTTTTATTTATTTTAAGGTAATTAAAAATAATAATTATGAATTATATATTTATTTAAAATTATTCATAATTTCCTTCAGAATAAGCGATTTCCTGACCGACGACCTCATAATATATAATTTATTTTTTTAGTGCTGGCATATCTCTCTGTTTGAGCTTAGTTCATCAAAATAGAGAAAAGAGAAGAAATATCATAGGATCCGGATACTATAGGCATTGTTTGCTCTCAGGCAGAAGGAGACTAATTTTAATATAATTATCAATTGTTCAGTCAAGTAAGACCAGGTCATCTGACTGTCCATTCACACTTATATCTGACCCTTATATTTCTTATTATTATTGTTATTATTATTATTATTATTATTATTATTATTATTATTATTATTATTATTATTTTTATTATTATTATTATTATTATTATTATTATTATTCTTTCCATAAAAGTAGTGATTATGTAAGGTTTTATTTATTTTTATTGAGGTCATATACATACATATTTATTACATTCCAATTTTTTAGGGCATCCCCTAGTCGGGCACTCTCAGCAAAAGCTCACTTTGATTGCCAATTTAATTATCTCAGCCAGTTCGTCAGCTAATCAGTCAGTCAATGATTCAGTCAATCTATCGTACTTTACATTTCGTACTACAAATGGAAGGAACAACATTTCAACATCATCAACAGCAATCAAACAGATGCAAAAAATTCCTTGAATTAAATTCGTAAAAACACAAATGTGCTCCCCACTCGAAAACCTAACCCTAACAATATCGAGTCAGTCCTTTAATTGAATTTCGACTGGCTTGGCTTCTCACTTGCTTCTTTCTAATTTTTTATTTTATTTTTTTTTTTTTTTTTTGTATTTTTTTACTCAAACAAAAGCCATAAATGCGAGGCAAACTTTTTAATTACTTTATATGCGAACAATTTTTTTTTTTGATTTAAATAAATTTTCAATTGTATTTGTTGTCGGATGTTGCTGCTGCTGTTGACTTTGTTGATGTTGTTGACTGTGCTGTTGCTGCTGCCTTTGTTGCTGTTGCTATTGCCTTGCGTTGAATTATTATCATAAATTTGTATGGCCCGAATGGTCTTTTCGTTGACACCCTGTTTTATTTTTGTTTCTGTGTTTTTATTACTCCTACTAATTATAAGTGTTCTCTCAGTTCTGCGTGGGCGTGGCACCCATCCCCGCCCAGCCTCTGAGTACGTGTCGAGAAGTTTTCTCGAAACTTTTTCCACATTTCTCTGTTGATTGCTTTGACACTTTGGAGTAAGTTTTTTTTTTTTTTTTGTTTGTCTGTTTCAATTTTGTTTTATTTCTTTGTGGTGTTTCAGAAATTCAATTGAATTGCTTAATAATATGAAACATGGACATGATTGCAGAATTAGCCCAAAAGTGTTTGACAAAGCTTGAACTTGAGACGAGAGTAGAAGATAACATATATATATATATTTATCTATTAATTAAACAATTAAAAACTTTGGCTTTTGTGTGATTTTAATTATATTTGTCAAATTTAAGATGAAATTAAATATAGATAATTAGATGATCGACGATAATGAAAGCAGTCAGAAAATCCATCATATATAATCGGGATTAGGAATTAAAAATAAAGAACTGAATAATCGTAGCTGATAATCTAACAAACTAAAGATGACTCAAACAATATATATGACCTATACATACTCTTCCATACTCTATTCCGTGCGTATGTTATTCGCTTCATTCAAATACTTGTCATATTTGAAGGACAATCCATTTGCTTGAGCAACGCCTTTTCACTTTTAGATTCCGCAGCAACAGCTGGCGCTCCATAAGAAGTTAGCATTTCCAGCTTATTAAGTGGGACAAACTGCAAACATTCCATGGCAAAGGGGAATTCCTCGACTTAAACGCACCCCAGCCGCACACGCTTGACCTTTCGCTGACAACAACTGGGATATCCCCCAATAGCAACTAGCTGCAGAGTTAAACACATATTTCAGGAGCTCGCTTTGGGCTGTGCGGGGTAAAAGAATGCGAAGTTTACTAAGTTTCTAAGCTCCAGAAACTTGCTCCGAAATTGATAAAATATCTTAAAGTTCGCCCAGGGATCAGAGATTCGCATCGCACGCATTGTGCCTAAAGCGTGGCGCATAATCATTTGCAATTCTCATTTGCGTTAAGTAGGGAAAATGAGGGAAATAAGACGGGTTAGGGCTGGTGGGCTGGAGCGGGGATTGGGGCTGGGGTTGGGGCTGGCTCAGAGATTGCAACCACACGCAGTTGCAGCAGCTGAAAATTTGCATTTAAAACTGTTGACGGCATTTTATTAAGTTGAAGATAAAACCAGGAAAGCCACAAACTAAAAGTAAAACATGAAACTTTGCCAAAACCTCCCGAGCGAAGCTGTGAAACAACAACTACAACAACAAGAACAACAACAACAAGCAGAGAAACTCAAAGAGAAACTGGGAAGCTGAGGGACTCCTGTAGCTGGAGAGCCGCAGTGGCAGGCGGCGGCGCAGCGCAGCGCGAAGCTTTGGTCCTTCAACGCCCGGCTCAGCGGTCGGCTGTGTGTGTAAAAGGATATGTAACTTGTGGGCTGCCTTTACAGTACCCCGCAGCCCCGCGCCCTGCCAGCGCATTGGTTGCTGTGTTTGGGAGAATTTTCGTTGCTTTTTTTTGGTGAGCTGGCAAAAAAAAAGTTGCATGTAAACGAAAGTGTTTACAAAATGAAGTTGCCACTTGAGCGAGTAAACAAATGAATGAATTCATTGCTTCCTGTAGCAGGCACCCGCCTCGGCCCGCCACGCCCACCCTACCGGCTCGTAGGTGTCAGAAGTTAAAGCATCGGAGCGCAAAGTTGGGCAAATTTAAATGTCTTCGCATTTGTACATTTGGCAACGTCCAACTTTTGGGTCGGCATCGAGCGGAGCCAGGACTAAGCGCCGCCGGAGGTGCCCCGGCAACGGCGGGGGCGAGAAGGGGGCGGCGACTTAAGTGTGCGTGCGTGCCAAAGCAATTATTTTAGCTGGCAGCAATTTGCGTTTGGCTTCCAGATAGATGTGAATAGATGAAATGAGAGCCCTTTCTCTGCCATATGTTAAGAGCTCTTAATATGGGGAATTGGTTAAGGCGGCCAAAGTGGGATTTGGCCTGAGCACTTGCAGCTACAGCTGGGTTTTAGAATAAAGAGACTTAGTTAATATATGTAGGTCAGCCATGGCAGACACACAGAGAGTAAATATCTTAAAAAACAGATGTGCACTTGAATCAAAAAGTAGGTTTCCTAGTACTAAATGCTTAGACTGAATATATATAAATATATATATTATAATAAACTGTATATAACAAATTAAATGAATTAAAAATAAATATTTACAAAAAGCAGAGTGGCACCGCAAGTACTTAATGTCAACAAGATGGCAACACCAGTTCAAGAAGAAGAAAGTTTGAGAAGAACATTCATGGAGTCAATACGAACACACTGGGGATTAAAAGAAGTTTAAATAATTAAAGTAAAGTTTTTTAAGTTGTTTCATTATATTCCCAATAGTATGTTTATTATATTAATATTAATTAATTATAAATTGAAGAACTTCATCAACTTATTAAAATAGTGAATTTGAGCTGTTGCGCCGAAAAGTGGTTTCCCCTGAACGTTTATAGAAAACTCAAATTATATCGAGATCTAATGAATAATAATTTAATAAAAGAGAAACGGAACAACTTTCTATATAAATCTCCCAATCCACTTATTTCATTACATGTAATAGTCCTAAAATCTTCTAAGTACTTGACAAATTACAAAGTCATCTTCCAAGAATATGAAAAGACATAAAATTATAAGCTGATGTTATCTCTACAAGAAAAAAATAGATAAAACAGAAACATTTTCATATTTCCCACTTTCGCACTTCATGACCATAAAGCATTTGCTGCATGGCGGGCCAACGAATTAGACCAAAAACCCAACCAGCTAACAACTAGTACAAACCCCGCAAAACCTCTGAACAGAGCAGAGAGATATAGAGGGAGAGAGAGAGGCGAGGGGGTAGATGGAATGAGTAGCTGCCGAGCTGAATGCGGAACCAACTTGAACTTTCGCCCCGAAATTGCGCAACAAAATGCAAAAGTCAAATTTCTGCGGTGCCTCTGGAGGAAGTGGGCGGCTCGGTTAGGGCGGTCGGTGGGTGGGCGGTGTGGATCTTAAGTGGCAAGAGGCGTGGCTATAAAATGAGCGCTGCCAAAAATTCTGTGCTGCTGAAACCGAATGCATGCATAATCAACTTTGTTTAAACTTGGGCGCCATTTTCATAGATGTTGTTGTTGTTGTTGTTTTTGTTGTTGCTGTTGCTCTTTATGCTCCAATTGCCGATTGCTACATTGTTGTTGCTGTTGTTGTTGTTGTTGTTGTTGCTGTTGTTGTTGCTGTTGTTGTTGCTGTTGCTGTTGCTGTTGCTGGCGGCGCCTTATCTCGCGCAAAAGGCGCCAAGTTAAACTCAAGTTAAAGGTTCATTTCATTAATTTGCAAGTCGCATTTAGTGCGCCGATGTCGACAGAAATTTGCATTTAAATCCCGTAGCAAAATGGGCAGAAAAAACGACAACAACAACAATAATAGCAACAACAACAATAACTACAACAAAGACGACGACGAGAAGACGAGAAGAAGACGTTGCTTGGCTCCTTGGCTGATTGTTCGCAATGGATGATTGCCCACTTGGCCCCCACTCGACGCTGGATTGTGGTGCGGATTCTTGGTAATCATATGATGAACTGAACTCAACGCTGCTTAGCAGTCGCAGAACTCAAGCCAGTTGAGCACCCGGATACCCTTGTAAAACCAGGATAAGTCTTGCGTTGTGATAGGTTCATTCTTACCCAATCGAAATGAGTAAACAATTCCAGATCATTGATCTTCTGATTAACGGCTAGATTATTTATGCAACATAAATTTAGTTGAGGTCGACTAAGTCTTTAAAAAATAGTCTTAATAAAAATGCATGCATCAACTATAATCTTGCTACTACTATGATTATTACTACTACTACTAATACTACTACTACTACTATTATTACTACTACTACTATTACTACTACTACTACTATTATTACTACTACTACTATTACTACTACTACTACTATTATTACTACTACTACTATTACTACTACTACTACTATTATTACTACTACTACTATTACTACTACTACTACTATTATTACTACTACTACTATTACTACTACTACTACTATTATTACTACTACTACTAATACTACTACTACTCTTACTACTACTACTACTAGTACTTCCACTACTACTACTCTAAATACTATTTCTACTTGTTCTACTACTACTATTGCTGCTACTACTACTACTATTTATGCAACTACTACTATTTATACTACTAATACTATGATAACTAATACTTTTTCCACTACTACTACTATTGCTGCTACTACTAATATTACTACTGCATGTGCTGCTGCTTCCACCACTACTATGACTACTATTTCTACTACTAACTAATACTATTTCTACTATTACTACTTATACTATTTCTACTATTACAACTACTATTTCTATTACTACTACTATTTTTAATACGGCTAATACTATTTCTACTAATACTATTATTAATACTGCTAATACTATTTATACTACAACTACTTTAATTTTTTGGGTTTGCATATCTGTCGAATAACTGAGAACAAATTCTTTAACATTAACATGGAGGTCACTCCATGTACATCAATGAATAAATAGCTAATTTAACTAAATAAATCAAAGCTTTATTTATATTTTAATTTTTTATTTATTTAATTTATAATTTCAAATACGAATTTACAAAAAAAGTCATATGTATATTAATTTTATAATTATATTCACATATTCAAAGCTTTTGGCATTTGAAATCTCCCCACCCGAATTAAATTGAAATGCCATTTTCACCTAACTCATCCTTCAAATTTAGTTTTTATTAAGTCTAAATTTTGAATAACTGAATTCAAATTTTGACCTGGTTTCCTCACAAGTATAACGAAGATACGCATATATTTTATTTTTTTACTCAGCTCAATATGTTCAATCGTATTGTCTTAAATTTTATTCAATAATTCTGGTTCAGCAAACCTGTTTAAAAATTTAGATTTGATGCGATCTAATTTGGATACGTATATACTTATGTATATATATCGTACCATATACGATTCAGTGTTGCACTCGCAGAGCTACCCCTAATCTAAATAACGTATATATACATATTATTCGAATTTTATTCCGTCCCCTGATTTACTAAAGGTATTTTCATTATAGAGAATTCAATCACAATGTTTGTATCCAAAAATTCCATCTAGTATTGGGGACATGTCCCTTTACTATTATCAGATAAATGTTCTCATTAAGTTAAAATAGCATCAAGCTTCACTTGAGATTTAGTTTAACTAAGCACAGATGCATTTCGCAGGGTATACACACTGCGGTTGCGGTTTAAATAGTTTGACCTCGACTCTGCTTGCTTATGTAAGGGAAAATTGTTTACCGAATTGAGCTGCCACTTGAGCGGCTTTGGATGCTAACTTTTGCAGTGCTCTTGCTCTTCCTGCTGCCTCCTGCATTATTGGCCATTAATAACTTGATATCGATGAGCGTGTGGATTTGGGAGCACGTGGGGGTCAGTCGGTGGGATCCGGCAACCGCAGTAACCAAGAAAGGTGGAGCAGGAGCGGGCGACCGCTACTCGGACAGCAGCTGTCTGTGGTTGGACGCAAAATAATATACGCTGCTCGACGAGCACGACGAACACAACGAGCGGGCGGGCGGACTCGGGTGCTCCTAATTGGCAGCCATTTAAGGCTTTAAGCTGGCCAACACGCATACGCTGCGTGCCACGTACTGCCAGGAGGAGGCAGCTCGTGGCACTTGCTGCTTGATCCGCGCGACGTTTCTTTGCATAATCAGTGGAAGTCCGAGCGAGCGAGTGCTGCAGCGCCGGCGTCTTTTTGCCGGAGGCCATTAAGTGCCGCGTGGGAACTGTCGCAGCTGTCGGAGCCTTGGGACATTAAGCGTCGCAGTAGCTGTTAAAATAAACACAAATTATTTGTGTAAACTTTGCTCAAATCTGTTCCCACTCCCACTCCCACTCCCCCTCCCGCCTAGCGGCATGAATAAGGGCTTATGATGGTGCCTGAGTGGCCCGTCCGGCTGCGCGCTTTTATTAGGTGGGGCGTGACTTTGATATGGGGCCAGGCCAGGCCCAGGCCGTCATCCAGCAGTTGATTGATTGAAATTGATCATCTAGCGAGGAGGCGAGGGTGCGAGGAGGCGACAGCCCAAAACCCTTTTGCCACTTGCTTCACTTGTCTTACGCCTGTCTCGGGCTCCTTTCATTGTTTTCCTCCGTCTGTCTATACGGAATATGCAAATCGATACGTCAATTTGTCATGCTTTTGCCAACTATGTCCGCTACAGCGGAGCTGCGCTCAGCCAGCTCAGCCTCCGACATCACTTTGACTGGTTCTTGTTCTCGTTCCATCTAATTGACTTCGTCCGTACTCTGCCCTATTTTTGGTTTTGGGTTTCGGGCGCCCACACAATGTAAATGAAAATGAAAATGTAAATGTAAATGAAAAGGAAAATGGAACTGAAAATTCATCCGTAACTCATTCACATTATAAACGCTGACAGCGACGCCGCGGCCCTTAAGCCATTTTCACACAAATCTCCAACGAATGTCGAATTCTACACCAATTTTCCGATGCCCCACCCCTCGGAGTGCCTAGCCAAAAGTCGGCTCGCCTCGTGCTCTTTAAACAACGCCGCATATTGTTGTCATTAATTAAAACGTTTTATGGATTACATGGCCAGGCAAGCGTGCAGCACCGTGTGTGTGTGTGCTGCTGGTTCTCTGACTGTGGAGCGATGCGTTTTTCCAGCGAGCCAGCGATTTTTCACAATTTTTCAACTTGGCGCACGGCGAGCACTAAATCACTTTAATATTCAAAAATTTCAGCAGTCGGAATCCAACAAAAAACGAGAGAGACAAAACTCAAACAATAAAACATAAAAATGTCTGACAAGCGTTCGGGACAGGAAATCACCAAATGCAGCCCGAAACTTTGTTCGATGCGTGTTCAATGCTGGGGCGGGGTGAGGCAGCTATGGAGGCCTCATGTCAGAGTGCGCGCATTGCTATTGCTGCTGCTCCTGCTGCTGCTTGCTATAAAAATGTCACAATAAATACCAAATGCCAAGACGAACGCTCGTCCTGGGTGCGTATTGGCTGTGACCCAGTTTCTTCTGGTGGAAGCGGTTCGGGGTGTGGCTGGGGCATAGGAATTTCAATTTGGCCCGGCGGGATGTCTGCGTGTCTCAGCTGCCTCGTTGAGCCGCTGCCTCGATGCCATTACCAGCGACAGCGGAAATTAAACCCAATGACAGGCAGACCACGTGGTGAGCCGGAGCAGGCCCCTGTCGATGTGAGCATTCTAACCCTTTGTTGACTTTGGATTCCGAGCGACCTGCCGCTGTCAGTGGCTGCCACAAAACTGCTTCACCTGTCACCTGTCCCGTGTTTGTGCTTATGAAAAATGCCAAGCTCGCTGAATTCTGCACTACTTGCTGCCTACTCCATTAAGCGCACATCAAAGGCGACTGGCTCACAAAGGCAACCACTTCGATACAGTTTACGGAAGGAGCGGGCTGGAGCCCAAGTCTGGAGCTGCTTTTCGGCGGCCCACTCATTTGAGTCGAGCCAAAACTGACGCGACAAAAGCAAAATGCAAATGCAAAGTGTTTGCCATAAAGCAGTTTTTAATTTATTTTATGCAGCTCGTGAAAATGTCAAAGGCGACTACACCCAACCCCCAACCCCCATCTCCCCATGCTCAACCCCATTACGCGTACTCTCAACGTCGACAGTTTTCAGATTGAAATTACAAAGCTTCCAAAGTTGGAAGTTGGAAGGACACTTGACACACGTCGCTTATCAGAGCTACCAAGCGAGCACAAACAATGAGTGGATTAAAGAAGCAGTTTGGGAAGGCTTTGCTGGGCTAAGGATCATAAATTGAATTAAAAAGTGGATGCTATAGGGTTAAGGAACCAGCTACGACTAGACAGTCTGCATAGAGATCAACTTGAGCACGTTCGGCTGAGATATCACAAAACTTGAAGCAAATAGAAAATACTCACATGCATGATTCATGTGCGAAAGCTCAGAGCTCTGCTAATTGAAGAGTTATCGTTATCGTTATCGGCATTTGCAGTAACTGTACTTTTTGATACACGCAGCAGTTGAAGCAGCCATCCAAAGTTCTCGACGCTGACTGCAAGTGTCAAAAACTTAATTAAAAACGCGTTGGCTGAGCTGCTTCGACTGCCAGTTGCTGGTGCTACTCCTGCTCCTCCTCCTACTGCAGCAGCTTTTACCAGCACTTTGCGCACTCGAGAGTGGTGGGAAAACAAACTTGTAGATACTTCTACGCCAGGCACTTAATTAGACGTTAAACACTTGTAAAACGCTCAAGGATAATGGATGCGACTGGGAGCAGGAAACGGGCAGATTTCTAATGCGAATGCAATGGAGTCGAATGAATTGATATGGAATACTATCTGACCTAGGCCAAACGCCAACTAGCCCAACTTTGGCTTACACTCATTTTTAAGCATATAACCTACAAGAAATTAAGTAAATGAATCGCATGTATACACGGATCGAGTGGTATGCGCTCGAGTGATTAGCATACCAGGACCGTCCCCTCACCTCCCTGCGTGCGAAGTTGCTCATTAGTTAATTCAGTGCACAGACAACTAGCTCACCAGAAAACCATAAATGCGAGCAGCCGGTGCGAAAATGGAAATGGGGCTCGGGCTGGATATTAGAAGCAGCTATCAGCTACCAGCTACCAGCTACGAGCTACGAACTACCAGCTACGAGCTACCAGATAGTAGTTAGCAGTTAGCAGTTAGAAGTTAGGAGTAGTGCAGTAGTTGTTGCTACAAGCGATGCTGGCAAAGTGAAATCGTGTAAATTGGACCACACAGACACCAAAACAAGCCAACATGACGGCCAGACAGAGCAGACATACCAGACCATTGCAGGTGGGGCAGGCGACGGTGGTGCCACCTTCAAAAGTTGCATGAGAGCCACATCGCCACAGACTGAGACTGAGAGTCGTTCATATGCAGCACAATTTGCTGGGGTCGGGCATATGTATATATTTTGCATAAATTATCATCAGAGAGAGAGAGAGAGAGAGAGAGAGAGACGGCCGCAGAGGAGAGCGGCCTGGCAAACAAGATAATGCCACAGCGGCGCAACATCATTAAGGAAATTACTTGTAATACACCAGGCAGCGACTGCATGGGCATGGCTATGCACCTGGACACGGATGACGGCTACTCACTGGCCATCAAGCAGCTCGTACACCGTCGTCTCTGGGCGCCCAGCTCGAACCGGGCCGGGCCAAGGCAGAATTATCATAACTGCCGCCCGGGCATAACTGCAGCGCCGTACTCAATATTTTCGATGCGAAAATAATGAGTGTGAGAAGCTCTGGCTGAGCTCTTAAATGCGCTGCTTGGCTGCTCTGCCAGCGTCGACGCAACGTCGACTTTTCAGCCTCTTCCTCGAGAGCTGGCCGTCTTACCATATCGTCTTAACGCGGCCAGCCTAATTAGTTGACTGCACGTACTCGCTGCCTGGCGCAGGCAATGTGGCAAAAGGCTTACAAATTAAGCTATTTGCCATAGTTGTTACTTTGATTAGCACGAGCAGATAACAGCAGCAGAACAGGAGCTACAGGGGCAAGGAAAAGACTGTTAGCCGAACATGCTTAGCAAGCTAACTAGGGAGCACAGAGTGCAAAGGAAGAGGATGGCTATAACTGAATATCTATGTCTATATATACACACATATGAGATGTACACATGAGATAAGATATATAGATATATAAGATATGGTATATATACATAGAGATGGCACGATTAATCATATGATTCACAATAATACTATATAATGAAAATGAAGTGTCTCATTTGAAAATAAATGCAAGTGCAAAGAGAGCAATGGAGCAAGAGTTTCCAATAATCGATTCATGCTCTTGAATGTGATCTGATCAGAGATAATATCAGTCAACGCTGAAATTATTATTTGGATGTGTACTATTTTATAAAGAGCATTTGATTGTGTGTTTGTATTGAACAGGCTCCAAAAATAGTGGACTGATTTCAAACATTTGTATACTATTAGATGAGTATAGGGTATAGAACATTTTCAGGAACTTTTGGTATTTAGAAAAAAATAACAACACATGCAAGTCAGAGAGTATACGCATATCAATCCCGAGTAAGAGAGTCGAATATCGAGCAATAGCAGCGGCCCTTTGAAACAGATATAAGAACCTCTCCGCATACGACAATCCATAATTAGAATGGAATTAGAAATATAAGGAAATTGAACTCCGATCCGAGAGTAAAATAATAAAACTCAACGACTGAGAGAACAATAACAAATTGGGTTTTAGTTACGATTCACAAATTGATTGAGCGAAGCTATAGAAAAGATCTGCAATGGACTGCTGAAGATATTGAATGGTACTTGCCATGCTTCCTCTCCCATCGGCGTGCGAACATAAACTTATAACATGTTTAAGATCTATATATCTCTCGCACAGATAACTCACAATATTCATAGTCGATTCGAGTTCATTCGAATAGTTATTTGCCGAGGATAGCTTCTATTTAAATAATTTGAATTAGAAAATCTCAAAGCTTCAATTTGGAGTTGATAGAATAAATAGGATTCGTAATCAAGAGCCAAATGCTGGCCGCAAGGACAAAAGACTTGAACTGTTAAACGCTGCAAATAAAATTGATTCAATCGAAAGCCGAAACCCAAAACCTCTGTCAATATTAGGGTCCTTTTTGTGTTGCACTCTGACCGCACACACACACACACACATAGGGAGAGCGAGGGAGACATAAAGTGCAGGCTGCACTTTCGCTTGCCCACAAAACCACGACACAGATTCACAATCACTTGCCCATCCAAAAAGAGGCTGCAACACCAACAACAACAACAACAATAACAACACCAAGAAGAAGAAGAGGAATTGTGCAAATGATTCTAAAGGAGCGTCAAACGTTTGGTTTGTTGCTCGGTTGGCTTCGAGCTGGCTCGGCACATGAAATTTGTGCTGCAAATTACACGAAAATTAAATGCATGAATAATTCGAATGGTTGCTGTGGTCCCAGCAGTCCAAAATGCTCCACAGCAGTAAGCTAATCAGTGGGCAGGTCTGGATGAGCGAGGGGGATGAGCAACGGCAGCAGCAACAGTAGGAAGAGCAGAGCTATGGATGCTCCTGCTTTGTATTTACACTGCATTTTATCGCTTTAACACTCTGACACAATGAATATAAATATTTAGACAGCAAAAACAGCAGCAGCAGCAGCAGCAGCAGTAGCAGGAGTCTGTCCTGAACACAACTAGCAGATATGCTATGTGTGTGCGTGTGGGTTTACGTTGCGCATAAATTTCAATATAAATGAAAGGTTGTCTGCCCTTTGAAAATGTTGTGCATTTCTCGCCAATTTCTATTTGATATTTATTCATTTTTTTTTGTTTTTCGTTTTTACATGTCATGTTCATTTACCAAATATTTCATGCGTTACGTAACGTAACACAACACTACGTAGCGTTATGTTATTGAAGATGCCAATCGATTCGGCATGCGCCATGCGGCATGCGGCATGCGGCCTGCGACCGGATGCCTGCAACCGGCTGCCACTACAAATTTATTGTTTGCCATTAAAATTGACGCAAAAAGTCTTGTTTATGTGCACTTTTAGTTAACAAACCCATAGAGCCATAAATTGAGTGCCAAACATGAAGTCAAAGTTCGCTTAAAAGGCATGGTCGTGGGTAGGGGCGTGAGCAGGAGTAGGGTCATCGGCATGCCCACGGAATGCCAACTGTTTGCCCACTTGCCGTCGCCCTCACCCCGATTGGCAAATTTGTCGCAGGAAATGTGCGTATATTGTTGGCATTGCACAGCCTGCGGAGGCTGTGGAGCCTGCCGAGTCCTTGCTCGGTGCCAGCACCTTGGCTCTGGCGCACCCTTCCCTGCAGCGGCGTCTTAAAGCGAAATCAATTTCCGCTCTAGAACTGGTCTGGCCCTCTTCCTTGGGCACAAGTTTCTTCCTGTTGCACAAATAAATATTTTGCACCGGATGTTTGGGTCACAATCGCGTGCAGATGTGCGCCCGTGTCCTGCCATGGCCCGGCTTGCACAGTTGCTCCAGTTTAAAGTCGTGCTCCTTCACATGGACAACAATTGCAGTTCGAGGAAATCGAATTGAATTTGTATTCCTCCTCTTATTTTCAATCTAGCTACATAAAGATGCGCACAGTAAATATAGTTAATTTCATTTGGTCCCTAAATCAGGCTCTGATTACATTTACAAACATTATAACTGCAAATGAAATTTCCTTCATATTCTTAGAGTTGTGTCTAGGTTCTCCTGAAGCCTCCTAGTATAGGAAAGGCCTTACTTTTAAGACTGATTTAAGCAATTGAACTTCTCCAAATAGCTCTTTCAATTCATTTTCACATATGAAATTATTTATATATATTTTATTTGTATTTTTTATATAATTAATTTTCAGAAGAATTTCAGATTAATCTAAGCAAATTGAATTTATGCAAGAAGCTCTCTTAATTCATATTATAAGAAATATGCAATTATTTATAAATATTTTACTTGTATTATTTATAGAAAAGCTAAGCCTCAGAAGAGGCTTTAACTTATTCAGATTAAACTTCGAAAAGAAACTCTTTTGATATATATAATATTTTATTTGAGAATATTTTCTCTATCTATAATTTTATGTACAATAGAATCCTTTACATATTCAACACTATCTAAATATCTCTCGTTCAATCTAATTAGACTTCCGCAATAAACTGTCCTCACTCTGGACTCAATTTAAATTATTAATATATATTTTATTCAATTTGTTAGATCTTCATTTTATTTATTTTATTTTTTGCTCTAGTCGTGCATCACAATTTTATATAATTTTTAATCAAATAATTCACAAAGCCATTTGTTTACTCGTGGAAAACCTGACGTTGATGTCATGTCACGTAATATTTATATTAAGCGCACTTTTTGCTGAATTAGTCAACCATTTATCCACAATTATTTGTTGTATTTATTTATGTATGCTATATTTTTAATTAAGGCATTGAATCACATTTAAAGAACACATATCGGAATTTGGGCTGTGGCCCCGTGAAGGACGGCTGCGAGGATGGCCAAGGAGGCTGGAGGGAAACAGCTTCATTAGTTGCTCAGCACGCAGCTTAAGAGCTCGAAATACAGACAGAGAAAAGAGACAGATTGGGAGAGAGAGAGAAACCACTAAACTTGAAGGCACGCGCTGCCCACACCACGTCCGAAATTCTTGACGAGTCCTGATCCTGGACAGCGCCAAGACATTCGCAGTCTCAGCTTTCGGTACTTAGCTCTCAGTTTTCACCGCCTTAAGTCACAAAAAGTGGAAAACTTTTTTGCTCAACAACAATTTTTTCTCGACTGCTTACTCGTTGTTGTTGTTGTTGTTTGTCGTAGTCCTTGCCTTGTTGCTAAAAGTTTTATTATGATATTGCGCTGTTGCTGTACTTTTATTTTTATTTTTATACGTATATATATATATGTTTTTTGTTGCCCCGTTGCCGCTTTTTGTGACTTTGTGTTGACAATTGAAATTGATTTTGTGGTTCCTGCTGCTGTTGCCCTGTTGATTTTTTCAAATACGCTTGTGATATAATCACAGAATTCAGCTGGGCTTGATTGCCGTATCGCGAGCAGCATTTATAAAAAAAATAAATAAAAATACAAATTTAAATGAGTTTCAAACTCTGACAATAACTAGATAAATACAAATCAACCTGACACACGCACACACACACACGCACGTTTTTGTCGAATTTAATAAAATTTGTTGTTTGCTCGTTATAAACAATGCAATCCCAAATGCATGAAAAATAAATCACAATATACGATGCATTAATTCCGCATCATTTAAAGAGCTTCAAAGAGTTCTGACCGGCTTCTGATGGGGCTGGGCTGGGTGAGGCGGAAAGATGATGTCCAACATAATTGACATTTTAATGCGCTGATAGTTGGCGAACGATAAAAACAGATTTAATATTCTGATAATTTGCACAACAATTATGGAACTTAATCGAATTGTCAACGCGCTGTATTATGCATTTGCCACTAGACACATCGAGTATCAAATTCCACATGCAACGGGGCGTATACGCAATACGCAACCAAATATTTGACAGCAAACTAAAACGCTCGACAAGTCTTTCAGTTGAATATCTAAACAATAAGTTTCCATATTTAGATGATAATCAATTGCAATGCATTCGATTGGTCATTAAATGATCCGAAATCATTTATCACATAATTCGCAATGGCCTAGGTAAATATTGAACTTAATAATGTTGCACAAAATAATATGAAATAATAGCCCAACAAGTTGCAAATGCCTGACTGGTAAATACCCTGAATAATTATAATATATAATTATGATAATTTGCACACACTTAGATCAGAATTGACACGGCAAAGAATAAGCATATTTGAAATATATCAATATATCAATATATCAATATATCAATATATCAATATATCAATATATCAATATATCAATATATCAATATATCAATATATCAATATATCAATATATCAATATATCAATAGATCAATATATCAATATATCAATATATCAATATATCAATATATCAATATATCAATATATCAATATATCAATAGATCAATATATCAATATATCAATATATCAATATATCAATATATCAATATATCAATATATCAATATATCAATATATCAATATATCAATATATCAATATATCAATATATCAATATATCAATATATCAATATATCCATATATCAATATATCAATATATCAATATATCAATATATCAAAATATCAATATATCAATATATCAATATATCAATATATCAATATATCAATATATCAATATATCAATATATCAATATATCAGTATATCAATATATCAAAATATCAGTATATCAATATATCAATATATCAATATATCAAAATATCAATATATCAATATATCAATATATCAATATCAATATATATATAAATATATCAATATATCAATATATCAATATATCAATATATCAATATATCAATATATTAATATATCAATATATTAATATATCAATAATCCAATGTATCAATATATCAATATATCAATATATCAATATATCAGTATATCAGTAAATCAGTATATCAATATATCAATATATCAATATATCAAAATATCAATATATCAATAATCCAATATATCAATATATTAATATATCAATAATCCAATGTATCAATATATTAATATATCAATATATCTATATATAAATATATCAATATATCAATATATCAATATATAAATATATCAATATATCAATATATATATATCAATATATCAATATATCAATATATCAGTATATCAGTATATCAATATATCAGTATATCAATATATAAATATATCAATATATCAATATATCAATATATCAATATATCAATATATCAATATATCAATATATCAATATATCAATATATTAATATATCAATAATCCAATGTATCAATATATCAATATATCAATATATCAGTATATCAGTAAATCAGTATATCAATATATCACTATATCAATATATCAATATATCACTATATCAATATATCAATATAT
Source organism: Drosophila mayaguana (assembly GCA_037075325.1). Taxonomy (NCBI): domain Eukaryota; kingdom Metazoa; phylum Arthropoda; class Insecta; order Diptera; family Drosophilidae; genus Drosophila; species Drosophila mayaguana. The sequence goes on along the minus strand of JBAMCG010000121.1, from coordinate 4,641,360 downwards.
CAATATATCAATATATCAATATATCAATATATCAATATATCAATATATCAATATATCAATATATCAATATATCAATATATCAATATATCAATATATCAATATATCAATATATCAATATATCAGTATATCAGTAAATCAGTATATCAATATATCACTATATCAATATATCAATATATCACTATATCAATATATCAATATATCAATATATCAATATATCAATATATCAATATATCAATTTATCAATATATCAATATATCAATATATCAATATATCAATATATCAATATATCAATATATCAATATATCAATATATCAATATATCAATATATCAATATATCAATATATCAATATATTAATATATCAATAATCCAATGTATCAATATATCAATATATCAATATATCAGTATATCAGTAAATCAGTATATCAATATATCACTATATCAATATATCAATATATCACTATATCAATATATCAATATATCAATATATCAATATATCAATATATCAATATATCAATATATCAATATATCAATATATCAATATATCAATATATCAATATATCAATATATCAATATATCAATATATCAATATATCAATATATCAATATATCAATATATCACTATATCAATATATCAATATATCAATATATCAATATATCAATATATCAATATATCAATATATCAATATATCAATATATCAATATATCAATATATCAATATATCAATATATCAATATATCAATATATCAATATATCAATATATCAATATATCAATATATCAATATATCAATATATCAATATATCAATATATCAATATATCAATATATCAATATATCAACATATCAATATATCAATATATCGTATGAAATATGTTTTATATCCAAGATAAACGATTTTAGCTCTGTTATTCGACAATATGATTTTTATACCCTGATCCCATTAAAAATGGGAAATCAGGGTATAATGGTTTTGTGAAAAGTATGTAACAGGCAGAAGGAGGCGTGGCAGACCCCATAAAGTATATATATTCTTGATCAGGGCGACGAGCTGAGTCGATATAGCCCTGTCCGTCTGTCCGTCCGTCCGTCTGTCCGTCCGTCCGTCCGTCCGTCCGTCTGTCCGTCCGTCCGTCCGTCCGTCCGTCCGTCCGTCCGTCCGTATGAACGCCTAGATCTCAGAAGATATAAGAGCTAGAGACTTCAAATTTTGTATGCATACTCATGTATACCATACGCAGTACAAGTTTATCTTTTTTTTTCGATAACTCGTCCGATTACTTTTTTATCGCGAATAATCGATAAATTGATTTTGTTTATTCACCGTAATTTTAATACTTTTAAACCTGGAGACTTCAGATTTGGTGTGTATATACATCTGATCAATACGCAGATTTTGTCATTTACAGATTTTGGATACCACGCCCCCTTCGCCCCCAATTTGCAAAAAACGTATTTTAAGTACTAGAAACTTGTGCTTTGGAATGTACACACATTTGCACATTGTGATCACATTCTGAAAGTTTCATGAAGATAGTCCTATTACAGGAGAAATTATTCAGCAACAAAATTCTCATAGTATTGCCCACACTGCAGCGCAGCCCAAGCGCAGTCGCTGCTTACTGCGCAGTTAGCAGAGCGCGTGCTTATGCGTGCGTGAATATCAGCTCTTTGTAGGGATCAGGGTATCTCCTAGTCGAGCAGTCTCGACTAGAGCTTCCTTACTTGTTATACCCTGATCCCATTAAAAATGGGAAATCAGGGTATAATGGTTTTGTGAAAAGTATGTAACAGGCAGAAGGAGGCGTGGCAGACCCCATAAAGTATATATATTCTTGATCAGGGCGACGAGCTGAGTCGATATAGCCCTGTCCGTCTGTCCGTCCGTCCGTCCGTCCGTCCGTATGAACGCCTAGATCTCAGAAGATATAAGAGCTAGAGACTTCAAATTTTGTATGCATACTCATGTATATCATACGCAGTACAAGTTTATCTTTTTTTTTCGATAACTCGTCCGATTACTTTTTTATCGCGAATAATCGATAAATTGATTTTGTTTATTCACCGTAATTTCAATACTTTTAGACCTGGAGACTTCGGATTTGGTGTATATATATATCTGATCAATACGCAGATTTTGTCATTTACAGATTTTGGATACCACGCCCCCTTCGCCCACAATTTGCAAAAAACGTATTTTAAGTACTAGAGACTTGAGCTTTGGAATGTATACACCTTTGCACATTGTGATCACGTTCTGAAAGTTTCATGAAGATAGTCTTATTACAGGAGAAATTATTCAGCAACAAAATTCTCATAATATTGCCCACACTGCAGCGCAGCCCAAGCGCAGTCGCTGCTTACTGCGCAGTTAGCAGAGCGCGTGCTTATGCGTGCGTGAATATCAGCTCTTTGTAGGGATCAGGGTATCTCCTAGTCGAGCAGTCTCGACTAGAGCTTCCTTACTTGTCTTTTGTATATGTTTTATTGAAGAAATTCTAAAAATAATGACTTTTTCATGATATACATTTACAATTTAAATTGAATTTCCATCGAACTAACTTTCAATTCAAGAGTTACTCGAGGATCTACATCATCATTTATAGTTGAACGAATTGATCGATACCTATCGATCGATGTTTATCGATGGTTACTACTGTACAAAATTACGTATACCTAATAAACTATCTTAAATATACTAACATAAAACAAGTAAGGAAGCTCTAGTCGAGACTGCTCGACTAGGAGATACCCTGATCCCTACAAAGAGCTGATATTCACGCACGCATAAGCACGCGCTCTGCTAACTGCGCAGTAAGCAGCGACCGCGCTTGGGCTGCGCTGCAGTGTGGGCAATGCTATGAGAATTTTGTTGCTGAATAATTTTTCCTGTTGTAGGACTATCTTCATGAAACTTTCAGAATGTGATCACAATGTGCAAATGTGTGTACATTCCAAAGCACAAGTCTCTAGTACTTAAAATACGTTTTTTGCAAATTGTGGGCGAAGGGGGCGTGGTATCCAAAATCTGTAAATGACAAAATCTGCGTATTGCTCAGATGTATATACACACCAAATCTGAAGTCTCCAGGTCTGAAAGTATTGAAATTACGGTGAATAAACAAAATCAATTTATCGATTATTCGCGATAAAAAAGTAATCGGACGAGTTATCGAAAAAAAAAGATAAACTTGTACTGCGTATGGTATACATGAGTATGCATACAAAATTTGAAGTCTCTAGCTCTTATATCTTCTGAGATCTAGGCGTTCATACGGACGGACGGACGGACGGACAGACGGACAGGGCTATATCGACTCAGCTCGTCGCCCTGATCAAGAATATATATACTTTATGGGGTCTGCCACGCCTCCTTCTGCCTGTTACATACTTTTCACAAAACCATTATACCCTGATTTCCCATTTTTAATGGGATCAGGGTATAATGAAGACTTTAACTCCGTTGACATATTTACAATCGCTTTAGTTTACAAGATATTTATATTTATCTTTACCAAAGTCTCCAGTTCAATTACGAAATACTTGACATTTTAATCACTGAACCATTGAAGGTATCAAATTAAGATTATTACAAATTATCCACAAATTGAAGCCCCCCACAGCTTAGGGCTCTGTGCTGCAGCGCATCATTTAACGAGCCGTGTGCAACAAGAGTTTGTTTGTGCCTCGAGCAGCATGGGATCGTTGGTTGGCAGGTAAGGCTTGAGCCACTGCCGAAGGCCCCCTGAGGCAGTTTGGTTCATCGGTTCAGTGGGCTGGCCAGGCCCTAAAAATGTATTGCGACATCTGTCTTAAAGTGGAGACAGTCAATTGGCCAACGAAAATGGCTTTCTATGGCACACCTGGAAGCGAGCCGGACAGTTTGTTAGCTGGAGTAAATATTGTCTTGATTCTGTGCCCATATTCATATATGTATGACGACGCGTTCAAGCATTTTATTTGTTTATTTTTGTCGCTTGCATTAAATTGAAATTGAAATGCCGCAGACCGCACGACAGACATGGCACTCACACAGACGAACAGCCGGACAGTCGGACAGCCGGACGAAACGGATGCTGTAGCTGCTCTGATGATGACAGTCGTCGTCGGTTACTGAAAAACAAGTACAGTGAACACACTGCACACGCACACACACTTACTTATAGTGGAGTGTAAGCTGAATATTCGCCTCACATGAGGACTCACTGTGCTCCACAAAACTGTTCATACGCCACCGCAACAATCTATACGCGATGTGGTGATGGCGGGATGGGGAATGGGGGATGAGGGATGAGGGATGGCGTAAAGCAAACGAAATAAGAGCGCATAGTTTCATTATCCTTCAGCTGTTGGACGGAACAAGGACGTGTGCCACAGACCTGTCGCTACATGTGGCGCATTACAAAATTTTCGAAATGATACTGAAATCAAATAAAGGACAATTCTCACACACACAGGGAGAGAGTGAGCAAGAGAGAGGGGACAACCAGAACAACAATAATACAATGCAATTAAAATTGGCTGTGTACACAGAAAATGAGAACAATGAAAGCGAAGACACGAGCAAAACGAGAAAAACAGGTAAAGAAAATCTCGAAATTTGGAATGACAAACATGCTGCGAATTTGTAATTCGTAATTCGTAATATGAATTCGAATTTTAAAGATACACACATATTTATGGATGTAGCCGAGCTGCAGCAGGTGGAAATGTGGAAAATGTGAAAAATGTGGAAAATGTGCAGCTCGATTTAATTGAGTTGGAATGGAGCTGGAGTATTTGTTGGCCAGCAACGAGCTTCAATCAGATGCGGCAACAATCCAATCAGCGACCCAATTACCAATATGTGAAATTGTAAATGAACGAATAATCGAATGTATGAATACTTTTTACGGCTATTGATTGAAACCGGAAATCGACAAAAAGAAGGCTCAAATATATATTTATGTATGCATGTGGCTTAGTCACATGCACAGCTGTAAATGTATGAGAAATGCGGCAAAGTTTTCCACACAAATTAAGCGGAACGAGAGTTACGAATTTTTAATTTAATGAATACATTTTGGTTGTTTGTTTCACTTTAGGTTTGCAATTAATATCAGTGCAGCCACAAAGGTGTATTAATTGTGTGTGCACTGAACCAAACAAGTGACAAAAACACAACAGGAAACTATTTACTTTGGGCCTGTTCAAGTTATATACATATATGTATAATAAATATGGCTACGCGAAATATTAAATCATGGCTGTGCCAGGGCTTGCCTAGACAACTTCCTTTCACTCTGAAGGTATTTAGATCAGCTTGTTATTTAGAGCAGTCAAAAGAGACTGATATGATATAAATATATAAATATATGGAATGCTCATTCCTGGAACACTGGAACGTAAACCACCCAACTATCTAAAACGAATCTAGCTAAAATTAAATATTAGCTTATTATTTACATTATTACAGATCGCTATTAAAACCTTTTTTAAAATTATATATTTACTTTTGTTTTTATTTGTTAGACTATTTATTATTATTATTATTTTTAGTTAATTAGTTATTCATTTATTTATATTATTATATTTTTTTTTTATACAAAATAAATATATTTATATTTTAATTAATTTTTTGAATTCTCTATTTATATTTATGCATATTTATATTAAATTACTGAACTATATGTACATTATTTTAAAGCATTTATAATTGTTAATTATTTTCATCAATAATAAGTCCCTAAAATAATCGTAGATTTTATGCCCTCAATCCCATAAAAATGTGAAATGAGGGTATATTTATTTTCCATCCATGAGAATTTTAAGATTTTTACATCTCCAAATTATTAAAGCTCAAGTTACTTGGATAGTTATATATCTAGGACACATATATACATGATTTATATAGATTTATCACATGTTCTCATAAGCGGATCATGAATAATTAAAAAATTAAAACTAACTTTAATACGCTTCTCTAACCGACATTTTAGCACCCCCAAACGACTTTAAATCATTTTCCTTTTAAAGTGAAATATATATATCTTAAACTACTAAAATAACATCATTAGATGCTGATATTCGTTGTCATGTAAAATATTAATAACAACATAAGTAAGTAATAAATAATAATATGATTGATATTATTAATATATATTTAATTTATATTATGTTATCATATTTTTTTAATGGTATTAATTGCTTATTTTAAAAGTTACTCAAATTGCCTTATGAAATATAATCAATTTCATCTCTTCCAATTGAGATTACTTCACTCCACGGAATGAGGAAGAATAAGATTTATGGGATTATCCGAAAATGCGAGCATCTTCCATTCAGGTTGCAGCTAATCGAATCGATCTTGCTTAACATACAGCTGGCTCTAACTGGCAATTATCAGAGGCAGTGAGTCCTGCCGGTTGCCAGTTTCCAGTTGCCAGTTGCCATTAGTTGGTTGACTGACTGATTGCTTTGTCTTATCATGTGGCTCGGCCCCTTTCCAAATGTCAAATACAATTCAATTTGCTCTGTTGCCACACCTACCGACCGGCAACGTACAGCCCCTAGAGCTCGCTCTGAATTTTTACTTCTGGCTGATTGTTGCTGTTGTTGCCTGATGCTGCTTCTAATCAGAATTTGTAACCAATTTTGGGTGCTGCGTGCATTTGTTGCCATTTCCTTTGACGCTCTCGCAATCAGCCAGAGCGGCAGCCAGCCAGGCAGCAAAGGACATCAATCTGAATGTGGCAAAGAGCCCGAACAGGGCTGAGAGGAGCATTTGATTTTACGATTGAATCAAACAATCAATTATCTTGTCTTCTCCGTTTGCCTTGTTGTTTGCCAGTCGGCTGCAATTTTTATTGGCCACATTTTTGTTAAAATGACAAAAAGAAAGCCAAAAGGTAAATCACTTCAGCTGGAACTAGCAAAAAATGCTACAGCAGCCAGTTAAAGCAAAGAGAGATATTCAAATTTCAGTTAAGTACGGAGAAGTTGTGAGAATGTCCCTAATATTTATATGAAATGCACTTGGGGTACATAAAATAAACAACATTTAGACAGTCCTTTAATGAATACGATATATTGCCAGCAATACGATGCAAGGAGTATCATTAAAGGAAGGATTATTCCGTATGTATGCCTATACGCCGATTTAACTCACCCAAGCAAGACAAACAAAAAGAAAATACACGTCCTCACTTGAAAATCGAGTACATGGCTATCCATATTCGACGCACCCATCTGGCAACCCTACACGGCTGCCCATATTTGACTGACCCATTTCTTTATCTTTTTTTTTTTTTTAAACAAAGAAGAACGTAGATAATGACATCATTATATTTGGTGCAAGTATATTTGTATATTTTGAATGTGATATCTCCCAAATGGCCACCTAGAGCCTGTACGGCGTATTGTGCACGACTCTGTCACAAGATATAGGGTTGCCAGATGGGTCCGTAGACAAGAAAGGTCTGTGGCAATACATACATATATAACCAGTTAATAGGGAATATCAATAATTGATAATATTTATTATAATATGGATGATATTGAATATGTTTTTGGCACAGAAAACCATTTCTTGGGCAGGGGCATTTCTCTGGAAAGAAGAAATATTACTAATAAAGAGATATATTACCTGTTGTATAGCCCGTAGACATGGTATATAATAAGAGCAATTGTTTAAATTGCTTTTGTGCTTTACCATTGCTATTGCTTGTGGCTCAAATTGCACTTGTCAGGTTTACTTTTCAATCGCTTGGCTCCGCGAGTTGTTTTCTCTTTTTTCAGCACACACACTTAACTGTGTCAACAGGAAGTCAAATGGCAAATGCGAGCAGGAGCACACACAGCCAAGCGCCCACCCACCCACACACCTACACACGCACACACGCATACACATACACAGAGAGAAATTTCAGCATGGCGATGGCAAAATGGCGCGCATAAATTTCCGGTCCGCAAAACGAGAGCGTTTTATGAGCGTGCGACTGAGCCAAAGATTGTTTATGGTGGCCAGCAGTTGATTCATCGTATTTAATGGATAATGCTCGCATATTCAGCACAAAACGGAAGGAATATGTCACAAAGAAAACGAATAGCAGAGGGAGTGCCAGAGCGCGAAGAGTTGCTCAAAGCACATAGGAGCATATGAGCAGCTTTTGTCGGAATTTATGCATGCATTTCTGTGTCCCTTTGAATGTCTCTTCTTATTTTTTGAATATCTCTGAAATATGGCTTTGTTATAGCTTAAACAATTTTTTCCTTACAGCTTTTTATTCGTTTACAGCAAAACTTTAGCTTTTTTTGTTTATTTATTTATTTTTTGTATATTTTTGTGGTGTGAAGCACAAATTGGGTTTGCTGCCAATCCTCAATTGTCTAGCAATGCCAATGGCTTATCATTTAATGAACTGCACAGCAACAAGAGCAGGAGCTTAAACACCCCAACAATAATAGCACATAGATATAATACGTTCCTCTAGCACTAGTTCGCATAAGGCATTATTTAGGTCAACTTTATTATATGCACATAATTACAAAAGCCAACAAACTGGCAGCCAGAGATAAAGCATTTATGAAGACAGACATGTGGGAATTGCCGAGCGGCCAGGCAAACAAACTGAATGAAGCTCGGCGCACAACGAATTCTTAGAATTTCCCCGGCCTGTTCGCACATTTCCGAAAGACGTAGAGCATAGGAGAGAGGAATTGAGAGAGGGGGTTGGAAGGGGGAGAGGAGCAGCAGTCTCATTTATTTGCTTTGCTCTAATAATAAGAAATAATGTCATTTTCTGTGCAGCCATATTCCTTTTCCTATTGTCTATGGCCTCGTGGACGGGAGAGGACGGCGGGCGGGAGGGAAGGCGACGTGGTCGGCCTTCAGCTCGCTTTACTTTTCAGCCACAGGCTAAAATATTTATGCGACAAACGACAATTTTGGATTTATGTTTGTGTTTTTTTCGCCTCTGCCTCTGCCTCAGCCTCAGTTCGCACAGGTCCCACAAAAGTAGCTGAGTTTCGGTTTTTTTTTTTCACACACACACATACACATATATATGTGTATGTATATGTATATGTATATGTATATGTGCACTTTTTTCACTGCGAGTAGAACAGGAACTGGTCCATAAATAGCAGCGCTCTGGCAGCAGCTCTTGTGTGTGCGAATTTATATGGCAGCGGGCAGGAAATTGTGTGGGCCGACTCTGGCTGGGGAATCGGTGGGGCTTTCATGCTCGGTTTGCAACTGGCACAGCAAATTGAAGTGCTTCTTATTAATTGAAGCACATTTTGATTCATGCAATTGTACAAGTGTCGAGCAATTTCTTAACTTCATTGCCAGCTCGAGCACAGTTTCAAGAACTCATACCCACCTCGTGCCATTCCCAAAAATGCCTATTACCCGCACTGTAGCCTTGCTCTCTAAATGTTTTCTTACACTTTGCCAAGCTTTTTGTTTGCTCTTTTCGCTTTCCCTAATCGCCTCCCCGCACCAACCGCAGCTCTCAAAGTGCTGCCATACTAACATTCCTTATGGCGCATTTTGCCACTCTGCAAACAACTCTCAGAGAGCGAGAGAGAGAGAGGGAGCGGGAGAGATAGAGTAGATGATTGGAGCCACTTCATTTTCAATATCAAATTTCCCAAAAATTTGCCAAACAGCAGCCGCAAACACTTGAAAATGTTCCCAGAGCTCAATTAAAGGCCATTAGCTGGATATCGAAAAATGTTTTCCGCCCCTGTCCCTGTCCCTGTCCCTGTCCCTGTCCCTGTCCCTCTCCCACTTCAGCTGTGTATGGCCAAAGGATATACACGCATTGAATTACGCAGACAAAAGGCCAAGGCATTCCAATTTCCATATGCAGGAATTCACATACACACATGCAGTGCCTCATCTGGCTGTTTGGCTCGGGGCGTATTACTAGACGAAAAACGCCCTGTCGAGTAATTAAAGTTTTGTGCAAGTGTCGATAAATTATGCGGAAAATAGAAGATGCTAGGAGACGACGGAAAGAGAGAGCGAGAGCGAGTGAGTGAGAGAGAGAGAGAGAGAGAAGCAGAGAAGTTACTATGCAAATGGCTTACAACTTATACAACATACAGCTGGAAGCTGGAGCTGGAGCTAGAGGTGGAGCTGGTGGTGAAGGAGAGCGGCGGGACGTGGAGCTGAGCGACAGATGGACATTCTTTTGGCTTTCGAATGACAGGCACTTCATCATCGTGTCCTTCGGCGAGTGTGTAATTCATCACGCGAACAACCGCAGCCGCCTGCTCCACCTCCTGCGCCTCCTGCCCGGCATGACATGACATGTTGAGCCTGCAGTTGAGTTGGCCAGCTCAGAGCGGAGCAGGAGTCGGGGCCAGGAAATGACTGCGGCTGTCGCTCGTCTTGGCAGGCGCGCTGAGTGCGCTTTAAGTTTTGGAAACGAAGCCTGGAATGCTATTAACCAAGTTGACATTAATCGCTTTGGCTCCGAGCAGCAGCAGCAGCAGCAGCAGAGGGCAAACGACACGTGTGTGTTATATTTCAAGACGGCCTTGTAATGTGAAAACAATTAAGTATGTAAAATGTAAATGTGCCTGGGCCTCTGCAGCACGTCAGCGCAGCAGCCATCAGGTGTAAAAGGTGTGAACGGTTTCTACCCGGAAATCTCTGGCATCTGCCGCTCGTTTAGACATTCTGCTGAATGACATTGATGCGGCCTGACATGTGAAGAGTACATTGAATGATACGGCTACTATATGAGCTATATATAATTATTTACTCACACAGCAACAGGATCAGAAATGTGCTGAAAATTGCTTAGGTAGAGCGGAGTCTTCGGCATTTCATGCTACATCATTAATCAAGTTTATCTTTTGAATTACTTTAAATAGATTTACAACTTTATAGAAATGTTGACAGCTTTTGCTCTGCCCCTGACCAATTCGTAAGCAGCTCATAAATTCAATTTAATGTGCACTCACACACGGCCACGCTTATGTAAGCACATAAATATGCATATTATTTAGCTGCTGTCGGCTTTGCAAAGTGGATTTGTATGCTTGGCCAACTGACCAATCGCCCCACACACACACACACACACACACTCCGACTCGAAGTTAAGTCCTATTAATTTATGTTTTGGATACAACAATAGAGACTAAAGCCACCCGGCAGGCAATGAATACTGTTGATCCATTCAACAAGATTACGCATACGCCATGTACCCGCTCCCAGTTTGAGTCTTAATTATTATTACTATCTCTGCGGCTCTGTTATTGTTGTTGCCTGCGCCATGGAGCCACAAATCTCGATAGTTTACAGCGCAATTGATGCACAAGTAAGAATCAATGGGCGTTGCCCATTGCCGCCCCGCTTCGCATATATGGATATCCTTATTTCCTGTTGCAATCTCCTTCCTGCTGTGATTCCGACCGGGGGCACTACGAGCTAGCCTGCTGTTGCATTGATCCTAATAGGAATACAATGCACACGCAGCTAATGAACATGCACAGATTTATCATTTATTGTACTTAACATCGTGTTCACTAATGTACCCGCCTCCTGCTCACCTGCTCACTGGGCCGTTAATGTGGCTGTAATTATGAAATCCGCATCTGCCTGATTGCCCACAAGCTAATGCATGCTAGACATGCAAATATTATTGCTGCCAGTTTGATATTTATTGCATAAATGCCAAATATGCCAACATAAGCTGAAATATTTTCTGTACTGTGGCATTCGACTTGTGATTTTATCACAAGATAATTATGAAAGGCAACAACTGCAGGCGAAGAGCCCATTTGAAAGCATCGATGCTTAAGTCAATGTTATTGAAGTCGCTGCTACGTTCTCAAATTTCCCACTTATATATTTCCATTGGCTATCAAATTTGATAGGATGGAGCCAGGAGCCTGTAGCCAGGCAGCGCCTTGTCCTGCTTATCGTCTCAATATTTTATGTGCACCTCATCCGCAGAGCATTATCAAAAATCGCTTACAACCAATTTGATTTTATTAAAACGAGCTACACTTCCCTCTCGCTCTCGCACTCGCTCTCGCTCTCCGCCTGCCTCTGCTGCTGATGCTAATCATGAGAGCCTTAAGGCAAGTTATGTTCCCTCTACGCGTCTGACGATGGCCATGACGATTAGCATTAAAGTTGCCTTCCAGCGTGGGTGGAGCCCACATAAAACCGTTTTATGTACGCCCATAAACAGGTGAGAGGCGGATGCCCATCTGGCTTCCGGAATCGTCACGAATGCTCCGCCAGCCCAGCGTGCTGCCAGGTGCCATTGATGGAAGTCGGCGGAGTGTCTCAAAATGGCCGCACATAAAAATTATATTAAGTCATAAAACAGTGGCGAGACACACACTCACCCAGGGCTGGATGGTGTACAAAACACTTATTTGCGGTCAACACAATTCAATTCGCATTTTGCAACACTGCAGCGGAGTACACAAAATGCTTTATTGCGTTTCTTATGCCGAAACACATTAAGGTGATGGTAAACTAGTTTTGACAGTCTGTTAGGAGTCACTGTAGAAGTAAGTGCGGCTATTCTATATCTAACACGAATCAATTACATTAGATACATAAAACTCTTGGAAAACTCTTTAGACTAAGCGCGAAATTTAAACAAGTAAGAATGAAAGCTCTAGTCAAGACTGCTCGACTGAGAGATCCCCTGTATCCTTCGAAGGACTTCTGAGTACACTAGAAACAGCATACACTCAGAAAGAGGATGGAATTTGGGACAAAAATCGAAATTGTATAAAATATAAATATATCTAAATCTTATCCAACTTCTTAGCGGCAATGGAATGCTGCAACAAATAGATTCAAGTACTACGTAGATCTTCCTTAGTAATTTAACCTAACGAATTGTCTGCACGCTCACTTATAATCCCTGGCTGGGATTCCAAGAAGATAAGCATTAGCCTTGGAGGAATATGCTTTTGAAATGAAAAGATTGAATCTCTTAAGCCATAATCAATTGAAATAAGTTTTCAACTGAATTCTTTTGAATCGTAAGCTGTGCAATGGAACCTGAAAATCTCAAATTCAGTAAACGGCTAACAATGCAAGGTCAGAGGTGAGAGCCAGCTGATCTAGAGAGCTGCATGTTTCCATTACTTACATAGTATATAGCCTTGACCTACTGCCAATAAAAATTGGCCGATTCTCCCTTGATTGCACTTAAGATGTTGTGAATTAGCTGTTTTTAATAAATACTAATTGCAAAAATAACTAATATTAATTGTTGTATACCATTTATATCGTAAACGTGTTCAAAAGAAGAATTCAGGGCGTATAGGTTTTGTGAAAACGTTAGCAACGTGGAGAAGAAGACGTGGCAGCTCCCATCAAATATATAAACTGCTGATCGAGACAAGGAATTGTTGATTGAGTTGATTGAGTCATGACCTGTACGTCTGCCCGTCTGTCCGACCGTATGAATTTGTATACCTTACTTCACAAATAGAAGAGAACGACCACTCTCAATATAATCATATATATATATAGTATATTTATTTGCTAAGCAGTATATATTAAAGTTTTTATACTCCATCATTTATAATAGTATAATAATATATATTACATATATAAGGGTGCTATCTACACTTTAAATAATAGAGTTTTTATTATACCAGAGAGAATATTTTCTGACTGAGTATAATCAAGTATATAGCTTGGCTAGCATAAGAAACAATAGAATATATATGTATATATATGTGTATGTATGAAAGCTTGGGTGGGCGTGGAATCCGCACACTTGCTCCAAATAAGATTTCAATTCTTTTTGCAAACGCATTTCAATTTATGCTCATTCGCTGGCCTGTTCAATATGCCAGTTACATGCAGATGTCACGCCTTCGCGTGCCGCCCACTATCCGGTCGTGGCACGCCCGCTCGCCCGCAGCGCCCACTTACTTTCAGCAGCATAAATCGCAGAGCATATTACACAATGCTTTGCGTGCCTGGCTCAATGGAGAAGCCAGCCGCAAAGCAGTCAGCGACGTTTTTCGATTCGCCTTTGCCTCATGTAGTTGTGTTTGCATTCGAGCTGCCGCTCCCCGACTCCTGCTCACAGACAGCACTACTGCTCCTGCTCCTGCTCCGTTGCGGGGTAACAATGAAGGGGCACAAACTTTTTATGCTGCATTTGTCCTGTTGCTGCACACACAGTCAGAGAGAAGGGGGCAGAGAGGGAGAGCCAGTTAGCGGGAAGCAGCGGGAGGATGAACGTCGAGGATCTGGATAGAGTGCATCCTGGCGAATCCTTGGCCGTCTCCCTGCTGCCGGCTGCTGCTACGTGTCCTGCCTGCAAAGGCAGTCAAATTGTTTACCGTATGAGCGGGGCGCGCACGTGAAACCCAAAGAAAATTGTAGTAAATTTTAAATGGAACACAGCAACAAAAATGTGCATCGTCTGCCCGCACCAAGACCTCACCTAGGAGCTGCCGTTCGCCTTGACGCAGTGTAATTTATTGGCAGCACGTTTATCATGCCGTCTACTCCGGCTCCATCGCTGGCTCAGATGCAGGCACAGTCATTCATGTCCCGCCTGCTGGTAAGCCCAAAAAATGCAACCATGCGGCGCATGCAAAAATGCCTATGCCAGGCGCAGGATGCCAGACAAGAGTGGCTCCGGAGTCCGGATCCCTGGCAGGATCCCCGCTAGCCTGGCTTGCCCCACTGCCACAACATTTGCACAAATTGCATCCAGCAAGCAACGGCAGCAGCCCCATCCACATCCACATCCTCATCCACTTTTACTTACATTTATTCTAGCCAATGTTTGCCGAGCGTTTTGCCAGTTTTCGAGCAGCTAGTCGAGGCCATTTCATTGTTTGCTTTGCAAAGCTGCGCCTGATGCAACATTCATTAAAATGTTGCCAATGTGTTTTTGTGGCAAATTGAAGCTGCCGAGCTTGGAAGCACCCACAAGCCGTAGGCCGTGGCTCCCCCACCCCCCAGACACTAGAGCACTTGCATATGCGGGCAACTCGACAAAGAGCATAAAGAGGATGAGGCGCACCTTGTGGCATCTGTAAATAGTAAGAGGAAGACACAGATAAGGAGAGGGAGAGCGAAAGGGGAAACAATGGAATTGGCACAGTTTTATGAGTGCAACAGAGCCCAAGTTTAAAGATCTGAGCTGAGCTGAGTTGCAAGTTTCAGTTTAAGTGAATCATTCCTGTAATCTGTTTAGGTATCACAATAATATAACTGAGACTCTTATTATCTTTACTTATGACATAGGAGTTCACCTAAACCTCATTCGCCCTCCAACATGTTTGCACAGCCAATAACATTTCTTGTTGATAATGAAATGTTATTGTGAATGTGTATGAATACAGATGAGAGCAGAGCTCTATGAGAACAACTCTTGATTTAGAAAGGCTTGTGTGACTATAATAATAAGCTGCCTACTTCAGCAGTGTTCAGCAGTCAGGATATTGGATGCCCGTTGCTACTGAATAGTAAAGCCCCTGCTTCAAGATGCCGCCTATGTTCGATCGCAGGAGAATCAATTTAAGGATCTGGTTGACAATCTTGAGGCAACAATCAAATCCTTAGAAAATCAGCTCGAAATAAACGAAAAGTTTTGCTTCACCCAAGAGGATATATCGTCTTCTGTAATCAGTAAAATATTTCCAATAAAGACCATGAAATGCTTGATCCAAAATCAGTTGATAGAAGCTACTTCTGCATATAGAGTTAATGATTTGTGTGAATTTTGAATGTACTAATAGATAATAATAATAATAAAGTCGGGCCGGGTGAATAGTGCCGGTCATTGCCAAGCTGTGAGAGAGAGCGAGATGATTACTCGGGCTATTCGGAAAGGATCGTTACGATTGTCACTGGATGTACAGAAGAGACAAGCAATTGTCATACCTGAAATGCAAATGATGAAATGCAACAGCAAAGGTATAAAATAGAATTCGAAATTCGTATCAATGAAATTCGACCAAGCTACCAAAAGGCCAACTGATGAATGTATAGTATAGTATATATAAAATATATAGCATTCATTCCATAATTTGATTCGTGTGCAGTGACAGCAACTGCAACTAATTGTATTTGAACTGAATCGTAAATGCTTTCGATTAAATCGCCCTCAGGTAAACCCAATATCCAGCAGCTCTGTTGACACTTGGCTGGCAATTAGCTTGGGCCAGGGTGTGTGGGCAAGGGGCAATGCCGAAGCGGAATTATTTCCCTTTAAGTAATTGGCCAACCACAAAGAACACAGTGGGAGCGAGAGAGAGAGATAGAGAGAGAGAGAGGGGAGGGGAGCTGGTAACTTTGGGTGAATATTAATTAAAATGTTGCTTTCCTTGCTATTTACTTAACAAATTGCTTCAAATGCGCATAAATCAAATTGTTCACACCGTTCGACAGGCGCCCAGTTTGCAGCTCCAATTCTCTGTTTCCGGCACCCAGTTGCCAGCTCTCGCTCTCGCTCTCCCTCTCGCTCTCCCTCTCGCTCTGTGTGTGTGTGTTGTTTTTTTCTGCAGCGTAAATTGAATTTTCCATGCATATTTCATTTACTTTGTGTGTGCGAGTGTTTAAAGCCACACTCGAGTGTGGCCACTTGAGCGGGTGCCAGGACATGCGCCCAGAGACTGGGGCTGCGGCTGGGGCCGCAATGCAAAACCAAAATAAGAACGAAATGAATGAACACAAAAGTTGTGCCACACACAAGTGTGTGTATGTATGTGTGAGTGTGTGTGGGTGGATGGGTGTGTGTGTGTGTGTGGGTTTGCTGCCGCTCCCTGTGCCTGGCAGCCTGACAATCGGCCGGAACGACGGACAGGCTGCCCAGCTGACAGGCCAGGCCTGTTTTTGATTCATGCGTTAAATGAAAATTAATCCAATTTAATCTGTCGCTAATTAGGTTTACTCTGGGATTTGTTTCGCACCTCTCCAGCTGGCCACATGCTCGCCGCGTCGATCTCTGTTTGCGCAATATGCACGCTCTGGCCCTGCCACCGAGCCATCAATTAGGCGCACCAATTAAATTCAATGCTATCCATTAATGCTGCACCGGCGTGTGTGCGATTTCCCTATGGCTATAGCACAGCTTTAAAAACAAACAACAAACAATAAACAATCCGGCCCGAATCAATGCTGCTGACGACACTCATACGCACTGTTGCCTTTCAATCTCTACTGCAACTGCGTGAATCAGCCCAGCCCCAGCTTCCGCCCCAGCCACAGCCCCGCCCAGGCCAGCTCGTTGAGCACCTGCTTTTGTAGTTGCTGCTGTTGACAACATTGTTTCACTGGCTGGCTGCCTGCTCTAGTCTGGTCTAGTCCTTGTCACTGCCTCATTTCCATAACACACACACACACACACACACGCACACAAAGCAATCCAAACAAAGCTAAAAATCTGAAGTTTCATTACGAAAGGATGCGCTATCCTTGCTGCTGCTGCTGCCGCTGCTGCGATTCCTGCCTTCGTTTTTTGGTCCATGTCAAAAATCCAGCAAAGCCAAAACAGATTCAGCTCATCGTTGTCGTCTGACTGTCGTCTGCCTGCTGCCTCCTCCTGCCGTCTGCCTGCTCTGACTGTGCCCAGATAATATGCTTAATACGCTTTTTATGCGCCCGACAGGCGGCCTTTCGGGCTCCACCCCTTTTCTGCATTGTTATTGCCAACTGGTATTGACGGTTGCTCGCGCGAAATCAAATTTCCACTGAAATGACTTTCGGGCCCACAGCAGATGGCTTTGTTGCTGTCGGTGGCCCATGAATTATGCAAAGGACTCTGCCAGGCAGGCGTCGCCACTGCTCTGGGCTGGTTGCTTATCAAAAGCTATTGACCCATTAACGGCTTTTTGCTGTTTGGCAGAAGGCACTGCGAACTGAGAGCTGAGAGCTGAGAGCTGTGAGCCTGCTAACTACTAACTAATTAACATAACGCAAACACTTTGCAATTATGTCAAGTGTCGGCAACACCGAGGCATCAAAGGATTACGCTCCACTGGCTCACTGCCTCGCTGCCTCACTGTAGCACCCCACACAGTGACGCACTGGCTGTCTGATAATTTCTTGCAACTGACAACCCATTTTTTCTCAACTCGACTTGGACGCGCTTTGACACGCGTTCCCAACACTTAGACTACGCTGCAGCGACTCCCTTGTTGCAGCCTTTGACGGCAAACAGCTCGCCAGCATTGATGTGGCAGCTGAGTCGGAGCCGACTCGCCTCGCTGCATATTAAGCACCAAGACCCGTTGAAGCACTCTGTCAAAGGCGACTGCATCAAGTTGTATTAAGCTAGTTGCAGCAAGTGCATGCCTCTGCTACTGCTGCTGCCTCTGCTGCTGCTGTTGCTGCTGCTACTGCTGGTGCTGCTGCTGGTGGTGGTGCTGATGGCTCTGCTGCTGGTGCTGCTGCTTCTGCTGCAGCCTCTGCTATTGCTGCTGCTGCTGCTGCTGAAGCTGTTGCTGCTGCTGCTGCAAATGAAATCTTTCAAGGAGGTTGCACATATTAGAAAGCTGAGCTGACACTCGACACGATATCAGAAGGAATCGCCTTTGTGTGTCCTTATTGACGTTTGTTTAAGGCATGGCTTGAAGTGAGCCGCCTGACAGGGTGCTCTTTACAAGGTGATCTTGCCAAAAGACAAAATTCCAATGAATTTTTATTAAATTAAATGAAAAAGTAAATAAATATAATTCGAATTTTTCACAATGATAATTTTTAAAGGTAAACTTTCATTTTTTTATGATGGAACACAAAGCTTAAACTGTAAAAAAATGTCTATAGGCTCTAGGCAACAAAAGTCTGTAGTACATTTACAATATTCTATAATTATAATATATAAAATTTAAAATACATTTTGAGAAGGTAAGGTAAATATATAGAGAGCTCCCATACTAGTAACATGATATTAGACTATACTATATATTCTGAATGTGAATTAAAATACTCAACCAAATCTATTCTATCATGTCAGATAATCTGAAAATAGCAGCCTGAATATTTATCTGCTTCAAAACATATTTTAAACTTTTTAAGAAAGTTTTTGGTATCATAAAGGCATTGCCAATTAAAAAATTCATGAATAAAAAACCTACTTAAAGAAATACAAGAGACGCCAAAGCTAATTACGCAGAACTATAAATTTCACAGAAAGACAATTAATATTTTAATACATAGGCGTGTTCTGATCGGGAATGGCAGACATAGAGATAGCCTCTGGACTCTTACTCCACAATCTTTAAATGGCCCAAGATCAAAGTGAAATGAATGATATTGTATAGCTACAATATGTTCATAAAATAACTTCAATGTTCCTCCTTTTAATAGGCATAGCATCCATTGGAATTGATATACTGAAAGAGAACATGTTTTATCCCTTTTACTGTCCACTTTCAAGTTGTTAACTGATTTTAAAATTGTGAAAAATGTCGCCAGAATTGGCCTGTTTCGGCCATGTAATTTATGGGACACAAAGCTGGCCATAATAAGCAATTACATAAAAGTTGATGTAATTATTAATTATTTACACAAATACACATGTACATTAATAAAACTGAAGCACGTAATGCGACTCGCTGGGCTAGCTGTTTGCTGGGTCGAGCCGCATGTGTGATGCGCAATAAATGTATTTAAATTTATTGCATAATAAAGATTAAATATTTATTTACACAACGTTTCAATTAACTTTCGGCTTTACAGCCAGCCATGCCTGCCACGCCTGCCACGCATGCCACGCCCATTCGCGCACTCATTGTTTTTGTTTCACACCAATTTAATTATAATATTTATTGTTGCAGCTCGCGCCAGCTACAAAATGGCGGCCCCGAAAACCGGAAGTAAACAAGTTGAACGACCTTACCCGAGTCCTGCATGGCCCATCCTACCCATTACCCCCCCCCCCCCACGGCTGGGAATGTGCCACATATTATGCGGCCGAGCGTTTCGAGTACGCGTTGTCCGTGTCCATGAGCATGTGCACCCAGAAACCCAGAAACTTGCCATAAATTTTAGGGCCGCACGATGGCAAATGGCAAATGGCTAATGGGTTAAGGATTCCCACAGGCGAGCGACGAGCGGCGAGCGGCGAGTGGCTGGCTACGGGAAGTAGAGCATTTGCTGAATTTTTGTGTAAATTTCACTCAATTGACATTGACTATGAGTCGAGTCGAGTCTAGTCGAGTAGTAGTCGAGCGAGCGCAGTCTGGGGAGTCTGCCCCCCTTTGGGGCACTTCAAAGTCAACGCAGCTGCTGCTGCTGCTGCCCGGAAAAAATGCGGAAACTGCACGGAAACGGAAGTCGCAGTGGCTGCAGCACCGTCCCCCCACAACGATGACATCAGCTGCGCTGGCCAGCGCCACACTTTCCTATCCACTGCCCCGATCGCTGCCCGGCTACACACGGCAACACGGAGCAACCGGAGCCGGACAGCTGCCCGTGGAGACGGCCAGCGGCGCTAAAGGCAACGGGCAGCACGAGAGGAGTGCAGCAGGAGCTGCAGCTGCTGTCGCTTTCAAAAATTCATATTCGTAATTGTTGACTGTATTGTCTCTGGCACTGCTGCCAGCCAGGCAGACGGCTCCACGGCCACAGACTGCACTCGCTAAGTGCGCACGCCAATTTGCTGCCTAAACTTTAAATTGAATTTTTAAATTATTGACTAAGCAGTTCTAAAACAGTCCAAGCTGAGGGAGAGCTGTGAATCGATGTAAACATTCAATTTTAGTCTACACATGAATAAACAATTGGATGACTTGATTTCGAAATTTAATAAATTTTATTTAGGCTTAAAATATTTCCTAACTTTACTTACTTACTTTACTATATAAATCGAAAGTCTTTCAGAAATATTTTTCTGCAAACTTTCAGCAAATGTGTGACAAGGGCTTAAAAATGATTTCCCTTAAGATCAAAGCTTTAAGCCTCAATAGAAATAATTTGGAAGCTTTCCACATATTTGCTGAACTATCTGAGTGCTGCGTTCTGTTATGGTATAGTCTCCACTGTAGCGCTTAATATTTAAAGTCGACTGTGCATTTTACACTTTATCTCTCGACATTTTGGAGCATACGAAACATAAAATATTTTTCTGCTAATCTTTTGCGGCGGAACTTGGTAGTTCCGGCTCAGCTTTGCAAACACTTTCCGTTCATCCGAGCGGCTTTACGCATATGCCTTGCTCCGCATACTCCGCATCTGGCTGGAGCCGGAAGGGATTTGATTTAGGGCCATTAGAAGCAGCATATGGACGTGAGTAAGCTCTGAAATATGTGATCTATAAAGAGTTCATAAAGAAACCAAAGTGTTCTGTGGTTTGATCTTCTAAACTATCCTAAACTATCTCACATACATCATGCTCGCTCTCCCTCCCTACTTAGAGCTCTATTTACTGTAGCTCCAACCCCCATAGAGAGAATAATCTATACGTATTTTTAGCTTTTCGGCGATAAGTGAGAGAGTCTAGGCAGCGATGCACTTAGAGGAGTGCCGACTGCCTGCATTATTAGTATGAGATATAACGACCACACATCATATTTATGATTATAAAAAGCCTCTGCACGCCCGCACTCGCCGAGCAGGGGCAGAAAGGCAGAGAGTATGGGGGAGAGGGAGTCGAGGTAAGGCGGACTCTGGTCGGAGCTGGAGTCAAGTGTGGTTCTCTTAATTGCAGCGGAGGCCCTCGCTGATGAGTTTAATTGAAATAATGCGCTCGACTCTCCGCGGGGGCAACGCCGTAAAGTGTTTTCTTATTTTTTTTTATATGCGCAGCATTAATAATATTTATTATTATTATTCTTATTTTCTCTTCTTTTTTTGTGTTTGTTTTCCTTCCCCTTTTTGTCTCTCTAATGAAGTTTGTGTCGAGAAAGCGAGATGTTTAATTGCCAGCAATGCAGAGCGGAGCAGTCCGAAGATCGGGAGGGAGAGTCGGGAATGGGAGCACAAGGGCGGGTCGAGCCATTAGCCAAACGAAGCGCATGATTTGTCACATTTCTGGATTTGAGTTCCGCCTCTTCAATTGGACCATTTCACATGCTTTCCGTCGGAGTCGTTCACTCGGCAGCTAATGCACTTCCAAGTGCCCGTTGAATATGAAGAATTGGACATTAATGCCTTTAAGCTCGTCATGACAAATAACTAGATGCGAAACACAGTGAGCTCTCGGTAAATGCAACTGAGCTGCTGAAAACAATTTCACCTCGTTTCGTCTCAAGTTTTGCCAACTTTGCGCATATTCTTACAGCCGTCGAATGATCTATTCTGCTGGGTGGGCGTGGCCGGATGGGTGTGGCTGTGTGGGCATGTCTCGTGGCATCCGAGCGGCTGGTGAGGTGAATGCGCAATAAATGCGTTACTCCAGTCCATGAGCCAGAAACTTGCGGCTGCCCGAAAAGTTAAGTGAATTGTGCAAAAGTTTTTCGCTTTTCGGTTCCAGCAAAAAGTTTTAACCTCTATCTGTCTGCCTCTGTCGCTCTCTCTCTCTCTCTCTCCCTCTGTCTCTCACTCTCTGTCTGTCGCTCTCCTTCTGTCTGTGTGTGCGATAAAAAGTCTGCCCACACCCGTGACCACCTAAAGGTAAATATGTCCCAGCAGCAACAACAACAATTGCAACAGCAACAGCAACAACAACTTGCAACAATGGCATTGGCAATGACCAAACAATGGAACCCCACGAAATGTGCTACAAAATGCAAAATGCCTTCTGTGGCTTCAATAGCAACGGCGACGACGGCGTCGACGGCGACGGCCATGAAACTTTTATGGTAGCCGAGCTCCCCCAGTTGCCGCCAGGTAGGTGCCACGTTTGGGTGCTGCCACCTGCCACCAGTTGCGCGGCCAAACACAGTTGCCCCAGAGAGTCGCCTCCTGCCTGGATAGAGCATAAATGTTGCATTTAATTTATTACAGACGCCCCATCTATATAGACGTGCATATATGATGTGAAATGAGCTGTGTCTGGGCATACACTCAGGCTGATTTGATCGAGCTGGGCTAATTGGAAAAGTTCACTTTTCCACTTGCCACAAATATGGGAAGCTAAATTGGGTTTCAAATATATATTTCCAATTTGCATAATGCTTTGAATCCGATTAATGTGGGATTTCATTTCCAAAAGTTTCATATCTAATATGATAAAATATGTTTCGGGCCCTAAATATCTACAATGACAAGCTTAAGGGAACACAAATGAATATCTATACTGCAGTGTATTTAGGATTGTTAATTTATTTATTAACAACATAAACCTGAAATTCAATTATATAATATTTAATATAATGGCATTTAAGTATATGCACACTAAATAAAGTTTCTATTACACTGTATTTATATATTAACTAAAATTTTAAACATAAAATTTGTATACATAAAATTATTATTATATTTTTATACTATATTTATTTCTATATTTTATATATTTTAAATTTTTTTTTAGATATTCTAGATTATATATAATAAGAAAAATCTGCACCCACAACCGAAAAAAATGTAAAATAAATATTTTGCAATTCTGCTGAGCAATCAATTTACCTAATAAAATAGAATTTAATTGAATGAATAAAATATACATAAATATATATTATTACATATAATAATAACAAATTCAATTTATTTTAATTCTATATTTCAAATATATTTAGCTCTTTTTTCATGCCTAGCTCGAAGGCTCTCAAGGGGTAAATTATTCATAATTTACAAACCATAAATGAGGTTTGTAAAAATATTTTAATTTTTTTTTTTGCCAGAGGAAAAATAGTTTTAGCATAGTCTGCAATTATAAATAAATTCACTATGGTGTGATGTGAGTAATTTTAACTTGACTTTGGGCATGAAATGGCAGCGTTCTCCGGAGTTACATCTTGTAACCTCATTATTAATACTAAACCACCTTTGCGATAACGAACTAAAGTTGGTTGCATTTCGAGAAATCCGCCCACTGTTAAATCATGTGGTTGGTGCTTTGATTTCCTTTAAAATATCATATAAATTAATTATCTAGAACTCACATTCATTTAAATTCCTTTGAAATCTGTCAAGAGAATAGTAATCTACTTTGATTTCCTTTAAAATCTCGTATAAATAAATTATCTATATATAATAAATTATCTATAACTTCATCACATTCTATTTCATATTTGTCTTACAAAAATTTCTCAATTCCCTATATGTAATTTCATTCCAACAGCCTTTTACGCATAATCAAATTTACATTAGTTTCCATCAATTACATCAATCATTCAGCTATCGATAAATTAATTAATTTCTGTAAACATTATTTCACTCCAGTTTAACTTCACTCTTCTCTGAGCATAAGTGAAGCCCATCTGAGTGCTCTCTGAACTTTTGTTGTGCGCAATGAAGCTGCACATCTCACATCTTGTTTTACTTAAACTGTTATAAATTTCGATTTAAGCTCGTTTCGCCTCACTCCGGCGGCATAATCTGCATCGGCGGCCAACCCGGAGTAACCGAATCCAGTTAGCATTGAATATTTCGATAGCCAAAAACTGGGAGCTGAAGCTCTATATGTGCTTAAGAGCAAATCCCCTGTATGGCAAACACTATAATCGCATAATGAAATTGGGACTTGGGTAGCGAGAGACAGGAGGCGGGAGGTGGGACATTGGACCTGTCTGCTGGCAGCTTTAGGGCTTCGGAGTAAGAGAGGAGTATTAAAGAATATTACAAGATGATGCCTGGGTAACAGGTACATGCATTGCGAGCTATTTCAAATATGTGCAAACGTAACTCAATACCATAAATCAAACTGAACACTTCAGCTAAGCTGCCCCACCTTCCCACTCGACCACGCTCCCCCACTGCTCTCGTCACCTGAGCGGTAAGCTGGCTTGGCAGTCGATTAATTGATTGTCTAAATGCACTTGTAAGCAACTCGACAAATCAATGAAGTGTAGTGGAAAACATGTCAGAGCTGCAAACAATGTTCAAGAGTTCCATGCACTGCACAGCACTGCCACGCCCACACACGAGTGACGAGTGCAGAACGTAATGGAGAAGGTAACTGGTAACAAGCTGGTACAAAAAAATGCACAGAAGAGCAAAAAAGAAAAAAGCTGCTGTCTGGGAATTGGATTTTGCGGTTTCACGTTTCGAATTACCATCGACAGCAGCTGACAGCAGATCCACGTCGAAGGCAAAGGCAAAGGCAACGGCGAAGGCGAATGTGAAGGCAGCTCCTCACCAGAGTTAGCTATGGTTAATTGTCACTATCGTTGCTCCACCCTCTCCTCCTGGTGCTGCTGCTGCTCTCTGGGCATGCAATTATGTCATGTTGCAATGCAGTGGACGATTCCCTCCCTCTCTCTCTCTCTCTCTCTCTCTCTCTCTCTCTCTCTCTCTCTCTTTATCCCTGTCTATGACAGGAATAGTGAAGAATGGTGCTCTCGACGTAACTCAATCGGAGCCATTGCTGACAATTTGCCAGAATTCACAAGCGAATGACTTTGGCTGGAATTCGAGTGAGCCACGCTTCGTTGACTGCTCGGCCTCGCAGCGTTTCGTTTCGTTTCGTTTCGTTTGGTTTCGTTTGTTGGCAAGTTCATCAAGTTGTTAAATATTTAACATTTTTCACATCTTTCTCAATCTCTCACTCGCTGCGCCACCGCACACTGCAGCACGTTTAATCGCGTTAAACATTTTATGAACGCTGTCCGAGCCCTGCCTTCAGTCAGCTCCAGTTCGCCTTTTTGTTGGTGCACCAGAAAACCTTTTTGCGGTTGTCATAATTGTAATTTTGGTCACTGCAGGCTGCAGAGAATATTTGCATGAATTTATGATGAACGGCTCTGCCTGCACTAACAGCAGCAGCAGCACTCCGCACCACCCCATAGCTGACACAGTTTCGGCAACGTCGCCTTCTGCCATAAATGTCACAGAGTGGCATTTAAATATATATATATAGTATATATATGCTCCCTGCATAAAGTCGGATGTAGAATATATTTGAATTTATGTAAATTTTAATTTCTACTGGTCAAAGACCGAATGCGAAGAGCGAAATAGCCCAAAGGATGTGGCTAAGTGCCTGCCGAGCTCCATTTTTGATTTTTTACATACATATATTTCACGTTTGGGACAAGCAAAACTTTTGATATTCCATTAGAGCAAAGTGCTTCATTGAAGGAAATATCAATATCTAGTTTTGACATATCAATATGTGCGGGAAATATGAAATGGTAAGACTCTAGCGTTCCATGTGATTACTTAACTGAATATATCAGGCTGAAATAAAAGAGCATTACGGTTGGGAGTTACCGACTAGCAGATACCCTGAACGCTTTTTATACATACACAGCAAACAAACTCAGCTCGGCACGTCATTATAATCTAATCTAATATGGCTATATATATATTATATACATCTATATTTATTTATTATATTTATTATATTCATGTATATATTTATATGAGTATTTTTCACATAGTATAATAAAAAATTATTATATTTGCCTTATATGATATTATTTATTTCTATTATATTTATTTATACTGTTGCCAAATGTTGTATAAAGCGAATCGAACTCTATCAAATATACTCTCCTATATGTAAGCAGGTTATCAAAATATTTGTTCTATTTAGATATTTTTAAGGTACATTCAATGACTATATTTCCATTGTTGATTTTCTCATGAAAATATTTATTTTGTTAGCATAAAAGATCTCTTTAACAACTTTTTACACATTTCATAAATAGTCCAGAGTATCCGACTAGGAAATACCCGGGCTCCAAGTATAGCCATTTGATAAATGGGTTTAATGGGCATATGAATTGGCTAAGATTGTAATCTACAATCAGAATAAATACCAAATAAAATCGCTCACATATCTGAAAAAAAACTTTAACTGCTTTTATTCCATTTATTCCATTCAAGCTCTGAACTTTTAATAACAATATTTTGACGTTCATTGCTTGTCTGTTACACCATAAACTAAAACTCTCAGAGTATAAATCGATCTGAGGAACTTTGTACATTTACTTTGATGTGGCATTGGTCTTCACGGTAATTCGTCTTTGCTGTTGTTCTGACCATATCGAGAGCGAGCCCCAGTTTGGCCAGCAAACTTTTCAGCCTGCGCAGCCATGCAATTATTTTTGCTACACATTGTCAAATTGGAGTGGCCCTCCCATTATTGTTGGCTGAACATTTGCACAATTTATACGTCAACGTTTATTTTATTTAATACTGAAAACAATTTCCCATGGCTTAGAGCTCTGCCAAAAAAGACTGCAATCATATACCAGAGCAGTTAGCGATATGCAAAAATAGCAAAAATTGCATCAACTAAAATTGTTATCCTCGTTTATGTGGCTGCCTGTCTGGCTAGTCTGGCTAGTCCGGATGTCCAGCTGTCCGGCCATCCGATTTCCCACTGTCCGGCTGTCCACTTGTCCATTTGTCCGACTAGATGGTTGTTATCAATATCTAAACATGGCTGAATTGCTCTTAAATAACCAAACAATAACTTCAGAGCAGAGTGTGGGTGAAGATGCCACAACTGAGCTGTCCTTACGCTCAGTTTGGTTATTGTTTATGTTGCGTTACAGCAAAACCAATAAAACTCTATGAAAGTCCACAGAAATAAATGTGGCCAACTCCCTCGAGTGCTACGAAATGAAAATGGCATAAGGACAGCACGTGAAGCGGCATTTAATTTCTATAAGGGTTCTTTAGAGTGGATGCCTATCAGAGTGTGCTTATTATTGAATAAGCACAAGTCCAGGTCTATTCTAATCTTTTGTATACTAATGAAGTGATTAAGTTGACGCAACTAATGCTAAGACTAATGATAAAGTTGATGTTAATGATTGTATGATTACTTGTTTATATTGTATATAGTCCATTTCTATTATTTGACTTCTCATCATCATTACCATCAGCAAAGGTATAAATGTTATCATTATTATTATCATTCTCATCCTTACCACGATTTTATTAAAAGTAATTTACTTGTCTTGATTATTATCACTATCACTACCATTGCCTGTTTCTTTGGCAATTTCAATATGGCTTGGCACTAGAAATTGTTATATTAATATTATTGACATATTGACAATATCGTAATAATTATCATTACCATTTTCAGTGGCATTATCATTACTTATATCTTAATTACCAATTCATTTTATTGCCATTATTATTCCTTATCACTGGCTTACTTCTTTTTATTTTATTGTTAGCATTGGCATTAACTCTATTTTTATCATTATCATTTTCCCCATCATTCGTATTGCCATTATATATATCTTTATCATAATAATTACCATTTCCGTTTATTATAACTTTATTTTTATTTATCATTGGCTTCTTTCCTCCGATTATTAACATGATCATTTTCTCAATATTATAATTAATGCAATCATCATATATATCATTTTCATTATCATCATTATAATCATTGTCATTATCATTATTATATGAATAATTATCCCTACTTTAGTCTAACGTAGTAGCATATTATAACTATTTTGTTTAGACTATGAGCTCCGAGGCTCGGTCTTCAGTTCTTACGCATTGCTTTGTCAGTTGGAGAAGTTCTCTCTCGAAGACTACTCTAAAATTGCTACCTCACAGATGGAAATACTCATATGCCATGCGGTCGTAGCGCAGTCAAAGGACGCCAAATAATTGGATCGTCTAACCGGACGGGGCGTAGTGCCTCAATTTGTTTTAGCGCTAAAAATACAAATACAAAATACGCTCATGCCCATCTGGAGAGTGGACGAGTGTCGCCCGTAACCCCCGTCCAAAACCCGCACCAATTGGCAGCGACCACGAACAGTTTACGTTAGATATTGTAAATTTTCGTAGGCACCGACCACGAGCTAAAAAACAACAACTGGCAATGAAAACCACAGAAAAAAGCGGCCGAGGGAGGAGCAGGGGACGATGGGACGATTGGACGATGGGACGATGGGACGATGGGACGATGGGACGCTGGGATAGCCGGGACGAAAAAATATGTCTATTTAAATTTGTTCTGCGGCCTCGTTGTGTTCGTCTGCGGTTCTTTTAGGTAATTTGCACATTTTACACGCCGACGGGACCAACACACAAATGGATATCGAATGCTGGCGTTGGCTATAACGTAAATATTGAAATGTATTTGGCAGCTGTGCTCAAATTTCGGCCAAAAGTAAATAAGAGCGATGGCCGCTGTTCCGGCGGCGCCGACAGGCGGGCAGCAGACTGAACATACGCATACATATGTGGCATGTTAGGCCGAAGCGTGATTTGAATTTTAAAGCGGTGCCCCAGCAGAGCTATAATGTTAATGCTAATATGTAATCATAATACAGCACGAATTAAAGACGCCAAAATATTAATCATACGCCGCGTGGCGCTCATTATGCGCCACTCGAGAGGCCCTAATGAAAAGTGAAAGGCACCAGAAGATGCCAGCAACAGGGCGAAGGCTCAGGCGGAAGTAAGAAATATTTAATTAAAGCCAGCGTCGCTGCAGGCTCCTGCGAAAGAAAGAAGCAAAGAAAGAAAGGAAGTGGCCAAGTGGCGCTAGCTAAAGCTGATTTCATTTTAAGCGTTACGATAGCAAGCCAAGTGGGAGTTGGAGCTGGAGTCGGTGTTGCAGCCTTTGGGGCGCCTTTTAGTGAAAAAATAATAAGCTACAAGTGGAAGGACGAGGAGGAGGAGGAGGAGGAGGAGAAGACGAGGAAGTTTAAATGAAATACATGCTGCATCGATAGCCAAATTATAGCAGACAAAGCAGTTACAGCGCCTTGCCTGCAGTCGGACACTTGCATACCGAATGGCTGCACCGCAGCTGCAGGAGCTCTGCCTGGCCGTATGTGAGGGGTGGGCGTGGGCGTGGTGACTGGTGGGTGGGCTGTGTGCATGTGGGTTAATAACGTCATTTATTATGCACTTCTTTCCGGCATTTCCGGTATTTACCGCGCACGCGACACGACACATAAATGTTGCCATAAATTTAGCACTGCTCCGCCACAGGACATACACACACACACACATGCATACGGACGACGGCAGGCGGCCGCGGATGCGGGAGCGGGAGCGGGCGCTGCATGCAGCACACGTAGCAACTGCAGCGATGCGGACGATGTCTTCACTGCGGTCTTAGGTACACGCTCGGAGCGGTGAGCTCTCGGCAACTGCTGCAACTTTTGCTCAAATAACTTGCAATTTATTTGGTGTGCTGCGAAAAGCAACTTCCGTTGACGCCTCCGCCATTTTGTTGGCGCGCCGCAAACGCCATTTTGTAGAGGCAACATGGCCGCAGCGTCGCTAAAAGAAATGCAAATGTGTATGCGAATGGGTCTCGGATCTCGCAGTGGGAATGAGGCACAGCTAGAGCAGGAGGCATGGTAATGCGAATAGCAAACGCGTGCTTGCCACCTGTCTGCTACCTGCCACCTGCCACCTGCCACTTGGTCGCTGCTGCACTTATTTATATGTATATATTTTTGCGGTTTATAAAGTTTTACATTTCACTTGGTATTTTTGCTCATTTTTTTTTATTTTCGTATTCTTGTTTTTGGATTTTACGGCGTAAACTTTACGACGTTTTATGCGGTGAAAGTGGCCTTAAATCGAACGCGAAGAGAATCACTTGAGCTCCTCCCGCTGTGAGCCCTTAGCCTCGGCTTATATGGCGCACATAAATTTCCATTTCGTTGCAGAACATTGGCTTCACATAGAAATTGAGTAGATACACTCATAAATCTTGGCGAGTTCAATAACATAAATACCAAATTGAAGGTTGAACTTTTTCCTCTATATCTTCTTCTTCTCCTTCTTTCCCTTCCGCTTCGTCTTCATCCACTTCACTCTGCTGCATTTGCATTTATTTTATGCAGATTTCTGAGCTGAAAATAAGACCACAAAAACGGAAGTGCATTAGCTGCAAATGCTGTACGGGTGTTTGAGTTTGAGTGTATGTGCGCGCGTGTGTGTGAATACTTTCGCACAGTATTTTGCTGCTCTTGGAGCACACTAATCTATCATCTTTTAGCTAGCATAGGTCAAAATCTACCAATTCACAATCGTTTGATTGTCGATCGTTCAGTCATTAACCCAGAAAAGCGAATACGAGAAATCAATTTGCACACAATATAAATAGACCTATTCATATTATTCGACGACTCTAAGTGAACCAATAATAAAGTTCATGCGAAAGTTAAGTGACTGAGTTGCTGCTTTACTTTTAATGGCTATAAATACACCCAAGACTGAAGTCTTAAAATCAACTACAAAATCTACTACTGAAATTCCAGGAAGTACTGCCATCAACTGTAGTCAGAACTCACACAGTGCTTGTAGTGAAACGGTCTTAATATAAATATATTCAAATAAATAAATATATATAATTATAGGGAGTCAGAGTCGACTTGGTCATATTTGTCTCTCGGCCATCAGACTGGGATAGCTGCACAAGTGAATGAATAACCAGGAAAAGTGTGCTACTCGGCGCTGCCAGACTAGGAGACACCCTGAGCCATGAGGAGAGCTGACACTCATACATAACAAAGAACACATACACATGCACATTCCCAAATGCACGTAAGCAGGCGCTCTGCTAGCTATGGGAGCCTAATTGTAGGTAGGTAGGTAGATTTTATTCATCAAATTTCCAGAGAGTGATAAGCGAATACTCAAGTAATACTCTAGTATTTAAATAAGTTTTTTGAAATATTTTCAGAAGTGAAATAGGTACAAATTTGAAAATACTCAGAATCTGAACAATTGAATATTTCCATATTTGATGGTTTTCAAAGCCCAATCAATTTATCGATTGTTATCGATTCTAAGGAAGTAGCATGAGATGAACATGTCTAGATCGACTCAGTTCGTTATCCTGCTCAGAAATATATGTATTTGACCTATGGAGTCTCCAACGGCTCTTGCTAAAGATCGTTGTCTATAAAGCATTTTGGCTAAAATTAAACAGTCCATGGTACAGTTTTAAAGACACTTTTCATATCTATGACTCAAGCTCTTCTTAAGAAACAAACAATATAGACTAACAGACATTAAACATGGGGTAGATAGGATAGCAGTTAGGGGTTAGGGGTTCAAGCTGCCTTCTGGTCGGGCATATTCTGAATGCTAATGCGCATCACTATCATAGTGAATCATGCCCTTCTGCTGAGTTCTCAGAGGGTATGCAAACAGCAGACCACACGCAGAGTAGTCTGTGGCGTCTAATTAACTTTGACTTGAAGGCGCCAACAGCAGCATTGCTCAATTGAAAAGCGTTCCGCAACCCTTTGGCCCTTCGGCCCTCCCACCACTTGTTGGGGAAATAACGTAAATTACCATTGCGAGAGGAGAAAAGACAACAGTTTCCTCTTGTCCGCCTGCTGTTTGTTGTCCCGCTGTCGCACTTTGTTTTTACATTTATTATTTATTGCCTCAATGCTAACTTAATTTTTATCATTTTCCATTCGAAATCGGCCTGTCTGCTGAATTATGCAAAAATAATTATGCGCTAAGTGTAGCAAAACAAAATACGCTTCAGTATTCTTCTAGTTTGCCCAACAAATTGCGCTCCTCCTGCACACTCTCTCCCTCTCCATGATGACATGCCATGCCATGCCATAGAGGCAAATGCAGTTGTAAATATGTCCGTTTATTTGTCTGGCTATCTGGCGGCTCCTGCCGTTTGTTAGCCTGTTTATTTGTTTGCCCGCTTTGCATACTTTATTCCCTATGTTGTTGTTGCGGCTGCTGCTTTTGCTGTTGGTGTTGTTGTTGGTTTTGGTTAGAGCATTGTAAAATTTAAAACTCATTTGATTTACATGAAATTTCATAGCATCGCTTTGATATGCGGCCCGAGTATCATTTGATTTTCCATACAATTCACCAAATGTCCAAAAACTGAGCACAGCAACCTATACAAGAGTATGCACGACCAACAGATACTCTTCATAGTAGACACATTTAATGATTTATGGAATCTGTGAGACAAATACCAATGAGCAATTGAATAGACTCTCTATTTCTCCCTCTTTCTCTCTCTCTCTCTCTCGCTCTCTCTCTCTATCTCTCTCTATCTCTTTCTCTCACTCTCTCTCCATATCAGACTCCCCTCACTCGATGGTTCTCTCTGTCTCTCAAGCCTAGCATACCGTTGTAAACCATCTCATCGATTACAGGGTATAGCAGCAATGCATACAACAAGAGCTTAAATGGGATGCGCATTTATAATTGTTTCACATTGTGTATTCCATACAAAGAGAGAGAGAGAGAGAGAGAGTGAGAGCACAAGAGAGAGAGAGTGAGCGAGAAGGAATGAGAGCCAGAGAGAAAGAGAGAGAGAGAGAGAGACAGGCTGGGAAAAAATGCCATTTTATCTGCATTTCAAGCCGAAGCTGAGCTAAAAATAATGAAAATGTAATTTCATTCGCGAACAGATATGCCAATTCACTCAATTCACTCATCCCAACTACCAAATGGGCAGCCCAGCCCAGAGCATTTGTTTGCTTTTTCGGGTCTCTGTTGGTCTTGCTTATGAAATTAATTTTCATTGATTTGGGAAATGTTGAATTCATAATTTTGACGCATTATTTTTGCGTGAATTTCGAATTGTATTTCTCGCGAACGATGGCGCATTAAGAGATAATGAACAAATTTACATTTGAATAGGACTCCCGTAATAAGGGGCATAATGCCCAACGGACTCTAATGGAATCGTAAGATTCAGCGTTGCGAATCAAATTACAGTTCTAACGAAATCTATGCCATACTCTTATTATTTATTTACAACTTAATTGATTATCAAATTTGTAGCAGAGTTAAATCTGAGAAGTTGACAAGTCAGGCAAAAGCTTGTGATCGTCACAGAACTCCATTCCTTCTTTTCCTCCTGCTTTTCAGTCGACATCCTAAGATGTCTAAGTCTAAGATGCATATATAAAAGACTAGATGTTCAAATGCTTGAAAAATAAGTGAGAAACTGAATATGACAGAAATTATATAAATATAAAAGCATTTTGACCTCATATTGCAAAAACCTAAATTAGCGATATCCATCAATGTATGTATATATGTATATGTATATACATATATTTATTTTATTTTTTTTTTTTTTTTTTTGATAGCCTTAAGAGAGCCAGAAATTATACTCATAATGTAACACATATTTTTTCTATAATTATAATAATTTATAATTTTTGTATAATAAATTATATATATAAACAAAATAGGCATAAACTGTGCTTAATATATATCTAATTACTATATATATATATAATATATAAAGAATATTAAAATAAATCAACAGTTAAGTTGAGCCTTAGTTTATTTACTAAGTATACAAATTTTGTATATAATGCATGATAAATTATCTTGGACTCTGATTGTAGTTTGCATAAATATATGTAATATATAATAAATATAATACAAAAATATAAATATAATCTCATTTGTATTTGAAATATCATACGCTAACGATTATAGCATTACAATGATGAGAGTTCGAAGAGTAAGAACTTTGTTCTATTTCGTCTGAAGAGTTGAGCGCTCTGGAAATTAATTTATTACATTATCTCATTTACCTGAAATGCTTAGAACCAGTACAACAAGATTCTGCGTTGCCTTTAGGGTTGCCAGATGGATCCGTCAAGTCACTTGAACTTTATTCTTATGATGTATGGCTACAAAGCTGCCATAATCATTAACATTATTTTGTATTTTAAGATAGGAATGAACTGCAACCTGTAAAATAATCCTTATGAGGCATACAGCTACAACTTAAAAGTAAATTCCCCTACCTCGCAGTACAAGCAATCAAGTCTTATAAAAAGAAACGACAAACGTCTCCGACTGGTGCTGCTGTCGATTGGTATCATTTCATTTTGAAAAGCAGCCGTGAATAATTGTTAGACTCAAAGCAGTAAAAGCAACTGCAAGCGATAAGACAAAATAACTCCCCAGTTTGCGCCCCCTGGCGCCCTGCCCCTTGGCCCCTTCAACCACGCCCTGACTGGCAGCCCCAGCAGCGAACCGCAACCTTGACATCTTAATTAACCAACTTTGGCAGCTGCTTGATGCCACTCGAGTGGGCGAGCAGCTGAAATTTCAAGAACATTTAACACATTGCCAAATCTAGCGTAGCCCAAGTCGCAGCAAACTACAGAAGGGGCCGGCGCAAGGAGTTCATGAAAATTTTATTTACACCCTGCCAAACGGTCCGAATTAATCTCTTGGCAAATTTATTTGAAAATGTGCCATAAAAATGCATGCAAAAAAATTCAAGCAGCATTTCTACCCCAAGTCAGCGAGGGTGAAAGGTCGGACAAACAAGCAGCATTGAGCTGTGGCAGCGAGTTTGCTTCCTGCTCCGTGCTTGATTTTCGATTTGTTTCTTAATTTTTACGAATTTGTTCTATGCTCTTGGGTCCTGGGCAAACACAGGCGACAAAGAGCCAGCGATGTGGGTGAGGGTGGGGTGGGGTTGGGTGTGGGTAGAGCCTCAGGCCACACTGATCCATAAATACTTCCCCTGTCAGCAGCTGATTTGCTTCTGATTTATTTGCAAATGCGAATTTGCTTTTTATGTTTTCGTATTTTTATTTACTTTATATTCGCACCACGAATTTCAGGCAGCCCCGCCTGGGTAGGTGTGAACGTGTTTTCTTTTACCACCCTATCACAGTTGGGCGATTTTTCCTCATTTTTCGTCAGCTCTTTCATTCAACTGCCTCTTGGCTTCGCGCTGCTCCGCTGCTTGGCTGCTTGGCTGCTTGGCTGCTGCCCGACCAAAACACACAATAATCATTTCAATTTTAATGCTCCAATAATTTGGAAATAGCTACGAAGGGTTATTTAGTTTTTCTCAAACTCTCTCTCCCTCTCCCTGCCCGCCTCCTCTGTGTAAAGAACCAACCATAAGTAAGTTCGGGCAAGTATATAAAGTAAAGCAGCGTGAACCTTGAGTTCATTAGGTAACTTGGTTGCATTTTCCCCCTCTTTGATTTCTGTTTGCTCAAGCTGCCAAATGTAGGTCAAATCTTTTTGCAATTGCAAATAGGATGAGCACGAAAAGCGAAAATCCAATTGAACTATGCTTCAAGTTATGCTGAGATATATATATGTATCTAAAGAATAAACTTCTTTTATCAGATGCCTCAAGTAATGAAATTCAAAGGAGAGTACAATATGCAATGTAGATCAAAGAATATATCAAATAACCATAATTGAGTTTAGCCGAAAGCGCAAAGTTTATAAATTCACTTTTTTCTTATCTCGATTCTCAGAATAAACCTATGTTCCCTCTGCTTTCGAGCTTTTAAATGATGGAACATGCGTCGACTGTGGCAGTCGAACTATTCTTTCATAACTTGTTTCATGGTTCGAACCATCAAGTTTACCTGACGGATCACAGCTGAGCAGACAGAACCAGAGGATACAGCCTGACAGGCAAAATCCAATCTGCTCTCGGCAGGCAGACAGCTCATCCAAGCAGAACTGCTCTCTAATGAACTCACTTGCAACCCTGCAGAAAAACGAAAAAATGAGTCATATGTTGTATGGATCAGCCCACCAGGAAATCACAGTTTACGACTCTATCGTAGGGCTGCTAGTTCGAGTTCTATTCCCAATGCACGCAGCACAATGAATAAATGCGACAAATGTCAGTTAACGCCTAGCAGGAGTACAAAAAAAGAGTCAGAATGTCTAAATAAATTTGCATTAGCGGCGGCAGACAGGAAGCGAGAGGATGGGCAAGGGGAGACTGCTCGACAGGGGGAAGGGTCGCGTCGCAACGTTCATATGCATAAATTATCTAGCAAAGGATGTGCGCAACATTTTCATTTGGTAAGCCGAAAGCAGAACTTGTTTATATTCAAATTAGTAGGCAACACAAACAGAAGCAGAAACAGAAACAGAATGCCAAAGGACGAAGGGCCAAAGCTGGCGCCCATGACTCTTTGACTGTTTTTATTGTCAGCAAGGACGAAAGGGTGACAACGGCCAAAGCGCCTAGGACCTTGAGCTCTGCCATTTGCCATTTGATTTGCTTTGCCTCGTTCTGGTTTGGTTTTGGTTCGTAATGAGCATTTTATGAGGATGCTCCCCTCCTGCTGCCCCACCTCCACCTTCCAGCTGACAACTTAATTAAGTTTTCATTGTGTGTGTGTATGGAGCAGGAGGTGGTGCGAAATGGCGTTGGTTAGTTTCGGGGCAATCAGCGCACATTGTGGATAATACAAGTGTGGGCAACGCCCACGCATTCGTGCCTGTCCCGCCGTCACTATTGAGCGGCAGCCGGACCAACCCACCAGCTCCGCAAACCACAGTGATCGATCGCCCAGGCCATAGCGGCTCGAGCCGCTCTGACTGTGCAACAAATGGTTGCAATTAATTTGAGCGTTCGCTAATTAATTAATAACTGTGCCTGCTCTACCTGTCGCGGCTGCTGTTTCAGCTGATGCCCCGCTGCTCCGCTGCCTTTTTGCATAACGGCCAAGTCAACAAGTGGACAAGCAGACCTTGGACTGAAAACCTGTCCCTGGCTGCGGATCTCTGCTGTATCTCTGCTGCTGCTGCTGCTGCTGCTGCTGCTGCTGCTGCTGCTGCTGCTGCTGCTGCTGCTGCTGCTGCTGCTGCTGCTGCTACTGCTGCAACTCATTAGAGTCCAATTGAAATATGATTGTTGCCATGTAAATGCGACAGCTGATCAATCAAACCGGTTCGAAGTAACTGCCACAAGGTGTTGCACTGGCCAACAGCCAAGACTCAGTATATCTACGTATAAGAAAGCTCGTTCATTATCGATGCCAAAATAGATTAAAATATATCATAATAATAACATTAATAATAATAATAATAATAATAATAATAATAATAATAATAATAATAATAATAATAATAATAATAATAATAATAATAATAATAATAATAATAATAATAATAATAATAATAATAATAATAATAATAATAATAATAATAACCTTTGTATCTCCTTATTTTAAAGCCATAAAGTAGAGTTTGTATAAAAGTTTTAAGTGCATTTCCTCAACCTTTCAACTGAAACTAATTGTAAATTTCAATATTCTTAACAAAATAAAAATATAAAAAATTATAATTTTATAACTATAAATAATCTACCATGGTATCACTTCACTACACATCGAATCTGAAGTCTCAAGGTCTACGCCTAAAAAACCGAAATCCATTTATCGACTATTGTCGATAATAAAGGCAATAGGGTGAGTTATCGAACAAATATGGCAAGCTCTGTGTAACTTTGTGTGGCTTACACGAATACTCATGCAAAATTTCAAGGGCAACAATCAAATATCAAACGCAAACGCGAACAAGAAAACACATGCGGACATTTCAGTCGGGCGTTACCGACTGCAGAATATTCATTCACAGTCCAAACGCAGCCAGATACGCTATATCTAATTGTTTTTGGGCTGGATATATTCAACATTTCAAGCCTGTATAACTAATAGTGCTCCGCATACAGCACGATTTTTGGAACAATAGCGAAATCCTCCGATTTTTTGCAGACAATCGAAAAAATATATTTGCGAAAGACTGAAAACATTTTAGAGATATATTATTGGCCAACATAAGGACAAAAATCAAAATATATTGATCAAAATCAATTTCGATTCTGGGGCATAGCTCAAAGACTTCAAGAGCTAGAGACAAATTAAAGTACAAAGTAAGGTGTAAATTTTCTTAAACTAGAACAAATGAATATTTAAAGAGACCCACTCATTGCATTCCATTCCATATGGAGATTAGAGTTTAGAATAGACCACAGATGAAACTTCACTCATTTATTTCAATTCTGCGTAATCCTATAATAAGGCTTAAGGGCTTTGCTTAGCTACCAGGAGCTTCAGTGCTGCGTCGCATATCAGGCGACATTTAACACAATCATTATGCTACTCAGCTCAGCTCCGGCAATATCTTTAATAAAGTGCCCAAAGCTGTCAGAGGCAAAAACACAAATTGCTTTCCCCTCCAGCCCGCCACACGGCTGCTCGGCTAAAATGAAATGTAAAATGCAAAGACTCAAAGGCATTGTCCAATGCACGCCCCGAAAACTAGACTCATATTTATTTAAGCAATCAACAGACCGCTGTGGGCCTGCCCTGGCCCTGGCCCTGGCTCTGGCCCTAGCCCTGGCCATGGAGGACACTCATCTGTGCTCCTTGTGCAAATCAAAAACACAAAACTAATTCCTTTGACAATGCCACACGCCGGCACCAGTCGACGCACCAGAGACAAAAGACGGAGTCGGAATGGAGATGGAAATGGGAATAGAGATGGGAATGGGCACTGGCACTAGGAGCTCTGAATGGGAGCTGAATCTTTCAGTCTTAACGAGCTGGCTGTTGGGCTGAGCTGAGCCAAGTTGAGTTCAATTGAAACGAGCTGACTCGAGTCGAGCCAAGACGGGACGAGCTGAACTGAGCTGTTGCTCCTGTCAAAGATGCATTCAAGGATTAAATTAATGTCACAGCAAGTGGACAATAGCAGCGCGCTCCCACAGGGGACTGTCAGCCCTGCAATATTAACGCTTAATTGTTTAACGCTGGACCAGGGGCAGAGGCAGGGGCAGAGCCAGGGGCAGAAGCTACCTGCTAAGGTCTGATGATGAAGCCATAAACAACTGACAGCTGGGTAACCTTTAAATATGGAAATGTATGCCCAGGCTCGTAGATTGCCCCGGGGATCTGTTGCCCCCATTCCGCTGCTGCTGCTGCTGATGCTGCTTCATCTTCTTCTCTTCATCTTGCCTTTTCATACTTTAAATCAAATCGCATTAACATTTCTTTACAATTTTCTGCTCAGCATCGTGACAAAAAAAAAAAAAAAAATATAACAGAAGAGAAAATAAAGTGTTTGTTGGTCGGGGGCCAAAGCGCATAAAAAGGATATTTGACACTTTTAAATGTGCGCTTATTGTGTATGCCACGCCCTCCCGCTGCCCGCCCCGCGCTCTGCAGCTCTGGCCGTTCTTTTGTCTGTTGAACTATTTGCTGCCTGGCTTCTTGAATTTTTGTTATATTTCTCTCAAACGATTTTTTATTTTTCTTCGTATTTTTTTTTTATTGTTTGCTTTTGTGTCTTGGCCTTTGCTGCCTGCCAATGCCAATCCCAGTCCCTGTCCCATTCCCATTCCTATTCCTGTCCCATTCCCTGTCCCTTTTCCATTCGGCTTCCTCCTTGGAAAATCAAATCTATTGTCATTTTGCCAACTACGTCTAGGTTCGTCCTGTGCTGGGTCCTGTGCCTCAGCACTTTGTCGGCTTTTCGTTCCCGTCAACCTCGTCGTCCTTGCAGCGTTTAAAAGCCATAAGCGTTTGCCTTTATTGAGCTTTTATTGTTTTTTATACCCTGCTTCCCGTCCTCCCATCCAGATCGACTGACTGCGTGCTGCTTCAAGTTTTTGCCTCGGTCTTTCTCGTTCTTTCGTTGCTTCGGCTGTGACTCCACTGCTGATAGTTTTATTATCAGAAATCAATGATCTATCGGTACAGTGAGCACTGTCACTAACGGACAGCTCAAACATGAGTTTTTGCTTTGTTTTCTAATGCTGTTTGGGATCACTTCAATTACAATTATTAAAGAAAAGTACATTTAGGGTTTCACAGTTTGCAGTTACCCAACTCGCTCACCTTTAAGCGATACTGTTTATGATAGGTTTTGAGGGCAATCCCCGTCGAATCGAGGGGGCGTCTGTCAAATTCAGCAGCTGCGAATGTCTTGGAGGCCTTCGCAGACGTCCCACTTCATTGCCAGACAAAGCACACACTGTGCTCAACACATCAAATCTATGTCAATAACACTGTCCAACACGGCATTGGGCTGCTGTCAACATGGCGCTCCTCATCTTCGCCTCTCTCTCTATCTCTCTCTCTCCCCCTGCAGCTCTCTCTGGCTTTCGCGCCTCTGGCTATTGGTTGAATGCAATGCCACAGCATCAAATCGCATCTCGAGAAATTCATTTCATTTCATTTCATTTCCAATAGAAATACAGAAAAATCGAAACAAGGAGTAAGCGGGTCCATAAAATTGAGAATTGCGAATTGAGAAATGAGAAATGAGAAATATTTTGCAATCATTCGTTGAAATTATGACAAACGCATTTCTAAGCTGTCGCATTGATTGAATTTTCCTTGGCCCTTTCTTTGAGCAACTCGCGCAACTCCCTCCCCTGGCATCGCTTAGTCCTCTATTGTGCTCGGATTTTTGCACCTTTCAATAGCGCGCTGCTCGAAGCCGGATTAAAAATCTATGCCAGTTGTTCGTTCGGCTTGTTTGAATTTCATTTTCGGGTTTGCTATTGCTATTGCCATTGGCATTGTTATTGTCATTGTCATTGCTATTGCATTTTCATTCTCGTTCTCTTTTTCATCCTCATTCTCATTCCCTTTTCCATTTCCATTTCCATTTCAATTTCCATTCCCCTCTGTCGACACCTCGCCCATTGTGCCCATAATGAGGTATTCCGATTCGAGAACTTCATATTATGAAACGCTTAAAAATAAATTACAGAGATTTTAGCTGCAAACTGTTTACAGCTGGTCTTTGTGGCTTCCCTTTGTGTTCCATTCGGGCTTCACCTTTGTGCATGTGTCACTCGACAAATGGGATTTCCGAGCATTAGTTTGAAGCAGTGTCTGTAGGCTTCTTTCTCCCGCTCCCGATGACAGTTATTTGCTTTCTTTTCGGAATTGTTTCGAATACGTTGATTTCTTATTTGGTTTCTGCTGGTTGCTTAATCCCAGCCCTGCGTCCAGCCATAGCAGGCGTCACTGCCCCTAATTGACATTGACATCCGAGTGTTTCGAAGTGCCGTCGAAATCAATTTTCATAAATATTAAGACAGGCGCATAATTGATGCCCGCTCCACTGCCCCTGACCTCCCTCCCCCTGTTCAGGATCGACCAAAACTATTTACATTCCCTGGAATAGTTGAGAGTTGATTGATGGATGGAAGCAGCGCCAGTCCGAAATTGACTTGCCGTTTGCTGGGTCAGCCTCAGCCTAAGCCTCCCACTCCCTGTCCGTCCCCGTCCCCGTCCCTGTCCCTGTCCCTGTCCAGTCTCTGGGTCAGCCTCAGCAGTTGCCTCCAAGTAGGCCGTCCCACAATTTATTATCTATTTACACAGTATTTGTAGCGTAAATTCCGTTGCTGTCTTATCAAGCTGCCCCACACCATAAACCAGTCAGACCCGACTCGATTCTGTGGCCATATCAAAATGACTACTAATTGACTGGTTTTCCCAATTCCCGCTCTCTATCTCCTTATTCTTTCCCCTACTGCCCAAGACTTTTTGTATTATTAATGCGCCTCTGGTAGATTAAAATCTGCCAGCCCGCTCTCCACCTCCTGCCGCGCAGACAAGCGAACAGGCTGACGGAGAGACAGACACTAACTGCCTGCTGCGGCAATTTCTGTGCGTACGAGTGATCAATCATTTGATTGACGCCGCGTTGCTCTGCATGAATGATGTGCTATTTGTGTGGGTGCCTGTTTGCACGGGCTTATAATGGAATTGGCGCCAGCTCCTTGCATTAGAATGTTGTTGCGGACACCTGTTTGGTCAAACACTGAAACAGAAACATGTTTGGCCAACTGATGGTGCCTTCTTTTAATGAAAATGGTATTTGTAAATATAAACCTAAAATTACTAAAATAAATAAAATGTTGAATGAGAATTACATATAAATTTAATACAAATATCATTATGCTTTTCTAACATTTTATTTTATTATTCATTACTTACATTTTTTCAGAAATATTACAAATAAATTAATTATTATTCCTATATAAGAGTTTCCCTCAGACATCAAAGGCACGCTATGAACTCTGATTGCTCCGACACACGCTCTTATTATAAGTGATCTGCCGTGCTGCAGCTGACAGCTTTTGACACAGACGGCAGCACAAAGCAGATGTAATTGAATTGCTGCAATTAATTGAGACAAAAGCCGGCGCAAACTAATCGCGAAACAAAATTCATTGGCATGTAAATAACGCACCAGTTCATCCTATGTACTGTTACACACGCACACATGCTCGCATGTCTGCTTCTCTTTTGTTCGCCTGTTTCGCCTTTACCTCTCTCTGGCTCGCGCGCTCTATTCACTTGTCTCTCTGCATTACTATTGCTTTTTGTTGTGCATAACTTATAACAAACGAGATGCGACGAACCGCCACAATGGAACGGGACTTTTTCAATATTATTTGATGTGCTTCGCCAGCAACAGCAACAACA
This sequence comes from Drosophila mayaguana, assembly GCA_037075325.1. NCBI lineage: Eukaryota > Metazoa > Arthropoda > Insecta > Diptera > Drosophilidae > Drosophila > Drosophila mayaguana. The sequence goes on along the minus strand of JBAMCG010000121.1, from coordinate 4,598,149 downwards.
AGACAAAGAAGATGAGTAAATGTCAGAGAGCAGGAAAGAGGGAGAGAGCGAGAGACAGAGAACTGGGCAGGAGAACATACGGATCAGAGGGCGTTGTTCGTCACGTGACCGCGCCATTTTGTTGTTAGCTTTGGCAGCACATTTTTTTGCCCGACTACACAAGCACACACACACACACACACACACACACAATAGCAACAACAAAGCAGCAAACAGGCCGCAAACGTACAACTTTTGCTTTCTTTTATTATTGAAAATCGCCAGTGCACAAAAAAATGGAAGAAAAGCAAGAATAACATGACCAAAAAATGGGCTGCTAATTGCTTTTAAAATGCAAAAGCCAGTAGAAAAGAAAGAGTAAGAGAGAGAGAGAGAGCGGGAGGGAGAGCAAGCTATAGACCAACATTGACTCTGGCACAACATGCGAAAAAGCCGCAGCTGCCTGGCTGGCTGTAATTGTTTATGGCAAAGCCCAGCGCGAACAGGACGCACAGGAGAGCACAGGATAGACCAGCGCCAGCAGGAGCACCAGCAGCAGGATACACATAAATCAAGGATAATGGCCAGCGTCGTCGAGTCGCCATCGCCGCCGACGTCGCCGTCGCTGATGTGCGGTTAAAATTCGTAATTCGATGCTTTTGCATTTGCTCAGCGTTTTTTTATAATTTTGTGAATTTTTTTGGCTTTTGTTGTTGTTTGCTTTATTAAAAATTGAAATCGCATTCAATTTATTCAGTCGCCGGCAACAAGGTCGTCCTCAGCCATCCAAATCGATTGAATGACTCCGCAGCGGGAGGGCGGACAGTCGCTCTGCAATCGAGTTTGGAATTGGGATAGGGATTGGAACTGGGACTGGGAAAGGGAATGGGAATGGGAATGGGAGTGGGATGGGCACTGAGATTGCGATTGGGATTAGGGCGTCGTCTGAGTGACGTTTCGTGGCAGTTGTGTGAAATGCTGGCCTCTCGGCGTCGCGTTTTTGTCTTTAAATCAATGTTAAAGCAATTTGTCACGGCCGCCGCATGGTGACAATCAGCGAGGGGGTAGTCGGGGCAAAGGGGTTGCCACTCGCAGCACCAGAAGCAGCAGCAGAAGCCAAAGCAGGACAAAAGCGCCATTGTCTGGCAGCCGAGTACACGGCATAGCCATTACCATTACCTGTCAAGTGGGCTGAAAACAAATCGCAGTGGGAATGTCAATAGGCCAACCGCCCAATTGCGAATGCAAAGTGGCGGCAAAAGGCCGTCAGCGATAGGGGCCACCAGCTCAATTGATTTAGGACTTCAACTGAGCAGAGCCATAGATAATAATAGGCCAGGGCGACAGAAAGAGAACGACTACGAGCGAGGCGATAAAATCTGTCAACGCGCGGCAAGCGACTAATTCAAACCACTTGAAGAGCGTCAAAAGTTCACTTTACACTGAGCGAAAAATATGAAGAAAAACCGAATATTTAAATATACTAAAATTGAGTTTACTTTGAAACGTGAGAGGTCGAAGGGTAAGTCAAATATAAATAGGTAATATCATGAATTAAATATATTCCACATATTTTCCATGGACAAATTATAATACTCTTCTTTATTTTATTTACATTATTTTGACATTTTATTATATATATATATTATTTTCTTTGAACAGTTCTTTGACAACTATTTAAAGATTGTGCCACAAATTTATTTTTTTTTTCCAAAGGTTTGCAACTAATGTAGATTTATTGTAATATTTTATTATACTGTAAACAGATATGTAAATAAAATATATAATAATAAATAATCTTTAGCAAGGCAACAAAAAGATCTGTCTATCATATAAGTATGTGTATTCAGATACTTACATTTTTTGCATAATGAAACCAAACTTAATAAAGAAATTTCAATATTGATAAGTGTTTTTCTTTTAGACTGTGTAAAATTGATTTATTTTTAAGTTGAATATAGCTTAATATCTTTTTCAAAATATATTAAAATATGAAAAGAAATATATAAAATAAGAAACTGTTCATCCTGTCTTGTACCATAATAAAGTACATACGAAATATTAAATATATTATTAATACCTACCTTGCATATGTCGGGCCCTACTGAGTGGTTGGACATGACAGCCAATACTTGATGTTTTATTCAATTTCTGACAAGTCTAGAGCAAGAGAGCAATAAAATTTTAATTTGGGCCCACTCTGCCAATCTCTAAAATTACTTTTGAACAGGGTGCGTCACGGAACGAGCAGATAATTATTTTGGAGAGGCGACAAATCAAAATTGGTATTCAATAAGCTCTGCAGACATTGCAACTGCAACAATTAAACTGCATGCAACACTCGCTGCAACTGCGCCAACAACAATAGTTGCTAGCTCAGGTTAAAGTGTTTGAAGTGTGGCGTCGATGTCATTGATAGCCTGCGGGGCGTCGGCATGCCAAAGGCATTTGTGGCATTCAAAAAGCCGCAGACGCAGCCGCAGCAGCCGCAGCAGCAGCAGCAGCAGCATCGAGGCAGAGCACTGGGGCCATAAACAACGCAACGGATTTCCCGCAAGGAAGGCGACGTCGAAAAGGCAGCAAAGCCCACGCCAAGCGCGCGTGTAGCGCGTGCAATTCGGAACGATAGCGATAATTACGTGGGCGTGGCTGGCGAAGCCGGCGACAACCTGCTGCTGGAGCTGCTGCTGATTTGAACTCTCTTCTTCTCTCTCTAGCAGTGCATCAAAGGCTAGTGCCGCACGTGGCGAAGGCGACAACGGTGAACCCTGCCGATTCCGATTCCCCATACCAGTCCTTCTACGCAGCGTGGGTGCAGCCAACCAGCCGCAACAACCACTGTCGATAATCGCGGCTGATCGGCGGCATTTTTGCAACAGCGACAACTTTGGCTCATTCTACACCTCCGCCCCCGCCTCCTGCTACGCCACCGCTCAGCTGCCTCGTCGGCTTGCACTTCACTTAATTAAATTGCAACCCAGCGCCGCTTCACGGATGCGCCGCACTAGAGGCAGTTCCTCCGGCTGTGGCACGACGTCACTTGAAAGTTGCCGCGCCATAATCGAATTATGCGGCAAGTGCCGGCAACAAGAATTACGATGGCAAAGCGAAAACATTATTAAAACCTCATCAGCAATTGGCATGCAACGTGGGTCGCCAGTCCATCCAGTCGCGTGTGTGTGTGAGTGTGGATGTATGTGTGTGTGGGAGGAATAGGAATAGCAACTGCGACACACAACGACCCATTAATAAACGGAAGCCACGACTACAATATAACTTCATTAGGTAAGTATAAGTATAAGTATAAGTATAAGTATAAGTATAAGTATAAGTATAAGTATAAGTATAAGTATAAGTATAAGTATAAGTATAAGTATAAGTATAAGTATAAGTATAAGTATAAGTATAAGTATAAGTATAAGTATAAGTATAAGTATAAGTATAAGTATAAGTATAAGTATAAGTATAAGTATAAGTATAAGTATAAGTATAAGTATAAGTATAAGTATAAGTATAAGTATAAGTATAAGTATAAGTATAAGTATAAGTATAAGTATAAGTATAAGTATAAGTATAAGTATAAGTATAAGTATAAGTATAAGTATAAGTATAAGTATAAGTATAAGTATAAGTATAAGTATAAGTATAAGTATAAGTATAAGTATAAGTATAAGTATAAGTATAAGTATAAGTATAAGTATAAGTATAAGTATAAGTATAAGTATAAGTATAAGTATAAGTATAAGTATAAGTATAAGTATAAGTATAAGTATAAGTATAAGTATAAGTATAAGTATAAGTATAAGTATAAGTATAAGTATAAGTATAAGTATAAGTATAAGTATAAGTATAAGTATAAGTATAAGTATAAGTATAAGTATAAGTATAAGTATAAGTATAAGTATAAGTATAAGTATAAGTATAAGTATAAGTATAAGTATAAGTATAAGTATAAGTATAAGTATAAGTATAAGTATAAGTATAAGTATAAGTATAAGTATAAGTATAAGTATAAGTATAAGTATAAGTATAAGTATAAGTATAAGTATAAGTATAAGTATAAGTATAAGTATAAGTATAAGTATAAGTATAAGTATAAGTATAAGTATAAGTATAAGTATAAGTATAAGTATAAGTATAAGTATAAGTATAAGTATAAGTATAAGTATAAGTATAAGTATAAATATAAGTATAAGTATAAGTATAAGTATAAGTATAAGTATAAGTATAAGTATAAGTATAAGTATAAGTATAAGTATAAGTATAAGTATAAGTATAAGTATAAGTATAAGTATAAGTATAAGTATAAGTATAAGTATAAGTATAAGTATAAGTATAAGTATAAGTATAAGTATAAGTATAAGTATAAGTATAAGTATATAGTATAAGTATAAGTATAAGTATAAGTATAAGTATAAGTATAAGTATAAGTATAAGTATAAGTATAAGTATAAGTATAAGTATAAGTATAAGTATAAGTATAAGTATAAGTATAAGTATAAGTATAAGTATAAGTATAAGTATAAGTATAAGTATAAGTATAAGTATAAGTATAAGTATAAGTATAAGTATAAGTATAAGTATAAGTATAAGTATAAGTATAAGTATAAGTATAAGTATAAGTATAAGTATAAGTATAAGTATAAGTATAAGTATAAGTATAAGTATAAGTATAAGTATAAGTATAAGTATAAGTATAAGTATAAGTATAAGTATAAGTATAAGTATAAGTATAAGTATAAGTATAAGTATAAGTATAAGTATAAGTATAAGTATAAGTATAAGTATAAGTATAAGTATAAGTATAAGTATAAGTATAAGTATAAGTATAAGTATAAGTATAAGTATAAGTATAAGTATAAGTATAAGTATAAGTATAAGTATAAGTATAAGTATAAGTATAAGTATAAGTATAAGTATAAGTATAAGTATAAGTATAAGTATAAGTATAAGTATAAGTATAAGTATAAGTATAAGTATAAGTATAAGTATAAGTATAAGTATAAGTATAAGTATAAGTATAAGTATAAGTATAAGTATAAGTATAAGTATAAGTATAAGTATAAGTATAAGTATAAGTATAAGTATAAGTATAAGTATAAGTATAAGTATAAGTATAAGTATAAGTATAAGTATAAGTATAAGTATAAGTATAAGTATAAGTATAAGTATAAGTATAAGTATAAGTATAAGTATAAGTATAAGTATAAGTATAAGTATAAGTATAAGTATAAGTATAAGTATAAGTATAAGTATAAGTATAAGTATAAGTATAAGTATAAGTATAAGTATAAGTATAAGTATAAGTATAAGTATAAGTATAAGTATAAGTATAAGTATAAGTATAAGTATAAGTATAAGTATAAGTATAAGTATAAGTATAAGTATAAGTATAAGTATAAGTATAAGTATAAGTATAAGTATAAGTATAAGTATAAGTATAAGTATAAGTATAAGTATAAGTATAAGTATAAGTATAAGTATAAGTATAAGTATAAGTATAAGTATAAGTATAAGTATAAGTATAAGTATAAGTATAAGTATAAGTATAAGTATAAGTATAAGTATAAGTATAAGTATAAGTATAAGTATAAATCAATTAACTATATCAAACATATTTGCTAAGGTCAAGCACTTTAACATATATTTCCCATTGGAATTTGTAACCTTAATGACTCACTCAAGGGAGCCATCAGGCAAGGGAAGTGATTGAAGAAACTTTGATTTTCATGTTTATAAATAAAAACAGAAAGGAGACTAGAATTCCGTGAAAGGTCCATTCCGGAGCCACCTTAACGTGCAAACACTTTGCAATTCAATTGAAATGAAGCCAAATCAAATACTCGCATTCCCCTATCCATATAAGTACGCACAAATGTGCATATAACGTGTGCACATTGCCATGGCCATTATCGGCGACATCAGCCTCATCATCTCCATCAGGTCCATCAGCTCTGTCAGCTCCAACAGCCACTGCAGCGAAACGAAACGTCACTGTCGAGGAGGCAGCATAGCAGCAGGAGCAGCAGCATCAGCTGCAGCATCTGTGATGCAATTCACGTGCAAGTGTTTTTATGTTTGTTGTTTTAGAGTCGCTGTCGGTTGGCTCGCCATGAATTGAATGCGACAGGAAAATTATGTCCACACATTAAACAGACGCTGGTCGAAGGGGAGCACGAGAGAGAGAAATAGGGAGACGGGGAGAGGGCGGCTCAGTGCGTTGCTCGTTTGCTTTGGGGCCGGTGCAGCGGAACTACACAAAACACGTTTGTACTACCGCATCTCGGAGCTTGTCAACTTAATTTATGCTCGATTCCGATTCCCCCTCGCGAATGGCCCGTGGCCCATTGCCCGTTGCCCTTAGCCGGTCCTGCCGCATTTGGCAAGACTGCTCAACTATGGCCATGGCTATTCATCCATTGGGTCCGATCGCGCTCGCAACCCGCGACTCGTCATCATCGCTCAGGCGTCTTGTGGCGACATTTTTCATGTCTTCATGTGATCGAAGGCATAAATTATGCACACGTCGAGATCGCAGATCACAGCCAACTCGAACCATACCCAGACCCAGACCCGGGCAGGCCAGAGCAGGGCAGGACCAGATAGTCAGTCAGCCCGGGGCCTTCAATCTTTGTGTCAACAGAAATTATTTTTAACAGCAACTACAACGGCAGCAGCCGAGCAGCACCGATCTGAGCTGAGGACCCGGGTATGTGGCTGGCATGAGATTAATTGGCTCTGATTACAAATGTATTTTGTATGGCAAATGGAATGAAACTTGCGCTCCATTCGTATTCGTAAAATATGCATTTGGATCTATTAGCGCTAAAAAGTGATAATACCCCCCATAAAAACTGTGAATTGCCTGCTGACTAGAAGAGCAGCGTGAAATATCCATTTATATCAGACAATACCTAGTTTCTATTTCAAGATGATGTTCTAAGGAAAGCCCTAAGAAACAAATTTTTTATTTTATTTAGATTATAAATAAATTAATATTAAAGTAAACTGTATTTCACAGACCAGAATCTGATATACTCAGTTTTTATAGTTATACATTTTCTACCAGTTTATTTTCTTTAATATCATTTTAAGTTCGATATATAAACTACGATGATTATGTTTTATCAATTAAGAAATAAGAAATGAAAGAGAAATAAGACTTACATAGATGATTCAGTAAAGATCAGTATGATGAGTGTCTGATCAGGAGATATGTAAATCTTTAAAATATTAATGTTGACAAGTGTAGAATCGAGAAGTAAAAGAGAAATGAACAATCAGAAGCATTGAATTCAGGTATAAGCAACAGTTTAATGACTTTTTGGAAAAAAAATAATTATATAGTTAATAAATATTATTTATAAGAAAATGTGTTTTCCAATTATTTTAGAGAACGGAGTAAGGGCGGTCAAAGGTAATTCATTTCCGGATTACATAAAACCGTGAACAGTATGAATTGGCTGATTAATGCATGTAAGTCTATTATAGATTTTATTGATAATAATTTTTTCCGCTTTACACAGCTAAAGTGCTAAATTGCACTACTTCTATTTCTAACTCTAGAAATATCTTGCCAACATTATGTTTGCTCAATGGTATTCAATTTATCTTAACTTAGGGTATTTCAATATTTCGCGAGAGCACCGTCTGTCAGCGCTTAGTGAGCTACAAGTGGACTGGGCATATGAGAACCTATTTGGTTCAAGTCTTAGCCTTAATCTGTAATATCGTCCATTATCCCGTTTACGTAAGCAGCTTAAAGTGGTTTCATGCTATCAAGGAAGTTTTACAGCTTGCACCGATCGAGTTGCATTGCCTGCCGAACTTTGTGAGTTACGGCCCCGCTTAAACAAAGCCCTGGCACGAGACAAGCACTTTGAAGAAATACCTTAATAGTTTATTAATGATTTTCCTGCTGCGCCTGCCCCTTGAGCCAGTAAGTTTATTAAAAGTGTATGCGGGGCGTGGCGGGAGCTGCTGACGGCTGAGCAAACTATCTGCAACTATCAAACCAGGCAAACACTTTGCTTTCACGTTTCCTTCACGTTTTTTAAACCAATTATAAGAGTGTGCTATGCAGGAGCATGGTAGCAGAAGAACGGAAGATGTCTGCCCACAGAGGCTGCCAGGCAACACTTCCCCTGCCACTCTGACCTTATTTTTGCCCCAGCTCTTGTTCCTGCTCCTGCCCTGCTCCTGCTCCTGCTCCTGCTCCTGCTCCTGCTCGTGCCTTTACTTTCTACCTCTGCCTGTTGGCGTCTATGAAGCCATCATGTGGAAAAACACTTAATTACTTTAGAAGAGCTGGCGCACAAAAGTGTAAAGTGCCCGGCCACGCCCCTTCCATGATGGCGGGCGGGGGCACGGTTCATAAACAGTTAACTAACTAAAGTAACTGCCAGTCGGAACAGTAGTTCTCAGTCGGGATAGAAGCCCATCAAAGGATGCCATCCAGCCAGTCACCCCACAGCTCCTCCTGCCACTCGTCTGATGTGTAGTCGTATTTAAATTAGATTTGCCTGAAATCGTGCGTGATTGTCAACGGTGCTGGGATCCGGAATCGGCTCGGGAACTGGAATGGGAACAGGAACTAAAACTGGTCTGGTCTGGGGCTCTGGGTAAACATCAGGCCGAAGAAATTTTGCGTGTGTGCACTCGAAAAACTTGCAAATTGGATTTCGGTTTTTGAGTTTTGCCTCAGCTCAAGACAAGAACTTTGCACTCACATAGCTAGAGTGTTAAAGTTTTTTTGATTTTTTATTTTCCAGTTACGTGGGCGGCCCTGTCTAGAAGAAAAGTCCCAGTCTCAATCCGAAGAGCCCGCTACGCCAATTTGCGAGTGTCTTTAATTTGAATCTTTCAAATTTTGGGTCAATTAAACTGAAGCTGCTCTCAATCAATTAAATGCGGCTGCAATTGTCTGAAGAGGCCCTCGAAGCGAACGCGACATAGTTAAACATAGTTGACGAAAATTTGTGTTCTTTTCAATTTCGTCGAGAGCCGAGAGAGGAAATAAATAATTTGATCGCCTTGGTCCGGCATATGGTCCATAAAATTTGTCTTCATCAGCGTTTGACTTGTGGGCTTCGTTTTAAAAAAGTGCTGGGAATTAAATTTGGGCAGAGGCTTGAGGTCTCGATTCCCAGGCACTAACTCAACGAATTCCAATTTCACGATCCATTATCATATCAAAAAACAATTGCACTCAAACTCGAAGTCAAACTCGAACATGAAGTGAAACGGAAGCATAAATAAGAAACAATTAAAGGCATTTTAGCGCGCATTTCATGCCAGGCCAGGCCAGGACACCGCAGGACATCGTTCCGAGACAGTCTTACTCGTGTAGCACAGATAATAAATGAGGTTTAGGGCACGCCAGGAACGGGAGATGAGCTAAACTGTTTTGACTTTGTTAATAAATTGAAAAATTATGATAATGCCTCGAGAGGCAAGTCGAGTGTAGAGCGAGTGGAGGACGCCGCACACTAAATTAAAGGCGAAAGGACTCGAAGGACGTGCAGTGCGCAACGCAACATTAAACAGGCGACTGGCAACCGCCAACTGGCAACTAGCAACTGGCAACTGGCAAGGACATTAAGGCCACGGACGAACGATGATGCAACATATTCTCATCGTCTCTTGCCTCAGTCCTACTCCTACTCCGACTCCTGCTACTGCTGCTCAGTCTCTCAGTGTAACCAAGACGCCGCAAGTGCGCAATTACATTCGAGCGTGTCCTGCGTGCATATCCTGCAGCCGGCGCCGGCGGCTGCTGCGCTGCAATAAAGTGTCACTATAAATAAATAATAACGCCCACGAATACGCACCGAGTGCTCTGAGCTCAGCCGCCCGCTGCGCAAAAATATTGAAAAATTGTAATTGTATCTCATAGATAGAATTAAGACACGGCCCGCGACACGTGACCGTCGCAACGCCTCGCCTCGCATCGCATTGGCTCGGAGCGAGTCGAGTGCGAAAAGTCACCAACGGCATTCGGACGCCGGCGGCTGCAGCAACTCCGTCGGTTAATGGACCACAGTTCCGAAAAGCAAACAACAGTAACGCTTGATTGCGGGCCGTGGATCAACGGGGGAATATTTAGTTGATGCCGCTCGCAAAAGGGCAACTGGCCAACAGGGAAAGCCGAGTAACTGGGCACAAGCGAGCTAAAGCAAACAAACACACAGACAGACGGACGGACAGGCACACAAACGGACAGATAGAACGAGAACCGGAAGCGGCTAACGTGCGTTGTGAGTGCCTCAAGGGCAGAGCGAACCGGAGGATGTGTTAAATGCGAAATGCTGAGAGCAGGCAAAAGTGTGAAATGAAAACCAAATGTGGGCGACAGCAAAATATTTTGAAGCCAGACAAAGGCGTCCCATTATTTCAGGTTGAGCTCTGGGAAGCCCTTTTACAGGGGTGGAATGATTTGCCTAAGCGTTGTTTGATTTTTGGTATCTAGCCAGGGATAGTGCTGTACTGCTAAATTGCTTAATATAATTCAGCAGTACATCACTATAATGACTTTATTTAATCTCGATAAGCCCAATATCTAAATTTTATAATATATATGCATTATATTACATATATTGAATTTTATATATGTAGATATCAATAATGAGTGATGATCGTAGCTCGATGATGATGTTGAGACCAGCAATATAACCATTCCTTACGAGAGAGAGCACAATACATTATGATATTATTATAGGGAAAAATAATAATAATATGATATATATTATATGTGAATTTATTGTCTATTATTATATTTTATACTTATTCGCGATTTATAGTTAATTTCGATATCTGAGATGCACTGCTATTTAAAGGGATTCCAAATTTGAAATGTAAGTTGCTTCAAAAAAATTTATTTTATATTATATTATATACATATGTTCATATCGAAAATACCCTACAGTATACATAAGCTTGGATCCTTAGCTTACTTTAGTCTGTACTGTCTGCAATGCATTCTTATATTATCAAACTCATATTCTTATATTATACATATTATATTATCAAATGATTATATAAAGAATTTTGAGAGGATAGTATATATAAACTATAGTTAAATAAAGAAACAAATATAGTTAATAAATAAATAAAGAACTCCACAATCAAATACAAGCCAGCTAAAAAATAGAAAAGTATTGCCCACAGCGACTCAATTAATTGTAAATAATATAAGTTTGCTTAAATCCAAATGAATTCCCCACTAAAATGCAGTAAACATTTTATTTACACTCTCTCTCAAGAAATCGTGTTAGTATTGGTCAATTCAGTATAAGTTCATAATTTTATCATATTTACCACAATGATCTGCGATTAGATACACCCAATTTCCACATATCCCATGCCATTCACTAATAGAGAGGGAGGGAGAGAGGGAGACAGAGAGAGGCTTATCGCAGCAGTTCCACATAAAGCGCAAAGCCAGTGAAACATGCATGAAACTAAAGGCGGCCGCAGAAAGGGAGACGCGCTTGGAAACCCAAAAGCCGCAAGTAAAACCCGGCAGCCGTTTGCAGTGGTAGATGGGTTCGAAGGATGAATGGAGTGGGGAAGTGGATGGGTAGGGGGAGGGAAGGGAGGGGAGATGGTGGCGAGAGAGCCACAGATTTGAATGCGAGCAGGCGGAGGAGGCCAGAGCAAATCAATTCTGGCTGTGAGACCCTGACATTAATATGACATTTATTTGTCACAAGGCCTTTGCCTCTCCCTTTGCTGCGGTAAGCGTTGAGGATGTTCCGCCGGACCGCCCCAGTCCCGCTCCATCCCACTTCAGACCGTAAGATGCTGCTGGCTGCCAGACGCATAAATTCAGTTGCCGTTAAGCACTTGGCCGGTTATCAATGGGTTAATAAACGTTATAAAATATGAGTTCATTATGGTTGAGTTATAAATTTTTGTGCTTGTTGCACTGCAGGGGCTATAAATTCGTGGTGCCAGCAGCAGGAGCCGCCGGAGTCCCATATGCCGCAGACTGAGCTCCGTTCGCCTTTGTGGTAGTTGTAATAAGAGATTATATTGCTTTATGCGTCTTGGCACTGGGCACAGGCGTGTCCTTGCCTCTTCCAACTCGGACAGCGAGTGCTGCAGCAAGGGTTGTTGCGCTCCTCACATACTACAATAGTATGCCTGATATATTAATCGAATATTCAAGCTTTACATGATATCTCTCTCCTCCACGAGGTTGTTCACTGTAGTCACTACCTGTGGCAGCCTTGGCTCTACTGAGCCATGCACAATAGATGCTGTGCGTGTATTGTTCGACTGCCCAATGGGAATAACTCAAATTACCCATTATGGTCAAAGATATCGTCCTGTGTGGCTCGATGCTGACAATGGAAACTGATGCCATAATTGGAACTAAAGTCTGAAAACAATGCCCAGCGATTTGCCCAGATAATGAGCACGGATAATACGCGTAAAATGAGCCAATCCACAGATGAAGCTGTTCGCCTAGTTAGCGCTAATCCGGTCTAGCTTCTCGACACCTGCCCTACAGTGCCTCGCCAAGTCGTGACTGCAGCTCAAGCGGGGACTATGTGCGCTGGTGTGGTCCGCTCTCAATGGGGGTCCACACGGATTGTTAGACAAAAGAAATGGAAACGCATTGGAAAGAAAAGCAAACAAGTAACAGACAATAAATAAACAATTGATTGCTTCCACGTACATGTATGCCGAGGGGCTGTTGCAGGACATGTGTTTTGAATTTGTCGCCTGCATAAATTTGCTCAGTCCTGATCCTTTTCTTTCCTTTCCTTTCCTTTCGTTTGCTTTCCTTTCGCTTCGTTTCTTGAGTGCGTGTTGTGCCTTACAAATTTCATGCTAATGCCCATTTCCTTTGCATCTAGCCTATCCAATATCCAATATTGTGTAAACAAATGATGCCAGTAGGTGTCACCTTACAATGAATGCCCTTCCTCTGCCTCGGCCGCTGCCTCTGCTCTGGCTGAGGCAGGCTCAAGTGAGGCAGGCTCAACTGTGCCTGTTCGATGCGCTGCCCCACACCCATGTGCCATTATTGTCTGGCATTAGTTTTGAGTCATTCGAGTCATTGACAGTTGCCAGCAGCTGTTCCCCTGCTGCTGCTGCTGCTCCTCCCCCTCCCCTTCCACAACCGCTCACACAATCCATTATCATGCGTGTTTATCTCCTGGTCCTCTCGACTGAAATGCGGGTGAACTATTGACACAATTGTTTTTGCCACAGCCGAGCAGCCGGCTAGACCTTCACTCACTCGAAACTCGGGCTATTTTTAATTATTTGTATTATGTTTCAGTTGCCTTTGTCGCGGTCGCCGAGTCGTTAATTATTGCTACAGCGTTGCTCAGATAATGCCAGCCAGAGTAGCCGGAGGAGGAGGCGGGGGAGGTAAACAAGCAACGCTTTTCCAATATTTGTCAATGGTCGAGGTTATGGTTACGCAGTTGGCCACTTAACCCACATGGTGGTCCGACCGATCGACAGTTTCCAAATCGCCAACATTACTTTGTTTGTAATGGAATATTTGGATGGAGCTGCGCCAGCAGCAGTTGGGGAATAATGCGGTTCCCGTGTTAGGTCAACGTCAGCGTTCGTTTCGGTTAGGCTGGGCACATTATAAAGTCCATTCGAGTGACTTTCTACCCCTAATATGTGCATAGAGTAAATCCTCTTATTGCCTCATCCATCATTATCATTTAGGCAAGCTTCTACCTTTTTGTGAGTATATATATACTGCTTTATTGCCAGATAATTTCATTATTTAGCCAAAACATAATCAAATGTGCCATATCCATCACATCTAAAGATATACACACACACACACTCACACACGCGTGCACACACATTAATGCACAATTAATTTCATAAGCTCATAAAAACGTGTGAAGATGAAAAAAAGGAGCTGCTGAAAAAAAAACCGCACACAGAGTTACAAAAATCAGATAAAGGTGGATAAATAGGTAGCCGAGAGGGCTGGGGCGGGTCTGGCATAGAGTGTTGATGGCGATTGCATGAGAGAGTCAGCTAGAGGGGGAGAGGGAGGGGCAGAGTGAGAGAGGGAGCGGGAAATTATATATAATCCCGACGCGCAATCAGCGTGTAAATTATAAGCGGGCCTTGCCTCAAGGGGCGTGGCTGAGGCGAGACCAAGCCAAAGTACCGCAAAACTTGCAAGCGGTTGTGAAAATAAAGTAATGCGAAATTACTTGGGTTGTTATCACACACACACACACACATACACACACGTCTATATATGTGTATGAGCACAGCACGACATTCGCTGAGCTCGCGTGGCACACAAAAGCCTAAAGAGCGCCCGTATTTGGGCAGAGCGCAGGGGAATGGGAGGTGGAAAGATGTGGAGAGGGGGAGCTGAAAATGGAAAATGCAAAATGGAAGCGAAGCCCTGACAGGGACAGCGACAAGGACAGCAACAGCGCCTGGGCACTGTGACAGGATATTTACACAACGCGGATATTTGCTTAGACGTCTGTGTAAGCGCAATATGTGTGTATGCGTGTGTGTATGTGTGCGTGTGTGTGTATAGCGGTAATTTGAGCAGAGCAAAAGATATTATATACGTGGTGAATACATTGTATTGGCCATGTGTGGAATATATATCAGATTGTCGCTGCGCTACACTCAGCAAAGTTGTTCCAATTGCGGCAAGACATAGATCTATGGATATAAAACATAATTTATGATCGAATATGAATTTCGAATGGGTATCAAATTACTTCGGCGATCAGCAGCATACAATCACAAATTAGCAATTGAGCTTAAGTAGGGAGAGAGAAGACCAATCGATAAATGAGCTATATTCAAGAGGCTTAGAATGGAATTATTAGTATTTCGAATATTTGTCTAGGAGTGTGGATAGTGAGTGTTTTTTTTTTTTTTTTTCTTAACTAGAAGCTGTACATGGTAAAGCACCACAAAATAATTATGTTGAATATGTCTATGTAACGATAACAATTATTTATGTGTAAATAAATATATATATATACAGCATATATATATAAAAAACAAACTAAAAATCTATATTTTTTTTTTTATTTATAATAAATTTCAAGAAAACAATTTTTAATATTAATTGCAATAAAATTTAATATTTTCATATCAACATTTACATTTACAGAGCTCTAATTATGTATTCAAATTTATTACTTAATTTGTTCATAATAATAGTAAATTAATAATTTTAGAATATAATAGCCATGTATATATTTAGAACAAACAACAAAACTGGAAACATTAATAAATAAATAAATACATAACTAAATAAATGAATAATTAATTAAATAAAAATAAATAAATAAATCATTTTCAAAGAAAAAGGTTTCCTAATTTGAACTACATTGTAATAAAATAAAATATTTTGTATCAGGTTTTGCCCTTTCCTGTCAAAACTGCTTTAAATATATGTTCAAATTTATGAGCTTAACTAGGTTAAATAATATTGCTAACCAAGTGTGACAACTCAATGCACAATATATAAGAAATCTATTATTGTCAGAAAAATCATACTCAATTATAAATATTACAATAGCTAGTTTTAATCTTAGTTATATATATTATATAATTCTCAACACATATGTATATGTGGCCCTCATGCCTTATTACTTATTTTATATTCCACCCAGAAATACCTGCATAGAGATATGTTCTCTATGATAGTAGTCAAAAGTAACGCTTATCTAAGCACAGCTAGCTCCAAAAATATTCGTTGTACCGCCTTCTGCCAGCGAATATTGCCAACATATTTTAATATGCGAGCTCGTTTAACCTAGCAAGCTCTATCCATATACATATTCTTCTTTTTTGCATCTACCTCGGCAGTTATAATGGTTTTAATGAAATTTTTATCTTTTGTTGCAGGAAGCCCGACAACAGCAGCGGCAGCAGCAGCAGCCACTGAAGCCGACGAGGCGTTGACAAGCCGCATTGTCATCAATTTTGCCTTTGAGAAAATACATAGAAGGTGGGGGAGGCGGGGCGTGGCGTGGGAGGAGAATTTACCCGGATGATGGATAGAAGGCAAGGTGTTCGGTCAAGCATTTGATGGGCTTATAGTTTAGATTATGGAACATTTTTTAATTTATGCACAATTTCGCTTGGGCCCAAGTAATAAGCATAGGCGGGGCTAGCGCTCTGAAAATGGGTCATTGTCACTAAATATGGAAGCAGCACAAGCAATTGGCCACGGCCATGGTTAAGGCATAGAGGGTAAGAAGGCGTGAGTGCTGCAGGAGACGGGCCTCAAAATCCGATTATGTGCGTGCAATCATTTGTGACCCTCGGGCAAAGCGGGCTCTGAATGAATGAGCCCAAAGTGGATTAACGCTTCAATTGAGAATTCATTTAAAAAATTGAGCCTAGGCAGCACAACAAACGCCGTGCGAGCCTCTAGATGAATCCTTTTTCCAATCAATTGTTCACACAGCCCTCGCATCGAATTACACGAGCTCTGAAATATGAGTATGAGTAATTCTTCAGCATGCTCGCAGATACAAGATACAACATACAACAGACGAGAGACAAGATACAAGCTACAAGATACCAGATACCAGATGCCAGATGCCAGATATGATCCGTTCGAGCGCAAAATCTATAATTCGTGGAAGTAACATGTTAATTGAGTTATCAATGAGTGCAGACACCTACACAGGGGCTTACTCGAGCCTCGTTACCTGAGAGATCTTTGCATTGTGATTTCATTAAAGCAATCGAGAGCTCGAGTATCGTTTTCCGGCTATGAAAAACCCCTAAAAGCCAAGCATTGTATTTAACAGGAGCATTGTTAGCTGGAGGATCGATGGAGCGTTTTGTGCCATAAACTATATATGTATATTGGTGTGCTCTTTAAACCTTCGTTTAACTTGCAAATGCCATTTGAACCGAGCGGAGCCACATAAATATTTCTTCTCAATATGGCACAAAAAGTTTCGGTGGCCATAAGTCAAGCATGTCCTGATAGCCCGGCCCCAATGCAGCCATGCAAAGAAGAAATAACTCGTGTATTTTTGTATGGCACAGCATTTTATTGATAAACTTGTGCCATAGTCACAGACCACAGCCAGTCCGAGGACTACAGCTCAGTCCGCTGAGCACTGAGCAACACAAAAAGCCAACTCTGCTCCATGCACGACTTCAGCAATAGACGCTTCAATTTAACGCAGTCGTGGGGCGAGGGGGGAGAGTCCCACACTTGCTACTCGCTGCTCCCACTGCCTCCTGGCGCAATCAAATCCCAGTTGTCGCAGCCCACAGAAGCCTTGAGAAACACTTTTTTCTATGAACGAACAGAGAGCTGAAAACTTTCTGTGCACTTGGCCGCTCGCCGGCAAGGGAACTGGGTTTGGCTTGAGCGAACACCCATTGGCATTGGCAAGTGGAGACAACGTTCAGAGTCTCCATGCTGGGAATGATTAACCAGCACGCACATGCAATCCGGCTGAGCTCGAGGAATGCTGCCACCGTTGCAGCGCTGCTCGAGAATAATTGAATCGAAATCAATAAACATATAAAATAAACTAGTTTGAGTGCTCCGATTCAAATGACTGCTCAATGCTCGCGCACGGCAGATGCATCTCGTAGGAAAACTCTTTTGAGTTCAACTTTAGTAGATCATGGGACTATCTTTCAGGATTAATAGATCTTTAATAGATCCAAGTTGAATAGACCTTGAACTAGGACTAGGAAAGCACGCATGCTTAGCCTCTTTGCTATTCCCCAGTAAGCAGACCAAATAAAAGATATGAAACCATTAACCTAATATTTTATATAGGTCAAATTTCCTTTAGTTTAACTCCATGCCTACAGTCGGACAACATAAAACCAATACACTCCTCTCACACCATTAGCGAATAGAGAAAGTAGTGCAATACATAAAATCTTAGATTGGAAAAATATATTTAAATTAGATCTATGACTAAAAAAGTCTATTCCCAATATATTCTTAATAGATTCGTAATGATTCACTTAATACAGTAAAATTTCCTTTCAGCCAGACAGACGGAACAAATAAAACCA
Source organism: Drosophila mayaguana (assembly GCA_037075325.1). Classification (NCBI taxonomy): domain Eukaryota; kingdom Metazoa; phylum Arthropoda; class Insecta; order Diptera; family Drosophilidae; genus Drosophila; species Drosophila mayaguana. The sequence continues at coordinate 4,580,143 of JBAMCG010000121.1, read as the reverse complement.
ACGTACTCCTCTCACAACTTTAGCGAGCAGTGCTAGGCATTTGTCTTCTCTAACTCCTCCGCTCCTCTAGCGGTAAAACTAATGAGCATTTGCCTTTGCCTACGTTTACGGCGAAAAGTGAGCCACAGGCACCTGCCGATGCTCTCCTGAAAGTACGTGAGGACATGTGAGGATGTGCAGACGTGGACATGTAGGCCGCCTCAATGGAGTGTTTAATTTATGCGTCGCATATGTCACCAGCGAATAGGTTAAAAAAACGACATAGATAGGACAGCGACAGAGGCAGAGAGTGAGGCAGAGCAATGGCCGAAGCTCAGGTATTTCAGCCGTAGCCACAGCTGCGCCCAGCTCGGCGCTTTCACGTAGCCTCCTACGGGCCAAAAATTTAATTAAATTGCACGCTGCACGAGTGCTCCCATTATTATTATTATTATTATTACTCGTATTATTAGCAAACTTCATATGGGTTTCTTGTCGCTTGCCCATTTCGGTTGCGGTTCAGGTTCCAGTTCGGTTCCCCACACGAATCAAGTTACAAAATAATAAATTGGATTTCCAGGTGACCTGGAACTGTGATGCTAGCTGAGTTTATATATATTAGAGTAATATAAATGATAGTTTTGTTACCTTTAATAAATGATCTTGTTGGCAATAAATATCTGAAATGTTTAGCGAGATTTGGGAAAACTTTTTTGCATTTATTTAAGGAAATAAAGTCAGGATTCCATACAATGTAAATGTAACAGTCCTGACACAATTTTAATAAAGTTTAACACCAAAAGCTCTATACGCAAGATAAAACTAATCTTTAATAGATTTTTATTGATATTATCTTGTCCTGTTCCTTTGTTTCAGTAGAAATAAATAAACTATCTTATATCATGATGATGCTTTCCGAGCAGAATGTGATGTTTTTTTCGTACATCTAATACGTACAAGATAGATCTACAGATAATTACATTACATTAATTACAGATAATTTAATTAGTATTATTGCTTGTAAAATAATGTATGATATATAATAGAAAAATTTAATTATTATTTTTTTCAATTTATACTAAACCAAGGTACACTGAAAAGCCAGGATTATTTAAAAATTAAATGAAGAAACTCAAGCGAGTTAATGAAGCACTTAATTAATCAAATGAATAGCTATTTTTATTGATACTCCTGCTATTTTTATACTCGCGCAGAAAGTGAAATGTTTTGAAAGCTGCAGCATTTGACAATTAAATTATTGCTGCTTCCCAATTCGACTGCTAAAAAATTATATAGAAACATCTATAGGGCCAATCGGTCAATCGAAATCAAATGGTTTTTCCTAGAGTTATCGAATTAGTTGAACTGCTGGAGAACCGAATCATCCAAAGATTTTCCCAAAAAAATATTCTTTTTTGAATACACTTAACTTTTGTGGAATACTATGCAATGAATTATTCTCGACTGCGAAATGTTTAATTGTTAAATTTTATCCATATGAATGCTCGTTCAAGTCAATGGATTTCCATCACTTTTCAAGACAAAATTTCGAAAGTCCTACAGCTCACTACATATATGGTCGATCGTTCTCTCTTGTATATGTTCGTATAATATAATCGCTATTAAGTATAATCGAAGGCATATTGAACATTTTACTGCATGCTTGCATGCATGCTTAATTTGTGATGGCCTTATTTTAATTATTATCTAATTAAATTCTCAGCTTGCGTTCAATAATATGCTTTACAGGAGGAGTCCTAGTACTACTTGTGGCTAATCAGCTTTACGTTAACATCTTGAATTCATACTGTCCAGCAGTTGCAGTCGAGCCACAGCTGGGGCAGAGAGACGGGCACGGAGACGGGATTACCCTTGCCAGCTAGATAATATTAGAAAATAGCAAATGGCGCAACTGGATGCGATAGACAAACTCAGAGCCCGAGCAGAGAACACAGACAAGACAGAGTAGGACAGGGAGAAGCCGAGACCAAGGCAAATACAGAGGCATCATTAATCTTCGACCACATTCAATAATCATACATAGAGAGCAGCAGATAGCCCAGCTGGCAGACAAGCTAAATGCCTAGCCCGGCTGGTGGCTGGCTGGTTGCCTTGGCTACCCGACATGCCTCATGCTGAATGCTGAATGCTGTGCGCACTTAACCCCATAATGCCCCCAAAAACTGCAGCAGCTAGAATAATGCAAGAGTCGAGAGACAAGAGAAAAGAGCACGAGAACTGAGCAAAAGCTTTAAATTATGCCAATGATTTGTTGCATAAAAGCAAGTGGCAAGTGGCAAGTGGCAATACGGCAATGTGGCAATGTGGCAGCTCGGCGATACGAGGCAACTTGCAGGCTGGCTGCCTGGCTGGTTGGCTGGCTGGTTGGTTGGCTTTCAAGCGGATAGCCAAAAATGAAAGCCGACAAATTTGTGCAGCTGCAGTCGAAGCCGGCACAAAGCCAAGCCAGCAACTTGGCTAACATATCCATGTGTGTGTGTGTATGTATTTGCTGATTTTGGCAGCAAGTGGCATGGCCACATTTGTCGCTTCAATGGGCCGCCCCTCGCCCCCTACCCCCTGCCACAGCTGCACAGCGCCCACTCCATCCACATCGACAGCAGTCTGCATAATTTTTATTCTATGAATGCCTTGGCAACGCTTCTGTTGCATTGCACAGAGGCCTCCTCCAATAACAACAACAACAATGGCAGCCCCTTTTGACAATGGCAAATGATTAAGTTGCTTATTCGACAAATTTATGTTGGAATTTGTAGGCGTTCGCAATACACCGCCTTTGAAAAGTAATGCTACACTGCTCTACAAAAATGTGATCGATTGGCAACCTATGATAGATAGTATTTGAAGAAGAAGAAGAATTGAAAGGGAATTACTTTAAATAAAAAATTCTGGCACATTTCATTAAATATATTTAATTTTAGAATATAATTTATATAATAGTTTCATAAAAATGTCAACTCATTCCCAATCGCCCATATTTTCAACAGATATTCGATGGACAATATGGTAAGATTTGAAGCCGTTACAAAAAATTTACAAAACTATATTTCAAATTTGGAAAAAAGTGGGAGATATAATTTTATATCTAAATTCTGATAGGGTTTTTAGTCGAGCAATTTAAAACTGGATTAGTTGCTTTAAGAAAATATCTATCTCTTATGGGTTCAGAGATTGACAGGCAGGGCTAAGAATACTTCATTGAATGGTACTCACGCGTCCTTCTGCCTGTTACATACATTTTAACAAAACCTTGATACGCTGATGCCTCATATTCAACGGGCTTAGAGTATAAAATAATGTAGCTCATACCATTTGTATTATTAAAGCATTTCTACACATTCCTACACACTTATGGATATTTATAACTTTTCTAATTTTGGCATTTTAATAAAACTTGGAAAGGAAATGCTTATCTCTCTATTATTATTAAAATTATTATTATGAATATTATTATTATGAATATTATTATTACTAATATTGTTATTATTATTATTATTATTATTATTATTATTATTATTATTATTATTATTATTATTATTATTATTATTATTATTATTATTATTATTATTATTATTATTATCATTATCATTATTATTATTATTATCGTTATTATTATTATTATGAATTATTATTTTAAATTATCCAATCTTTTAGTATAAGAGCTTTTTTATTTGAATTACAGTAGAATCCGGTTATAACCACTCCGCTCATAACGTACGTACGATGATTCCGACGAAAATTCTGGTATCCAGACAAACTTAGATGGTTATAGCGACGGTCCCTTGAGCGTCGTTATAAACGGATTCTACTGTATATAACAATATTCACTTATAAAGATATTATATATGCACTAGAAACTTCGACAAGAATACGTTATTCCAGCTTCAACAACATTTAAAAATATTGACTATCTGACCAATTGTTAACCTGGATGCTTTTCAGAGACTGTATTAAGCATTATAAATTGCATGTTGACAAATAATTGATAGGATATTGGCAAGGTTACAAGATAATATAGTCGTTCGCCAAGAACGCCATGTCGCGCCATAAAACAGCCAAAGCGGACTTCTAATCGTAGAGTCGACTGTGACAGTGGCCCAAAGTTGTGTGTCGAAGCCAATAACTCAGGCCATTCCCAAACGGGTTCGGCATGCCCTGGTTTTGGGTGGCAGCAGCACTTGCAACAATTAATCACACCTGGGCCTTGGTCCAGTCCGTAGTCCGCAGTCCGCAGTCCGCAGTCCGCAGTCCGCTGTCCGCAGTCCTTGGCTGGCGACATATGTGGGAAATTTTGGCTAGCTGGACGAGCAACTGGCAACTCGCTCGCCGGCTAAGCGAAAACATTTTCGGATGAATAATGACAGCTAGCTGGAAGTCAAAGGCGAGTCAAAGGCGCAAAACGGCAACACGACAAACTGTTCGGCTGGATGAAAAATGAATGCAGGTGCCACTCTCCGGCATGTGAGGAGTATGTGTGCAGGAGGATGGGCAACGAGGAAGGCCACACAATCGATTGGCATTGCCAACCAAAAAAAAATGAAGAAAAGTTTTAATGAATTTTCAGAGGCGTGATAATCTAGACGGAAGCCAACTCCCATTATCAGCAGCGTCGTCTCTACGGCATGTCGCTCACATCAAACGCTGCGCACGGCAGAGCTGCGGCACGACCGAGTAATTCAATAAAACTTTGCGACAAATGAAGCGCCCAACGTCGAGTTGCAGCTAACTCCAATCGACATTTCATAGATGGGGCAGGCTGCGGCTGGCTGAGGCTGAGGCTGAGCTCTGGCCTCGTGGATAGCAATGAGGCGTTAGCTTGCAAATGAAAATGATTTCCTTCCATGTCATTATTATGTATTCTGGCGCGACGAGCGCGAATGTTTTCACTTTTGTTTGGTCTGGCCGGGTTTCCACTTCGACTTCGACTTCGCCTTCGACATCGACATCGACATCGACATCGACTCCAATCCACCAATTGCAAGTGGCTTTCTCTCCTTTCTGCCTGCTTCTGCTCCTTCGCTGGCTCATCGAAGCTGCCGCTGAGATAAAAAGGGCAACGTGTGGGGGGCAGTGGGGCGATAGCTCTTAGCCAGCATCGAATTTGTTGGCGTTTGTCTGCGTTGTATGCTTTCCGTTTCCGCTTCCTTAGCTTTGCAGTTTGTTGCTTCAGCCAACGCAATCGCCACCGCCCCCGCCCCGCCCTTTCCAACGAACCTCCTTGGCGGGTTTTTTCACAAAATTTTTCACATAAAAAATAATAAGAAAAGTTGTATGCTAATGCTGCTGCCGGTGCTTTAGCATTTACGTCTTTCCTTTCGGATGCTCCTGCTGCTGCTGCTGCTGCGTGTTTTATGTATTGCCGAATAGAAAAGAAATTGAAAAACAATTTTTGCATTTGGCATTTCTCAACTCAGAAGAGGGAAGGGCAGCTCCAAAACTTTCAAGGCGAACGCCTTAAAAAAGAGAAAATGAGAGAGAGAGAGAGAGAGAGAGAGAGAGAGAGAGAAAATCAAAGTCAAATACTTGGACACTGATTATGTGAGCTCTCAAAGTTCAAAAGTTGCCAATAGCCCAACTGTGATTAGCTACTGCAGGAGCGACTCCCTGACAACCATAAGAGAAGAGAAGAGCAGAGAAAAACAACAACAACAACCCTTGCAACAACAACGACAACGACAACAACCGCAATCTTTAAAGCAATTCCAAATGAGTTTCATCAACTTTTTAATTAGTTTTGCAATCAGAAAAACATCAGACTTTGCTGCAATTTAGAACAATCAGTGGAACCTGAGCGGGTCCACAGTTAGCCAGCGATATCAGAAAACTTGGCAATAATAATTTCAAAGGCAAATATTTATATTGGCGCTAATGCCTTGTGGCCATAATCAACAGCTTCAAGAAATGGCCACAAAAAACACAAGAGAAGAAAAACTAAAACTGAAAATGCGTCGCGAGCTCTTTCAAAGTAATCAATTTTTGAGGCCAAGCCGACCCACATTGGCGCAAAAAGTTATTGCAGTCACAGCTGAGCCCCCATCCCCCTCAGCCGAACCGAACCTGGTCGAGCTCATCCGTTGAAAGTTCAAACATCACCTGGCGGAGCCGCAGGGCTGGCAATGGCTCCGTGGGGGACCGAACTCCAGACTGACGACTACCTGTCGTCATTTTGTTGCTGTTGGCTTTTGAAGTGTTGTGGGCGTGGTCGTTATGAGCCATAAGAGAGAGAGAGAGAGAGAGAGAGAGAGAGAGAGAGAGAGAGAAGGGTAGAAGGCGCAGGAAGCGGGGCGGTACTGTCAAAGTTTTTTTTGCGCGTTCACACAGCTACTGAAAAATTGAAATGCTGCCTCACGTGCTATGAAATTTTTTATATTTGTTGATTTTTGGCTTAGAGTGTTGACCAACAACAAAGTTCCCAGTTTGCCAGTTGCCAGTTGCCAGTTGCCTTTTGTTTTGTTTTGCTTTGTTTTTTCAATTTTGCCCCTTTTTGTTCAACATTCCATATTCCATTTCGTTTTTCCTGTGGCTCAAGTTTCAATGAGCTTCGCCCCCACCACCACACCCCACACCAGTCCACAACCACCCACCCACCACGTACTCCTGCTTTAGTTGTGTGTGACTTTTATGGCAATATTGGCTGGCGCACGCAAAAAATAAAAATTGAAGTTCGACTCGCGTTGTTTTTAATAACTTAATATCTTTTGTCAATTTGCCGGAGCGCTTTAATTTGATTGAAACGAAACTGTTCAAAGTTTGTCCTTCGGCTTTTCCTTTACTCCATTCCTTTTTAATCGCAGAAGCAGCAGCAGGGAAATGCATCTAACTAATGGGTCCTTTGATTCGGCAGGATGCTGGTTAGCTGTGACAAGCATAACCATCGAATTCTTGACATTATATTAAGCAGCTATTTGGCTTGATTTGAATAATAAGCTTATACATCAAATAAATATAGTATAGTATATATAGGACAATCTTTTAATTCTGTTATGTTCTATCTTTTAATTATACATGTTCCTAATTTTATTATATACAAATATATACACATCAACTATATATAGTTACTATATATAGCATAGTCGAGACAGTCGAGAATAATTATGGCATATGTAAGCAAATCATGTTCTCTAGTACTTGAAAATATTGGGAAGAGATGGAGAAATAAATTGAAAGAAATTTACAGAATAGAGTTCACGAGAAGGTCGGAAGGATGGACATAGTCCGATAAGCTCAGCTTATTGTCCTTATCTCGAATATATGTACATATATACTTTATAGTATCTGTATATAAAAAGCAGTGAATGTTACATAGATGTTTTATCAAGCCCGTTATACCCCAAATTCGCATCTTCAAAATATTAGCATTTTAGCTATGAGTTGGACTTCATACTACATTGTTAAGCATTAAAAAGATTTTAAAGATCCGACTAAAGGGAATATCTGAAAAGGAATAATTTTAATAATGTGGAAGATCGAAGTCCCATTCCCATTCCACATATCAAATATAATCAGAATCTGATTATGTTCACCATACAATTTTGAAATATTTAAGTTAGTTATACTAACTCAAATATAAAATGTTTATTCTTTTTAAGTTCTCTCTCAAGCTTTAATTAGTTTTAATATACTCGAATACACCAAATACTCTCTAGTCTCATTCTAAGCCTTATTAAATTCTTACAACAAAATGTAAATGAAATATACCAAACGTTAATACCCTCAAGGATTTCATATGGATTACATTTTGCGCTATTTTAATTAACTGCAAACATTATGTTAAACAGCTGTTAGCCCAAGGCCATCTGTTACACAAAATTCTGGCACTAATAGTCCGATAAAAAAGCGCTTAAACCTATTCAACTCGACATTATCCTAACTCAAATACTAATAGTTTCGAGCGTCTCCCTATATTCTTGTAGACTTTAAGCTCACAGTTGGGCCTTGTCGTTATGGCGTGGCTTTACTGTAACTGCTTTTCGTATTAGCTTTTGATTTGGATAGTGGCTTTAGTTAAATGCCAAGCAACTCAGCTGTGGCACGTGCCCAACGTGCCCGGCGTGCTCTTTGAGCGCTTTTTAAAGACATTGGCAGCGTTAACGCTGCGAGAGCAGCATAGAAAGCAGCCAGCAAGCAGCAGGACCAAAAACTAGTCGCTGTGACAGGCATATTAAAAAGGACACAGTCACACATCGTGCCTCGCCATGACGTGCCAAAAACTAAGTAGTGTCAGTGCAGCCATCAAAGGGCATGCCATGGCATGAAATAGCGTCTACCTCATAAGCTCTGCACGCGCTTAGACAGGCACTACACGTACAGGTGTGTGGGCAGTCCCTACTCTACCCTACCCCGCCCCCGAATCTAGGTCCCTAGTGCTCACCTGGCCGCCTCCTCCTCAAATAGGCAGTTGGCATTACATACCTTTTGTGTTGCCAGCACGCTTGGCCTGCCAAAGAGATTGGCTCGGGGCTGTGCTCACTTGAATATGTATGTGTGTGTGCTACTCTCTGTGTGTGTGTGCGTGTGTAGATTGCAGATGGTTAACTTAAGCCCCCTGCATTTGTGCCAGCCTCAACATAGTGGAAACCCAAACAACACATTGCTCTTAGTACAAGTTGTTTCAGGGTAAGTGATGGGCGTGGCCAGGCTCAATTGTTAGCGATATACTTACACACGAATATAGGTATATACTTTACTTAGCTGTCGTCCCCATTTGCCCATTTTCCATTTTCCATTTTACCATTTCCATTTCACAAATGCATTTCCATGGTTTTTGAATGTTATGCACGGACGTTTATTGAAATCGTTTTTCTTTCATTCTTCAAATTTGAAATCATAAGTGGAACTTAAAACTAATGCGAAATGCTTAAGTATATTACAAAACTTGTATTTTTCATTCATTCATTTTGTTTCATTTGTAGACCTGCCGGAAGAGTAAAACCAAATGTCGTCGAGCTCCTTTCGGGAAAGTACTGCAGTGCACGGTTGGGTTTGCGATTTGACATGTCGTCGTTAACATTAGTTAAATACAATAGATTCGAGTTTACTAGCACTACGGTCTTAGACATACATATACATACACATATAAATACATTTACATAGATATTCTATATTTGCTGCTGTTTATAAACGGCAAAGTGACCCGAAGAACTCGTATATGCCTAGCCTAGGTTGGTGTACTATATATTCGTATGGATCTGTTTTTATCTCTTTAGCTATGTATCTATATAATGTTAAGTTATGCAAGTGCTTTACGTGAGAGCTCTCCAGGAGGAGCTTTAACTGGGGTTTCTTCAGTGGGGGCTTTACGTTGAACTACTACGTTTCTTGCATTGAAATGTCACATGTTTTCCTTTCATTCGTAACATACTATCCTAAACACTAATTATAGATGGGGGTAGCTAATCGATAGAAGTTTCCTTTGATCTGCTCGGTCGACTACCACCCACATTATACATAAATAAGTAACTATTTATTGTGGGGGACAACAATGGGCCCACACTCGTATCTATATCTCCCAAATTGGCGTTTACTTAGGCGCCCCTTAAGCACTATAATTTAAATATGTCTTTGGAAACAGAGTTGCGGACGTCGTTTGCTGTGAAATCTTGCGACGTCGCCTCTTGTTGTATTTACAAGTCATTGTATGCTTCATTACCGCAGGTTAAACATATCTAGTTATCTGAGTATGGAACTCCGATAGGCAAATCTGAAGCTGGCTGAACGAGGGACGCTCGGCGGGCATGGAGGCCCAGCAGTAGGCCATAATAGTGAAGCTGTAATTATCAGAGCAAAAACGAAAGACATTGAGTTTTGGACCCCACCTCGCGGATTTTCTCCCACTGAATACTTACAGCTCGTCGGGACAGTTGAATGGCTGTGCCAGCCTATAGCCGTCCTTTAGATAGTGCTCCATTTCATAGGGATCGATCTCCGCATAGGGCAGCTTGCCCAACGTGCACATCTCCCACATGAGCACACCAAAGGACCAGACGTCGCTGCCCTCGTTGTAGTGTGATTTCTGCAATGCCTCGAGGGACAACCACTTGATGGGTCGGTACTCCCCGTCGCCCAGGCAATTGTAGTCGCCAGAGAAGAGGTCACGGCTGAGGGCGCTGTCAGTTAACTTAACGCGCAGCTGATCGTCAATGCTGAAGGAAACAGAGGTCAAAGAGCAGAGGGTTGCAAATGGTCGATTAGACATTAGGATTACAAATGGCAAACACCAAATCGGCGATTAGGTCGCTCTACCAGGCATATGCTGAATGTTGATGAGGGCTTAGCTCTACTTACACACAGTTCCGGGCCGCAATGTCCTTGTGAATAACTCCGTGGTTGTGTAAATGCTCCATGGCCATGGCCAGCTGGGAAGCCATTAGCACTGTCTGTATGGTGGTCACGCTTCGGGCATACGACGGATCCTGCAGGAAGGTCTTCAAATTACGAACGCTGCCCGTGGCGGCATAGAGCACGAAGGGTGTGGCAAAGTCTTCGATGGAAATGCCAAGCACGGCCATTACATTTGGATGAGTTGCCTCGTAGAGCATCATGGATTCCTGGAGGAGCAGATTTACTTGTAGCTGGCTTGCATGCTGCGCCACAGTCTTGACCAGAACCTCCTGACAGTCGTTGTAAGTGCCGCGATAGATGCGCCCAAAGTTGCCCTCTTGGACGAGGCAGGAGAGGCGCACGCGGCATTTTTGGACTGTCAGCTCTTGGAGACGGCGGTTGAACTCCTCAGGCTCATGCTCATATTCGCGAAAGGGCCGCGTCAGTGTCGCGTATGTGGGTGTTATGGTCGAAGGGCAGACATAGATCGAATTGTGAGCAGTGGACGAGATAGTGGGCAGACGCTGGAAGCTGGAGGTCTTGATCAGGTGCACCCCGTTTGAGGGATGCCGTTTCGAGGGACCCTTCGCGCAGTAGGCAATCAGAATGAGTGTAGAGACGAGCACCAAAGCCAAAATGCCGCCCACTATCAAAGTGATGAGTCCACTAGTGGGTGGCACTAGAGTCTCCCGCAACAGTGGATCGTATTCATTGTTCGCACCCGCTCCCGGTGCCCCAGGGCCGCGTCCCACAATTACCGTTGGCTCTGTCACCAGCACACGGTGTCTCTCCGTCGGCTTGCCATGCTCTACATTCGTGGGCAAATGACCGTCGGATATGACGTGCTCAGCAGTGTCCTCGTTGTGCTCCGTGTAGTGGATGTCGTCGTGTCCGCTCAGATCCGGATGCAGTGGCTCCTCGTCATCGTATTCCTCGCGTGCATCGTTGGGCTCGTCCTTCAAGCAAATTTTCTTCCGTTTAAAGATGAGATTCGTATTGTTGTTGGTCGCCCGGTCCAGTATAACCTCCACGCTAATGGTGACGGTTACCTCGGCGGCTCGTGTGCCCGAACACTTGAGACTGACGCCCCACGTTTGCGGCTCCTGCGGCACATTACCGATGCGCGAGATGTTCAACAGTGGGCGTGGCAGCACGCCCACATCCGATGTGGCCACATTGATGCTGTAGGGCAGAGGATGTTCGACGAGCGACTGCCACGTGAAGGTAACATCGCTGATGTTCGCCGGCACCGGCACCGCAAAGTTCAGAGCATAGTCATTGATGGCACCCTCCCGCACATAGTAGAGCTCTGCGGAAACTCCTGCAAGAAGAAAGAAGAAAGACAACAAAAAATTTAGATGCATGTACGAAATGGCTGCTTACACGGCGTACCGAACTCAACTCAACCCGCCCATCCAGCAGCCAACGCTGAGGAAATTAATGATACGCTCGGTGACCCAATCGAAGCTGGGCAACTTTTGGCCAGTCACTCGACTGGGCTGCACAATCAATCACCAGGGATAACAGTTTTCTTTACTTTGTCAAATTGATTTTCTTTAAGGAAGGAATGGAAGGAACTGCTGGCTGCCTGCCGCCTGCCGGCTGATGGCTGGCTGGCTGGCTGGCTGCCTGCTGCCACTAGACTCTGCATTATCTGTCCACTTAGACACTTCGGTGACATATTGAACGAGTTAAATAGCTGAACCCCCCAGCAGCAACAGCTCCAAATGCCAGACAATTTCTTATTGCTTTCTCCCCCCAAAAATCAATCAAACACGACAAACAAGTTGGCCAGAAACGAAGATTTTCATCTTAAAGGGGTAGAGCTGGAAAGGCTGAAGTAATATAAAACTTAATGGATGCAATTCAAATATTTGTGTGTGCTTCAATCTGGATTTAGTTTGTATTTAAATTTACATAAATCATATAAAATATATATATATATATTTTTTTATTTGTGAAATCTGGATGTAGTTTATCGTTTACTTTTATCATATCTTAATTCAGTTTGTATTTAATTGTTTTACACTACTTATGATTAAGCCTTTACAACTTTACATTTATCTGCATAACATTTCTGTTAGTTAACAGCTTGCATTAACATTTAATATGCATGTGAGCAAGTTGTTAGTAACCAGAATGTAAGCACATGCACGATTTAAATTTACATTGTTCTATATGCACTTTAACATATTTATATAAAATATATAAATTTATAAATATTAACATATTTATATATCATATGTATGTTATTTTTAGCAGACCTTAGCTATATTTTTATGGCATATGCTTCAGTTGGAACGCATAACATTTGCATGTCATGTTAATGACGCGCTCACCTGTAAACTAGCTGAGCTGTGGGCGAAGTATATCTACCCCATCTACAGGTCTATCTAGCCACCTGTCCAGCTATCGCTTTCTGTATGCATGTGTATATATCTGTGTATATATCTAATGGTTATGACAGCTCCGCTGATCACTGCTCGCTCGCGCGTTGCCCTTTTTCAATTCATTTAATTAAATTAGCTGGAGCAACATGTGAGAGTTGCTGCTCTGGGCAACGGCCTACAGCTGGCGCCTTCGCTGTTACCTGAGCTGGCTGCACTTGCCACTTGCCACTTGCTGTATGCCACATGCCGCTGGGCACTTGCCGCTCTGGTGTCGGCTCAATAAATCAATCAAAATTATAAAATGCGACTTGAACAAAGCAGAGAGCGAGAGACCCTTCGCTTGCTGCGCGGACTGTGCACGCGACGTTGTGTTCGTGGGCGTGTCTCGGGGGCAGGCTAAATGTTTATGCTTAATTAATGTTGATGTTGTTGCTGTTGCCGTTGCCGTTGCCGTTGCTGCTGCTGCGCATATGTTGCATGCCTCAGTGTGTTCATGAGACCGCGGCTAGCCGCAGCGCGGCCTGTTTATTTTAGATTTTTATCGCGGTCGACGTCGCAGTTACATTTTATACTTGTACATTTTATTTTAATTTATGCCACTTATGCGTCCACCGACTGTACCTATGCCTCAGCATGCATATATATATGTATATACATATCGTACTAATTAGTGAAGCAAGCCCAGCTACGTTCTAGTTGCCGTTCCCATTCCCATTCCCATTCCCGCTCCTCGCACGCTTCGCTTGCACTTTGAAAATGTAATTAGTGAAAGCGGCTGCTGGTGGACCACGCCGTGATGCGTGTGCATGTATATGTGTGTATATGTGTGTTTGTGTTTGTGGGGGGTGCAGAAATGTGACGTATTGCAGATATGAATACTGTGTCGCATAATGAACCAAGGTAGATAGCAAAGTTGTGATAACGCACAAAGGGTTAATGGGCCACAGACATGTAACCTGGCAGCCACGTTTAATCGAGAGCGAAATACAAAAATTGTTGCTCAAATTTGTCCCATTCAAGTTGTCCCTCACCGCCCCCCCCCCTCTCGCCAACCTACCTGCCACACGCAATTAAAATTCCAGAGACATCAAAACTTTCGTAAAACCCACGCACCCCAATTATAGACAAATAATAGTAAATTATTCGCCAGCAACCTCGAACCAACCCGCTTTGCATCTCAAGTGCCGGGTGCGCTAATTAGAGTTGATTGCTGAACAAATGAAGTCAGCGCCCCAAACTCCTCAAATACTCCGACAATAGCCAATACCTGAGCGCTCTGCTCTCCTTCAATTTCCTCCTTTGTCTTTTCTCTGTCACCTGAAGAAAATCGATTTTCCTTATCCAAGTGAGAAGAAGCGAAGCACCCTCGACACCCCCGACTCCTGCCGGCAACTCCGTCAAGCGCCGCTGACATAAATTTCTGCCACAAAAAGTAAAAGTTGCCCCACAAAAAGAGCAAAAGATGCTGTGAAAATATGCTTAAAGAGCTACAAATTGCCAAAGCATGAAGAGCAAAGCAGAGGCCGCAGGAGAATGGAGTGTAGAGATAGCAGATAGGAGTAATGTGTGCCATCATGTTGATAAGGTGCTATGCAAAATCGACAACCAGAGCGAGGGAGCCTGCAGGGAAAGAGAGGCGCCTTTCAAAGTGGAGAGTGTGAAGAGCTCCAAGTATCAATGAGCTGACGGGGCTAATGCAATCATACGAGCTCTTCGAGTTCTATGAGCTTTGATTTACAGTGTGAAGACTCTTACGGGCTTTAGAGAGTAGTTATGTGAGCTATCTTCTGATTGCTAGAGATATTCTGAAATCAGTTTAGCTAAAACTGTTCAATGATTTGTCTTTGCTTACCCCAAAGCGAACCCTGATTACGTATTGATTATTCGAGTCTGACATGAAATCCCCACAGTGAAAACTTTCTGCTTTAACGTTGCTCAAGACCCTGCAAACTTTATACATGTTTTCACTTTTTCTTTTAGCTGCTTTAACTCTTTAAAACATGCTTAGCTATGCAACGAGTTCTAAAAAAAAACAAGAAGGCAAAAGCACAACGATTTGAATTCATGGCACGACATCTATTTAATTTCAATTACAACCCTAAAATACCAGAACAGACGCATAAACCAAAACTTTCTATGTGCCAAAGACGAGAAGAAAAGGAAAAAATGAGAAAAAAGCCCGGAGAAAAATAAAATAAAATGGCAATTTTTGCGCCCCAAATACGACGGGCCCATGCACATCCCTCCCATGGAGCGGCAGTCCGGCGGGGCTTCAACCCTAATTTATGCAAAACCAAAAAGCTGAGCGAGATTTAAATGTATGTCTGAGCGAATGTATGTCTCGCCTACTCGCTAGTGGATATCGCTTTGTGCTTTCTAAACATATTTTTTTCTTCCCCTATGCTAATGCAACGGACTCCATTCCGTCCGCTCACTATGCGTCATTTGGTCGCCGCCGCCGTCGCCGTTGTCGTCGGACTTCAGCCCGGGGATTTCGCAGGCCATAAATCCGAAATTGTCTTTTGACACATGAATATGTTGTGCATTAAACGCAGACGGAACACTAGGCCACACAGCCAGAGCCAGAGCCAGAGCCAGAGCCAGAGTCAGAGTCAGAGTCAGATATACACATTATGGTGTCCGACTCCCACTTTGGGCGGCAGACGGCAGACGACAGACATTTTTATTATTATCAATGTATGTACGAGCTTCTGTCTGGGGCTAGTCTCTGCCTCTGCCTCTGCCTCTGCTACGGCTTCTGCCTCTGTCTCTGCCCGCGGCTGATGATGACATTGGTGACCACCGAGCTGAAGCTGATGCTGATTTAGGGCCTTTTTGGGGTTGCGTATATGCTTGCAAGGGTTGCCACTATGAGCCCTCCCACCAACCCCCAGTCCACCACATATCTCGCTCTGCGCAAAAAAAGACAAGCTTTTTATGAGCTGCAAATTTGAACATGGGGAATGGGGCACATGCTAATGTCTTTAGCAAGGGGCAATCATAACTCAAGCAAATTCAATTTGTTCACATTTGATTCGGTCCGCAGCCGAGTCGGGCCACAGAGGAGCTGGCTAAGCCAAAAGTCAAGAGCCAGATTTATAGAATGCTGGAATGATGATGCGCTTGCAGCTGATTAAATCGCACCACTACAAAGTCAGCCCGCTTCAGGTAACTCAGACAGACCATAGAAGGTCAGCACTCATGCAACGAGAAGACAAGTCGAGACCAGCCCAGGCCCAGGCCCAGGTCCAGGCCCAGGTCCAGGCCGAGGCCGAGGCCAGACAAGGCGAGTCAGGGCAAGGTAATTTTTATGCCCAAATGGTCATGACTCGCTAGCTCGTTTGGGTTGCATGCTCGGTTGGTTGGCTAGCAAGACGTTTCACTGTCTGGCCAAACAACTTCACTTCAGCTCGCTGCCGAGGAGCGTCAGAGTGAAAGACAAACAAGCTAAAGGACATGTGAAGTGCACGATGCTCTCTGGCAACTTCATTGCCAGTCAGACTCTACGTGCAGCTCGCAACTCAAGCAACTCGCAACTTGCAACGTGCAACGTGCAACGCCAACGGTAGCTGCCAAGTATTTCTATTTGTATTTCATCGCCCTGGTCTGCAGCTGCAATTTATTTGCCTCGGTCTTTCGGTCTTCGTCTCCATCTCCGTCTCCTGCTTCCTGTCTCTGTGCCTTTGCTCTGTCCAACTCGACTGGCGGTTGTTGCCTTCAGGCCAAACGCAATCAACGTCGCCAGCCCTCAACCCTTTCTGGCCGTCTTGCAGTTTATGTGTTTTCTTTTATATTATCACCTCAACGACTGCGACTGCGACTGCGACTGCGACTGCGACTGCGACTGCGGCTTCAGCTCCATCGATGATGCCGGCCCGGACCTGGGCCTGGCTATAAATTCAAGTTCATTGGGATGGAGCGGCCAGCGGGTGTTGCATAAATTATGATCTTGTAGATTTCTATGACAAACCATAAAAAAAGACATTACGTTTATGGTGATGTTGCCATGAACGAGCTGTAGTTGCGTTTTCAATTTAAAATGTAAATACAAACTGCCCAGACGTCGGCACCCCCTGCTCCCTCCACGCCTCTACCGCCACACACACGCCCACATTTAAGGAGAGAGAACGATTCCTGGAAGAGCTCGACTGAGAGCATTGCCAATTAGCGCTTTGAAAGGACCATTTAGGTCAAGGCACTCAGGCGGCACGATAAACGCGTAATTAATCTAGCCGATTCCTGAAGTGCTCGCCTTTTAGTGCACACGCACATATAAATCTCTTAAAGGTCCGGCCGAGCACCCCGACAAAAAGACGTGCAAATTATTAGCTCGTAAAAGAGCTGAGCAAAGGCAACGCTGCTGAGAGGTCCGAAATATAATGTGTTTATCGGAAAAAGTTAATGTGATTATTAGCCAAAAGTCCAGACTCGATTGCGTGAGACAACACCTGGCCATTGAGAGCCACCCACAGTCGTTCATCAGGTGCTGGCCGACTGTGATTGCGCGCCGAGTCGGGCTGAAAGCTGGCCATTAATTTGGCACCGGTGTAAAGTTTTCTTTCAATTTCGGGCAACGCTCTTGCGTGCTGTAATGAAATTTTTATCACCTCTGGACGCAATCCCAGACGGAGCTGGCGAGGTCTCAAATCGTGTCTAGGCGCTGCCATCAAATTTATGGACAGCCATAAAGCCTGGCCGGGCCTGCAGCAGCAGCAGCAGCAGCAGCAGCAGCAGCAGCAGGTGCAGGCGCTGGGGTGGGGTGGTTCGCTGCTGCGGTTTAGAGTGGCCCAGTTAGTTGAGTTTTGTTGTGGTTTCGGCTGCTTGGGTCAGCTTGTAATGTGCCCTGTGGTTTGATTTGCATGCGCCTCTGTGGTCAAAGCCTAGTTGCTCGACGGCCCAACGGCCTGACGGACCAACGGACAAACGGACAGACAGACTGACTGCCTGGGTGGCCCAGACCGAAAACAGCCGAGACCCAACCCAACCCGAGCCGGAGCAGCACTGTCGGGTCGGGCCGTCAAAAGACATTCTGCGGCAAAGTTGCAGATGTGCGTGAGTTTGTGTACGCTTAAGTAAACAAGAACTTCCTGTGCCGAATTTTCGGGCCAAGAGCTGGAATTTATGAACACTTTTGACATGGCCAAACAACAGCGCTGCGAGTCGATTCTGCCAGCGACACTAGCCAGAGGGAGCACAGCGCAAATTGTTCCAGCCAACACCTCCGGGGCCATAGCCCAATACAAACAAACAAACGGCAACATCAACAGCAACAACGACAACACCAGCACATACACACACACATACACGCACACATACAGAGAGAGTTTTCAATAGCACCCCCGGGATGGCGTAATTTATGACTCTGACCGAGTGAGCAGCGCTTCGTATTGACTTTTTCGGCCAGCCGAGAAGGCAGCGCAGTTGCTCGCCAGCTGCTCGTGCTTGTGCTAACAATAAGTGCTACTACGTTGCCCATTACCCGTCCCAGGCCGAGGACCAGGCCCAAGCCCCAGTTGAATCCCTCTCACAATCCCATTTCCCTGTCCCTGTGGCAGTTCCAGGTCTCCACAACAAAATGTAAGAGAGATTAGCATGGATGCATTGGTGTCTACATGTACATGAATGTGTGTGTGTGTGTAGGCGGAGCCACTGGAGTGGACGCATTGCCTCCTCAAACTCTGCTGCCCGCTGCTGTTTGTTGAAAAGTTTTTGGCTTTGTTTATGACAACGTTTTTATTTTTATTTTTTTGCTTATGGGTCAAAAAAAAACACACACACACACATGGCCATAAGTTTGTGTATATATGCATGTTTTTTTGGTTTTGCTTTTTATCGGGTGTTTACGTTGAAAAGTAGTTAAGGGGTTTATCATCTTGTAAACGTGACGAAGCGAAAACTTTTTGAAGAGGACCACCCACAAAACAAACCAGAACAGAAGCAGCTCGAGGTAGAGCTGAGGCCGGGCTGGTCCGTCCTATGCATATGTGGGGCATAACTTAATGACTTCAGAACAACACCCAATTCGAAATGTGGCAGAGTTGACCCACAATGTGCTGCAAGCAACAACATTTAGCACCTCAGCCAGGCGTTGCCTCTGCCAATTAGCAGCATTTAAAAATATATCTAGTATAGATAGATATCTGAGTAAGAAAAATTCTGAAAATTTAATTTTAGTCATAATAATTAGTGAAGAACATAGACAAGCCTTGGCTATGTCAGACATTTGAAACATATTTGTATTATTGTTACAATTTGAGCCCCCTTTGCATAAATTTGACTAAATGTGGTTTCAGCTTATGCCTGAATACAAAATCCGCTTTGAGTCTGAACTCCTTTTATTTCTTTATTCAGAGTTTAGCGTGAATGGAGAGAGCTTCCATTATTTATAAATTCTCGCATTTTGTGGTGCTCGAATTCATTTATTCGCTCTGCTCGCTTTGCTTATCCGCATTAAAATATGTTCATGATAATGTTGCTAATATTCTCACACCCAACTCAAAGACCCACTCAACGCCATTAGTCTGTCCAAATAGATGTCTATAAAATACACACACACACACACACACTCGCACACTCATTTCACGGTATTTGTTGGCCTGGCAGGGGCTTACAAAAAGATGAGAATTGATAATGAACTGAGCGGGAGAGAGCGCGAGAGAGCGAGAGAGAGCGAGACAGACACGATAATAGCCGCGACTAATGCACGGCGGCAAATGAATGCCGAGTGAATGCGCTATGGAGAGGCCAGAACGAATCGCATTTGCGATGGAACGAATTGGCTAAGCCCCGGCGTTATGTTTCGCCGGCAAATAAAATTAATGCGAATATGTTTTTAAATATACAGAGATATGTATACAGCTGCTCAAGTGTGCACTGAGCGCTTAATTAAAGTTAAAACGGGCCGCCAAATAATCAGGACTCGTCTCGTCGGGCATTGCTTGTTGCCACATAATTGCGCCTCGACTCGGCTCGACTCGACTCGATTCCAGCCCCTGTCCCGATTACAATCCTCCTGCTTGATGTGCCATGTGCGCGTTTTATCACGCGTGACAGGGAAATTACCGCAGACGGAACGGCCCCCAAGCCACGGCGCTGTCATCAGTCAGTTTTCCAGTCAGTCAGTCAGTCAGTCAATCAGTCACTCGGTTTGATTGAAGGATTGAATTATATGCCGCGTTGAGTCTTGCTCAAAGGCCAAGTACCAATTTGGTATTTTGATTAGCGCGCAATTCAACAAAACATTTCGCATATGTCTGCCGACAGTTGCTCCCTATCGACAATGGGGGAATGGAAAATGGGGACAAGGGGAAATGGAGGAATGGAAAATGGGTACCATCTCGGAAGTGGGTCAAGCCAAAATAAACAATCATAGATTAGATCATTCACATTTATTGAACTCTAGATTGCCCACTCTATGACTCATGTTCCCCTGGGGCTCAGCTATTCTCGAAATAATTTTTATTTAGATTATATTTTCTTTAATCTCTATTACTGGCTTATCAGGCGCCTCGGGTACAATGCTCAAAGTTTTTAATTACTCAATATTTAATCAGCTGCGAAGCCCCCCCTGAGCTCCCGTTCAAGTGCTCCCTCTCCGGAAAATTACTTAAGGCTGCGTGGGAAGCTGTACGAGGGTTGCTCGAGTGCAATGGAACAGCGAGTCCAAGGCTGCGGGCGTGTGAAAATTTCCAATATGTTGCAATTGGTAATATATCTATAAGTATATACTTATTATAGCGGAGGGAGAAAGTGAAAGATGACGAGCAAAATGAATGAAAAAAACAGAAAGAGAGAGGCAAAGAGAGAGAGAGAGAGAGAGAGAGAGAGAGAAACATAGATAGACAAATAGAGCAACTGAACTGGGACAAATTGGGGAAATGTTTTCTTATGTAATTGAACGAAAAGTAATTAAAATTCTTTGAAAATGGGGCATAAAATGGCACATAGAAAACCAACTGCTCCAGTTCTATGAGGATTAGACCTTTGTAGAGCTACATAAGTGACATATTGGTCCTCCGCCTGATGCCAACCAGTAATCATCAGCCTTCTTCGTCTTCTGAGGAGTTTAGGGAATTTTGGGATGCATTGTTCAGATGCAACTACCCCTTTCTTGGCTGCATCCGCGTTTCCGATTCCCACAATCAATTCGAAATCAAATGGCCGCCAAGCACGCGTCCTTCATCCGTTTTTTATGTGAGTCAAACAAACAGCAATGAAAAAATTAAATACGAAATAATAAAAAATAATTTACGGTCTCATTAAGAGTGTGAGAGGCAGATAGAGAGAGAGGGTGGGTGAGGCGCCCGCTTGGAATTCGCTCGGCAATAAAAATATGAGACGACATGGGCATAGACTGCGCCGGCGACTGCGACTGCGACTGCGACAGAGACTAAAGCAGTAGCTTAAGGGTCGGCAGTGGCGGTCCACCCTCGGGTGGCGTTTCAAATGAAGCCCTCAACAGCGTGGCTAGCTGCTGAAAGTGAGTGCCGGAGAGTGGGGCGGAGCTGGGCGGTGCGGTGCGGTGCGGCGTGGTGGGGTGGCATTGCTGCGGCGTGCTCAAGTGCTGGCGGCTGCCTCGTGCGTTGCCGTCGCATCGTATTTCGCTTCCGGGCTTCGTTTGTTTGCATACGCAGCAGGACGAGCAGCGAGTGGAGAGTGAGAGAGAGAAGCAGACTGAGTGAGAGAGACCTAGCAGGACAAGCAAGCTGAAAAATATATATGGGAACGGGCAGAGGAACGGACAGGAGCACGGCACGGCAGCAAGCATAGGGCAGCGGCAAGGGAGCTGGCTCTATGTTTGCACAGCGCATTTCTGGTCCATTAAGTAGCGCTGTTGTTGTTGCTGTTGTTGCTATTCAATGCTGTTGCTGTTGTTGTTGCAAAGGTAGCTACCCCTCTGGCTGGCAGCGTTTGTCATTGTTGTGTGCGACTTTTCTCACTTTGCAGATGCAGCCGGAAGACAGCATGGGCAGGGGCAGGGGCAGGGGCAGAGGCAGGGGCACGGGGAGAAGCACAAGATACAAATGCTTCGAGCCCGGGCAGCACGCGTCACTTGCGTTGTTTATTCAGAAGTTAGTTGTTGCAGCTAAGCTGTAGATGCAACAGCCCCGACCACCTAATCACCGAGCGAGCAACCGAGCAACCGACCAAGCGAATTGTGGGAAAGCATTTGCCTAAGCACAAGTTAATTACGCTAAATGGCAGACATTGCGAGGCTCCGGCTCATCCTTGAATGGCCCAAATGCGGATATTGTTTGAAGCGGCATTTCCTAATGCAAATATCATGTACTTTATTATCTGCGCCATTAACATAATTTAAGCATTGCCACTGGCACAGGCCGAGGATTAGGCGGCTATAAATTTATGCGATATTATTTCGCCTGCGAACGGACAGTTGCGCAATTTATATCTTGAGCTTGAGCCCAACTGCCCGCCACCCGGCCCCCGCCCCAACCGCAGTCCCATTCGAAACTGGGCAATATCAAAATTTGGATATCTATTCATAGCCACAGTTGCCACATCGTTGTCAAGTAGGTGTCAGTGAGCATTTGACGACCCACATGTGCTGGCCATCAGAGACGCCAATTAAATCGCCTCATGATGGGCGCAGCAATTTGTCAGGGCCGTTAATTGCTCGAGCTGATGCAGCGATTATTACAAAATAAAAGAGAGAAAAACTCTATAAAAAGCAGAAGATAAATTTCCAAACAAGTCAATTGGGCATTGTGCAATCCATTCGCTTGGCTCTGGAAAGCGCCATTTCGGTTTGGGTGGCTTTTCCCACTTCGCTCTGTTTCCTTCGGCTTGATTTCCGTTTCGTGTCTAGAGGCTACCAATCATGTCTAGAGACAGGCCCCCACTTTTTATGCAGAAACTAAAACATAAACAATTGAAACTGATTAAATTCATTTGATAACGAGGCGGAGCCCGGGTTTGGGGAACGCCACTTGAGATATGCGACTCGGTCTCTTGGGGGTGGTCTGCAACTGCAACTGTTCTATCCCTATCTTAATATGTATATACAAATGTATACACACATATATATACATATGTGTGTTTGTGTGCGTGCTGGAACTCATTAATTGCTAAGTGGAAATGTAAAATATGTCCGAAACTGAATAAATTTTAATAAAACGTCAACGAGCTTCAAAAAAAAAAAATATGAAAATGCTGAAGCTCGAATTTCTGTCTGCATTCTCATATATAAATGAGGCTGTGTATCGAATTTGGCAATTACAAATATTTCAATAATTAATTTATACATTTAATATGAAAGACTTTTTACAAAATTTGTCAAATTAAAAATTAATATTTATTAATACATATATTGAATATGATTCTGTCAAACGTAAAATATCAGAAAATCATAAAAAAAAGGATTTAAATCTTGCGACAATTGATTTATATTTTGTAATACCCAAATTTAAAATATTTAAATAATAAATTTTATAAATAGTTATTAAATTTCATACATACCAATCTTTTCTTAAAAAATTAAAAAAAAAATAAACATATCAAAACTAATTAGATTATTAGATTCTAACTAATATTCTGCACATCCTGTGTTACAGCGATATCCATATCATCTATATTATTTTATTCAGGGTATGGATGTGGTTAAATGCATTTTAATGCCATCAGAAATTGAAAAATTTTGCAAAACAGCTCAACTTTTGATAATCAATCAAATCATAAGCCGATTCAAAAAGCAATTGAACAAAAAATAATAATAATCGCCATTAATAATTAATAGCTCGTTAAAAATAAACCAAAAATAGAAATTGACTAAAATATAAATGTTAAGTTCTAATAGATATCTGAATAAAATGGCAAATAGCCAAAATATAAATATAAAATATAAATTATTTATTTGCGTTTATGGTAATCAATAAAACATGTCCAGTAGGAGGAACTCATATACTCATATATATAATACATTTCTTAAGATCTGTTAAGAAGCTATCGAAATTTGAAACAACAAAACATTTTATGCTAAGGTTCTCTTTTTAAATATACTTCACATTAAATCCATTAATATAAATATATTTTATATATAAATAAACAGTAGATATTGCAAGGAAATATCATATATTTATTAAAATTTATTTGATGGCTACAAAAACTTGTATTCCTGAAAACCCTAATTAAATGCATGTAGCTCAACATTTTTTAGTTTTAACTATAATGTTTCTTTCATTAAAAAAAAAGTTTTTTTTAGTTTTATAATTTTAGTCTAGATAAATTTAATAAAGTGATAAATTGAACTCTGCAGAGCATAAAAATAATGTATGCACCTTGATTATGATATGAAGTAACAAAGTCTTTTGTTGTTGACATTGGGTTGGCTTATGCATTCATTATCCGATGCACACGTTAGAGCTTTAGTTGTTGTTTTTATTTATATTTTTATCATAAGCGACAACAACAACAGCAACAGCAACAACATCCGCAGAGCATTTAGCGTTTTAATTAAGCGCAAATGGGCGTCTCTCCTTGTTGTTGTTGTTGTTGCTGTTGCCGATGCATTGGCTTAGCCGTATATTTGGGCGTGTATAAATGGGCGTGGCCAGCAATCCATGACCGTTTGCTGAAGTGTGAACTGTTTACGCAACGAAGGGCCAATGACTTGCATGAAGATGAAGAGCCGGCAACGACAACAACAACAGCAGCAGGAGGACAATTGGGTTGTAGGTGGCTTTAGCTGGAATTGATGTTGCAAGCAATGCTGACGTTGACACGTGTGGCCGTCATGGCTAAGTGGCAGCTACATACACACACACACACAAACAGAAAGGGAGAGAGAGACAGCTGACAAGTGGCAGGTCCCTAGCGGCCAAGCCACCGAACCACCCTCGTAATTAAGCGCATTGAAATGCAACTGAGATTTCGCTTCGCCTACGCTTTAGCTGCATCATCGTCTCTCTCGCTCCTCTCTCCATCCCTTTCTCTTTGTATTGTGACTGTGAAGCCGTCGCCGTCGACGTCGCCGTCGCCGTCGTCTGCGTCTCTCATTCATTTGCCAATTACGCACTCTGTGCAACAACTCTCGTCCGCTAGGCAGTCAGACATGCTAACGACATGCTCTAGAGTTGTTTATAATGTCGTCATCCCAACAGCAACAGCAACAGCGGTGGCAACGGCACTGCAACAACAGTTGCTGCCACAACGGCAACATGCCAAGCGGCGCCTCTTCGTCGTCTATCGACTTGCATTTATTAATTATTCTGTGTGGCACAGTCGTCTCGACCGAAAATTCGGCACGCACGTTGCGCATTTCTCGCCAAGATTTCCCCCCCGATGGGCTTAAAAGCCTTTCCTCTACAGTCACAGCTGTTGCTGTTGTTGTCGTCGCTTTTCACTAATTGAGTTCACATTACTTGGCAAAATAAATGCGTTTTGTGTATTTTTAGCCAAATGTTGCCGTTTTATTAGCTAAACGTGAGTTTGCAACATTTAACAAAAAAATCTTTCAGCCTCCTGCTGCTGCTGCTGCTGTTGCTGCTGTTGCTGCTGCTGCTGCTGCTACTCCTGATATTGCCTAGTTGGAATTGTCAATCGCTCGCAGATGGGTTGAGATTAGAGCTGTTGATACACTGCCTTACATGACTTGCGATTCCCAAATGGCAGGATTAGGGGCTATGCAGAGATCCAGACAGGGCACTCAGTTTGAGCATCAAGTGACCCATGAAGCTTGTTCGATTATAAAAGCATTTTCGATATTCTTATTTATATTTTGATTCCATTTTAAGGTCTGCTGCATTTTGATTATGTGTTGCTTTATTATTACAATATTATTATGCCAGCATATGCATTATGAATATATATTTTATTTGCTCTGCGAACAATTTGTAGCAAATTTCATCAATTTTATTTGCCTAGCAAATTCAGATCAACTTTGTTGACCATTTTCTTGCGAAATTTCAGCGACAGACTGCTCAACACACAGCAAGCAACACATATTTTATTTAAACCTTAATCCGAGCCGTAATAAAGAAGGAATGAGCAACAGATCTCTACAAATTGTATTTAATCCACTCACTAACAATATTGCAGGAGAAGACGCAAAAGTCTTAAGAGCATATACCCATTAGTCTTAGCAGTCTTCATATTATATCTCAGCAAAAAGCATGAGATAAATCTAGTTTTAAAACCTATATATTTTTGTATTACAAATTTATGTCCTTAAGTCTATAGCGTAATTTTAAATATACCTGAACTACGAACAACCAAAATACCTTTATGTATAACCTATTATCCAATATGTTATTTATTTATATTCCTATATCACAAAAGTCAGCTAGAGTTGTATTTCATACACACTATATATATTTATATATAAATATATATTTAGATAATCAACTTCATGCTATAAAGCAAAAGTGCCGCGACCTGTAGCTTCACTAATTTTAGCCCATTCTTATCAAATCCAATCAACACATTTGTTGGCCAATTAAAATGTAGGCCTCTAATAATTTTTGATATAAATAATAACACAAATTGCACTACAATTATTTTTGGGTTCAGAAACGTTAGGCATATAATTAAATATTTGTTGTAGTCAATATTTAGTCTCAATTAAATTTGTTTTATTTTATATATTTATATTTTATATATATATATATAAAATATATAATATAAATATATTATATATATATTTTAAGTGTGCAATAAACAAAATGCAAAAACAAATAAATAATTAAATAGATAAAAATTAGATTAGCTGGACACATCCACAGATAATGCTTCTCCTTTACTTAACAAGTCTGACTAGAGCAATTAAGACAACAAGCCAAATAATAGATTTTTATGCTGATTTCAGACTCTGATCAGATGAGATGATATAAAATAATATAGTAGTAAATGCATTCAATACATCAACTTTCCCTTAGACTGCACACCTTAGCAATTGCCAAGGCTCCAACTCTGTACAACAGAGAGGCCAATGAAGAAGATAACCCCAATGCTCTATATTTCGGGTGATCACTAATTACTCGCCAGCCACAGTCTCTGCTCTCTGCTGCTAGGAAGAGCATTTATTTATGCTCTGGTTGGCGGTGTCTCATTTAAGCTGCAAACCCATTAAAGATTCTACGTGTCGCTCATTCCGTTAACGAGCTGCCGCCGCACTGTGCCAGTCCCTGACATCGTTTATATGTGTATGTGTGTGTAGACTTCGGCCAGAGCTGCAATTTGGCTGTGAGCGTCCTTTAGCCCACTTCACCAATAGTTTTTGCTGCAGCAACCCTGCTCGGTCCGATCCACAAGCGTAAGCTAACGAGCCCCAAATGCCGGAGCTGCCGTATGTGTATTTTTTTCTCTCTTTTTTTTCATGTGGTCTGACAATTTAATTGATGTACACGCATGCACACAAAGACAGCTCACACACACACACACACACATGGAGTGAAGCTTTTGAACAAACCGCTAAAAAATGACACCTACCACAAGGGAGAGAGCGAGAGAGAGGGGGAGAAACAGAGAGGGCCGACCGAAAAGGTAGCCAAAAGTAGGTCAGGCATGCAACCTGCTGTCAACGCTGGATAATTGAAGGAGGGTGCCCACCACTCATCAATGGGGCAAGTTGCAATTGCAACGCAAAACGATAAACACAACAATAGCCACACACACATACACACATACACACAGCAGGCGAATCGATTAGTGGCTTTAAATTTGACTTTGTTTGACACGCGGCTGACAAAACTAATAAATTTCCATAGGATTTGATGGATCACCCGAGCTTGCCAATTGCCAGTGGTGCGAGCAGCACTGGCGATGCACTGCTGCAACCTGATTGATTGTCCGGCGCTCCGATAAACCGAGCGACACCACCAACTGAAATCCCCGAACATGAATTACGGCGAGCAGCACACGGCGATAGCTGCCAGATAAGCGGCTGATTAGCACTCGCGCTCGGGCTCCTTCAAATATTTACTCAGTTATTCAGAACTGACGCGATTTGTAGCCCGATCTCAGGGAGAGAGGGAGACAGGCCAATATGCCACCTACATACACACACACACATACATTTGTATGCAGGCAGCTACCATCAATCACTCGACCTGTTTGCATAGGCAGCCCAGCAAGCTGAGAGTTGTAAATTTTACAACATAATTTCTGATAATTCAACCATATCTTGCCCTATGCATGTGTTTTACGATTCTCCAACATAGATTTATTTATTTCATATATGTATAAGTACATGAAAAGGGTTTTTTACTGCACTTTTTGGCAGCACCTCGTAAAACACTTTTCGGGTTTATCTTCGATATATAAATATTCATATATAAATATAATCCCTTTGATTTGTGAGCTGACAACACATGAAGAAATAAAAGAGATTTCAACATTTCTCAAATATTAATGAAAAAATAAGTAAATACAAAATATAGAATAAAAACTAAAACGTATTAAAACTACATTCCGTATCGTTTAATTTATAATTCATTTTAAACAAAAGTCCAAATTGAATATATAGCTATTCAAGAGATAACTCAATTTAAAACAAATATTTTGAATATCGAATAAAAATGTATTTTTAATTCAAATTCATTTAATACCCAAACACAGTTTGCAGCGAAAAATTCTGCCATCAAAATGCGATTTAATTTGAAAATAGTTGAATCAACAAAATTTGCAGCTAATTGATATTTGATAGACAATTAATTTCGCATTCATTAAATTAAAAACTATTCATATATCCGACAAGGGGCAAAGCAGGCAACTCACCGATTAGTCGTAGCACCTCGTGCAGATTCAGAAATATATTCAAATGCGTTTGGCCGCCGCTGAGCAGAGCCAGAAATAATCCGATTGTGAAGAGGCCTTTAAAGTTCTGCTCCATGGCTGGCATTGGCTTGGTAAGTCACACTTGAATTGTTTAAATAATATAATTCTTGTTTATTGTTTACTTCGCTTTGATTGGCACTGGCTGAACAATTCTGCTATTGCTAAACACTTGACGAATTTTTCTCGATTTTGAATCTTAGAATATGGCGCGCATTTTGCTTTTGCAATACTTCACAGTGCGTTTTTGGCACTTCGCCTCGCGGAAGACTCAGACGCGCATATTCCAATTGGAATTATCAGCTAGACGTGCGTGGCTCTGCTGAAGAGCCGAGACAAAATTAATGCCCGTTGGGTTATTTGGTTTTCCGCGACGAATTTTCGTTGATGCGCGCACCGTGACGATTTTCCACAAACTGTCAACTGGATAAACAAAACAATGCTATTGCCGAAGTATCTTTCAGATAACTTTAACAGACTCTGTTATGGGCACGCTCTGTTATGTTAATCCACACAACTCTAACATTTACAGTGGCTGATTCTGTTCTGCACATTCGAGTTTCGAACAGCTGTTTACAAAGTTTCGAACTCAAGGGTAGCATTACAAGTCTGTTAGACTTCTGTTAAAATAATGATATATTCAAACATCAATAAAAAATACATTTTCAAATTATAAATATATTATTGAAATCAAGATTTTCACATATTATTTTATTTTAATTTACCTTAAATTATAAACATAATACAACTGGATATGTTAACTCCAACTTGTGGATGCTATTGCGCCACCTAACGTAAATTTTTGGTACTACACGCTTATAACAGTTTACAGAGCAAGGGGAAATGCAGTTCCAATATTATAAATTTTTTATATTACCCCTCATAGCAGTTTCAACAGAAAAAATACTTTGAGTATTTTTTAAATTGTCCTAAACTATGATAAATATTTAAATTCACACTACGCGTATTTTATTTATATCAATTATGACTATATCATAGAATTAGCTGCACTTTTAGCTTAAACTCAGAAGCATACAATATATATCATATGAAATGAGTATATGTTAAATGTTATATGTTGTATGCTATAGTTAGATTAATGTAACTTTGGATACTCATACTCCTTTAGGTAGGGACTTACATACATATCTATTCTGACTACACAATAAGATTTCAGGACATTCTACTTTCAAATACTTTTACACATTTGACACACCACTTTTGGTCTACATAAATACATTATTATAATCTTAAGTGACTATTCTTTGACTGTTAGCTGTTCGATGGAGCTTAGCGTCGTTTCTATTAACAAATTATAGTCCAATTCGTTAAGGCTCGCCTTAGCCGTGAGCAGGTCCAGGAACGAGTCCAGCGGAGACAGCGTTTCGGCCGTGAGATCTACAAAGACAATACAAAATAAAATCGAAGTGAAACAACTATGCAAGGCATTCAGCAAACACATTTAACGACAAATCCACAGACTGACAGACACAAACAGGTGCGCTGCTTACCAACCAGAAGATGATCGGGAGTTGGGAATAACTATGTGATTACCAAATGGAGGATCGCTGCGCAAGCACGAAGCGTGCAATGCTTAAAATGGCTGTGGTTAAAATGATAAGCAAAAAACCCAAAAGCAACGAGTGACAAACGATGGTGGGGGGCTTGCCCAGTGCTAGACCGGGTGTTGGATGACAGAGTGCAAATGAAAATGTGTTAAACTAAGTGTCACAAATGATCAAGAATATTAAGCTGCTTCCTACCGGTTCTGGCATGCATTCGCGACTGCGAGACGCCACCAGATCCGCGCCGCTGTGCCGGTTCCTGTTGTTGACCCGACAAGATATTGGCCGCATGCTCTCGGCCGCGTATCATAAGACTCTCTGGATGCTGCCAGCATTTTAGCAATCGCTGAGCGCGCTGTTTAGGCAGAGCCGAGAGCAGCGACAACTTACGCTCGATGCCCTGCGGCGTGTCCTCGATATCTGCAGACAACAAAGTTAGATTATTCGCATAATCAGTGAGAAAATTGCATTATATAAACATACCGAAAACAATTGCCTTCATTACATCGACTTGCAGCTCAAATACGTGATTCTCCACGTATTGCAGAAACATGTCATAGTCCAGGGCGCGATAGCCCAAGTATGTGAAGAACGACGAGAAGCCTTCAGGCAGCGGGAAGGCAATCGACTCCACGGCCAAACAATAACGTTCAAGTATCAAGAACAGCGAGTGCTGCTGATTGCTGGACATCTGATCACTAAAGAGCACAAAGAAACATTTTAGATATGGAAAACATTTATGTAAATATAAAACCTACATCAGTTGAAAGCCACGCAATGTCTCCAAGCGCGCATCCAAGCCGGCCGCCCGGCAAACCAGCGAACACAGCGCACGGGACAGCTCCAGCTGAGCGGAAACGAATTGCGAAGCAACTGCATGAACATGAGCTGGCGCCTGCGAGCGCTCAAAAAAGGTTTCCTTCAGCCAGCGGAAGCCCGAATGCGGCTTGGACGAATGCTTCACCAGATGCACGCTGAGCTCTCGTAAATACTGCAAGAAAGGATATTATAGATATGAGAATTGCTTTAACCTGAATTCTTGTTTCAACGTACAACGGATAGAACGTGCTCCTGCTTGCTGGCCGTGCAGCCCTCGAGCTCAATGAACGGCAGCACTTCGTTGCTGAAAGGAAAGGCGCTGCCGCTGCTGTAGTCGCCAAAGCCGCCATTGCCTGCGTCCGGCGTCATGGGCGTCGTGCAGCGGGAAAGCGCCTCCGGCTGGTAGCAGGCCAGACTAAAGATCAGTTTCTCCGTCACCTGCTCGGCTGCAAAGCGCGGTTGTTCCTGCTTGGCAGACTCATTCAGTAGCTCCCACAGCCGTGTCCAAATATCTGTGCGATAAGGAGATAAACGCTGCTGGGGCGACAACAGCATCATGCTTGTATTATGCAGCGCCTCGTGCGATAGGCCCACGTTGATGTCTGCGACGCGTGCTTGAATGGGTCGCGTGGCAATCGCCGTGGTCAGCGGAAGCAGGCGCATCAGCGGCTTTGCCTCCTCTGGCAGTCCGCGCACGGCTGCTGAATAGCTGCCGGCAATGAGCGCCTCCTTCAGCAGCGCAACGGTGTCCAGCGAAAGGGGCCGCTCCAATATGCTGCTCAGCAGCTCGGCCAAAACATCCATGTCAGTGGAATGGATCAGGAAGTAGTGAATGATGCTGATGCGGTTGTCCAGCGAGTTATCATTGCGGAATGTTTCAATCAAATGCGCCTTTGGCACACTCAGCGAGACCAGATCTAAGGTGGCAGCATCGAAGGCTAGTGCGCCCCACTTGCGCAGCGGCACCAGGTGTGTGACATCGGGACCTCGAATGATTACGGCCGGGCATACAATGTGACATGTGGGCTCGTGCTGCAGGCCCACATCCAGCAGATGCACAAAGATGGCTGATGAGACCAACAGATGATGCGAGCCCTGCAGCGCAAAGGTGGGACGTAGCAGGCGCGCCTTGTGCCAGGGCACGCCCGGCATGACGCAGTGCACCACGCATCCGTGATGCAACAGCGACACGGAATAGGCAAAGTGCACATCCTGCTGCTGCTGCTGCTGCGGCTGCTTAGTTGTCTTGTTTTCCTGCGCATGCTGCGGCTGCATGGGCTGGTACAGATAATAGTGGCACACGAAGAACATGCCCGAGCTATCGGCCAGGATGATTAGATTCAGTGAGCTGTCGTGCACGCGCAATGGCACAGCGTCGTCATCGTAGCTTGGCGGCTCCTCTGCGGCGTTCGCGGGAAGTTTCGGCAAATTGAGCGGAATGTTGAGCTAGCGAATATGGAAATACAAAATCTGACTGCAAATGCCATTTCACAATTGGATCGTGCTTACCACTGTTTCCGTGGGTTGCTTCTCGTTGAACTGAAAAGCAGATAGAGTGGGGCTAAGCACCGGCGCCGCCTGCTCGCCTGTCTGCTCCCGCTCGTCCAGCAAGCTGAGGCTCACGGCCTTTGGCTTGAGATGTATGTAGTAGAGTGCTTGGCACTCTGCATCCCACTGCGCCCAGCTGAAGTTCTTAGCCAGCGTTTCATGGGTTAATATGCTGACGTCCAGGCGCCAGGCGCTGCCCTCCACAGAGCCGGTTTGTGAGGCTGTCGAGCTTTGTTTGACCGTGCAGCTGTACTGCTTGATAGCTGAATGAGTTGTTTATTAAGTCAAGATTAACGCATATTCACTGACTACTTACAGTCCTCGTGTGTGAGCACCAAGAGCTTGTCCTGCCAGCAGGTCCGAGTGGCGCTCTCCACTCGCCAAAGGAACTGCGTCATAATCTGCCGAGTCGACGGCTCGGCCGTCAGGCATGTGGGCATCCCACCCTCGCTGCTGCGCACTTCCACAATAAAGGCCTGATAGCGCAGCGACGCTTTTACCACATAGGACAACAAGGTAATGCTGCTGTTGATGCTCGCCTGGATAATTTCGACGCAGCCGGGCAGGGTCCAGAGCACGCGTACCTGCTTCTTGGTGGCATGGAAGTGACCAATGCAGGTTTCACGCTTGGTCGGCTCGTCCAAATACTCGAATATCCATGAGGTTAGCAGCGACCCGTCCTGTTCCTGCCCCAAAATGCGCCACTCGTTCGCCTTTTCTGCATGCGAGCATGTAACAAAACTATTTGGGTTATTTGAAATGCTTTCTATGCCGACTGCAACACTTGCCTTTGTAGCCCTGAGCCGCCAGAAGACCACAGAAATTGGCAGCCAAGTTCTCTTGCCGCAACATGGTAATTTTAAGTTAATTATTTTACAAATATTGACACCCTTACAGCATTTTCAATTTTCAGAGAAGCACTCGAGTAATCAATAAACATTGCGGAAAGTTGGCAACGCGACAATCAGCTGTGTAGGGTGACCATATACACATTTTTGACTATATTTGACCATGTGGCAGCGCCGCCCTTAAGATCTTTAAAGACATGGCGCCCAGCACCGTTATATTCAATATGTTGCGCAACATATTGCAAAAAGAAATAAGTACTGATAATGCCAAGTGAAATAATTACGCTACAATTGGGCCAATGCGGCAATCAGAGTAAGTTAATTAAAAATGTATTTAAGGGGCTCATTTTGATATGGTAACTCAAAAGTTGGCTTTGAGTTTTGGAAACGCCTTTGCCTGGAGCATGGAATTTCACCGGATGGGGTGCTCGAAGACTTTGCGGCCGATGGACACGATCGCAAGGATGTCTTCTTCTATCAGGCGGATGACAATCATTACATACCACGAGCTGTGTTGCTGGACCTGGAGCCCCGCGTCATTCACAATATTATGACCTCGCCGTACGCCAAGGTAAATATCTAAATATCGAAATGAATTACATATGAAATCGGTTGAAATTGTTTCGATGCTCAGCTCTACAATCCAGAGAACGTTTACTTGTCCAAGCATGGCGGAGGCGCTGGCAATAACTGGGCTTCTGGCTTTAGCCAAGGCGAAAAGGTGCAGGAGGAGGTGTTCGACATAATCGATCGTGAGGCCGATGGCAGCGATTCACTCGAGGGATTTGTACTCTGCCACTCCATAGCCGGCGGCACAGGTTCTGGCATGGGCTCATACGTACTCGAGCGCCTCTCGGATCGTTTTCCAAAGAAGCTCATCCAAACGTACAGTGTGTTTCCCAACCAGGACGAGATTAGCGACGTTGTCGTGCAGCCCTACAATTCCATTCTCACTCTAAAGCGACTTACAAAGTGCGCCGACTGTGTCGTGGTGTTGGACAACACGGCCCTGAATCGCATTGCCACTGAGCGCCTGCATATACAAACGCCCACCTTCACCCAGATCAACAATCTGGTGTCCACGATCATGAGCGTTAGCACCACTACCTTGCGCTATCCCTCCTACATGAACAATAATCTGATTGGGCTCACAGCCCCGTTAATTCCTACGCCCCAGCTTCACTTCCTTATGACGGGCTATACTCCGCTGATCACCGACTATGAGGTGAGGATGTGAATGAATTAGAATCAAGATTCCTTTTCAGCTATCATTCTGATCATCCGCAGACGAAGACAAATGTGCGCAAGACAACAGTTTTGGACGTGATGCGCCGCCTGCTGCAGCCAAAAAATATGATGGTCTCTTCGACCGCCGATAAGCGGCACTGTTACATCTCCATACTGAACATAATACAGGGCGAGGTGGATCCCACGCAGGTGCACAAGTCGTTGCAGCGCATACGCGAGCGCAAATTGGCCCAGTTTATACCGTGGGGTCCAGCAAGCATTCAGGTGGCACTGTCGCGCAGCTCGCCCTACGTACAGACGGCGCACAAAGTATCCGGCCTGATGATGGCCAATCATACGGGCGTGAGTGCTCTCTTCAATCGTGCATTGGCCCAGTATGATAAGCTAAAGAAGCGCAATGCCTTTCTGGATCAGTTTCG
Organism: Drosophila mayaguana; assembly: GCA_037075325.1. Classification (NCBI taxonomy): domain Eukaryota; kingdom Metazoa; phylum Arthropoda; class Insecta; order Diptera; family Drosophilidae; genus Drosophila; species Drosophila mayaguana. The sequence continues at coordinate 4,545,200 of JBAMCG010000121.1, read as the reverse complement.
CCGTGAGCCTATGTTCCAAGATGATTTGACCGAACTGGATTCGGCCCGCGACACGGTTGACTGCCTGGTGCAGGAGTACGAAGCTGCCACGCAAGTGGACTATCGGCACTGGAGTCCGCTGACGAATGGAGCAAAAATCACAGCTTAGCCACGGTTCAGCTGGCTAATATCTTTCGAAATATTATTGAAGTAGAGCCCAGTAGGCTGTGCTTTTCCATTATTCTAAGCCAAGTATACAAAAATCAATCTCATTCCATTTTGTGGACGTTATGAAGTAACATTAAATTCTCAAATTTCTCTGGGTGCTGCCAATTGAGTGGTTCGTATATGGATATATATATATATTTTTTTTTTTTTTGTTATATACGACTTGAAGTTTATAAACAATCATTACCATTTTTAGTTGTACAACCATGTCGAGGTTAAGGAAGTCATTGAAGACTTTAAGCCATACCGTCAAGGATTTCTTGGGCTTGGGACTCCAGCGAACTCTCAATCTTTTCGGATACCTTGGTGGTATAGCATTTCGAACTTGAGTTTGACAATACCCAATTGCCGGCGGTCTATCCTAAACCCAACGTTTCACATACAGCAAAATGAATTAGCAAAAATGCGTAAACACATAATTGTTTATATTGTTTTACAAATTATATAGTACGAACTATGTTCAAATTGAGTGAAAAATATGAAATATGCATAGCTTGTGTGAGCCAACCAATAAATAGAAAATGCGCATGTTAATCTTATTTGTTGATCTTGAAAAATGTTTTTCTAAACTTCTCATAAGCGAGTTATATACAACTTATTCATAAATATGGTTAATATGCAATAATTGACAGTCGAATTTTATGAATATCGTTTCACTAATACGTTTCTGTTTATACCCTGAACCCATTGAAAATGTAAAACCAGGGTATACGGAAATGCATGTAACAGGCAAATGAGAACCTGGCAGACTCTATATATATTCTTGATCAGCCTGACGTACTGGGTCGATTTAGCCCTGCCCGTCCTTCCGCATGAGTAGCTAAGTTACTAAATTATATTTTATTATAATAAATATTAATCATTCATAAATGGCAGCTATGCTTTAAAGGACAGTTTGGTAAAATTTTGGAGCCGTTCTACAAAATTTAATAACAATCACAATGGCGTAAAATATACGTAAATCTATATGGAAAATTTGGAGACTCTAGTTAAGCTGTTTATATATGTATGTATATCTAAGTACAAGGGTCTTACTATACTTTGGAAGGATTTGCTACATACTGAAACTCAAAAGTATAACATTCAAAGAAAACATAAAATTTGTAGTTTAATTGAATTTTCATTCTTTGCCAGCGCCCAGAAAAACCTGAATTATCTACTTTAAAAATTAAACTTTAGTTGCAACTCTTCTTCATAAAGAGGCTAGCTATATAAATTGACTCTATAACAACATTCAATCATATCCAAAATTTGCAATATAATAAATTATAGATATATTACAGATGCAATGTACTCTTTCCCACCTTGATAATGGAAGAAGGCTGAATATATTCTATTTATCCATATTCTGTCATAAATGTTTTTATTATTAAAAAATAAATAAAAATATACGTTAAATTTTTTTTTATTATTTAAATAGGAACTTTCCAAATGAAGAGAGTTTGTATTCAATAATCAAAATGTAAACCACCTATTTTATCAGTCGCAAGATGAAGTTTCTGATTTATTTATTTATTTTTTTTTTTTTTTTTTTTTGGTTTACATTACTTTTTTGTTACGTTTTTGAAATGCTGCATTATTCTTATTGGTCGAACCAGACCGGAGCCATTTGATCCACTGGCTCCTCCGCAGTCAACAGCGGACGCCAGAGGCCATCAGGTCTGCCGTCGTTCAGCAGCCACAGCAGAAGGAACATTGCAAAAACGCCGGGGTGCAGGGCGAAAAGCACATCTCAACACAACAGGATTGACAGCATGGACCGCCACACGGTGGGCCACAGAATGAACACCATCCAGCCGGACCACAGCACATATTCTGCAAATAGATATTCGATTGTTTGGACTGAAACTGCTCGCATTTACGGTTAACACTTACGTTTAAAAGATAGGTGAAAATAAGGTTCTTTAAAGTTCAGAATATATTATATTATTCGTTGAAATTTGATTTTAGCTTTTGTGTGCTGAGCGGCTTTAAGGAGGAGGACACCTAACAAAAAAATAATGTAAGTTTTTTACACAATTTTGTATGTGCTCACTACACGAATTTTGAACCAAATCTGAAGATCTCAACCAGATTCGTTCCTGCCTAGCTCAAAATTTTAGCTCGTTTTCAAGGCCTGTTTCGATTCTGATTTAAAAATCGAAATAACTTAGCTTGGTTTTTTTTTATAAGATTTATTTGTTACAGTTATGCAGTTTATTATTGGGCTCTATTCGTTGGAAGTTTTGTGAACCTAAGGAAAAAAAATGGGAGAGTGAAAAATGTTAGCGTAGGTTGATGAAAGATGATGATGATGAAACTCGTCTACAAGGTTTGACTAATGGATAGTATAATTAGATAAAGTTCTAAGATAGCCGTGTTGTTCATATATTAATGTATGTGTATATTGACATATATATGTGCGTATGCATGTGGATATTATATATTCATATGTGAAAGTATATCTATGCATGAGAACTCACAAATGTTGTATCTCCCTACTCATATCCATATACTATGCATATACTCTAATTTTATTAGACGTTACGAAACGAATACGAAACTGCAGGACATAGTAGTCCTAGATATAGCATTGACTGCCATGGAAAGACATTTCATAAATTTAAACAGTTTTTCAATAGGCCTTGCTTTAACACACATAAACTTGCCTTATGGCTCCAACATATTTCAGTTTCAAACTACAGCTGGACCCAATAGGTTTCATTTCTGATAAATCTCCACCAAACTTAGTCCTTTAGTAAGTAGCCAGAAGAAATAATTCGCTTCAAGAATATATATATAGCGAACTCCATCTGTAGGGTCTGAGCCATCATGTGCTGCCAAAGCCGCTACTACCGGGAGACACCCTGTGTCCAGTGCTGCCTAGTCGACTGCAGCTACTGCTGCTATCGAACACGATGCGCGGGCCCCTGTGGCCCCTGTAGGACTGCGGCGCCTTGTTGCTGCGGAGCTGTCGGCGATCTGAACTACAAATACTCCTTCTTTGGACTGCATTTACTCTAGGCGGAAATCAGCGCAATTCCTTTCTTTCCACTTCTAGCAGCGGCAGCAGCACCTGCTTCATCGGCCTTGACCTTGGACTAACTGCGACTCACGAATTGTTGTTATGCAAAATTATCAGTTGAAAATATATGTCAAAACAGGTGATACCCTAAGCACTGTAAATAACTGATATCGTTCTACTCTTTGTTTTTCATACACACAAGCTCCGTTCATTTCACAGTTAAATCTTAATCCTAAATCTTTAGGTCGTACGGCTTATAAGTTACGCTGCAAAAATTAAATAAAATCATCCAAAGGAAATATGAGGGGTAAAATGGGGGAAAAAAGTATTCTATACACGAGTCAACTCCTGCTGACTAGCAGGAGTCAAACGTATCTCCCCCTTAACGAGTGTCAGACCCTGTTAGGTACATACATCAGTACATTGTGGATCAGGATGACAAGCTGAGTTGGTCTAGCAATGTCTGTCTGTCTGTCCGTCGTAATCGTATTGGATTGAACATGTCTAGGGAGATATTTAAGAATCTACATGCATATTAATACGCTTTATGGAGTCTGCCTCCGTCTGCTTTTAAATTTTTCACATATTTTATAAAAACTACTAATTTTTTATTAAAAATCTATTACTCTATATGAAGGAAATATAAAGGAATTACCTAACAGCTTGTTATGATTATTAGATATTTCCGCAAATGCTGTATATATCGCTCAGTTGCTATGCCATCTGCTATGGACGATAGAAATTACAGATCTGAGCAAATTCCAAATCATTTTTTATATCAGTCTCTGTTATTACAAATGCAAGCCTAAGTTTAAGAGCAAAGTATGGCAATATCTTGAAATAGGATTAAAACTTACCAATATGTAATGTATATAGCCAGAGTTGTCTTCTTCCAAGCTTTTAAATTAACTAATTTCGTTTACTTTTAGCTGCTCTCATTCCTTCTCAGTCAATAAAACAATTGGTTAATTTATTAAAAACAAAATTATTTATTTTTAATTTTTAATAGTTTTCTTTTGTTTTTGTGATGGAAATAGAAGTTCTTACAATACAATTGCTGTTGCTGTATTTTTTTTTTTTTTTTTTTTTTTTTGTCTTTTATATTTACTGTTACACAACATTTTTTAAATGTTAATTAATACAATATATAATAATAATAATATAATATAATAATAATAATTTCATTTTTAATTTATGTACTTCGAAAATTGTGGCCCCTAAGCATTTAAAAGACTTTTATATTTGCTTCAAGTTCTGTTTGGTTGTAGTTGTTTTTTTTTTTAATTTTAATTTTTTACTGTTATTCGAGTACACAATAATATTAATCAAATGCATACAAATGAGTTTTTCATTCATTTTTCATTTCAGAGTTTTTTTTCGTTTTTCTTGGTGTATAAAAATATTTGCATATATTTTACCATTTTGTTTTTATTTTTTTACCGTTATTCATGTTGCCTCTCACTTACACATTAGAATAATGAGTGTTCAACTGCTTCATGTTTTTTTTTCTTTTTTAATTTAAATGTTGCTTTTAATATAGTATCATTTAGGCATACAATTATAATCGTAATAATAATAGTTTTAATGAGTTACTAATAACTTTCACATTTATGACATCGGTATTCGATTACGATTACGATTACGATTATATATACATATATATATATATATATATATATATATATATATATATATATATTTTGTGTATACATGTATTTAATATATGTTTTTGCTTTCAAAAATATGAATACATAAAAATATATGTATGTAAATGCCATTCATATGCGATTTGTTGTAGTACTTATTGATGTGGGATGTTGTTGTTGTTGTTATGTGTGGTATAAATATTTGCTTTTTATATGTATGTAGGTAGTTGCATATGCAGGGTGTTCACTGTACTGTGTGCTTGTGTGTAATATAGAAAACTCAACTGGTAGTTGGAGTAGTTCGCAATTCAAAATCAAATCACAAATAAATCGAATTAAATACACATAGAAAGAGAGAGAGAGAGAGCGAGTTGGAAAGAGATGTATGTATGTACGTAGTATATGTATTACTATATGCATTTTATATGAAACAGTGCGCATATAGTATGCCTTGGTGGGTGTGTGTGTGTATTTATCTTCTTCATCTTCGTCTTCGTCTTCGTCGTCGTCTTATATCTTTGCTTTGTTTTCTTAACTGATTAACATAAATTTAACAATTTCCCGAAACAGCCAAAGAGTGCGGGCAACACTCAAAGTTACACATTTATATTTGTTTTTCATTTTATATTGACTTGTTTTTCTTTTTTATATATACTTTTCTTTTTATTAAATGCCAACCCATCTCTACACTTTCATTGATATATTAATTACCTTTCAGTCCATTAGTCCATATATATATAAATGTATGTAATATATATTTGGTATTTTTTTTTTCCTTTTTTTTTGGTTTTTTTTCTTAACAAACTTTCTTTCACTTTAATAAACTAAATTTGAGCGAATAATGCTTTAACTAAGATTTGTTGTTGTTTTTATCGTTTATTTAGATCAGAAATAACTGTATGTATAGAAAACATGTAAATGTGTGTGTGTGTATGTGTGTGTGTGTGTGAGTGTGAACATATGTTTATGTGTATATATGTAAAGCCATTTAGCAACACCCTGTATACTATGTTTTATTTGAAAATTCAACTTGTTTCTTCCTCTTCTGCATTTTAGCAGAGAGTCCAAATGCTCAAAAATAAAAAATCAATGGTAAAATGTTTTCTTTTTGTTTTGTAAAATGCTTAAAACGTTTGCTAAAACTTATCAACTTAATTGTAACGACATTTAACATTAAATTGGTGTTTTTTTATAGTTTTTTTCTTCTTTTTTTTATAGTTATAAAAATACATATATTTATATATATGCTGACATATAATAATATATAATAATTTGTAAAATGACTAGATGACGATATCATGGAGCATGATGTAAGTATGTATGTATACTATATATATATATGCAAATACTATGATGTATGATGAATGATGTACGATGACCATATGTATGTATTTATGTACGTCAATTAGAGTTCTTAGCAAATTGTTTCATATGAAAGTGTGTGTGTGTGTGTGTGTGTGTGCGGTTCGACCGTAGAGACTCATTAAACTAGATCTATATCTAGATCTATATATATATATATATATAAATATTCGTTAAATTGAGTCCCAAAATTGATTTAAATTATGTATGTATTAAATTGTGTAATTGCAAAACGTAAACATCCAATTAGCTTTAGTTAATCATGATGAAAACAATTTCAACACAAATATAAAAACAAGTAAGTGTATTCTAGTCGACAATGCCCGACTACCAAATACCCTGAACCCGATTATATTTGTTGACTGAGCATTCGAGGCATTAATATAGTAATGACAACAGTATTTAGAAGAAGGCGTGGCACAAAATTTCTCTGAGCTATGGCAAGCAGTAATTAAAAATAATTCCTTGAATTTTAATTCAGTATTAGACCCCAAAAAATGTATAAACTTAAGAGAGGATAACGATTAAAGTTTTATTTCCTTTTTTAGTAGATCTAGCTTTAAATACAATTAGAAAATACCATTAAAGTACTAGATACTACTACTATTTTCATGAACAAACAAATTTGTTTAACAGCCACCAACATTTTTATGAACAACTCAATTTTGGCTTTTATTCTTTCGGAAAATTGACTTTAATTTAATTTTTTAATTTTATGAAAAATATGCGATTATTGAATTTCGTTTGAAAATATTGTGTTTATCAGTTCGAATTTTCTTGTCCAACATTTAGGGCTCAGTCCCACTACTATTTTCTACTGAGTTAAAGAGAGTTTTATCCGAACTTGGATTGAGTAACAGGGAACAAAATGCAAAAAATAAATTCCCATCCTTTAGATTGCTCGAAGGAATTTCCCAAAAAATTCAAATTTCTAATCGATAGTCGATGATTTCAAAAGAAATTGATAATTTTAGATCTGCAGCTACGATTCGGTATCAAATGATTCATGTAAGGCTACAGATGTTGATTAAGAATATATATATAGCTAACTTTTCTACCTCTTCAATGGATTCAGGGCATAGAAAACAATTGTGCAAAATTGGAATGAATAAATAGAACGCTTCAAATATAACTTATAAATGTTTAAGAAATAGATACAACATATATTTATAAATATATATTGTTTTATATATGTGTGTGTCTTTTTTTTTTTTATTTAATTCTCTTGCAAATTAAAAAGAAAATTCGTATTTTCTGGCTGCATTCGGTCTGCCAGGTTGTTTAGCTTTTTACGCGTAACTGTAAATAAATAAAAAGAAAAGTGCAAAAAGTTGATGAAAAATAAATAAAACAACGCAAATATTTGTTTTTTTTTTTTTTTGTTTTTTTTTGTGAAAACAAATGAAATACCTTTAAGCTTTAATTGATACAAAGAAAAAACAACGAACAAAATACAAAATTAATACCATATGTAAACGTAAGCTCTATGTTTTTCTATAGAAATCTAAAGCAAAACTAAAATAATTGCTAAAAGTTACATAAAGAATTTTTCATTAACACATTCGTTTTATATTTATTTGTGTTCTTAAATGTCAAGGTGCACTTGACTCGAGTTGGATCTATGAATACATACATATATGTGTACATATATATGTATATTTAAGCAAAGTACATGGTATAAATATTTCTTAAGATGCGTATAAATACATTAAAATACAAATACAAACTACAAATGCTTGGATATGAATGTGTTGGTAGTCTTCAATAGGAAGTATAAGCAGCTAACAACAAACAGTTATCTATTATATACTATATATATCATATGTATTACATACTACTACATATATATGCATATATATAGATATACATATATATACTATAAATAGTTGGTTTGTTTCTTATCATTTTTGCATGTTCAACTTTTCGTTCGCTTACAAATAGAAAATAGAAAATAGAAAATATAATGCAATTATTTTCTCTTCCATATTCCAAATTATGATTATTATAATTATTATTATTACTATTTAAATTACACTTGCGCGCAAAGCAAAGTAAAAGAAAAGTTCAGTTAGGTTTAGTTTCAAGTTAAGGATGATGTGGAAGTGAAAGCCTATCAATTTTCCAATGAACCAAAAAAAAGAGCTGTGAAAATTCCCTAATCGAGTCGCATTCCATTTTTTCTTTCCTTTTTTATCTCACAAAGTTTTTTTTATTTTTAATTAATATAAATATTTTTTTTGTATTTTTTTATTAGTTTTGTTTCACGTTTACGTTTTCGAAGCAGTCTAAGATTTTGTTGTTCTTTGTTAAGTGTCATAAAAAATGTGTTTTTACCGTTAAGTTTCACTACTAATTCAATAGAGAATCAAGCACACACACACGTGTATACGCATGCACACACATGCAACTCTAGACAGGTGCATGAGTCCGCTGTGTGTATGTGTGTGAGTGCGTGTATGTAGTTGTAAGAATATATATACATATATAGTAGCAACATTATATATATATGTATGTATATATATATATTTATATGTAAAGATGTATGTATATAGTAGTATAATATGTATATTTATGTGTAAATGTTTTCGTGTAAAAATCAGTCATAGTTGTAATTGTTTATCAATTAAGTTCGCATGTGCGCTGCGTATGTGTTTGTGTGTGTCGCTCATACGCGAAAGCAAACTTAGAGAATAAGCGTTGCATCAGAGAGAGAGAGAGAGAGCGCAAAAAGCTTTGCTGAATAAAGCTCAGATTTTTAAAGAGCAGAGTATACACCCACACATACACGCGCACATGCATTTCGCTTTACTATGTACTTATTTAGGTAAGTATGTAAGTATGCATGTTGCCTGCACAGTGTAACCAAATGCAGTGAAAAGTACTGCATATGCGAGATTTTTTGTCTTGTCAAATTGATCTTGTGTTTGCTTTTGTTTCTGTTTTGTTTCTTTTTTTTACATATAATTATCGTTTGCTTAGATTAAAAAAACTAGTGGCGACAACAACAATGAAAAATAGTACATATTCATATGTACAATTGCATGTATATATATATATATATATATATATATATATATATATATATATAGATATATATATATCGTTTTCTGACAAACTACGCAAGCAAGCTTTGAATAATTGATATAGTTGAATTTTCCAAAAAAAAAATACATACAGACATTTATTGGCATGTATGGATGTTAATATATATATAAATATGTATTTATATCTGTACATATGCATGCTTATTGGGGTTCTCTAACATTCAATTAACCATTTTTTTTTGTTCGGATCTTATTCATAGATAAATATGTATTCATTATTATTAGAATAAATATTCTACGAGTATTTCCATTTTCTATGCTGACGGATTATCGAATTTTAGCTGTCTACTTAAGAGAAAAAAAATGGGAAATATAAATTCAAATAATAACTACATACATATGTATACCTCGATACATGTATATGCATTAAATTTTTGCTGAATTTCATTAGTTTTCACTATTTTCTAATATAGTCTAATAATACTTAAAAACACTTCTACGAAGCCAGTTTGAATTTTGTTTATTTAGTTCGCTGCTGCCACTTGTCAATAATCGTTATCGTTATCGGTTTTCTTTTTCTTTTTTAATAAATGTACAAATTCTAAATTCCGTACAAAATGCTCAACAATGTTTTTCTTTTTTTGTTTTGCTTTTTGCTTACATTTGCTTTTGCTTATCATTTTGCTTTGATTTTGGATTTGGTTTCTTTAATAACATTTATCAAAAATATAAACTACATTAAAAATTATGTTTATGCATATCCATGGGCTCAATTCTAGATCTAGATCATTCAACTTGTGCCGACAGTCTCTCAGCCTCAAACTCAACTGCAACCCAAACCAAACACCAAACTATACCTATACCTACACTTTGTCCTCTTCACCTTCTTCTATATATTGCCCTATTCCGACTTGGACTGCTGAAAGTTAAGTTTTGTCTGAAGTCTAAATATTAGTGTAACATTCATAGCCTAACAATGAAAACGTGTCGGTTTTTGCCAGCATTCAGCACATTCAACACTCCCTTATACTTATGCCTAAATATGATTTAGATTTATCGTTCTATCATCGATCTTTATCGATTTTGATTCGTCTTCAATATATTCTTTTGTTTTCCTTTTCTTTTTGTTTTTTTTTTTTTTTTTTTTTGGTGGTAGTTGTGAAACGTTTGAATTTTCAACGAGGCGGCGCCCAAATAAACTAATCACAAATGCCGGCACACGCATTCCAACTACATATAGTTTTATGATTTCAACATACATCATGATTTAAAATTCACGACTTCCCAGCGCGAGCTACAAAGTTATCGTTTATATATATATATATATATATATATATATATATATATATATATGTGTGTGTGTGTGTTCGTGTGTAGGTATGTATGTATGTATATTTAGAGAGCACAGTTAATTGGCGGTATAAAAAGTTTACATTTTAGTTGAATTTTTCACTTCGATTTGGAAAAAATACATATCCTTAAAATGTTTAATATATTTATGTATGTATGTGTATATATATATATATGGATTTATGCATATAGTTTTAATTTTGTTTATTTTTTATATATATGGATAGATAGCGCTGTGTTTTACAGTTACACGATTTAGCTTACATAAATATGTTTTTGGGCTTTAGTTCTTTAAATATATATACCAATACAAATATATATATTTAAAAAAAATTGTTACATATTCATTTTGCACAGTCTATTAGATTCTCAATTCATCAAAATTGTTATCAACATATCGTATCTATATATATATATATATATATATATATATATATGTATATATATGAGTTAAATTTTAGATTCTTCCATATGCATGGAAATGCATCTTCTTGAATGTTCTGTATGGGCGAGAGGGATAGCTCCAATGCGGGCAAGCGAAAAAGGAATGTTGAAATGTTCGCCTGCAACGTCCCACTGTGCGGCACATTCTCTGTTAGTCAACTAACTGCATCACATTCTCTGTTAGCTAACAGCGGTACATTTTCTGTCAATTATAACCTCGTCACATTCTCGTTAGTTAACAGCGGCGAACGTTAACAGATGTTAAGGTGCAAAGCAAAATATATACAAATGAAATCAACATAGAAACCGATAAATAAAAACACAAAGCAGACAATTTTTGTTTTCTTTTGTCAGAATTGATAAAAAATCATTTAATTATGTACTTTTGTTACTTTTCTTTTGTGGCGGTTTCTTCTTTTTTTTTGTGTAGATGTTAATTAATGTTTACAACAATTTGTATTTAAAAGGAGTTGTTGTATTGTTAATATTAATTATTAATGTTATTTGTGTCCCATTTTGTGTAACATTTAAAAATGTAATAATAAATTTAATAGTAAACATAAAAAACAAATAAGCACAAGTCAAATAAAGTTTTTCCTCCCTTCTTTTTTTTTCTTTTTGTTTTGTTTTTTTGTTTTCTTGTTGTGCAAGTGTTAATATACGCTAATGAATAATAATAATAAATACAATTAAATATTATGTATATATATATATATATATATATATATATATATATATATTAGGCCATAATAAATACCATCAATTAGCAGTTAACAATTTTTAAGTATATAAAAAATTTTCAACAGTTTTTTTTTCATTCAGTTTTGGTGTCAAGTAAAAAGTTCTCACAAGAAATGTACAATACTTTGTTGTTGTTGTTTTTTTGTTTACCGTTAGATTACAGCTACTCACACACACATACAGAGTTACATATAATATTACAGTACTTGAATTCAATTAGTTTATAGTTTACAACAAGCATTTCTTTAATATTAAGAAACACGCAAACACACACACAAACATGTGTGTGTGTGCGTGTGTGTGCATGCCTATGCATGTGTGTCTGTTACAAAACCTACATATTTAATAATCTCACTTAAGTTAAGTTCCAAAATGCAAAATTACAAATTACACAAAAAATATGAAACATTTTTCAAGCATCAAAAACAAGTCAGACGAAATAATAATGAAACAAAATAATAATTAAATAAATTCTAATAAACAAATATTATATATAGATATATATATATATATATATATATTTTTTTTTTGCTTTCTCTCTTTATATATATAGAGCTATATATATAAATTCAAATAAAATTATAAACATTTTTTAAATGCTGTTCCTGTTACTGTTGCGTTTTGTAGTCTCAAAATGTTCTAATTTAATTAATTAATGCCTGCTGTTTTAATATTATTATTATTATTATTATTATTATTATTATTCGTAACTATTTCTTTATTTTCCTCTTTCAGCTATTCACAACTCGTTGCTGAACTGTGAATATAATTAATAATAATTGGAACACATAGCAAAGCGCTTAAAATAATTGCAAAATTCAACTCAATATTGGATTTCTTTTTCGTCTGCTTCTTCTTTCCTTAGCAAGTCTGGACTTACTTTTCGAGCTTTTTTTGGGGGGGTTTTGAGAAAGTTTCGTTTAGTTGAGATTTTGTTTTACACTTAAGTTTATCCACATATATATATATATATAATTTACATATATATGCAAATATAAATATAATTGTTAATAGTAATTGTTTATAATAAATCGTTTAAGTCTTCTGCGCTGATTGCCAACTATTTTTTGTTTATCATTATTCTTGTTTTTATATCATGTTTTTGGGGAATTTAGTTTTAATGCGTAAAACACTATCAACAAATAGTTATTTTAATTTTATAGTAAACTTCACTTTATATATATATATATTTTGTTTTTTATTTTTTTAATTTTTAACAACGTTTGGAAAATTCTTTTGAGCGTTAAGCGAAATGCTTTGAACAAATATTAAAACATATATATATAAATAAATGAAATTGATCATGCACAAATATATATATATATATATATATATATATATATATAGTCTTTCTGCTGATCAATTTAGAACAAGAATAATTTTTAGCTATTTTAGTTTTCAGTTTTTTGTGTGTTTTAAAAATTAAGCAGCGGCAAATTTGTGTTTTTTTTAAGATATTAATTATTATTGTTTTGTTGTTGTTTATGTTGTAATAATAATAAAAATAAAACAATCAAACATAAAAACTAAGCGAGTATAAAAAAGTTGTGTGTTGTTGTTGTTAAAAAAGTAGCAAAACATTTCATAATAGCTTTAATAATATAATATAATAATAATAATAATAATAATAATAGGTATATGTGGTAATAATAATAATAAAGATACACGTATGCATATAAATAATCAGTAATCAATAAATTTACAATCAAAAAATAATTTATAAACATAAAAAACAGTTCAATATATATATATTTTTATATCAAAATTTTTGTTGTCTCTTTTTCTTTTTGTTGTTTGTTTGTTGTTGTTTATAAGTGTTCAAAAATAATAACAAAACAGTTTTTGCGCTTTACTTAAGATTACAATTAATAAAAAATATTTGTTTCAATGCTCGAACTATTTATTTGTCCATTGTTGAAGCATTTCATTAAAAACTATTTTCTTTTTTTTTTCTTTCGATTTTTTTTTTAGATTTTTTAGTTCAGTGTTTTGTTTGTTTGACGAGCGAACATAAATAAAAGTGGAGGGATTTGCTTTCTGGTTTTTTATGTGTATTATTTATATATTTATATAAAATAAAGAGACTTGCAACTGCCGCGGGGGCGTGTGGCGCGGCAAAGACGCCATTCGAGTTGTTGTTGTCGTTTTTTTTTTTTTTTTTGCGTGAACAAATTAAACAAAAAATAAGTAATACACAAATAAAAAATATAAAATATTAAAAAAAAAAAAACATTAAGTCTTAACACAGTGTAAAAATAAAACAAAATTCAACAATAATTTAAAAGTTAATAATATAAAAGTAAGTTTCTATAATATATAAAAGAGAGAGAGGGAGAGAGTTCTTTCTATGCTATGCTATGCTATGAGAAACAGGCAGATAGACAGAGACAGAGAGTCAGATAAATAGAAGGAGAGAGAGGGGGGAGGGGGATAGAGAGCGCGCAAGTCAGAATTGCCAACTTGTTTATTACTGATTCACAAATCAAATATTTCAGATCTGATCATTGATATATATAATTTTTTTTTTTTTTGTTTTTTCATTTTTCACTTTCTTTTCGTGTTTTCTTTTCTCTTTTTTCTATGTCTGTGTGTGAAGAAGGCTCTCTGCTTACATACCCACAGGCGCCAGCTGCACGTAGCGGTAGATATAGAGGCGATAGTCCTTGCTGGCCAGGACAACGCTGCCATCGTCCATGAGCGCCACATCGAAGCACTGGGCATGCTTCACCTTCGACTCCAGCGCCGAGATCAGCTGCCCGTCCTGCGTGAAGATCGTCAAGTTGAAATTGTTGTGATTGTCCGCAATGAGAATTTCGCCATTGGAATTGATGCCGACTCCGATGGGATAGTTGGTGATGCCCTCGCCGCCAATCTGGCGCAGGTATTGGCCCTCATAGTTGAACACCTTGACGCAGTGCGCCCGATTGTCGCTAATAAAGATCTCCTGCTTGTCGTTGACCACCACGCCGTTGGGGAACTCCAGATGCTTCGAGCACCCGAACTTGTGCAGCACATTGCCATTCTGGTCGAAGATAATGACGCGCATCACCTTGCACTCGACCACAATGATGCGTCCCTTGTTGTCGACGGTGACGCCGCGCGGATGCTGCAAGATTGTGGCGCCAAATTTACGCACAAACTGCCCATACTGATTGTAGATCTGGATCTGGTGCGTCGGCGAGCGCTCGGTCACAATGATGTCGCCCGAGTTGCGCACGACGGCCACACGGTTCGGGTAGAGCAGCTGCGAGTCCCGCTTGCCACACTCGCCAAACTGGAACTTGAAGCGTCCCTCCTTGTCGAAGATCTGGATGCGATGATTGTTCGTGTCCGCCACGATGATATCGTTCTGGGCATTCACGGCCACGCCGCTCGGCTCCGTGAACTGGCCCTCCATCACGCCGAACTCCCCGAACTTGCAGTGATAGATCATCTTTTGGCGCTTGATCTGCGACTTGGGCGGATAAATGGAGGCGGATAAGAGCTTGCTGGTCAGATCCAGCAGAGATTCGCTGCTCACCGCGCTGCCATTGCCATTCCCATTCAGATTCACCGACGACAGACTGGCAAAGGCATCCACCACAGCCGAGCTGCTGCCGCTGCCAGAGCTGCCGACGCCGCCAAGCGTGGCGACTGCTGACGTGCTGAAGAGATTGTCGCTGCCGCCATTGCTCCACTTCTCGTAGGGATTATAGTGCGCCATGCTGCTGGCGCGCTTGGGCAGCAGCTCGCCAAAGTGCTGCAGATCGCTCAGATTGCGCTCGCGTCCGCCCAGCAGGAGGCAGCCATTCGCATAGACGCTGCCGCCAGCATTGCTGCTGCTGCCGTTGCTGCTGTTGTCAAGCAGGCTGCCCAGACCCAGGCCTGGTAGCAACTGTTGCTGCTGCAGCTGCAGATGTTGCTGCTGCTGCTGTTGTTGCTGTTGCTGTTGCTGCTGCTGCTGCTGGTGGTGATGATGGCTGCCCGCGCTGCTGGCGCTGCTGTTGCTCGCGCTCTGCGTGGGCCGCGCGATCGGCGGCTGCTTGCCATGACTCTGACCGTGCCCGTGACCGTGACTGTGACTGTGACTGTGACTGTGGCTCTGGCTGTGACCCAGGTGGCTGTGGCCCAGGCTGAGACTCGACTCGGAGCAGCTGCCACTGCCCAGTCCGCCGCCATTGCTGGCCCGTATGTAGCCAAAGGTGTTGCGCACGCCCGCCTGAATCGACTGGTAGTTGGACATGAACTCCAGCTCGAAGGGCAGCTGCATGTCCTGGACGCCCGCTTGGAGCTGCTGCTCGAGCTGCTTGCGCAGCAGCATCGCCTCGGCCAGCAGTGCCGTCTGCACGCCGTTGGTGGGCGAACGCTCGACCGCCTCGCAGGTGGCCAGTCCCTTGTCAATGATCTCCTTGGCACGCTGCAGCCAGACCGCATTGTTGTTCACGCGGGCCGTGTAGAGCGTCTCCAGCTCCTTGAGCAGCTCGCTCTTGCGCTCATCCAACATCGAGGCAAAAAACTGATGCGTCTCGTTCAGCTCGTTGTGCGCCTTCTGGTACTGCTGCTTGACCTTGGTCACGCTCTGCTCGGCGCTGCTGGCTACCGACACAATCTCGCCAATCTTGCCGCGCATATCGGCTAGCAGGGTCTGCCGCGTTGTCTCATTGAAGCCGCCGCTGCTCGAGGAGCTGCTGCTGTTGGTGCCGTTGCCGTTGCCGTTGCCGTTGATATTGCTGTTGATGTTGCCGTTGCTCGTTGCAGCCACAGCGGGCGATTGCACATTCTCGAGCTCATGCAGGCCCGTCGAGTGCTCCAGGACGATGCACTCCTTGCACACCAGCGTGCAGCAGGTGCGGCAGCTGAACTTCAGCAGCTCGTGCTTGTGACGCACGCAGAAGATCTGTAGCTGCTGCTGTTGCAAGTGCGTGGAGTAGAGTGTCTCATGCTGCTGATGCTGCTGCTGCTCCTGTGAGTTGTTGGCTGCTGCTGCTGCTGCGAGGACAATCTTCGACAGCTGCGACATAGGCTGCGCATCTGTCAGCTGTGCCTGCTGCTGCTGTTGCTGTTTTTGCTGTTGCTGCTGCTGCTGCTGCAGCATCATTGTCAGTGAGCTGGCGTACTTGAAGTCGTTGGAGGCTGGATTGTTGCTGCAGTTGTTGCTGTCATTGCTCGTCGCCTCGAAGCCCTTGATCAGGCAGACATTGTGGCCGTTGAAGCAGTGCATGAACTCGTGCGCGGTCACACAGTTGGCGCACAGATAGCTCTGGCAGTCGAAGCACTTGGCCACTGCATCGCTGCACTTGCTCTTGCAGGCGGTGCAGCGAGCGGGGGCGAGGCCATTGCTGCTGTTGTTGCTATTGCCATTGCTGCCATTGCTGTTGCCATTGTTGCTGCTGCTGCCTTTGCCAGCGCCAACGACCAAGCTGCTGATGCTGTTGTTGCTGCTGTTGCTGTTGCTGTTGCTGCTGGGCAAATTGCTGCCGATGACGCCCGGGCCGTGCCCATTGCTGTTGCTGTTGCTGTTGACGTTGGAGCCGCTGATGACGCTGCTGCTGGTGCTGCCGCAGCCGCTGAGGCCGCTGGTCGATGAGCTGGACGACGACGAGGACGACGACGACGAGGAGGAGCAGGATGAGGAGCTGGCCGACGAGCTAGACGACACCGAGGCCGATATCGGATGATGCCCATTGATGACAGTCACATCCTGGCGCACCTTCACGCTGACCTGACTCCCAGCTATATACTCATCGCTGCAGATCGCCGAATCGCTCACCGGCGGCGACGAGCCGCTCAGTGTCAGCGGCGAGTCCGACAGGTAGCCGGCGTGCTCATATGATTCAATCGAGTTGGCCCCGCGCATGGAGTCCAGCGATGGAGTCGGCGAAGCCGCCATCGTTCTGTGTGTGGGAATGGGTGTCTTGAATGTTTTCTGCTCTCCTTCTGCTGCTGCTGCTGCTACTCGATTCACTACTATTCAGTTGTCCACAGTGCCTTCCTCTCTGGCTGCCACTGGAAACACCTGCAAGTTGAGAAAGTTCAAAACCCAAGCATGAATATAGTTTGCATTATATTTTCATTATATTAATTTTATTTATTTATATTATACTTTTCCACATATTTTTTACATATTTTACCAGAGAGCGTTGAAAGTTCCTTTGTAAATGAAAGCAACTAATTAAATTGCAATCCCAAAAATAAGTTTAAAAAATAAAAATAAAATAAAGAAAGAGCGCTAATAAATTAAAAATAAAAAATAAATTAAATAAAAAATAGCAATAATAAACAATAAAAAAATAAATTAAATAAAAAATAATAATAATAATTAATTAATTAATTAATAATAATAAAATAAATATAAAAAATATATAAAATAAATAAAAAACAATATCAAATAAATAAAAATAAATAAAATAAAAATTTTAAAAATAAATAAAGTGTAATTTAAAAAAAAAAATAAATAAATAAGAAATAAATAAATAATAGACTACATTAATTAAATTTTTTTTCTAAGTGAAGCCCCCAATATTGAGTCCACAAAATAATTATAGCTCGACCAGGCGCAAATTTCTCATTTTCCTCAGTTCATTTCAAAAATTACATTGAGAGCATACAGAAAAAATAAAACATTCTATAGATCGGCTAGATGGGCTGATATAAAATATATTTTATAGACTATATATGCTAAAAATAAATAAATATTCAGTACCCACAAAACATTTTTTTTTAATTTAATAAAATAGCATTGTTTATTAAGCAATTTAGCTCTATCTGTATCCTACAGGGAAGCACTCAATACACCCGACTCCATTGGCTGACATAAATTACATTTTATATACCTAAACTAAATATAAATCATTTAACTTGCCAAATCCCTCTGCTCCGTTAAAAATACGAAAACCCAAAACTTTTTTTCTAAACTTTCTAAACGATTTGCAGATACAAAAAAAAAAAAATATGATGGCCCAAACAAAGTGAGAACTTAGTTGGAATTTAGTAGGCAATAGCTTAAGTGCCTTGACCCAACTACAAGTTGACACAACTCAACTAGAGATCTACCCCTAACACAACCCTTCCCGCTCCATAGCTGTCGTTATTCTTTTGTTCTCGTAGCACCCTTTGTGTGAGTCAGCAAAAGTTTTGCAGACCTTTTGAGCCCTCCTTAACAACAAAAATTATGATTCACCTTCTTTTCGTAACATAATTTGTAGCTAATTGTCCCGCGGTAATCCCCTACCGGTCTGCCAGACTACACCCTCCCCTCACGCACACACACACACACACACACACACGCACGCACACGCATAGAAAACGAAGCAACTTTACTGCATTTGGCAAATGGCAACAAAGTGCTTTTTAAGGCAATGCTAGGCTGTACGAGGGAGGCGTCCCCTCTTGTCATTCGTCGTCGTGGAAATCCCCAGCTCACACTTTGCCCCCCTTTCAACTTTAGCCGTCAACAGGAAATGCAATAAGCGCACGCACAAGGGGGCGCTTGAACTACTTGCCGCCGGCTGGCTAAGAGGGTTCGCAACCCCTAAAAGCAAAACAAAGAGTAAAAAAAAAAAATAACAACAAAAAAGTAAACAAGCGGCGGCGGCAAACGGACAAGGAACTTTTCTAGATTACACATTTCCAGCAACATCCACACAGCACACACACGCACACATATACACGTACGCGTCCACAATACATCCGTCAACAAAAGCCACACTCGAAGAAGTTGGGAAGTGAAAGCAAAACGGCAAACCGAAACCGAAACGAAATGGAACGAAAATCAACCCTCGAAGAGGCGCCCAGTGAAGCGTCAAAGCAACAAAACGCGCGCTCCCCAAATAATAACGGCGTTCGCTCGTGGAGTGCGCCGGTGTGAAGCGGGAGCTGGGTGGGTGCAACTGTCTAGACTGAATGTATGTGCACATTTATCACGCACACGCACACACACACACATACACAGAGAGTGAGACACACGCACGCGCACGCACGCACGCACACGGAGGACAGAGCCTGTGCAAGAGGCATTGACTTACCGTTTTAGTTGTATCTTTTTTTTGTTGCTCGTCTCCGTTATTTTATGTTCTGCTTTGTTTTTGTTTTTGTATTTTCTTTCGTTTTTTTTGCATTCGCTTTTAATGCAGTCAAAAAATTAATGCCAATATGGTCCTTATTATTATTGTTGTTGTTGTTTTTGTTGTTGCTTTGTTTCCATTTGTTACTTCTGCTCGATTGTTGTTGCAGTTGTTGTTGTCGTCTATTAGTTTTGTATCATACTTTTCGGGTGCTGCCAATTTCAGTTGCCAATCGTGAATTGCGTTGCGCGCACAAAATGCTGCAATGGTAAAGCGAACAAAAAGAAACACGATTAACTATTTGTTCAAATTTGTTTTTTCACATATAAAATTGCTTTTTTTTTTTTTTTTTTTTTTTTCATAAATATCAATTCTCTATTATGATCATTGCCTATGCACTTTTCACAGTTTGTAGTCCCTGGTAACAACAAGACGGAGCCGTAGTAAATGACAACGCGACGCGTTTGCGACGCAGCTCCCTGCAAAACTAACTTTGCGCATTATTCAGCGACCCGGGTAAAGCTGCTACCAGGAGCAGCAGCAGGAACAGCGAAGTCGACGTCGACAGCGACAGCAACAGCGACGACTGCGCTGCCACTGCAGAGAGTGCGTCTGCATGTCCTGTAGGCAAACGGACGAACAGGCACACAAACAACAACAACAGCAGCAGCAGCAGCAGCGCAGCAGCAGAGCAACAGAGAAGCATCAGCAAATGCATCGCTGCACATTGCTGTGGGCGGCATAAAACAAAATTATTCCCAATTACCAGCCGAAACACAACACACACAGAGGTATATATGTATATACACACACACACAAAAGCAGAGTTGGGAAAAATCAATATTCATATTTACAGTGCGCGCACACGGAAAGACAGGCAAACACACAAGCAACAACAAGGCACACGGCAACAAGCGCCTTTGGCGTATGCATGTGTGAGAGAGCGAGAGCGAGAGAGTCAAAGAGAGATGGCAGAATAAATGCCGAACTGTTGAATGCCGGCCCAACCGGTCCAAAAAAAACTAAATTGTACAGCCAGCCAGCCCCCGCCGAGCGCACGGACAAAACAGAGCAACCCTTAAAACAATATGGCGTCGGCCAGTCACCCACTCAGACCACCAACTAAAAGCAACAATTTTCCATGGCCGAACCTGAAGACAGCGACGCTGCCGTTAGCCGACGCAGCGCTACAGCGCTACAGGTTGCGTTCTCAGAGAGTGAATTGTAACAGGAAGCAACAGCGAACCGATAAACCGATAACACGGCACACACTCTCTCACTCTCCCTCTCTCTATGTCGCTCTCTGTGTGTGTCTGTCTGCCTCTCACTTTGCAGCCTTGCGCATGTTTTCCAATTTTGGGCAATGACAACGACCGCACCAAAATACAACAACTATAACAACAAACGGTGCTCTCAGTTGCTGCTGCTTGTTCTTCTTCTAATGCTGAGTGGGCGAGAGCATACTTTTTCGCCTATGCTGCCGGCGGCGCCACCAGAACTTTCGCGTCGAATTCGGGCAACTCGCCTTGCCAGGCGATTGCATGCAGTCTAACTGCAAAAATAAAAGTGGAAGCGAGAGAGAGAGAGAGAGTGAGAGAGCGAAAAGTTCGTCTTCCCTTTTGCATGTTGTTTGTTCTTTTTGTTGTCACAGTGCATGGAAAATGCTAGCAATGACGCGCAGACAGCAGATACCAGAGGAATTGCATACAGCATACAAACATCTGTATGTATGTAAGCATATATTTATGTATGTATGTGTATATTTGTGTATGTAAGTATGTGTGAATGAATTTATGTAAGTGCATAGCAAAAATTTCTCTACACGTAGACAAAATAGCCAGACGCTTCTTACACTTGTGCATACGCATACATATACATATATGCATGCAGCGATATACACATGTATCTACACATATATAACATATGTATATACATATGTTATTATATTTAAACAGCGAGCAGCCTTTTTGAAAGTGTTGCCAACTGTTGCAATTAAAGTTCAGATGAAAAATTGATAACATACTCACATACATACATATGCATATGCAGATACACATATGCACACACATACATACGTATTCACAATTTTTTTTTGCAAAGTTTGCATTCAAAATTCCACAAGTTTGAGATTGTTTTTTAAAATTATGCATTTTCAGTAAAAATCGGAGTATTTCTATGCTCATTTGTCGGTGGCTAGAACAGCTCCTCTCTAATTAAATATTTCTTTTTACTAGCTTTTGTTTATTTATCAGTTCTAATAACAGCTAATGCCATTGATTGCGCGTACTTATAAAAATACAGTTCTGACACAATACATAGATTTTCATAGCCGAGCTATTTCAACAGGTTTGTTAATAATAAACTTATTGCGTGACACTTTAGAGGTAACAATAAATATTTTAGCAGTAGTTGCTATTTAGTCGCCTATGACAGCGACATATCCAAAATGAAAAATAAAATCAAATGAATATATTTGTAGAAATAAATATATATTATATATACACTTGTTCTAAATTACCAATTGATAATACGACCCGAGTGATTAGATTAGCAAATCAGGTCTGCACAGGTTGTACAGGTTGATAATGTCGTGTCATATATGCATGTTCATATGGACTCGGCACAGATATTTAAGTCGTATATTATCATGCCAGCAAGCGAAAGACAGATACAGAGAATCGGACAGAGATAGAGCGCGAGAGAGGGTCGAGCTTTATGGGTATGCCATATGTTGGCTCCTCGAACGGTTGATGAGAAACATGTACAACACGAATTCCAGAGGGCCTGTAAAAACATTTAAAAATAGGAGCTAATATAAAATAATAATAATCAGGCAGTCAGAGTGATGGGCTGACAATACACTGCACTGCACTGCATTGCATTGCTCTGCACTGCACTGAGGGCGTGCGTTTGGGTCATTAAGTTCAACGACTAGATGGAAGTGTGGGAGGAATGGGGGGCATGGTCTGCGCAGTGTTTGACGTGTAGAATAGGAACAGAAACTGCGCAGCCATTACTAATGCAAAACAATTTGTAAGATTATTAATTTCATGGCTGAAAAGTGTGCACAAAGAAACAGACGGAAGCAAAGTACAGCAAGAAGAGCCGAATGATGATGAGGAAGGAAGGCGAATAGCAGAAGTAGACGAGATGCAGAGCAGTGAACAAAAAAAATAATATCAAGTTCAGGGCAGGCAGACAGGCAGGAACAAATGGGATGGGGTAACTGCAAAAAACAGTGGAATGCGAGACAGAGACAATAAATTTTGCCAACAATATAAAGCGTAACGGCCAAAAGAAGTTCTGCGCAAAATACCAAAATGCAAAAATGCATTTAGTTTGTTTCGTTTTCACACACACACACGCATAGAGAGAGAGCGAAACAATTGCGCTGCATTGCAAACAAACGTTTCAATTCGTATCGTTCCCTTCTGTTCATTTGGGGTTGCAGCAGCAGCAGCGTCAGCGGCGGCAGCAGCAGCAACGACAGCAGAGTTCAATGGTACCCAGCGGCAACAACCACAACAAAGCCAAAGAGCATGACACAGACGCGAAAAAAATAGAAGCCCAGCACAAAGCGCAAACTGTAAAACAGAACAAAGCATGCGAAATTTGCGACCACGACGACGACGAAACCGTTTACCTGCGCCATCGTTTCTAAACGGGCTGCAGCTGCAGATACACACACCTAAACAAGCGAATTTACTATATACTGTATGTGCGAATATATATATATATATATATATATATGAATGTGTATTTGTGAATGTTCCTAGAGTCATGGACGTGGCCATCGACAAAAGGTGCCGCCTCTGCCAGCAGCGTGCCTGAGTAGAGATGGCGATGGCGAGCGCCGTGCACGACCCGCGTCTGATGCAAATTTTTATTTGCCTTTTTTTCTTCTTCTTCAGTCGAAGCAAAACCAATTCGCTGAATTCAAAGACATTGTCCGCGCCTTGGCTGCCCCCTTTTGAACAACACTCAGATGTCGCGAGCTATGCGTCAGCAGCATGCGACCCCCAAAGCATTGGCAGCGACGGTAACGACGGCAGCAGCAACTGCTGAATGAAATTCATTCGACGATGGCGTATTTTATTGAACGAGAAGACAATGGCAAGCAACCCCCCACACACAAGGGAGTTGTTTTATTGTTGTAGGAGACGACAGCGACACAAGCGACTAAGAATGGCAGACAACCAGAACAAAATAACAGCAACAGCAACGGCAACAACAACAACAATGACAGCATCCAATTTAGCAGACAACGCAGCCACAACACAGTCGCAGTGGCAGACACTCCATGAACTGATGCCTCTACCATCACCAATTCTTATTATCTCCTCACTATCCTCCCACCCTCTCTCTTAATCATACTCTCTCTCTCTCTCTCTCTCTCTCTCTTCGTGTAGCTGTCTTTTTCCTCTTTTGACTGCATCAGTAGCTGCTGTTTTGCGCTGCTCCTAGCAGCCTGCTTCGTCAGGTCAACGTCATGCGAACACTGCATTTCGAATACCCTGTACTTTAAATTGAGCAGCTTAAGTATGTCTATTGTGGACAGGATACACCTGATCAAAATAGATAAACTTATATACGATCATTAATGGTATACACTAATTATTGTTGATATTTGCGACTTTACATATACATATACAAATATACACTATTTCCGAGGTATCTCACTACATGCAATCATTTGCATGTTTCAATTCTTTCTCACTCGTTTTGCATTGCATTTGCTTTCTTACTGCGCTCTGTAGTGTCTGTGGCTCGTGAGCTCGGCCGTCGACTGTGACTCTCCTGTTAATAGTAATGGAGTTAAATGTGCTTGTTGTCCTACTGTTTACAGTGGCGGGCTTGCACATTGTGCTCGCTCAATTGCAATGCACTTTAGACACACACACACACAAAAGTACAGTGGCGTTCATTTCAGTGCTCGCAGATTCACAAATTGATGTAACCGAAAAGATCTTGTTTCATATCTGTAGCACAGCTGAACTGCAACTCTTTATAGCATCGCTGCAGCCAATGCATCCAATCAAATGGTACGTGTCTGTTGGTACGTTTACGTGTAAGCTTTTGATAAATATTTACTATCTACTTTAACATTTCCAATTAGAGTTGTACCACTTTTCGCTGTGTGTACACTGGCATACAGTACAGTGTGTATATATCTACATACATATATATATTGTGTGTTGTATCGTATTCTTTATCTATTACGTGGAACTCGTACCCCCCAACGGGGCGACTCTAAACAACAAGCGCAACTTTTTGATAATGAAAATATAAGAAATTGGTACACAAAGATTGAAATTAGAACGGAAAGTGTAGCAAAGCTATACAATGTACAAAAAAATGTATATATTTATATATGTATACATATGTATGTAATCCATATAAACATCTTAAGCAAGTGACGAGAGAATATATAAATGTATATATACAAACTTGAATATAATATTATATATTATTTACATATATATTTTAATTGCGTTTTTAGATATCGCATGGGATGCGAGTGTACGATGCTAAATGCTATTGAAACAGCCATAGGGCGACACCTTTTTCGATCAGACAAAATGCGATATGAAGCGTGAAGCAGCCCACATGGAATACAATATCTAAATAAACACATTTTAAACACGAGTTTCGATTTTTGCTCAACGTAAATAAAGAGCACACATACATACATACATACATACATTCACATCTGTACATACACACAATCGCAATCTTTTAATGACTTGGAAACCAGCGTGGCTCACACGTCGTCAATCAGTCAGTTCGTCACTCAGCCGGTCAGACCGTCAGTTCAGGCGGCGTGTGTGATTAAAATTAAAGAGCATTGCCGTAATAATTTGATTTTAAAATATATACAGAAGAAAAAGAAAACAAAAAGAATACAAGACAGTGAAAGAGAGGGAGAGAGAGAGAGAGCGACGAGTCAACTCATGTTATTCTTCCGCATCGACAGTGGCGGCAATGCCCAAGAACAGTTTAAAATCTTGATCATTGTTTATACAGTTGCGGCCAAACAAACAGGCACAGTGCAAGGTCGCGCCCCTCGTAAAGGTTGTCGCACCTTTCGCCATCTGTCCAACTGATTATTTGCGACTAGTGTAAGGTGGAAATTGAAATATTTTCAACTCAAGCTTCTGTTTACTAATTTAATTAATCGCAAGACTTGGTACAAATTAATACGTGAACTCCGATAAAAGACCCTGGGAGAAATCAACGTAAAACGTAATCCACAAGGGCAAAATTTACTAGTTCCGAAAATTGTTAATCAGCAGCACATTGAAGCCTAAGAAAATTGATGACATTTTTGATTACTAGTTAATTTGTGAATATATCAAAATTTAATCATTCTTGAATTTTGTATTTATGCTTAGCTCTTCAAATCACTCTATCATCATTCTATAAATATATATATGTGTATGTGTATATGTATATGTAGGTATTTAAGCCTCGTCACATGTCAAAACTTGTTTATCTTTGGCTACCACATACTAGCCTTTAGGCACTGACTAATTTATACACTGGGCCTTAATTTACAGATGCGACTGTAGGCAGGCCGTCAAACAGCGGCATAAAAGATACAAGACAACAATAAGAAATGAGATAATAATAACAAAAAATGTGTAAACGCTAATACAAACAACACAAAACGCGCGGAAAAAGAACAAACACACGAAGCGAACCAACATCTAAATATTGTTGTTGCCGTTGCCGTTGTTGTTGTTGATTGCATTGCGCCGTATCCGTATTCCAACAACAAACAAATACATTCATAGCGCGACCAAGTGAAGCGGTATACACTCGTAGACAAATGAGACGTAAAAGGAGAGCAGGAAAAAGGCAACACAGCAACAAATACCAATGCATGCATATAAATATATATATATATCTATATACACAGGCACACGCACACACACGTATATCTATGTACATGCATGCATACACCAACAAACGAGACAGCCACGCACTCACGTACCACGTACTCAGCGCGCCGATTCTAAACAAGTTGATGAACTCTACGACGCCGACGCTGCTCTGCCGCTGCTGCTGCGTTTGCTATTGCTGTTACTGCTGCTGCTGCTGCTTGTGTTGGCGTCGTATGGCGTGTGTAGAGAGGAACAGGAAAAACTGTTTTCATACGTACAGAAAAGACAAGCGTGCGGCGCTGCACTTTTATTTATTTATTACACTATTATTAATACTTTTTTATTGCTGTTTTGCTTTGCAAACTCACACACATACATATATGCATACACATATATTGAAATGTGCAACAACCGTTGGTAAAAACATACGACACAACACGACGGTTGATGATGGACGAGACGACAACGGACACAACGAGGACGACGACGTTGCTTGCGTGTACACGTTGTTTATGCGGCAAGCGCAAAGAACTGAATGAGAATGGGCATACACATAGAAGAATTTTACAAGATTCGAGCGCAGGCATGAAACAGTCGGCACGAAATGAAACAAAACGAAACGAAACGGAACGGAACGCAGCAGCAACACCAAGCCAAAAAACTCACACAACCAGTTCGGCGCGCACAAAACAGAGACAAAGAACGCAGCTCTGCCGAGCAGCTAGCAGCAAGCAGAAAGCAGCATGGTAGCAAAATCTAGTTTGGTGGTCCCACAACACAGCTCGATGCGCAACGAAATGGCATATGGAACGTATGTACATGTGGAATGTATTGTACATAGGCCAGAAGCGACTGCGATGCCAGCGATGAGACTGACCTCTGACAACCTCCTACACACACACACATACACACACACACACAAAACGAGTACAGTGACAGATGCACGAGAGTAAGAAACAGACAGAACAAACATAAATTGCAAGGAGAGAGCAGTGCACTCCATTGCGGCAGGAAGTTTATGTGAATATGTATGCACGTATATAAAGAATAAGAGAGAGAACGAGTGTAAACGAGTTGCAATGGAAAACAAATTTAGGAAAAATTCTTTATTCATATAACAATAACAAACATTTAAGCAAGCAAATATGTGTAGGCATAAATGCACACTAATTGTTAATCTTCCTTTTCTCGTTTATTGTTCTTATCGCGCAATATTGCCATATCGACTGATTGACAGTGCTACCACACTCTCGATAAGTATGGCAAAAACGAAGAGGTAAATGATAATTTTAATTTTTACAACAAAAGCAATAATAACTATTATAAATAAAAACAATCAGGTATACACACATACATATATAGACATATATGTACATATGTATGTACATGCTAGTCTCTACGCGCTGATGCAATAGGAAAAATGTAAAAGTCTGCGCAGCAGCAGCAGCGGACGACGACGCTTGCGTCATGTGCGTTAAGCAAACTTAAGAATAGCGCGCACCGCAGCGGCAGCAGCAACAGCCGCAGCGCGCACAATAAAACCAGTCTAGAAACAAGCGCGCGCTTGGCTTCAATACACGCACACACACACAGAAGCATACTCGGCACGTATATAATTATGCTGTGTGTGTGTTAGTGTCTATGTGTTCGTTCGCTGGCAACTATAAGGGCCTTAAACTTTGTTAAAAGTCAAGGTCAGTGATTTCTTGTGCGCTTTGGCCAACGTTGCCAACTTTGATTGAGTCTGCGCTGCGTGCGTACATATGTATGTACATACATGCACACATAAATATGCAACTGTGTTTCAATTCGTGCGTGTGTGTGTGAATGTGTGTCTGGTGCTCGTTGTGTGACTCACGCAGGAGGTGGCAACGCCGCTGTCTTTACCAACCAGGGGTGTGGAGGGCCAATGGACAAAGGCTGCTTGCTGCGCGCGTCTGCTTTATTTGTTCTGCCCTCCGTCTGTCTCTGTTTGATTTCTGAGAATTATGGGTTCAAGTGTTATATGTATACATATTTCTGTGTGTGTGTGTGTCTATGTGTATGTGTGCGTTTGTAGCACAGGAAACAAGTGGAAAATGGCACACCGCATCTGAACGTCTTATTTCAGTTGCTTTGAGCTTAAGCCTCTGTGATCAATCTGCCTGTGCCGACGACTGTCCTTGCAAGCGGTTCATGAACCCTCAATGACGAACGATACATCGAACGTGCCAAAGAAACAAGCAACAACAAAAAAAAAAGGGGCGAGGCGAGGCTCAGCAACGAGGCAACGGGGGCGGCGGCAGCGGCAGCAGCATCAACTGAGGCGCAAAAAAAGATCGTCAAGCATTCACATATATTGGAAAATACATAATTACAAAATGTAAAAACTACATAAAAACGTCAATAGGCTGCTAAGCTGGACGGACGTTGCATTCTTAGCATTAGTCAGCCCTAACCTCAAAACAGTTTTATTGCCGTATTGACAGACAATTCAATCGAACGCGCGCGCTCATTAAACACACAGCCAGCCAATTAAATGCCGGCTCGGGAGAGAGAGAGAGAATGAACGCACGATGCATGCAGCCTGGGCCCTTTTAGCAGCTGTCATGCTCGCCGCTAGCAGCCAGATGTTTGCTGCGAGGCGAGGGTAACCCAACCCAAAAACTATAAAAACAACAAAAATGCAGGCCATGCACACACACAAACACACACATATAGTCATTTACACTCAGTTATACATTATCACATGCATACACGTATATGCGTGTGTTATTGCTTTTTCAATAATTTTTGGAGAAAAAAAAAACAGCGACACTTGAAACCGGAAATTAGGCAGCTTGTACCGAAAAATGAATGCAGCTGTCGAGCATCAGCTCCGCCGCTCTCTCGCTCTCTTCTACACTCCTTCTTCCTTTTGCTCTCAGGTGTGCGTGTGCTGTGTGTGTGTGTGTGAAGTGGCTGTGTGTGCACGACTTGCCAGGCGAGGGCATTCGAACTTCGAAGAGAGCGAATGCGTTCGCTCTCTTGCAAAGGCCACTTAATAGCCGGAAGTATGAGGGGAAAAAAAGCTCAAGGGAGCGACTTGTGATCGATGGCTTACATTCTTTTTACAGTTTACAAACGTGTGTGAGGCTTATTTATGTTCGCTTTCCGCTTGATTGCGCAATTCACTAATAATTGTGTTCCATGTATTTAGCTACAGCTGTTAAATGCGACGGAGCAAATAGCAGCCCTCCCGGTGCATGTGGACTTACTCTCTCTTTGTTGCTCTCACTAGACCAGGCGCTGTGTTCACTCTCTGAGAGACAAATTTTATTTACCTGTAATGAGACACATAAAAAAGAAGAAAAAGATAAATTTGATATGTTGGTGGTTTATTGTCTTGAAGTTTTTAGAATTCGATTCGTTATTTTATACCCTGCACATGCCACAACTTTGACCGAATTCGAGAGATCTTCTCAATTTTCAACGCCCACGATATCTTCTTACATT
Source organism: Drosophila mayaguana (assembly GCA_037075325.1). Classification (NCBI taxonomy): domain Eukaryota; kingdom Metazoa; phylum Arthropoda; class Insecta; order Diptera; family Drosophilidae; genus Drosophila; species Drosophila mayaguana. The sequence continues at coordinate 4,515,002 of JBAMCG010000121.1, read as the reverse complement.
ACGCCTAATTAGGGCATTTCTTTCAAAAGCGTTGCAGTCCCTCGCTTATATTCTTCTTGTTCTTCTTGTCTTGGCCTTGCGGTGACCCCAAAATTCGCGCTAAATTTGAGTTCAACAAAAGCTGCAGGAAATTTCAATCAGCCTCTGGATCTAAATTTCTGCGGGTCTCTCAAAATGTCTGAAGTCTAAAGTCTGCGGCCCAGCTTGAGCGTTTCTGGCGTTCCCAGAAATTGTTGCGAAAATTGTTTAAGGTCTCCGAAAGCAAGAAACAACTGACCAAATAAGCAGCAAGCAGCAGCAGCAGCAACAACAACAATAATAATAATAATAATAATAGAGCACAAAGCAGAACAGAAACCAGTGTTAAAATGACATTAGTTGGGGACAAGCGCACAGCGAAACATACATAATACAAATAAATACGTTAACAAAACAAAAGTCAACGAACGGCTAAAAATTCACGAACTTGAAAAAAGTGGCAACATCGACGCAGACGCCGGCAGCGAAGTCAATAAACCAACTAACCGTCGACCTGCGTCGACGTCGTCGTCGTCGTTTTTGCTTTTAGTGCGTGTGTGCGTATGCGTGTGTGTGTGCGCTTAGAGAGGGTCGCCCATGAATAGCCAAACGGCAACAAGAACAACAGCAACAACAATCAAAAGCCCAAAAGCAGTTAAATTTATAAACTTGTTGCTCTCGCACAATCATACAAAAACAAAACACAAACACCAACATAAACAATAAATTACAAACACGAGCTTTGTGGGCAGGGATGGACCGCCCGGTTAACACCTCTAGAATAATATAGGTTACAAGTGTACTAATGTTTCATGTGTACATATATATGTTTTGAGTGTCAATTTAATTATAAATCACTTAGCAATATAGTTTAATATTAATTTCTTTAAATAGAATACATCTTTCTTTTTTTTTTTACTTTAAATTACAAGTGTACAAAGATTCATTATGTGATATTTATTAGTATACCACATATATTTTTTAAATTTTAATGATACATTAATACATTAATTAAATATATGAAGTTTCATCAAATAATTAATTTAAGCTGGGTACATTTCAGTACATTTGCCGCATGTGCTGAGCCGTCTTCATTGCCATCGACAACGTCTCGTGGTGATTAACGTCCTGTGGTGAAATATGCTGAGCTTAAATCGGAAGTCGCGTTCGCACGCTTACTCCCGGCCTCATTCTCTCTCTCTCTCTCTCTCTGTCTTGCGCTCTTCTCTATCTACTTGTTCGCAGACACGGGCACCCGCATGGCATACAAATGTAATTTTGTACGTGCAATATGATGGATGCCGTCTGCCCCTCTCCTTCTACTTCTCTTCTTCTTCTTTTTTTATCTGCTACACTCACCGTCGAGTGATTTGGCAGATATTGAATTTCTAGTGCGAAGGACAGAGGACTGTCTGAAGATTTATGGCTGCTGCTGGCAGGAGTTGTGCTCGTGTATGTGTGTGAGTGCATGCGTGTGTATTGTGGGCTGTAAAGCTCTTAAGTACACGCATTAATTTTAACAAGTCGCAAATATAAAAACAAAGCCCTCCCTCTGCCAACACAACTTTATGTTAATTACACGCCCGTTGTGGGACAAAAATGAAATTAAAAAGAAAGAATGACCTGCAAACTTAGGTTTACTTAATACCCTACCTGAAATGTAACAAGCTATGGGCCACAAAAATAAAATATTAGGAGTTTTATGGAAGAGCATTTCGGTTTCGAGTCCGATGAACTCGCGTAGGACAAACTCTTCTTAAGCTTAGGTTACATCTTACCTATGCAAACTGATGTGCCTTCTGGGTAAGGTATAAAACAGCTTATACTTCCCCCACGGGCACTGCCTGCATAGGGTGGCATTTAAAGCTTTGGTGCTGTTGGTGGTGGTTAGTGAATGGTGTGAGTGCAATGCATGTAATAGATGAATGCCGTTAATTATGGGCGGCTCTAACTGTCATTTAAGGTTAATTTCACAGCTGAGCAAAGACAAATACGTAAAGAAGAATCCTCCGCAGCGTACATGAAAGAGCTTTTAATCAAAATATTAAAAATAACTTTTTTGTTCTGGGTATTTCTTTTGGTTTATTCGCAACTAATTAAATTTAATTTGCTTCGGACAGACACAAAGCAACACATTTAAGCCAAAGTAATTATATTTCTAATACAAAATCATTATTATAGTATATTTTTGTTTGTATACATATTCCATTTCCCATCCTTCGCATTGAGATTTCTGCACAGATCTCGCTCAGTTCAATGCCACAATGATTACCCCCCCCTAGCATGAGTTTCCAAGTTCCAGTTCCAGTTACCATTTCGTTCCCATGCCAAAACACCATCGCGCACTGTTTTGCTGCTGTTGTTCTCGTGATCTTCATGCGGTCGCAGCCGCGAGGGCGGGCGCCGTTGTAGTGCAGACTGAGAGCGACACACACATAGAGAGAGGGCGAGAGAGTCGTGGGGAGAGGGCAATACGGGAGAAGGCGCTGTTAAGCGTCTGTTCTTTTGTTTCAAACCCGTTTATTGGCTCTAGCTCTGCTACTCGGCTGCGACTGCGACTGCGGCTGCTGTTGCTGTTGCTGTTGCTGCCGATGCCCTGAGACTCTCTGCCTAGGCAGCATTTCAACTTTCAAAAAGACAAAGTCAGCGCCATGTTATACATAGTAAAAAGACCATATATACAAACATGCATACATACATAAAAATGTTTGCATGTATTGCAATCCCTCTCTTTTCCTCTGCATCTCTCTCTTTCCCACTGCCCCCTTTACTGCTGCTTGAGCTTTGCTCTTGGCCAAAATGTGTGTATTTAGCCTTTTGGTTATTTATTTGCTTTTGAAAATTTGTTGTTGTTGCTGTTCTTGTTCTTCTTTTTCTTCTTCTGTTTGGCGCAATCTGCTCTTGCTTTTCGCCCGCTCCTCCCCCTCTTTCAAACTCTTCCCACACACACTGTTTCACAATTGTCATTAGATTCTCTTCTGCTCTGTTCTATTCTGTTCGTTTCTTCTTTCACCTTTGCATCCGTTTCACAACGGAAATTTTGGCAAAAAGGTCAACGTTCATAATTGTTGGTATCAAAAAGAACCCAACGAACCGCGAGTTCAACTTTTACGTTATTCATACTACCAATTCGTAGATCTGTACACATATGTACATACATACATATAATAGACATACATTGGGTATTCTTATTTGTTTCGAAAGAATATTTTCATTGGAAATGACAGGTTGGAGTCGCATGGATAATACTCAATTTCAATGTAGTTGTCGTCCACACCTCCAAAACTCTGCATCGCTGCTTCTGATTTTTCCCGGAAAGTTCGCCGCTTCTGAAAAACTTTGTATGTTTGTTTGTATGAAGTATTTTGCATATGCATCAATTCTCGCCCGTTCTTTGAACTCAGTTTTCCCCACTCAGTCTTTCCCCCATGGGAGCTCAGCAGCAGCTCTAATTCGTTTTTTATGAAATGTGTTTCATATTTCGCCCATGCTTTGGCAACATTTTAATCCGCAAAGGGGAGATTCTTATCTTTAGATTTTCGGTCTCTTTCAAAAAAGTTAGATGTTTTATTGAGAAATATGAAGATAAAGAAAGAATATAAATGGCAAAATAATATTCCTTACATTCTGTTCTATTGAGAAATATGAAGACAAAGAAGGATTGGGAATAGCAACTAAATTTCAGAGTATTCTTCTACTCTACAAATATAAATGGGGAAATTAATACGAAAAGGCAAATCAAGGGCAAAGAGCAAATGTAAATAATAAATCTGGTTAAATATACTCCCCATATATGAATAATAATATAATGCGCATCTAAGTACGGACTCCAATTTGACCCATCAACGACAAATTAAATTAGATTCGCAATATAATTAGAAATTTATAATTCAACTTGATTAGTTCAAGATAAATATTAGGAATATATATCGAAAGCTATTAATATTAGAGTTATAAATGTAATAGACCATAGAGAATGTGGCGTATAATGTAAAAGTAACTCATAAATGATAAATTATTTCGGGTTTATCGAATTGTAAGTATTATATAAATATATATATACATATATTCCAATTCAAATTTTTGTGCTAGAAAGTGGATAAGCAATGCAAATGTTCTACTTCCATGCAGTAGTAAAACGACTTCAACAATACCTCTTTGAAATCAACCTAACTCAGTTCTAATATCTAAATAACAAATAAAGCGAAAGCCTCGACTATCAAAATTTTAGTGATGCAACTAGAGCAAGTATTTTAACATATCAAAAAATACTAATGAAGATTAATGAAATACAGAACTTAAGAATGCTGACTCTGAAGTATTCAGTTTATACTGCACCTAGAAAATTAGAATTGCGAAAACGTCTAGCTGGAAAGGGAGGAGAAACCTAAAGTTGAGAGGAAGGGAAACAAAAAGGGAATTTAAAGAGGAAAAAAGTCAATGGTTCGAAACATCGTTAGTGTCACTTGCTTCGAGTCTAAGGAATTCCAGTGGAACATTCAGAACATCCATCAAAGTATTGGTCTAGATAAGCTTTACTTTGATCTATAACAACTCGCAATGTTTAAGTCGACTAGAAGATACCGTTTTTTATAGAAATTTCTAGATAATAATAAACAGACCCACATACATTATTATTCATACACACACATTCAAGTATATCCAATTCGAAGTCAATTATTGAATAACTTCAATAAATTAAAATATGAAAGTTCACAATTCTGCGTTGTTTAATGAATTTATTTTTCTAAGGCTTCACAGCTTTGGAGGTTTCGATTAAATATAATAACTCAAAAATTCCAGTCACTTATTACTCTTATAAGTTTTATTTATATTATCTACATAATGAAAGCATAGTGATAATTGATATGAAACAACTATCGAAATTGGTAAATATATGCATATATTTAATCTTTGTCAAGCTCTGCATGTTCCCAGCTTTATGTAAGATAATTTAATTGAATTATCTTTAATTAAATAACTTGCTTAAAAACATTTTTTTTTTTTCAATTTTTAACTACGCGTCTAATTTATATCTTCTTATGATTAATTTTGTTTGGTTTAATGGTTTAATGGTTTTTATTACCCCCCGCTGCGTGTGTGACTCTGGAGAATGCGTGTGCCCGAAAAGGTCAAAGGGTTTGGGCTCTGGAGTGTTCTATGCACACTGATTACCCTAGAAAATCGGTAAACCCTCAGCTGAAGCAACATCTCTCGAGTGTTTCGGTGCCTTCTCAAGCAGACAAAATTGAAACAATTAAATTATGTTATACATAATTACATACAGACAGACAGGCAAACACGAGGCTGACCGCGGCGAGAGACACGCCTGCAGCACAATAAGCATGAAAAACCATTAGCAAAGCTCTGCTTTGGGTTCGGCTCTGGGCTTTGGCTCTTGGGGTGTACGACGCGACGATGAACTCGCGACTTGTGCGCCGATCCGTCAACAGTTCACTATCACAAGCCAAAAGCAACAACAGCAATAACAATAGCAATGGCAATTACAACAACAACAAGAACAACATTCTCAAGCACCCAGAGGCCCAAGCTAAACGGAGCGAAGCAGCGGAAAAGAACGTCAGCGTTGGCGTCGGCACAGCGTCCAACGCACGAACATTGACCTTCATTAAAGAAGAAGCAACAGTCGACACAGCAGCAAGCAGCAAGCAGCGACCAGCACCAGCGCGGCAGAGCGCATAGAGTTAAAGCTCTCTCATTCTCAAACTAATTGCGCACTGTTTTTACCCTGTACATAGTCAACAAGAAGAGACTGGGACTGATCTAAGCATGGATTTCAAATAAATTTGGATGACTAAGTCAAGTTATGCATTAATACTATATATATTAATAACTATATATATATATATATATATATATATATATATATATATATATATATATATATATATATATATATATATTTAATTCGTAATAACTAATTTTACTCTTGAATCTGCCTGCATTTCATTTTACAGGGCATTTTTGAGTCAATCAGCGTAAGCTTTCACATTTACTTTATGTATTCTTCTGTTCATCAATCACAATCCCAAGCGCACGCACACACACGCACACATCAACACAACGCCATACGCACACAAACGAGAAGATAGAGCAAAAGACAGACGAATAGACGCTTTTGCGGAGGGGCCAACGCTTCCTTTTATTGCCGTGCTCTTCAAGCGCGCTCAGATTTGCCTGGCTGCTCTATACCTGTCCCTCTTGCTCTTTCGCTACAATTACAAATTTCTGTTTAGTGCTTTGCATACAGCAATAAAATCAGCTTAATATTATTTAACAGCGTGACATTTTACAGCTTAGCTAGCCGAAAATGCGTTGCCACATTTTTTTTTCTTTTTTGGGTACATTCACTTTGGGCCGCTGAATCATCAGGCCACAATTTGTTGTTCTTTTTGTGTTTTGCTTGTGGCTGCAAAAGAATAAATAATAAGCACAGCAACAAGAATGAATATATCTAATATGAAATCAGCAACTCAGGCTGGACAAAAAAAAAAAAAAAAAATAAAAATAAAAAAAAAACGTGTTTCTTTCTATTGCTTTTTTCGGTTCGAGAATGGAGCCTGAGCGGACAGCAACGTTGGGGCAGCAGGAGAAGGGGCCGGGGACGCGAGGGTTGCTACACACGTTGCGGTGATCAGTTTTTGATGGCAAAGCGAATTGTGAAATCATTTCTATTTCTAAGCAACAACAAGCGGAAGCAGCAGCAACAACAGCAGCAGCAGCCGCCGCCGCCACACAACAATCCAAAAAGCTCGACAGAAAGAAAATTATGCACACACACATCCATGCATACATACACAGTTACGTTTATATGCATGTGTGTATATTATATTATATTATTTGAGTTGGGTTCTGTGCTTTGTTTTTATCAGCGAAACGAATTTCTAGCAAACTAGAAAACAAAACTTTGATAATATATATATTTATGTATATACATGTATACATACATATAGTATACATATTTATTTTTATATATTTTCTGTCGCGTGTGACTTGTTTCAATATGGCAAACAGATTTAAAATTTGTAATTCTTAGGATCTGATGCAACAACAAAGCTGAATAATGTTATTGTTTCATTTGTCTCAACAGCTGTCTAGCTATGGCCAAGACCGCAACAACCAGAACCCCAACAGCAGCAACAACAAGAAGAAGAACAACTGCAACAATCACATGACAACAGCAGCGTGTGAACTTTTTGTGCGCTTAAACCAGACAAACAAGAGCGCCAAGCAAAGAATAAGAACACTTCAGCAAGACTGGGAGAGGGAGAGGGAGGGAAAGAGACAGATGTACATATACATATGTATATAATTCTTACACACACAAACACGTTGCATGCCTTTGTAGCTGTGTCTGAAGATGTGGAGCCTTGAATCACATGCTCAGACTGTTCCAAGAAAAGAAAGGAAACAAAACCAATATTCAACGACGCTTGAATGCTCTTCTTGGGTATTTCAAAGAGTTGAAACTGATTTTATGAGGTAATAATTTATTTATTTAGTGTTAGTTTTATTCAAGAACTTGAAACACAGCTTAGATATCGTGTTAGAAAAGCTTTTTAAAACAGCAATTGTTCCTATGGACGACATGTATAATATAGACAGATTAATTCTGTTTATTTTAAATAATTTTGTTAGAAATTAAAAAGTAATCTAAGATATTAGTTAGCAATTTAGCAGCTTCATGAATTAATGGATCCAAGTTAATAAGCTAGAGCTACAGATCAACTAACAACACTAAAAGATAAAGCTTTATATTCCATAAATTTTTTTAAATTCTGTTATATATAAATATAGATTTAACAGGATTATCATATAACAGAAGAAATTATGCCTTATGGCTTGCTTTGTTTTTATTAAGTAAGATTTTCCTAACAACCTAAATTTTTTATTCATAATGTATTTTTTAAACTTATGAATATGTATGGGTAAAGTAAATTAAATTAAGATTTTTATCATAAGGCAACGTCTGCTTTAGAACTGAGCGATTCGTTTGCATAGAAACAAGTAGACGAACCTATATACTATACAGTCGCGCATCACTCTGTTTTACGACTATATGTGTATAGGGTGTTCGGAAATAGCATTTTTATGCGTTACACGTTTCACGACACAATGTAAGCCAGCCTAAAATGGATGTCTCAACAGTATTAGCATAGACGCCTTAAACACAGTTTTAGAAAGCCGATCAGGTTAGCCTGATGGGTATCGAAATCGGAACTTGATCTGGAATTTTTAATCCGATATAAAAGGACACAAAAATTGAAGACTTTATATAATTTAGTGTGAGTGTATCGATATACTATGCATAGCCGATCTCAAATGATAACTCTCAAATTCACTTTAGCCCGTCCATCCGTATGAACGGTATCTCCTAGTCGAGCAGTCTCCACTAGAGCACTTGTTTAAGTTAAATTATAAAATTATTGGTATATACTGCATGAGGATATCGAATATTATATCCTAATCATATTATTTTAGCATGTCACATTCATCTCATTGATAATTATGCAACACTTATCTAATTTCAGATAATTTCACCAGCTAAATTTCTTCAATAACTGCCTTAACTTATCTTCTTTACCACTTGTTTGCCTTTAAATTCGTAAATTTAAGCCAAACATCAAGTTGAATAGAAATTTAACGTATTCCCTTGTTTTTTGTTTTGGAAGTTCACTTTATATGCATATGATAATATATATTTGCCGCACTAGACTTTGTCTCAAGTATCCGGGGGGTTTGACAACCTGTTCGAACCCTTGCTGCTCCTTACACCACTGCCCCTCCTCCCCTCTGGGATAGGCAAACAAAAATACATTACAATTTCCCACGAACCCTTCGGGCCCATCAAAGTTTCTCATATACACAAAGTGAAGCATAAAGATCTAGATTTACAGGACACAACCGCCCTGTAATGGCACTTTCTCGGATATATCGCATTTACATATTGGACAACACGTCAAGCGAGAGAGACAAAGAGAGGGAGAGTGAGAGAGCAAAGCGTGAAATTTCGCATAAGTTGAAACCCCTGCTGTTTCCCAAGGAATTTGAAACTGTAAACTACCCCTAAAACTTCCCTACCAAAATGACCTTTAATGATGATGCTCTGATTGTGGCCTTTGTCTGAGTAGAGCTGTTCCTGTTGTTGTTCGTTGTCGTTGCAGAGCTGAGGAAATTACATGGCAAATCGTTCGGTGTGAAGCTAAATGCCATTTGCTGTCAAGACCAAAAACAGGAAATGCCCGTATGTCTGTCTGACCGTCCGGCTAGTCGTGGCATTACAATATCTAACCACGCCCATCGCCCAGCCATTTAGCCAAGTGGCCATAAAAAGCTTTATATAGGCATTCTATATACGCATACATACGTACATGTATGTATCTATATATTTTTATATATATTTTGTACCACTGTGCAATTAAAGCCGTCTTGCCTTTATGACATCATAAAGGTGTAATCGAAGGTGCATGCATATTTTATTATAAGACCGTATATGGAGACATATGTGTACAGACACATGCATATACATATGTATGTATATAAAAACATAAAAGCACAATCAAGCGAAATTCATATGGTTTAGAGAGCTGCTCCAACTGTTCCGACTCCCCCTACTTAGATGTATGAAAATCAAATCAACAAGGGTTGCCATTGTATATGTGTGTGTGTGTGAGTGGGAGGGGGTGGAGGTGGGGGTGTCATAGGGCAGTGCGTTGCCTGGGGTCAATGCACAAAAATGCGTAGAACGTGCTGCACGCGAAGCGTCGAGGGTGACTAGCAAAAAGGAAGCCGCTACCCGGTTTTCAATTCTCTGCTTTTTTGGTATGTTTCTGTCTGGAATGGTCCAGAGCACGTGCTCTCTTTCTCTCTCTCTCCCCTCTCTCCCACACGCACTCACACGGCGAAAGATGGTGGCGCGAAAGTTTATTGACCCCACGCACAAACCGACTTGCGATATATATTTTGGGGGAGGCTGCAGTTGGTTCTTCTCCTACTGCTGCTTCTTCTTCTGCATCTTATACTTGTTGTTGCTGCTGTTGCTGTCGTGCAAATAGCGCCCCAGAGGGTTGATTAGCAATGCCGTCGTCTGTCTGCCCGTCGCCCACAAACGTAAGCTCTTTGCACACCACCTTCCATCTATTTTGGGGCATTAATATTATGGCTGACATGACTATTTATTTGCAAGACACTTTCTCCCTCTAATGCTCAACTAGGGGTGGCGCTGCCGATGGTGGTGGCCAGACAGACGTCTGAACCATGAAAGAAGAGAAAAAAAAAAAAAAACACAAAATGAATAAATGAAAATAATAAAAGCAAACCCAAAAGGATCAAAGCCAGACGTACGAATGTTATAAATTTCTGTTTTGTGCGACGGCTGCGATGAAGCGTCGAGCGCTGTATATTCCACCCTTGCCAAAAACACAAAGCAACAACAACAAAGGCAGCCGCAACAGCACAGCAGCAGGATAAATAAACGAGAAGGGCAAAAATGCAAGTTGAAAAAGTGGCAGCTGTAAAAGTAAAACAATAAAAGAAGGAAGTAGAAACAGGCAATGGCAAAAAGTGAAACGAAAACGAAATGAAACTGCACACACACACACACACATACACGCACAAAAGCATGTGCAAGCTGTATGCTGCTTTGCACAGGACATTGCCGCTGGGGTAGCCAAGATATATATGTGTGTTTATACGTAAATATATACATATACTCTAATATTATATACTTACAGCTTATACATAAAGTCCTTCTAGGTAGCTAAACATTAAAGCACAAACTTTTATCACATCTATGCAAATGCTATAATTTGCGAAAAACAGACTCGATAGATAGTTAACACAATGTACCTTTTTATCGATAAAACTTTGTGATCTGGCAATATCGCTTCCGCAAATTATGTTTGCTCATTGGCCAGCTCTAGTCATGGCGAACTATATGCACATGCAGTGCCTGCATACATTTTTATCGATAGTGCGTTGTGATCTGGCAATATTGCTTAGACAAATTATGCTTGTTCATTGTGTAGCCCTGGTACTAAGGACTCGTAATAGTGAAGACGTTTTTCGTGCATCAAGTGGATCACTTATGGAGCTTTAAAAACAAAATTGGAAACAAAAAATGGAAATTGCAGCTCTGCCAGACGTGCCATAGCCCTGGCCCTGGTTTGAATTGTCATTGTTTTTGTTTTTATTTCTGTGGTCTGCTCCCATCATTTGCTTCTTTTTTTTTTTTGATTTTTGGAATTCTAAAAATTCCACCGCCGCCTCTCACGATGGTAGAACGATGGCGTTCAATGTCCTCTTCGTGTTTGTTTTTCGCCATAGGTACACACATACACAGACACACACACTTGTGTACATATTTTTATATCCATATCGTCGAAGCCGTATCGGATGCAGGCTGCTGGGCAGTCTGGGCGAATCCAAACTTGTAAGCGGCAAGGGGAACGCCAGGCAGCAGATGACAGGTTTTTTTTCTTCTTCTCTTTGCTTTATGGTTGTGTTTTTTGTTATTTCGTGGTTGCTGCACAGGATGTTGCCGTGGTATGTGCCATTGCCTTGTCTGTGTTGACGACGCCCGGACAGAGTTTTTAGTTTTCATGGTCTGCCGCGGTCGTCGTTGTTCCCTTGACAGCCAGACAGCCAGACAGCCAGCAAGCAAACGATGCTGGCAAAAGCCTGTGACCCGGCCAGACACAAATATGTTTACGTTATTACATACATACATATACATATTGATATATACATATGTATGGCAAAATGAGACAGCATTTCATTCTCATTGTTTCGCATATTCTACCCATTATTTACAGCAGGAAATCGAAAACGAAATTAGCAAAAGAAGACTCGTATTACCCGATTAGTTGATATCTTTCTCTGTAATCGCTATTTTATATACTGTTTATTATAAAATATCTTTTTTCTTTTGGGAATAGTCTAAAGGTGAAGTTTATAAATTTCTCTGTATTCATATACAAAATCCGAAGTGTATCCAATAAACAACATGGCATGAGCATGAAAAAAATAGCATTTCGTTTCGAGTCATATTAATATCGCTGTTTTTACAATAAAGAAAATGGTCCACATAACTCGATCAAACAAAATGCCATATGCTGATGAACATAAATATAGCAGCTGCTGTAATGAACTTAAGAGCACAAATACATGCACACCACTGTACGTATGCTTTGCATGTATGTATGTATGTATACATGCAAATGCACTTCCAAAGGGTTCACAGCGTAATGGGGGGAACGAGTAGAAAACGAAACGCAGCTAGACCAAATTGCAAATATGTTTGTATATGTAGGAGGAACGCATTACACTGAGTGAAACATGAAACGGCGCTAACCAATGACACGCACACACACACACAAATTCAGTCATTATTACAGCACACGCTTCAGCTGTGTGCGTGTGTGTGTGGGTGTGGATCTGGATTGGACACCGGGACGTGAGAAACGTTTTGAGATAACGGAACATGGTTTTGCATTAGTCACCACCAAGCAAAGTGACAGGCGAGCGAACAGTCAAAGACAGGCTGCTTTAACAAACAACAGATGTGAGCAACGATGACGACGACGCTGACAGCGCTGCCGCCACTACCACCGCCACTAAACGAATGAGTCGCAGGGCATTATTTTCTGGCAGAACATGTATAAATAAAAATAAAAATAAAATAAATATCAAATAGGTTGGAGAACCAAACGACCTAGCAACTATTAAAGTAATAATATATGTACATAAAAACATACACACTTTTATGTACAACACGTATTAATATGTTTAGGAGCGTATGTATTGAAATAAAAGCGGATAAAAAAGAATAACAGAATTGAACGCTGGCAGCGCGAACTGGTCTTCTAGCATACGCTTCCGCCTTTGCGCACGCTCGGCGTCGGCAGCGCAACGGCTGCCTGTGTGCATGAATTTGCATAATTTCAAATTGTGTGTGTGTGTGTGTGAATATGTATAGCAAACACGCATACTAATGCATTGTACACATACTACAAGCAGGGGAGGCGTGGTAATCACAACAGAAAGAAACTCATAAAAAATGACACCTTTTTGGTAAATATATTTTCAATAAAAATATACTTTAGGTGCACTTATGTACACAAAGAGCTGATTTGAAGTTTTTTTTTTCTTATTTGATTTATTTGCTGCCTTTGCACAAACCTGTATTCCATTCGGCGTTTCTGTTGTTGTGCTTGTTGTTATTGTTGCCTCACTGCAGTTTATTTTCGCCGTTTCTTTCTGTATTCCTGGCTGCATTGACGCACTAAGCAAAGTGCTGCAAAAAAGTCTTGTGCTCGTTCGAAATGTCGGTGCTTTTTGTTTTTTTGGAGCAATACGACGTTCACGTTAAATGCATTGCACAAATAATTATGTTTGCAGTTGCATTTTTTTTTGCCGCCTCGCTTTGCAAATTATATGCAGTTGTTGTTGTGTTTTGCCGCCTTTTCTGCTGTATATGACTTTTTGTTGCTTCCAAACACAGGCGCACACACGTACGCATAGCCACATGTATGCACTTGCACAAACACAAATACAAACACACTCGCGGCGTTTTAATGTTTGCAATATGCTTATGCTGCTGCTTGTGCTTGTTAGGTTTGCCAATTTCTTTCTCTTTTTTTTTCCAGTTACAAGCTTTGAATTACACTAAAAATTGATTAACGTTTCGTTGTTGCGTCCTAAATAACGATTGCACTAATTATAAAATAACAACAATGATGTATTTTTAAATTCGCAGTGATTAAATTTCGAGCGTGTTCTCGCTGTCTGTGCAAGAAGAACACGAGTGTTGCAAGACATCGAAAGCAAGCAACATATTTCCTATCGATAACCTCGGCACAGGGTTGCCATGGCTGCAGAAGCTCCGATAAATATTGTGCACGTTTTTGATGAAAACAATCTGTTTGGAGAAGCTGTTGAATTTAATGCACAATGGGAGCATTAGCAGAGGTATTTACTGAAATAATCAACTAAAAGAAAACTAAAAACTAATTTAAAATGTGTCTGTCTTAGCTTGCCGGCGATGAGAAAAATGGTGATGGTTCCCGCACATTTGTTTTCATCAACGAGGGCCACACGCTGGGCAATGCACTGAAAACAATTATAGCTCGCTATCCGGAGGTCGATTTCTGCGGCTATACGATACCGCATCCCACCGAGCAGAAGCTACATTTTCGCATTCAGTCACATCGAGAGCGTGCGATAGATCTGCTCAAGCGGGGACTGGAGGATCTGGAAGCGCTGTGCGATCATACAATAGAAACATTTGAGAAAGAGATGAATACGTTTAATGCCACAGTTGTAGAGATTAATTAATACATTATATATGTGCTAGCCTATGGAAAAGAATCACTTTTAATCTAAACAACGCTGCGTGCTTTCTTCGGATCATAGTTTGGCTTGCACAAGTGATGATAGTTGGGCAGCACCTTCCTCAGGAAGTCGATCTGCAACGTTTGCGATCCCTGTTTCTCAATGGCCTCGCGCTGAAGCGCCTGCTGGCCATATACGATGGTGTTTTCGGGCATCAATTGAGCGGTGCGCATTTGAATGCCAGCTCCAATTACACAGCCACTGGACACGGTCACTCCTCGACCCACAAAGCTCTTGCTTTCAAAGACATTCTTGTCGCCAATCCGTGCCGCCTCCACGGTGCAGCCCACTTCGAACACATTGTGACTGCCGATGCTTAGAATATTATTGGCATCCCAGCTGGCGCCGTCTTCTAAGCGATGTGCAATCGTTGCATACTCCTCCACAATACAATTTTCGCCAATGACAATAGGGCCAGCTTCGGCAATGATCGTTGCACCGGGATGGACAACGCAGCCAGCGGAAAAAATGATGTAGCCGCGTAGTGTACTATCTTCACATACCACCGACTTGGGCATTATTTTTATGCTGAGTAAAATAAATTAGAGTTTTGTGTAAAGTATTATTTTTTCTCAACCTGTTTTGTATACGTACTTATTTTCAACGGGCATCGCAAAAATTGTATTACTTTTCCCCTGGATGTTTACGTATGTTGATCAAAATGCCAATAATCGACTAGTCGATTTATGATATTAATCGAAACAGCTGTTTAAATATTGTGGG
Source organism: Drosophila mayaguana (assembly GCA_037075325.1). NCBI lineage: Eukaryota > Metazoa > Arthropoda > Insecta > Diptera > Drosophilidae > Drosophila > Drosophila mayaguana. The sequence continues at coordinate 4,499,849 of JBAMCG010000121.1, read as the reverse complement.
TGTTAATAATTATAACATGAATCTGTGATTAGTTATTAGTTGAAGTAATTAACTATTCATACTAAATAATATAATTTGTATAGCCATAGCTTAACTTATATATGTACATATGATTAGTCTAGTGTTTTTTATTAGAACTCAAATTCATGCCGGCTGTTCATAACAGTTAGCGAAAATGTTATGCTCTGCTGTTAAAAAAGTCCCATTGCTGTAATATATAAATTGTCTTCTTTCTGTGTACAACCTCTCGTCTGATGCAATTTTAATGCAGTTTTTCTAAGCAAGCTGTGAACTTATAAGTAGTTACTTGGAAAAATATTTGTCATAATTCAAGCAAAATGCCTACAGAACAGATGGCTGATCTAACCATGAGTAAGTTATATATATATATATAGTTAAGAACGAATAAATGCCAATGCGGCATTTTATGTCGTCCACGTTGCCAATATATGTATGCATGTGTATGTATTTGTGTGTACATACATATGCTTAAGTGTGTTTTCGCCGATAAAAGTTCTCTCTGTCCATTTTATTTATGTATTGGTGGTTCTTTCAGGTGCGCTTTTTACATCGGAAAAGCGTGGAAGCGATGAGTCAGGCGATGGCAGCGAGACTAATCCGTATAAAACCATCTTGCAAGCGATGCGTCATGCCGCTAAGGAGCCCTTCCCAACCATCTATGTGGATAGCAAGGATCCCAAGGCCAACGAGCTTTATGAGCCGGCAGCCAAGTCACAGCTGAAGAAAATACAAAAGATATTTGTGCGCGAGGGCCAGAAGAATGCCGATAAACTGCAGCGCGAGGCCGAGGATGCTGAGAAGCGTGCCCAGAATCTGGAGGAGGCTCGCAAGGTGAAGATCAGCGAAGATGCCAGCTTGCCGGCAGCCCAAAGGATACGCATCGAAAAGGGCGCCGAGTATCGCGATGCCCGTGTCAAAATCTACGGCTGGGTGCATCGATTGCGCCGTCAGGGAAAATCCCTAATCTTCATCACGTTACGCGACGGCAGCGGTTTCCTGCAGTGCGTCCTGAATGATTTGCTCTGCCAGACGTACGAGGCGCTAGTCCTAAGCACCGAGAGCACCGTGGTGCTCTACGGCACCTTGAAATTGGTGCCGGAGGGCAAGGTAGCTCCTGGTGGACATGAGCTGATTGTGGATTATTGGGAGCTGATTGGATTGGCACCACCGGGCGGCGCTGATGCCATACTCAACGAAGAGGCGCATCCCGATGTCCAGCTGGATAACCGGCACATCATGATACGTGGCGAGAACACCTCAAAGGTGCTCAAGATGCGCTCCGTGGTGATGCAGGCGTTCCGCGCGCATTACTTTGATCGCGGCTACAATGAGGTGACGCCGCCCACGCTTGTCCAGACCCAGGTCGAGGGCGGCTCCACGCTGTTCAAGATGCAGTACTTCGGCGAAGAGGCCTTCCTCACCCAGAGCTCACAGCTGTACTTGGAGACCTGCCTGCCGGCCCTAGGCGATGTATTTACCATTGCACAAAGCTATCGCGCCGAACAGAGTCGCACGCGTCGTCATCTGGCCGAATATACGCACATTGAGGCCGAGTGTCCGTTCCTGACATTTGAAGATTTGCTGGATCGCATCGAGGATTTGGTCTGTGATGTGGTGGATCGCATTATGAAGTCGCCCTATGGCCACATAGTGAAGGAGCTCAATCCCGATTTTAAGCCACCTACGAAGCCATTCAAGCGCATGGAGTACGTGGACGCCATCAAATGGCTGAAGGACAACAATGTGCCCAAGGAGGATGGCACCTTCTACGAGTTTGGCGAGGACATACCCGAGGCGCCCGAGCGCAAGATGACAGACACCATCAACGAGCCGATTCTGTTGATCAGATTCCCAGCTGAGATCAAATCGTTTTATATGTCACGCTGCCAGGACGATCCACGGCTCACCGAGAGCGTCGATGTGCTTTTGCCCAATGTGGGTGAAATTGTTGGCGGTTCAATGAGGATCTTCGACAACGACGAGATATTGAAGGCCTATGCGCGCGAGGGCATCGATCCCGCACCGTACTACTGGTACACAGATCAGCGCGTCTACGGCACCATGCCTCACGGTGGCTACGGCCTAGGTCTGGAGCGCTTCCTCTGCTGGCTGCTCAACCGCTATCACATCCGTGACGTCTGTCTCTACCCTCGCTTCCTCGACCGCTGCAAGCCCTAAAGCGCCCCATCAAATCTTCAGCTACAGCATTTATATTTCAACAAACGATGTTCGCTTGGAGCTTCAATATACTTTGCATTAATTAACTTACGGTCGAATCACGTATACTACTAAAAAAACACGCCTAAAGGAGCAAATATCTTGAAAGAGGCCTGGAAAAGTCTCTGCTAAACAAATGAAAGAAAATTTTGCTTGTGAATTAGCGCAGCTAATTTAAAATTAACTTCAGCTAAAGGTTAACTTCAATAAACATTATGAAAAGCATTTCGAAAAGCATAATTTGTTTGACTGCATAAAATTTATATCATTATATCTATGTACTTATCTACATCTAGGGCTGTATCTACTTATGAGGAGTGCTCTATCCTGCTCATGCTCAGTGTTTGTACTTAATCTATGGATCGTATATATGTATCTGTCTGTATATATTTATATGTATATACGTATGCATGTATCTGTGTGTATATAAATTTATATATATATATATACATATGCATGTATCTGTCTATATGTATTTATATATATACGTATGCAGGTACGTATGTGCCATATATGTACATATATACGATTTAATAGATATATCTATCCATCTATCTGTAGTTCCATCTATTTATGTATCTTTCTCTCTATGTAACTAGGGGTCTACGTATCTAAAAAAAATTTTGAACAGTGTAAAATTGGTTGCTTTTAACTTTGGTTATATGTAAACGCTCTAATTAAATGTTTTTAAATATTTCTATAAATTTAAACTATATGTGATTGTTGTAGAAGAAAACTTCGTTTGCTCCGAATACCCGTCCAATGCCACAGATCAGCTATTGATATTTTCTTAATGAAACATTGATTTTTTGACCAATTAAATTTAAAAAATTCCCAGTTAGATATGCAGATTGTAATACCCTTACCATCAATCATTCAAGCACTCAGTTATTTAGAGTATCCCTGATTTTGTAATAAATACAAAATCAAAACGTGGGTGCTTAATTAATACACACAACGACCGCCGCATCGAGCAGTATTTGTAATTTACATAGACAGAGCTACATACATAGGTCAACACGAATGTATTCAACATATACATATAGTTATGAACATATATGGATTGGAGAGAAAGACTCTATTCTCATTCATATGTACGCAACTAAATAAAATTCCGTAATTTCATTAAAAATATTCTGAAATATTTTCTTTTTATTTGTAAGCCCGATCGTTGAGTTGAGTGCACTGGAAATTTGGAAATTTTGCACTATTAAAATGGAAATAGAGGATGTTGCGTTAGCAGTGGCCATGAGTGCGTCGCTTGCGATTTTCACGTTCCATGGCACTGATCTCGTGAGCCTGTATCCGTAAAAGAGATGAATATGGATATATGTTTACAGATCTATGTAAATACATTTAATAAGTAATGTTGCCTTGCCTGACGGCGATATTTTTCTTTCTTCTCGTCGCTCAGGGCCCTCCACTCGTATGCCGCGAGTATCACTAACTGTTTAGGCTGCAGACCGCAATATTTACGTCGAATCGTGCGCACAAAGTTCAGATATGCATTATTTGTGACGGGGCCGGGCTTGACCCATTTTTTTGGCTTCTTGCGTTTACCACCTTGCTTGGTCGTCCTTTTGCATATCTGTCTCTTCACTCTCGTTCTTTGTGTATAGCGCGAGGCCTTCACAACATTGGGATTATTCATTGGATAATCGTCCTCGCTGTCATAATCGCTTTCATCCATCTCCATACAGCTTGGAATGTGTTCAGCATCGTCGTATATATTACGATATACTTCCCTTTGATTCAATGGCATTCGATTCCAGATTTTGGCCGCATGAATAAAATTCTTTATTCTCGATTCGTGATAATTGATCTGCTCAGGTTCGCAGCCAGAGCCTGCCTCAATGTCTATGTCCATTTTCTCTTCCCCGCCCATTATATATCTTGATTAGTAGGTAAATATTTAAAATTCACTATATAAACAATCAATAAAGAATATATACTTACAAGCAAATTTCAAAATATTCACTTAAAGGTTAATAAAAGTAAAAAATCCTTTTTTTTTTTTGTATTTTTTATTTTTTATACTAATAAAATAATTTTTTTATAAGAATACAAAACTGTTGCTGAACATACAAACAGCGTTATAGTGCGGAAATTTAAATTTGATACATGTTCGAAGAATCGGTGAGAATTATAAATTGTAGCCTACTTCTGTCTGGTTTCTCCGCAGCACGTTGGAATACGGAAGTCCTGAAGCTTGGATAATCTTAATATTTTTGGCTTACTTGCTTAGACTCACCGTCACATTATCCATAAATCACATTTTCCCAAAAGATTCATTAAATTGAATACTTAAATTTGGGATCACAATTCGAGCTCTCTACTACATTGCTGTTAAAGTCTCAAATCTCACTCAAAGCGGCGTTAGTCACTCTGTTATTTAGCAGACATGTAGCATATCATTGCATATCATTACAATCAATTGCTCTCTTTGTTCACTGTAAAATGTCTGAAAGGAATACGATTGAGTGATAATATTTGAGTCTTTTAACACTGACACGATATTACAGCCGTCCACTTTGAGCGTTGTTAAGTATTTGAAATTAAAACTGTTAAGTTAACAGACCACACTGGATAACAGAGCAGCTCTGTGTTGTGACTTCGACACTGTTAAATTACTCGAACCTGGGGCAAACCTCAAAGATTTGCTTTCTCAACTATTGCAATTTTAATTAAATATTATAACTAACGATGTTTCACTGTTAATATTAAGCAATTTATAAACTTTATTAATATGTTTACATTTACATTTGATTGAATGATTCGTTTGTGCAAATATTTCAATATTTGTCCATAAAATTGTATATCTGGTATTCCAAGTAATATCATTGCTTATTAAGATCAAAACCTGCTTCGCCCTATGTGTATACATATATAACTTAAGTCTTTTATTAAGTATATTGCTAAACTATAATAGATCACAGATTAAATCGTTGTGAATTTTGTCAGATTAGTTTGTAATATTGTTAAGCAGCTGTTCAATGTTCTTGTCGACGATATTGTCTGCAATGGCTGTTTCATCCAGATCCATGTCCTCCTCTTGAGTCTCCTCGTCTTCTACATAATACTCCTCGTCCTCAGCCTCAGCATCAGCCTCGGCTTCGCCATCGGCCTGCGGCACAGCCTCCACCTCGGCCGTCAGATGCTCTTTTCGATAATGATTGCGCAACAGGTCACTAATGGTGGCGCACACAATCTGTCGCACCTGTGAATCAAAGCTAGGTGGCAGCCAGCCGGTTCTCTCATTACAAACAGCGCCTGTTAGCGGTGTGGGTATCTTTTCCAGCATTTCCTGTATCTTGGGCAGTCGCACATCGCAATATCGTAGCATGCATTGCCTGGAACGCGGTAGCTTTTGATCATCGAAATATGGATAGTCGATGTTTTGGACCAATTCACTTTTCAAATCGTCGTTGGCGCCCGTTGATGATCTCTTCTGTTTTGCCGACTTGCGGGAATACACGAATTCCGAAACGCCCGAGCCGAAGCGTAAGCGAAAATCAAATGTCTGATAATGTCGACTTTTGAAATCCTTGCGTGGATCATAGCCGTAGCGCACATAGAGCGTCCGCCAAGGGCCATTGCTGAAGTAAAAGGCTAGCGAGGGTATTATGCACTTCAGCTTTTCGTTGGTGATGCCCGACTCGTAGAGCAGCGCTATACGCGTCCAGATGGGAATTTCATCGAAGAGTTTTTTAACGCGTGCGAATTGCTCGTCCGACACATATTTGACCTTAAGGCGCTTATGTATTTGCCCATCTGGCTGAGTGGGAAACGTGTCCTGCATATTGAAAGAGACGACGTCGTGATTGTCATATGTGGACTTGGTCGATACACCCAGCACTTCGTGGCTTCCGTCGCCAGTGCCATCCATGCGATAGTGTCCACTGTGCACGATGTCAACACGTGCAAACAGTTCTGGCAGGCAAAGCAGCTGCGGATGCGGCCGTCTGCAAGGTAATATTTAGTATTATAGCACTATTCCATTTCATTCCATGCTTCGTGCTGCTCACCTGAAATATTCCAAGTCCGAAACATCGCGCGGCTGCAACTGATCCAGTGCATATTTCAGCTCCGTTGCGGCGGTGGCATCTTCACTTTTGGGTGTGTGCCACAGCGGTAGGTACTGAAAGTCACAGAGAGCTAAGAGCAGCAGTTCCTGCCGTTAATCATATTCAAATTACCAGTATGCCTTACTTACATTCAAATGAGAAGCTTCGACTGCAATGGCCTAGGACACGAACAAAATGTTGAGGTGGACGCGATTTGTCGCGTTTATGGCGTCGCACAGTTACAGATAATAAAACACCCGCTTTGTCTGTACAGTCACCGAAGGCGGGCTTGTTATAGGGATTATCTGGATGAAAACGCAACTCCAAGCGTTTCTTTTCATCTCCCAGAACCTGCATACAAAATTATAAGCATTTTGACTGAAATTAACCTTTATTTTATGTCTTACCTTTGATATGTTGACAATGCCACCTAAGGTGGCCAGCATGCGGTCTGTGTTTACCACGCGGCCAGGATATTCAATGAGTTCATATTCTTGTTGTGGACAAAAGCTTAATTGACGTGACATGTTCAAAATTTGTTTGTTTACTACTGGATATATATGTTTATGAATTGTGCATTCGGGAACCAGGGCTGCATAACGATTTTTAAAAGGTGTAAAAATATCGATGTATTACGATATTAATTGAATGGTAATATTTGATATATCACTGTTTTAATTAGTTTAATTTTGAAAAATTCATTTAAATTAACGTAATATATGTAAATAATGCAAGATCTTTGTGATTTATTATGGCCTCTCACATACGTAAAAGTGAAATGACAACATATTTGTTTATTTATGTATCGATATATGATATTAGATGCATTGTGAACAGCGTATTAGTCCAAGCAGCCGGCAACTGCTATTGTTGTTTTGTATTTTGCTAAAATATGTCGAGTAAAAATCGTAAACGCACAGCCAGCAGTAGCAGCAGTGCTGAGGAGCCTGACAGCGAGGAGGAGTCCCGCATTAAAGATCTGCGTGAACGTGATGAGTTTGCCAATCGTTTGAAGCAACGCGATGAGGAGCGAACCCGCAAAGTGGTTGAAGCCACAGGCGGACGCAAGGCAATTGAAGAAGCTACCAAGCGGCTGAAACTAGAGCATGAGGATCGAGACAAAATTGTGCCACATCTGCGCGTGCAGTCACGTCGGCAGTACTTGGAGAAGCGTAAGGATGACAAAGTGGCCGAGCTAGAAGCAGATATACTCGACGATGAGTATCTTTTCGAGGAGAGCGTGTAGGTATTTGTCATATGATTGATTTCATATTTAAGCTTATCTTGAGATTTCCTTAGGCTAACCAAGCGGGAACGAGAGGAACGCCAGTACAAGAAACAGCTATTGAATATAGCCAAAGAGCATGAGAAAGCACGTGAGCTGGAGCGCATTCAGCGCTATCATATGCCCCAGGATCTTAAGAAGGGCGAGCGATGTAAGTAGAGAGTAGAAATGATTCAGATCATATAGAAAAATTGATTTAATAATTTATGTTGCAGCGGAGTACGTGGAGGTGGATGACTTTGAGAAGCAGCCCAATTCCGAGCAAAAGAAATGGGAGGCTGAGCAATTGGCCTCGGCGCGATTTCAGTTTGGTGCTAAAGATGCCAAGGCTGAGGAGGAATATGAGCTGTTGCTTGATGATCAGATTGATTTCATTCAGGCTCTAACGCTTGATGGGAGCCGCGAGAAGGCTGCCAAGGAAGCAGAGCTAACAGAAAAGGAACGCAAACGCATGACTTTGGACGAAACACGCAGATCGTTGCCAGTTTATCCCTTTAAGGACGATCTCATAGCAGCTGTAAAAGAGCATCAGGTGCTGATCATTGAGGGCGAGACTGGTTCTGGCAAGACCACTCAAGTACCGCAATACCTTGTTGAGGCAGGCTTCACGGCGGATAAGAAGATGATTGGATGTACGCAACCGCGTCGCGTGGCTGCCATGTCCGTGGCGGCTCGAGTAGCTGAAGAAATGGGCGTTAAACTGGGCAACGAGGTGGGCTACAGCATTCGTTTCGAGGACTGCACCTCAGATCGCACCATACTCAAGTACATGACAGATGGCACACTACATCGAGAATTCCTTTCTGAACCAGATCTGGCCTCCTACAGCGTCATGATTATTGATGAGGCTCACGAGCGCACTTTGCATACGGACATTCTGTTTGGACTTGTCAAGGATATAGCACGGTTCCGACCTGAGCTTAAGCTGCTGATATCCAGCGCAACGCTTGATGCCGAGAAGTTCTCTGCATTCTTCGATGATGCGCCCATTTTCCGCATACCCGGCCGACGGTATCCAGTGGACATATTCTACACGAAAGCACCCGAGGCTGATTATATTGATGCCTGCTGCGTGTCCGTGCTGCAGATTCATGCTACGCAGCCACTTGGTGACATCTTAGTGTTTCTCACTGGCCAGGACGAGATCGAGACGTGTCAGGAGGTGCTGCAGGACCGTGTCAAGCGCCTGGGCTCAAAAATTCGCGAACTCATTATCGTTCCCGTCTATGCCAATCTGCCCAGCGATATGCAGGCCAAAATCTTTGAGCCAACGCCGCCGAATGCACGCAAAGTAATCCTTGCTACGAACATTGCGGAAACATCATTGACCATAGACAATATCATCTATGTCATTGATCCAGGTTTCGCTAAGCAAAACAATTTCAATTCACGAACGGGCATGGAATCATTGATGGTGGTGCCCATTTCCAAGGCTTCGGCAAACCAACGAGCGGGACGAGCTGGTCGTACGGCACCCGGGAAATGTTTTCGCTTATACACAGCCTGGGCGTACAAACACGAGCTGGAGGAGAATACAGTGCCGGAAATTTGTCGAATCAATCTTGGCAATGCGGTACTCATGCTCAAAGCTTTGGGCATTAACGATCTGATACACTTTGATTTCCTCGATCCGCCGCCACACGAGACGTTAGTCTTGGCACTGGAGCAACTCTACGCATTGGGTGCACTCAACCATCACGGCGAATTAACCAAGCTTGGCAGACGCATGGCAGAATTTCCTGTTGATCCTATGATGGGCAAAATGCTCTTAGCCAGCGAAAAGTATGTGTTGCAACTACTGATGTTTCCATATGGCTAAATGCTAAAATTTGTTAAATCTCTTGCAGATATAAGTGCTCTGAGGAGATGGTCACCATAGCGGCCATGCTGTCAGTTAATAGCGCCATATTCTACCGGCCCAAGGATAAGATCATACACGCTGATACTGCGCGCAAGAATTTCAATCATATGCATGGAGATCATCTGAGCTTACTGCAGGTCTATAATCAATGGGCGGAGACGGACTATAGTACACAATGGTGCTACGAGAACTTTATACAGTATCGCTCCATGAAACGGGCACGAGATGTGCGAGAACAATTGGTTGGTCTAATGCAGCGTGTGGAAATCGATATGGTTAGCTGTCTGCCGGAGACAATTAACGTGAGGAAGGCAGCGACGGCAGGCTACTTCTATCATGTGGCACGTTTGTCGAAGGGCGGAAATTACAAGACAATTAAGCACAATCAAACGGTTATGATACATCCCAACTCCTCGTTGTTTGAGGAGCTGCCGCGATGGGTGCTCTATCATGAGCTAGTATTCACCTCCAAAGAGTTCATGCGTCAGGTCATTGAGATTGAAAGCAAGTGGCTCCTGGAGGTAGCACCCCATTATTACAAGGCAAAGGAGCTGGAGGATTCGACCAACAAAAAAATGCCTAAAGGAGCTGGGCGTGCAGAGATGACGCAATAAATGATTCTGAAGACATTTTATAGAAAACGTTTGAATTGCTTTTGCTTGAAATATCTTGGAATCTATCGACATATCGATAAGGGTGTCTATTGTGCAGCACTAATTCTGAGCATGCATTTCACATTGCCGCTATTGGAATTTTCCAACACTGTCAGCTGTCGTTTCATTGCGTGCGGTTTTAACAAAGCGAACAATATTGTAAAACTTTAACGTAATTATACATTTTTCAGTAACGCAGAATCACATAAAAAGTTAGAAAAACTGTTTATTATAAATATTTATACAAGACAATTTTATTATATACCCTAATAAAGGCGTTATCTTTGCACTTGACAAGTTTACATGACGTTCTAACCTATAAATCTGATGAAATGTGAAACTGAGTCGGCTTTCCAATCATTTACATAAACATATATACGATAGACATTTACTAATTTATATATAAACTATATAATTTTCTGTTTTTCGTTTTTAAGTATAATGGCAGCTCAGTTCTTTAACCGCATTGGCCAAATGGGTCTCGGCGTTGCCCTGCTCGGCGGCGTTGTGAACTCCGCATTATATAATGTTGATGGTGGCCATCGGGCTGTGATTTTCGATCGCTTCACCGGCATCAAGGAACATGTTGTTGGCGAGGGTACACACTTCTTCATACCTTGGGTGCAGCGACCCATTATCTTTGACATCCGTTCTCAGCCCAGAAATGTTCCAGTGATAACTGGCAGCAAGGACTTGCAGAATGTGAATATTACGCTGCGTATCTTGTATCGTCCTATTCCGGATGAGCTACCAAAGATCTATACGATTCTCGGTCAGGATTATGATGAGCGTGTGCTGCCTTCCATTGCGCCTGAGGTGCTCAAGGCCGTTGTCGCTCAATTCGACGCCGGCGAGCTGATTACCCAGCGTGAGGTGAGCTCAAACAATTTAATTGTTGTGTTAAACATAAATTAAAACCAAATATTTGTCATCTTTAGATGGTGTCGCAACGTGTGTCTCAGGAATTGACTGTGCGTGCCAAGCAGTTTGGTTTCATCTTGGATGACATCTCGTTGACTCACTTGACCTTTGGACGTGAATTCACACAGGCTGTGGAAATGAAACAGGTGGCTCAGCAGGAGGCCGAGAAGGCACGATTTGTCGTCGAGAAAGCAGAGCAACAGAAGTTGGCTTCCATTATTTCAGCTGAGGGTGATGCCGCTGCTGCCGATTTGCTGGCCAGGTCGTTCGGTGAGGCTGGCGATGGTCTGGTTGAGCTGCGTCGTATTGAAGCTGCCGAGGACATTGCCTATCAGCTATCGAGATCCCGTGGCGTCGCCTATTTGCCCAGCGGACAGAGCACGCTGCTCAATCTGCCCTCAACCCTGGCGCAGTAGAGCTCGTGCCTCATTGTCTTAAGTTGTAACTACCTGTAGCATTTATTAAGTACTTTCGATTTTGTTTCTAAATCAAACATCACAGCAACGTATTGTCATCTTGCATTCATCGTTCGTCCGCAGTAACCAATCAACCAACATTTTCGATCATTTTTGTGCTTTGATTACGGTTCCTATATATTGTTCAACTTTTGTTGTTGCCAACTGAACAATTTGTACGAGCATCTGAGCAGAACTCGGGCGGAATGGGCGAAATAGATTTACATGTTGCTGGACTCTTGAAAAATTTGTTATGTGAACAAAAGAATTCAAAACAATAAATACATATTAAATATGAAACCTAAATATCTGGTATTTGGAATGTTAATATTTAAATTCAATATATAGCTAAATTCGACCCACGTCAACAGCTTTGAAAGAGTATATAATTTATATTTAATAAAATCTTAAGAGGCGTGTAACTAACAAATAAATCAATTAATATTGAAGGCTAATGATTACTATTAATATATACATATATTTGTACACATATAGTTATCACGTGACATCTGTATATATATTGTTTTATCGGTATATATTCCTCAAATCCAAGTATCTAGCATTAATAGCGGCGAAATGGATTGAAATTCCATATAGAAAGAAAGGACAATTCCATATTGTACATAATTAATATATTTTTTCGACTCTAGGAACGAGTATACAATTCAATTATACAACATAATATTTGTATGACGATTTCACTGTATTGGTTTTCAATGATATTAAGAGAGAGAGAGAGAAATTAGAGATCCCTTAAATCAGGGATTCATTGCAGTATACAATTCGATTACTAGAAATAAAACAGTCAAATATGAAGGATATATACATATATATTTATTATATATATGTAACGAATATATAAGCAAATACAGTGCAATACCAATTATTTGAAATGTTTTTTATTTTTAAAGGTTTTCATTTAAAATGCTTTAATAAAAAAAGTTATTTGGACTTAACAAGAACTTCATATTTTTCAACATCAGGGTAGGCATCTCGTTTCTGAGTTTAACTAGATGAGCATGTGGATATGTATGATTGTTAATAGGCTATATTATACTGTTTTGTCATCTCAATTTCACTCCATTATGAGCCAAATAATTATTAACACTATAAAAGAAGTCAACAGACTAAGCGAAAACATTGAGAAACTCAAACTTTAGCATGTACAGCGATATAGAGCCGACATAACTATCTTCGTAACCGAAAGATATTCTAACTGTGATAACAATTCACTTTTAAATGTTTTTAAAAACAAAAATTTCAATTGACAAGAGAATTAACGATTAGAGACAATTTTTTGGAAATTTTTACGAACTAATGACTGCTTATCAATTTCTATGAGTTTCCTTCAAATTTGGCTTATCTCCGTCTTTCCGGTTAAACCATCTAATTAGTTTTTCTAGCATTTGCTTATTTTCCTGCTCAATCTATTTTTGGAATTTTTTCTATATCTACTTGTTTAATCCTGCTCAATTTTTGGTTTTATTTATTTTATGTTTCATATTGTGAATCATGTAAAAAATTGATTAGAGGTAAAAGAAATACCTTTACTTTTATATTTTTTACTTAATAGAAGATGAGTTTCTAATTGACTACTGTTCATTTAATGCTCGTATTGTTAAACCATTTGGTCTATTAGAAAAAGTGCCTAAGCATCAATATATATATTGAAGAGTTCAACAATGATTAGTATGAAAGCAAATACTAATCAATTATAAAATCACTCTTATCTAGACGTGTTACTTGGCTGCAAACTATTTTGGATGTTTGAGAATAAGTGTCCGATCCTTGATGAAATAAATATATATTTTATCACGTACAAATAGTTGATATTTTTTTATAGAAATTAACAGCAAAATGCACAACATCTTGTAACTATATATATACATATATATGTATATATTATAAATTAATTTGGAAACAGGCAGAGCTTCTTTATGTTCAATAATCAACAATGTTTCTAATATATGTCGCATGCTAAGATTGTCTACTAATCTAAAGTATTAAATTAATAGAGATATGGCATACACAGATTATTAAATAATCTGTGAATTTAAAAATGGAAGCTTCTCTATAATGGATTTTCGTACAAAGATACGGTTGATTGCTTTCAGTATAAATAATATAAATAAAATAAAAATATATATGTACTGACTCAACTTATTCCTTCTTTTTATAGCTGCTCAACATTTGGTTATTACTGATGGAACCTTTGAGACTTATCGGTGCAAAAGTTATTTTTATCTAGCTATGCTAAATATTTCCAATAGGAATTTATCACTGCATACAGAATCCATTTTAGCTTTGTCTGCTCGTTTATGTAATCCCCCACTTCTGGGCGCCGTCACACAAACCCTGAGCATTTCAACTCAAGTCAGCCATAAATCAAATAGAAGTACTTCAGCATCGAGTAAGAAAATCAACATTCTCTCCCTCCCTCCCACTCATTAGAGCTGAAACGCTTCCTCTTGGGGGTGGGTGGTGTGCGACAGCACAATGAGAGGAAAGTTAACGGTTGCCATGGCAAAAATCTGTTGATTCATTCAAGTGATTTGCCAAAGTGGCTTCGTTGAAATGCCAGGCACACGCACACACTCAGCAACAGTTGGGTGGCGTCAACTCCTTCTGCTGCCCCTAGAAGGAGAGAAGGAGACAGTGAATCCAAAGAGAGTGGACGTCATGTAATGTGAATGGGCATAGAGAGCGCAAATAACGTAGAGCGTAGCTTATAAATACGTCAGCATACAATAATGTAGTCCCTCTCTTTCTCTCTCATTCTCTCCCTCTGACTTTTGCTTTATCTATGAATTAACGTTACAAAAACAATTTCTATAATTTGTCCAGCAAATCGAGCCTTAAATTTAAATTCAAGTTATTTGATTTTGCATCGAATTGTTTTTCATACTTCTTTCTCGTTTACTATTGCCGCGCTTGCCTCTGTTAGTTTGAGGAATCCCCCCCACAACGGATGAATCACAGTGGGGGAATTCTCTTATTTACTGTTAAAAAAAACTGGATTCTACGCAAGTCTTGAGCTTGGCCGAAATGTATTCTCTCATCTTACATACGCAGGTTTAATGCACTTTGTGTGAAAACGACAAGGCACGTGCAAAAACCAAAAATATATTAAATAATTTTTGGTTTGTTAGCAAAAGTATATTTAAATTATATGCAGAGAGAGGCACACTTGTTATTTTATAGCACAAATTAATTTATTCAATATCAGCTCAGCATTTTCAGACTGCGATTGAGGGAAGCGAGTGAACCGGTCCTGCGGCTGCACTCGCAACTCGCAATGAGCGAGGCAGAGCGAATCGTGGCGATGCTTTAAAAGGCCTCGCCGAACGGCGAGCAGCACTCAGTTGGCTAACGGACGCCGGAGCGGGCACAGCTAGAATAAATCATAGACGAGCAACTGACAAAATAGCAAACGCGTATCGCAACGTAACGTCACGTAACTTAACGTAAAATAAGCTCAACAATAGCCAAGTCGAAAAAGTGCAAATAATTAAAAGCAGCCAACTTAAGTGCACAACGGTGAGTGTGTGTGTGTGCATATATATATGTGAGTTGTTATGCGTGTGCCTCTTGGCCATATTTAAACAATTAATGTGCTTTAAAATACATAACGTAATAATCACACTGAAGCAATGGAGCGTATACTTAATGCGTATACATGCTGCCAAATGACCTTTTAAGATGTGCTTTAATTTAAATCTAAGCTCAAATCAGTGCTACTTAACTCAACCCAGCATTCAGCACTTAGCCTTGTAGTCTATTTGGTCAACTTCAACATTCCAAACAGTCTTATCAATTTTTTATTTAGTTGGATCTGGTTCTGATCTGGTTTCTATAACCCGTTGCTTTTACTTATTTTACAAGGCCAAACAGCTTGACTTGTTTGCTTTGCAAAAGGTTTTCCACGTACCTTTATTAATGCTAAATAGTTAAAATGTAACTGCAAGCGACACAATTTTTGATTGTACACAAGGTTTTAGTTGTACCTAAAGTCAAGCAAACAAATTTGTAAAACAAAAAAAAAAACAAACATTTCTTTGCTCCATTGCTTAAACGTGTATTCTAATACACTTGAAAAAATTTGGGCAAATATAAAAGTTGTAAAAAAAATAAATGTTTGTTAAGTTTGTCCGAATGTAAATCTGAAATCTAAAGCTAAATTGCTTAATTTACTTAAAATAAAATAAGTAAAAATTCATTTGTGACTAAAACAGAGTAAAATATTTTTGTACTTCTTCAAAGTGTAGAGTACATAAGGCCTCTTCTATAAGTTTTTTGGTTGGATTACTATAGACCTTACTTAACTTTTGCAATTGGAGCCAATTAGACTTCTTCATTTTCCAGTTGGAATATCTTAGTCTACTTTTACAAGTTTTGCAGTTGAACCACTTCTAAAAGCTTTTGACATTGATTACTGTAAACCAATTGGATCAATGTGAACTGCTTCTCTGTAGAAGATAAAAGATAGACTTAAATAACTGTTTTACTGATTATTATGTGGTGTGTGCAATGGTTTCACTTAATTTATATTTTAATTAAAAAAATAATGAAAGTTGTGATTATATTTAAGCTGTGGTGTCATTAGAGCATAATTACTTAGCATAGCTTCTACTGATTAGCATTATCAGACTTGAGAGCTTTATACAGATCTATATTACATAAGCAGCTGTAAATATATACTCATTTATACACTCATTTACATTTAATTAACATTTAATTCAGTCACTAATAACTAATGCTGCATTTGCTAGCTATACTCATTAAATACCTTCGATCATGAGCAAAGGTTCTACTAACACTAATATGCCCTTGCCAAGTCAGAGTAAGGCAAAGGCTAACACTTTGGTGACAGATAAACTGGATCCCAGTGTCTCGGTGAGTATGCGGCTTGGTTTTGGTGTTATTATTTTTTATTTTTAGTACATTTGTGTAAATTTAATTAAATCAAAAAATTAATGTGACTGCCTGAATTGCATTTACAGATCGATATGGAAGCGCCCGAATTCAAAGACTTTGCCAAATCAATGGTTGATTATATAGCCGATTACCTGGAGAATGTGCGGGACAGGTGAGTGTTCGAACCAGTTGCAATTCGTTTAACACTTCATGTATTCCATACATGCAT
This sequence comes from Drosophila mayaguana, assembly GCA_037075325.1. Lineage (NCBI taxonomy): Eukaryota > Metazoa > Arthropoda > Insecta > Diptera > Drosophilidae > Drosophila > Drosophila mayaguana. The sequence continues at coordinate 4,483,229 of JBAMCG010000121.1, read as the reverse complement.
AACGTATTCATTGACTTGAATTGACCTCACATATGAATGCAAATTCTGATTTAATTTGAGAGTTCGTTCTGATTGACCTATAGTTACTAACACTTTTTCAAGTTCCGCATGTGAATGATTGATCGATATATTGCACAGTGGACCATAAACGTAAACAAATTATTTTGTGAAATTTCAAATTTGAAGTATACCTGATATTCCATTTATATGTAGATTCCAACATAATTTAGTCTATATTTGTATACTTTACTTTCGGCTTTAATCGAAACTTAAATGATTTTGGAGTTTTTAATTGATTTATATATTTATATTTATATATTCTCATTCCAATAACCTTTTGCCAGAATGCTTGAGTCAGCTGAGTCAATGGGAAAGTTTCTCGAGTTAGATTTGTTCACCTGTTTCGGCCTTCTAGCTGAGACCTTTCACAAGTTTTAACTTGTATTTTTTTGCCAATGGCATTAATTACAACATTATAAGGTTTTGCCGGCTGTTAGTTGGCGTGTCAAGGTCGGCATTATTATGATTATGATTGTTATTTAGCTGCGGCTACAGCGCTCACCTGTACATTGTTCTTGAGTAATTCAGTGTTGGTGTTGCCTTGGATTTATCAGAGCTCAATTCGTGAACTTTTTGGAAACGTTTCTAATCTTGGTTTATTTGATTTTGAATAATGATTTCATATTTGTATTTATATGAATTGATTGACCTTCCTTCTATATTAAGTAATGAACCTGAACAATACTTGCTATGTGAAATATCATAATTGTATGTACTGCTCTACTGCTTCAGGGCTTTATAGCTACATTCACTGGGGCATGGGAAATCAAAGATATATTTTCTATAATTTTAGAATTTGAATTTGAATCAGAGCTACAATTTTAGCAAATGGTTTCCATTTTATACCTGCTATAATTAGTGGATTAATTAATCTCATTATAATTCGATCCAGATACCTGGTAAATTTATATGTGCTTACAGATCAACGTCACTTAAGAATAGCTAAGTTTCCATCCAATTTTCTTACTTACTGGGAACAAGCCTTTGAAGATATTTTTAATTGGTGCTTTAATTTATAGTTAAAAAATATTTTTTTTTATGTATGTATTTAGATATATTTAAATAAAAGCTATGCTCATAAATTTTCCTTTTCAATTAAGTAAAATATATTGTCTACTTGCTAACTAAATTGTCCATATCAGAGGCTAACGATTCTCTTAACTTAATATGTATATACTCGTGTATTTTAATATCATGAGCAGTAATATTATCCACTAGGCAGGTTGAAAGCTTACAAGAATATAGTAAGAGCTTAAGAAGGCAATTCTGTAAGATTCGTGCACTTTCTTAACTTCTACGATCATGACAATCCGCGATTATTAAAATTCTTTTATATATATATAAAGAAGTAATTCAATATGTCACGATACCACTCAACACCCTTTCATCACACTGATATTGATTTTATGGCGACTGGCAACAAGTTGTGGCCGAGGAGCACAGAGTTGGGTGGTTGCTGGCTCGACACGGAAATTTAATTGAATTTCGCACTTTGTGAAGCTTTTTGAATGGCTGCTAATAAGATAAGACTAATGCAATTGATGTTCCTCTTTGCAGGCGGGTGCTGCCCGAGGTGAAGCCAGGCTATTTGCAGCCATTGATACCAGATGCTGCGCCAGAGAAACCGGAGGATTGGCAGGATGTGATGAAGGACATTGAGCGAGTCATCATGCCCGGAGTGACCCACTGGCACAGCCCCAAGTTCCATGCCTATTTCCCGACAGCTAACTCCTACCCAGCCATCGTAGCGGACATGCTGAGTGGAGCGATTGCTTGCATCGGATTCACTTGGATAGCGAGTCCGGCCTGCACGGAGCTGGAGGTGGTTATGCTCGATTGGCTGGGCAAGATGCTGGATCTGCCAGCTGAATTTTTGGCTTGCTCCGGGGGAAAAGGTGGCGGCGTGATTCAGGGAACAGCCAGCGAGTCGACTCTGGTAGCTCTGCTGGGCGCCAAGGCCAAGAAGATACAGCAGGTAAAGAAAGAGCATCCGGAGTGGGATGAGCACACAATCATTGGCAAGCTGGTGGGCTATTCCTCAGCCCAGGCCCATTCCTCTGTGGAGCGAGCTGGTCTCCTGGGCGGCGTCAAGCTGCGTTCAGTTCCGGCTGATGAGCACAATCGTCTGCGTGGCGATGCTTTGGAGCAGGCAATTAAAGCGGATTTGGCTGCTGGCCTAATACCCTTTTACGCTGTTGTCACCTTGGGCACGACTAACTCGTGCGCCTTCGATCGACTGGATGAGTGCGGCGCTGTGGCTAACAAGTATAACGTGTGGGTTCATGTGGATGCGGCCTATGCTGGCTCAGCTTTCATCTGCCCGGAGTACCGTCACCACATGAAGGGCATCGAGACGGCCGACTCGTTCAACTTCAATCCACACAAATGGATGCTGGTCAACTTTGACTGCTCGGCCATGTGGCTGAAGGATCCCAGCTGGGTGGTAAACGCTTTCAATGTTGATCCCCTCTACTTAAAGCACGACATGCAGGGCTCCGCACCTGACTATCGCCACTGGCAAATCCCATTGGGTCGCCGTTTCCGCGCCCTCAAGCTCTGGTTTGTGCTGCGTCTGTACGGTGTCGAGAATCTTCAGGCACATATCAGACGCCACTGCGGCTTTGCCAAGCAATTCGGTGATCTCTGCCAGCAGGACAACCGCTTCGAGTTGGCTGCTGAAGTGAGCATGGGCCTGGTTTGCTTCAGGCTAAAGGGCAGCAACGAGCGCAACGAAGCGCTGCTGAAGCGTATCAATGGACGTGGCAACATTCATATGGTGCCCGCTAAAATACGCGATGTTTACTTCTTACGCATGGCCGTCTGCTCGCGGTTCACACGCTCCGAGGACATGGAGTACTCCTGGAAGGAAGTCAGTGCCGCAGCCGATGAACTGGAACTGTCTGAGGCAGCTGAAAAGCAGTAAAAAGCTGCTGGTTTAACTACATTTAAATTGACATGTTTAGGGAAATAATCATTGCTCATATATAATATATTTAAATGCTTGAAATATCTACATACATACATGCATATATGCAAAATATTGTTGAGTATTAGTGTATCATCGAATATCATTGTTATCGTTGTTGTTCTTTAAACGCTATTTGTATTTAATAAATGTGCTTAATTAATCATTATTATATAACTAGGACAATGGATTATTCATTTGGGATCTAAGAACAGTAACCGTTACATTTGAGCGCAAAGAAATTAGCCTCTTTTAACTGAAACTCGATATCTAAAGCTGTGTAATTTGGTTTCATATCGCCTTGTCATGCCATCCCTATAGCATTAATTTCCACAATGAGAGACCTCTAAATGGATAGATGGCTGTTTAAACTACCAACAGTTTATCATGTTATGTTAAAGAACTGTTGCTGAGTAAACCAAAATATAAATTCATATATCAAACACAAATGAGATAATCATAAAATTCAGATTTAGTTATTTTTCACTTAATATTCTTGATATTTTAATTTTTTTTGAGACGAAGTGTTTGTTATTGCAGCTCTATGCATTACAACAGCTAAATGGAAATTATAAAAATATGAATACTTATACTATACATTTCAATAAATAAATATACTATAATATTCGAACAAAATAAAATATTATTTTTAGCTTAAACAATTTAAATCAAATACACGGTATTTAAATAAAAATACTACATACTATCGGAATATGCTTAATTCGATTGCCTAAAACTCTTTCCGATAGGACAACATAAAATATATCGTGTAATCAGGGCGCGAGTTATTGGTAACTTAAATACTTACAATACTGCAAAATTGTTCTGAATTTGCTAGATAGATTACTGTATATACGAAACATCATTATTGCTTTTTTTTTTTAACGCTATTCGTTTTTAATATATGTGCTTAATTAATTATAGTTATATAACTAATATATAAAATTAACCTTTAATTTTGACTACGTTTTTGAGCTCTGAAACGAGTTTTGTTTTGTTTTTTTTTTTTTTTTTTTTTTTTTTTTAGACACTGTGCTTCATGTTGTAAAAGTCGATAATACGTTGCGCCTCACGTATGCCACTGGAACGTGCTCCGTCAATTGTTCCAAACCCGTGCATTGCAGTGGCGTCGCCTGCAAAGAGGAGAGTTGGTGCTGCGTCGCCAAGAGGAGCCGCCAAGGACTGAACATCGCGAGCGCTGCTGTCGACGGAGAAATAAGGCCGGCCGCCTAGAAAACAAGCGGAGCTATTCCAGTTGGAGCGCAGCATGGCCTGCGGATAGGGAACATTCTGGTTGCACAGGCACTTTCGTAACAGCATTGTAAACTGCTCCAGCAGCATTGCATCGGGCAGCTTCTCAATCTCATCGTAGTATCCGCCACCGACGCGTACTTCGAGGACATGCTGGCTGCTAGGCAACTGAGATATTTCCACAATCTGTCGCGTCCAGCTTCGCTTTAGATTTGAATCGGTTGCTTCAATAGCCACGCTTGGATTTGCCTGCTGTAGTGGACACAACGGACGTAGATTCGACTTAAGCCATCGCCTAATGGGCCGTTTGTAGGAAAGGTAGATTTTGACTGGATTACCAAAACCTAGATTCTGTATGGCTTGTAGCTTCTCCAGCGGCAGCATGGGCTTGAACAGGATACCAGAAAAGTTCTTTAACACACCCAAAGGCAGCGTACAGATTATATGGTCTGCGCTATACAGACTGCCGTCGAGGCAACCCACAAATTGCGTATCTGAGGGTGTCTTCCACTGTATTTGTCCGACGGGCTTGCCTGTCTGCAGCTGCTGCTTGTTCAAGTCGTGGGTTAGCGCATTGACGGCATTGTCCAGGCCAGTGGGCACGTAAATCGGATGCGCTTCCTGCTCCAACGGACATGAGGTAACATGCTGAATATTCACATACTCAAGACAGCAGCCCAGTATGCTGCTGAAGTCCTTGAACAGCGACTGAAAGATCTCGCGTGCTATTGCCTGTTCGCCGGGCTGCTTAAAGGATGAAACTATCAACTTGTCGCTCTCCGACTGAAAATATGCCATGACATTGTCCAACGAGTGCAAATCGCCACCACTCTTCACTTTGTCGCGAACCTTAAATCCGCGGCACAAGTCTCGGAACAACGTATCTATCTGTTCAACCATCCCAGTTGGCACCTTGCTCTGTTGATCTTGCTTACCGTCACCCACTGTGTGCACATAAATGACGGGCGACGGCTGCTTTAGCTGCTTTGTCAGGCCTTCGGCATTACGCAATAGCTCGTACATGGAATCATGGGAGCCATTAATGTTAACCCATTTAGCGCCCAGCTCACAAAATGTGTCGCCAAAGCGCTTGGAGTTAATGCGACCACCATAGCGTTCCGTTGCCTCCAGGACGAGCGTACTATGAAAACCATTCAGCATTAGGTGCTTGGCCGCTGACAACCCTGCCAGACCACCGCCAACTATCACAATCTGAGCATTTCGTTTCGCTGACTCCAGATTATGGTTGAAGTCATGGTGGCTGCTTCCCTGCTGTTGCAGCCCGGTGAGCTCAGCTTGGAGTGCTGCTGCATTGTATAAGCTGCGCCTATTGGCTAGTTTATACATAACTGTGCACGAACGGAAAGCATTTGCAATTATTTATTATATGCAGCGACAGCAAACAGTCCGCACTTACCATTTCAGATCAAAGTGTCAACAGGCCTGATCAGTTTCTGGGTGTTTTGCGAAAACAGTGAATTTTTGTTATGAGTGCGAGTGCTCTATGATTTGGGTTTACAACAAAACTATCGGATTGACACATTTCACAAATACACTTTTCTATGCCAGAACATTGAATGATATATGATAAAGTGTTACGCTTCGTTTGCTTACAATGTATTTGTACAAAATTTAAATTTAATTAGGAACTACGTTTTAAAGCCAAGCAAATTATAAAACAAATTCTACGCAAAATTATAAAAAGTGTATTTGTGATTTCATATTCTGTTTTTACTCCCTGCAATAAACAGCTGGATGCATTTTTTTAAGACTGGCAACTCTGCTCAATAATTTTTCTTTAAATGCCAATCGTAATCGAATAAGTATATCGATTTTGGATAGTGATAAGTGGCGGTAAATTTAAAAATGTTAGTTGCCAAAAGTACGCAATAAAAATATAAAAAAATTACTTTGTTAAATATAAAGAAAAACAACACAATTTAGAATAGTTGCATTAACTAGTTGTTTAGATTTTCGTAGGTATGGTAGCATTTCTAGATCGAATTTCCCAATATCGTAAATACATATCGGGTATGTATTATATCCATATTAACTGAAGACATTTCAATTGCGTTAAAATTGAAATGATTGCAACTTACTAGATAGGAATAAATCTAGGGCTTTAAAGTGTTTTTCCATTTATTAAATCTAATATTTTTATTACATTGCCAACGCTTGACCAGATTAATTTAAATTATGTATTAATATTGTCTGCATGTAAGTAGATATGTATGTATGTATGTATGTGAAATATGTTTTATTCTTATTTTGAACTAACGCTGTAGTGTTTCATTCGTTACATGTAATCCACTCAAGTGGTGTGTAAGCTCGGATAGCTCGCCAGCCTTGCGAGCATTCACCTGTTGCTCTGCGCATACCAATGTTAGCTGTGTTTGGATTTCCGTCCAGGCAAATTCAATGTCCGACGGTTTTGGATCCATGCCGCATACGGCAAATCTCAGGAAAAGCTGCCCACAGTGTTCCGCTTTCACCATGTAAATCTTCTTGCGCTCCATTAGGCGCTGCAGTAGCTGTGATGTTATTTCATTGTCACCCTTCGCCCGGAAGCAAACCAGTCCCAGAGCACGCGGAGCAATCAACTCGAAACGCTCGTCTGCCTTCACCAGATCCTCGAATTGTTTAGCTAACGTGATGTGTTTGCGTATGTGAGCTCGCAGCCCCTCGGCTCCAAGTGTGCGGAATGTGATCCATACCTTCAGAGCGCGAAAGCGCCGACCCAACGGAATTTGCCAATGGCGAAAATCTGGAATCTGCGTCTGACCCTCGTGCTTGTGCTTTAGATAGATGCGATCCACATTGAAGCTGTCAATCACCTTGTTGGCATCGCGCAACCACATGGCGGCGCAATCAAAGTTGACTAGCATAAATTTATGTAGATTAAAGTTAAGCGAGTCCACGCGCTCCAAGCCCCGACGCAGCTCTGAGCATTCCTCCAAAGCAAAGGCGCCACCAGCGTATGCCGCATCCACATGTAGCCACACCTCATTCTGTTCACAGATGCTGGCCAGAGATTCAATGTCATCGTAGGCACAGGTGCCTGTGGTACCTAGCGAAGCTATGCAAATGACTGGTATAAGACCTGCCGCCACATCTTGTTCAATGGCCTGCTTCAGTGCATCGCCACGCAGCACAAGATCCGCGCTAGCTGGCAGCAACTTGATGGGCATGGCCGCCAGAACGCCCGCCTTCTCAATGCAACTGTTGCTCTGATCCGATGAGTAGGCAATTAGTTTACCCCTAATCTCACTCTCGCTCAGCTCTGGCTGACTGAGGCGCAGACGTCGCACTGCCTGCTCTCTGGCGGCGAGCACAGCCACCAGCACTGCCTCACTGGCAGAGCCCTGGATGACACCGCCACCAGGTCCCTCATTCTCGTGTAGAAAGTGCTCGGGAAGATTCAGAAACTTGGCCAGCCAATCCATAACAACGACTTCGAGCTCCGTGCAAGCCGGACTGCAGATCTGCAAATACGGAAAGGGAAAATATGTTTAGTCATTTGGGTAAATGCAGATCATTTTATAAAGCTTGACCCAGTCCCCCGAGATGAATAAAGTTTGTTTTGTTTGCTTGCTCGCTTGCGACTTTAACAACTCGTTTGTCAAGTTCTTTGGCGCTTTCACTTGCCGCATGCGGACAAAGGGCTTCCATTCAGCTCGATTGAACAAGATGAGATTTCACCTGCACGTACCCAACTGAAGCCCATAATGCCGAAGCCGCTGGCCAGCATCTCGCCCACAATTGAGGGGTAGGATACACTGGTGGGGTAGTAGGCATGCATATTGGGCGACTGCCAATGCGTGATGCCCGGCTTGATCACGCGGTTGATGTCCTTTAGCACTTCACTCCAAATTTCCGGAGTTTCAGGCATTTGCTTGGGCAACAGATCCAGCAAATAGCCCGGCTCCACAGCGGGCAACACATCATGATCTCTGATATTCTCCAAGTAATCAGCCACAAAGTCAACCGCCGCTTTGCCAAATTCGCGAAACTCTTGGGCATCCATTTTGGAATTACGGTCACGTTTCAGACGTCGAATTTTGTTGTAATGCCCGCGTTTCTATTTGTACTTTTCGCGTATTGTCTGTCTGGATGTTTGCCTTTTTTGCTTGTTGTTTACAAAGCTCGATACACCTTTACACCCAATAGCCAGTACCAACACTTTTTGTCGCTCTGCTCGCTACGAGGTTGAGTTTAACTCTGTCAAAGCGCGCCTCTAGTGAAATGCCTTTTATACTGCTCGACCGATCGAGCGATCGATTGTCCAGAAGTTGACGGCCAATATTTGCTCATTTAATACTCCACAACTGAGTGACAGTGGCTCATCTAATTGTCTGCGAAACGAATTCAAATCCAATTAGAGAATGCCTCTCCCATTCTAATTATATTGACACTAGCCATAAAGAATAAATAGTGCCTCTCTATATATGCTTACTAACACAAATAATCCATAGCATCTCTATAAAAACAGACGTTAACTAACACATACATAGCTATGACAACAAAACTTGTCTAAAATACAATTTCAAAATAATTATGTTTTCCCTAATGAATTTTCAATATTCGAGCTTAACGGGCATTCTCAACTGTTCTCAATTTGTTTGCCGATTGCTTCCAATTGGTGTTGTTAGTGTTCCCAATCCGTTTCAGGCGCTGTTAAAACTAAAAGTGTTCTGTCTGGCCTTTGGTTTGGTATTTACGTGAAAATAAATATTACAGCAGACATATTTTTCAATTTATTTTTGAAACTCGATGCAATACACAGAAATAAATTATAAAGTACTTGTTGCAGCTTAGTAACAGTTCTCCTCAGTTAATTTATCTCGTTTCATAGCAGCCAGCTTAAAACTGTTCCCAGCAAATTTTAGTTGCGCTTAGAACCAACAGGTTTCTCTATGACTTTTCTTCTAACATTTTTATGTAAACAAATGTATTTTAAGGACAGCTCAAACATTAACATGTAATAGAATCATTTTATTACTACTACATTTAAAATTAAAAGACTATCGAAGAAATTAAAGCTTCATTTTTATTGCTACTTTCAAGCCGAATTCGCTGCTTGGTATCTGTTCCCAGTTACAGTTTGCTTCTCTCCGCTACCATTTGCAGTAGTCTTACTGTTCTCACTTGGTCGCAGTTGCTCTCAACAGGTTTCTCTTCACTTGACTTTAGGTCAGCGTTTCTCTTAACACTATCTCTTCCAAATAAAAGAATGACACCTGATTGACTACAACATATGAATTCAAAACGTTTCGTATTTGAATATTTAACTTAATGAATGTAAAATAAATGCGTATTTCATTGTAACAAAACAACTGTCTTCTAGTTTGCCTTGATTTGTCTGAACTCTGGTTATTGTGCACTTATGCACGTACACACATTCATGTAAAGACATATAACCGTAACCTGCTTTCCCTCACTATGAGAAATGATATTTTTCACAATTTTAATTATAGATTTAACATCTTTATGAACCTTTTTGTTTTGTAGAATTCAATTTTATGAATATTATTATATTAAAAAACTTTTTTAAATTTATTTTCATTTCATTATTTAAATTATTATTATTTTTTATTAATTTTGAAAATAATAGAATAAACTTGTATTCTGTATGCTATTCCATTAGAATTTTCGCAAATCAGAAATATATATTTGTGGAGAAAGCTCTACAGACATTTTTAATGGCTGACAAAATGTGTTAACAACAGTTCACGCATTACTTTTAAGAATTTTAATTGAATTTATATATATAATAAAAATCAATAACATATAAAAATTTTCTTTAAATTAGAAACAATCATTTGCATTTCATAATTGCATTTTGTAGATTTTATGCCATGTTTAAATATACATTTTCTGATTTTATGTATTTATGACTCACCCAACTAAAGCCCAAGACACCAATGCCCGCTATAAGCAGCTCTCCTATTATGGAGCCAGCGGATGTGGATGACGGAAAAAAGGCATTAAAGTAGGGCGATTGCCAGTGGGTCAATCCGGGTAGAATAATATGTTCCAGATCTTCAAGTATTTGTCGCCAGTGCTCGGGTTGCTCTGGTATTTGCCTAGGCAGCTGATTGATGACATCGTAAGGCAACACGTTGGATAGCACATTTCTGTGAAGGTAACAAATTGCTTGAAAAGGATAACACACACACACACAAACACACACACACCTCTCACGTATGCTGCTCAAGTAGTTGATTATGAACTCAATGGAAGCGTGACCAAATTCGCGAAATTCACCAAAGTCCATTTTAAACAACACCCTATAATATATAGAGTATGTATGCTGGTATATATATTCTATATTTGTATATCCTGTGAACTATATGTGTATGTATATTCGTTTCAATATAAGAGAATCCGTTGATACACTGCGACGTCTGACTTTTGCACTTGTTCACCGTTGACATTCGAATCGAGAAATGAAACGAGCTACGACATGTCAAAGACTCGATCAAGCTCGTCTCGCAGTCGGTCAAAACTTTCAAACAATACTTTTTGGATGAGCCACTTGCATAGTATGTGTAAAAATGTGCACAGCCAGCAAGTTTTTCGTTATCATTGGCAAGATTTATGTAACTCGTAACGCCGTAGCGACATTAAGACAAGTTCATAGCCAACACCAACATGAACACACACAACATACAGACACAAAACAACAACCAAAACAACAACAAAAATAGCATGAAAATCGTCGATGAAATTTTAATGAAATGCGTTTAATTGTCTAATAAAGCGAGTACACTTCAAGAAATTTCTGCTGCATTTCCATGCAGAGCAGATTAATCTGCATTGATTCTACCGAATTCTTGAGTTCTTTGTAAAGCCAAAAATCTAATGTCTAATAATTGTGTGCAGTACCTAGTACACTGCGCGCAATTCAACATAGCGATTACGGTACCAGAAATCGATGTGTCTAATAATTATTTAATAAAATAATTACACTGCACTCACACATTATAAACATATTACAAAGATCGCATTAAATTCATATATAATAATATAAAAGTACATAACTTTTCTTTTCAAGTATTTTTCTTTCAGTGTATTTAATGGATGATCCATTGTTATTACAATCCGGTTTATAATAAATATTACCTTGTCTTAGCTGTTGTCACTTTGGCAAAAAGTCCCTCCAAATCGTTTTCTGATGCATAACATTTCCCACTTCCCCCCTGCCCTTCCCATTCCCCTCAACCCCACCCAGCTGCATAAACACCTGCTATAAAGTTCCGCCCAGTCATTCGAGTATGCTCGAAATTTTGAAAGTCACAGTCACTGTCAATATATTTTCGTCTATTTTGTAAGCACGAGCTTGAACTGGGAACTCGTGGTGCATCTGCATCATCATCATCATTATCATCGTCATCATCTGACTGGGCTGCTTCAAACGGTCAATGCATTTCACAAGTTCGCGTTGTTTTTTTTTTTTTTCTAGCTGCCCTACAATTTTCAGGGTCACGCTGCAGTATGAGAAAATATGTTTTGGGCTGGTTCATTGAAGAGTTGATCTTTCAGCTTAGTCAAATTTATGAACTATCAGAAAAGGGAGTTGATGGTCATATTTTCGGATTAATGAAGACTGCTTGGGCCACCTTATTACACCAGAATCCATTGGAGTAAGAAAAATGAAATCTTCGATTTGCCATTCCTCCAGTAGAAACGTTTTTGGTATATGTATTTTCAGAAGGAATCTACAATTATTTAAGAATAAGGCTCTAAATTGTTAAGGAATTACTACAAAGGGCAGTAATAGATAAATGTCTCAATTGACCACGCCTCCAATGAGTGATATATGGACAATTATAGTCGTGTCAAGTCAGTTCAGTTCGGCTTTGGCTATAGTTAATTATCAGCGTGACGGAGAGTAGGAGGGACACCAGAGAAAACCTATATACTCTGTTTTCTTTTCTTGACCGAGTATAAAAGTTTTTTTTTTTTTTAATTTTTGGTATGAATTATGTCACGCGTAATTGGCCGAGCATAGGCTTGTGTCCGTGTTTCGATTAAAACTTGTTTTCTTGTTTAAATGTTTAAGCTGTCACGAAATATTACAGAGGTAACGCTCTTTTAATACTAGTAATACTTATATCTTAGTCACATTGTTATTACCTACGGTAATTATCTTATTCATTTATTTTTACGATTTGCCAAGCAAATTTGGCACTTGGTACAATATTACTCCGATATGAAGATATCGAAATGATCCTAAAAGTTTAATCATAATTATCATTATTATTTTCAATTTCCAATCTCAATTTATGCGTTTCTTTAAAAAATTATTTCCTAAATATCTTAACAATTCTTTATATCATAATAATTATTATTACAATTTTAATTATCAGATGGCCAGCCTTAGGCTCTTCCTCTGACACTTTCCATCAAGTCTAAGAACCTATGCCACCAAGATACCCTGCCAGGCCTTGGTAAAGAGCGAACCTGAATGCTCGTAATTGAGGCAATTATAGAGCGAAAAGTGTAGTTGGACTACCAATATCAATATGGTCCGAAGTATAATTAGTTTTGAGCCAATAATTGTGCCAATAATTGTGCCAATAATTGTTTCATTTAACGCTTTGCTGAATAAATAATATAAATAATAACATGTACTATAATACAATATAAATTGAATATATTTAAAGTAGGTTATTAAGTGCCTCCCATCTGCCAAAACTTAGAATGTAGTGAGGGATATCTTTACTGCAATAAACTAAGCTTAAGCCTTGTTAACTCAACACCTTGCCTTCAAACAATAAAAGACACTAAAGAGTTCCATACAAAAACTAGATAAGATATTTGGCATATTTTGTTGGCCTCACTTTTTTTGGTAAGCAATTTGCTGTCGTTTATTGCAGTTGAAATTCGATATAATAAAGGCAGCTATTGAATACCCCTGTGCTCCTGGACTCCATGTGATCCGTATATTAAAAGGCGCTCTCTTGCTGGGCTACGCGGCTATGATATGACCACCAGCTGTTGTCCTCCACTAAAGTCCATCATATTGTGGTTTGGGTCAAAGCGCTTGGCGTGCGGCGTGTGGCACTTGGCGCGCTCTAAGCGTCTCATAAATAAATGCGAAAACAAAATGCCAGGCAGACGAATGGGCGGTTGGGCTGGCCAACAGGAAGCACCCGTATTGGAAAACTAGACGGGCAGACAGTAGAAAGCAGTAGACAGCGGGGCTGAACTTATAAATACCCTATACAATATGTGCATAAATAAATTTTATATTTACATAAAACATAAATAAATAAAATAATAAATACAATAGATATTATACTCTAAATAATATAAAAGTAATTTAATATATTTAAAATTTATTCATTTTTTGTTTATTTCAGTTGTTTTCATACAAGTTGTTTAGCGCACATAAAACACTTGATGTGGCGCGGCATGCTTACAGGGTATGCGCAGTGCCTTGGCGCACAGGGTGACTCGGGCTGGGCACAAATAATGATTGACTGGCCTGGCCGCTCTGCGCATGCCGCACTGCGCAGCCGCTGGAACGCCTTTAACCCTTGTACATCGCCTGCCCAACCCAGCCCAAGCAACGGAGCTTTCCCAGTTCCAGTTTAATGGCGTCGCTGGCGATAAGATAACGGACTCTCGCGCATGACCAAAACGCCAACTGTGGCGGGGCAATTGCTGTTGTTGTTGCTTTTGTTGTTATCAACGATTTCCAATGTTTTCAATATAAAGGGGCGGTGCTTGTTGCGGCCTGGAAGGCGAGCAGTTGCTGCTGCTGCTGCAGTTGTTGTTGTTGGTGCTGCTGCTGCTGTTCTTCTTCTTACACGTATTCTTCGTCTTCTTCTTCTGCTCATGGCTTTTGTTGTTTTTGCGTTGACCGCGCGTATTGACTTGGACTTTTGAGTTAAGTTTCTCATATTTGTGCTATGCCATTGCCGTCGCTGACTTTTAAGTGCTGTTGACTGTTGTTTTGGGGCCACAGCGAAGGTGTCGCCAGGCGTTGGCTCGTTTTAGCTTTGGCTGTTGTTGCTGCTGCTGCTGCTGCTGCTCCTGCTGCTGCTGCTGTTGTTGTTGTTGTTGCCGCAGCCGCAGCGCTTTTTTGCAGTTATTACTCGAAAATTCTTAAGAGAAAAAACTTTTCTGCCAAAACTTTTAGGTTTCACAAAATATTGTAATGCCGCCTGCATAACGAACAAGAACGAGAACGGCATCGGCAACGGCAACGGAAACGGAACGGGCATCTATTACATATATATAGGTATAGGGCATGCCAACTGTTAACTGCTGCCGGGCTGCGAGGGGCGAGGGCCAAGTTAAGCATAACAGTGCGCATACTAAAAACAGCATAAAAATTGTCGACGACGTCGCCGTTGCTGTCGCTGTCGCTGTCGCCATTGTTGTGTTGCTCGCTAGCCGGGCTGCCTGCATTTTACCATATCATTTGTGTCACATTAAGATCAATTGGTAAACACACACAAACACAAACACCCACACACACGCACGCACACACTAGCTAGCGCACACACAAAAAGGCAAACGGCATAAAAAGTATCGTAAAAGTCAAATAAAAAAGCTCACACAACAACAAGAGGAGCTGCAACAATAACGCGAGTCGCAGATGCAGCAGCAGCGACAACGGCAACAAAAGCGTCAAAAAGTGCGCAAAAAATGCAGCCCGAGTGCCACAAATAGCAGCAGCAACAACAACAAATACATAAATACAAAAAAAAAAAGAACAGAGAGAAAAAGAAACAAAAATACATAGCTAACAATCAGCACAGCAGGCGTCCGTTAGCTTCTGCCAGTGTTGCCGTGCCGTGCACTGTCATGCCGTTAAGCTCTGCTGTGCCGCCGCCGTCGTCGCCGACGCCATTTTGTCGCTGCCTTCCGTCGCGTTTGCCAATTGCCGTCGCAAAATGGCGTTCGAGTGAATATTGAGTTGAAACCGAATCGAATCGAATCGAATCGAATCGAATTGGATCGAAGTGAAACACAAACAGCACGAGTTTCAAATTCTAACGAATAGTGCGAATCAAATCACAAAAAAATTACTACCAAATTGCTAAAAATAAAAATAAATTGTAAAATGAAATATTAAACTATATTGAGCAAGTTTATAAATGAGAATAGCTGTAAAGTTCATGTTTTTTTTCCAATTGCAAAACAAATTGAGAGCGCTCAAGTCTTAATTTAACCACAATAGCACAAATTTACATGGAAAATACGTTTGTAGCATTTAATTTTTAGTGATTTGAAAACAATGTTTAGTTTATTATAATTTCAGTAGCTTGACTATTGATGCATAATTAGGCCATACACAGATAGGCATTGTTCGTGTTCTGTTTGTGTACTCAACTCTGAGAAAAAGAATAAAAAAACATGCACCCTACATTATAGGGAGACGAGCTCGAGTTATTTGCTATTTGTACGTTCGTTTATATTGAAGTTGTTGTTGTAACTATATTGCGAAGCAGACACTTGAAGCTGCCTCTACACACATAAGAGTCCAAATTGATATAGCAAGGCATCGAATACACACACACACGCGCACACACATACACACACTCGTTTCCTCGTCTACACAAGCGAAGCAAAGTACCAAAACCCAAAGAAAAACCGCCGTGCGTTTCGCTCGCCTGATAAGAAACCGAGGCGAGTGACGGCGACGGCGACGGCAACGGTAACGGCGCTTTACACACGGTGTGCCACAGTGCCAGTGCCAGTGCCAGTGCTAGTGGCAGTGGCAGTGCTCAAACAGTCAACCAGTCAACCAACCAACGAGCGATCCAATCTGGCTCTATCTATAAGGCTGTGCCGTCTGCCTTACCTTATGGAATATAACAAAAACAAAACCTCCGCCGCTTAACTAAACATTTCCGCCTCTCCTCCGCCAAGTGCCAGGCGCGCGTGTCTCAATATATTATAAATCGGTCTATTGTTAAATATTGATATATTCAAATATATGCATAAATATATTTATTTGTCAAATACAGGGCAGTCCATTAAAATTGATCAGGCTTCTATATAATATTGTGCCAAGAAAAGTGCCTGCTCGCTAGTGCGTCATATACTCTTCAATTATTACGCATACGACTCGTGTGACGATAGGCATATTCAATTAGCTCTACAGACAGGCCTGTGTTTATAGCCGTTGCAAATTAAGGAAGTTCTCATCGATTTGCTGCCGTTCGTTGTTGTTGTTGTTGTTGTTGGGTGTGTGCATGCAACTGGCTTTAGAGATGATGCAAACGCTGAAACCGCCACCGCCATTGCATCAACAGCATCCGCATCCACATCCACATCCGCATCCACATCCGCATCCGCATCCGCATCCACAGCATCTGCAGCAGCAGCTGTCAGTCATGGATAATCACCAGCAGCAACAACAACAGCAGCAGCAACAACAACAACACCTTCTTCAGCAGCAGCAGCAGCAGCAGCAGCAGCAGCAGCAGCAGCAACAATTGCCGCCCACGCCGCAGGCATCGCACCTGCTCGCTGGCCAGCACAGCCATCATCAGCAACATGCTGCGGTTGGAGTCGGTGATCACGATGACCCAAATCCGGAATTTGTGTTGGCTTTAATATCAAGGAATCGAGCGCTCGAGGGTGAGTACCAAGCAACAGCTTTGATTCTCAGTTGCTCCGGTCTCGGGTCTCGGGGCCGGGGGTCTTAGCTCTTAGCTCCTAGGTCCAGTGGCCAAGCCAACTCGTCATCCGCAATTTGCCTATGGCTCTTGCACTTGTCTTGTCTAATATTTTTCAGCTCCTGTCTCCTCTCACTCTCTCTCTCTCTCTCTCTTTCTATCTATCTGCCTCTCTGTGCAGCTACCAGTTATTTATTTATGCTTTTAATTATTCCAAGTTTTTCGCTGTTGCTTTGTGATTTTCGCTAGGGCAGCAGATGAAATGTGGCTAAAGTGTTGATTGCTGATGAAAGTTTGTTGTATGTATAAATAGTAAACGATGTGTGTGTGGCACCTGTGGCACAGTAGTGCGGTTGCCCCGACTTGTGTCGAAGAGCCATCTCCATAAGTGTGTTTCAATTAAGCATATCTGCTTGACCTAACCGCATTCATTTTCGCTCATTTCATATGCCGTTTTGGTCGTTGAAATTAATAATATTAAAAAAAGGACAACAGCAAAGATGAAGAGATGAAGAAGAAGAAGAGAGATATATTGTTATACAAATTTTTTAGAGGTTGGAAATAGCAAATGCCAAGTTAAACTATATGAAATATCAAATATATCGGATAACAACGATTTATTTTAGCCCCGCCTTTAGGTGTTCTGGCTAACTATTTCTTCATTCAAGTGTGGGCTTAGGAGTTGCTAATTCAAATCACAAATTCTGGCTGTATATAAATATACTACAACAATATATATTAGATTCCTTCTCACGCCATTCAAATATTATAGGCTTCTTCCACAAAGACATATAGATAGAATAGGTGGAATTGCCTTAATGTGGAGTATTCAACTAAGAGACATCAACCAAGAGCTGCAAAAAACAGCCTTCTCCTTCTCTCCCTATTTGGAGGTGGATATACCCATAAAACGGGAGTGAAAATATACCAAATATACTCATAATTTGACTTAACAAAAAGTTCTTAGCTAAACTATAAATAAATCAGTTGAAAAGTCTCTGCTAAAAATAAATTGATTGAATAAGCGTTATATGATGGTGAAAAAACTGTTCAAGGGATTTGCCTTGAACAATAAAATAAAATAAAATAATATAAATATATCTGTCAATTTATACTTGAAATTTCTAGTCTTCACTTTTAGAGATAGAGGAACATCCATAGATAGACAGACAAGGATAGAGCTATACTGACTCACGCTTAGACTCATCTTGTATCGACATTTGCCCATTCAGTTGTTATTTATTTCTCAATTCCTTTACGTTGATGTGACAAATTAGTTTATAAGTATATAATAAGTAGAAGAGATAAATATTAATATATATGCTGGTGAAAATTGTGCGAGGTGGGATTGAAAATAATCGGAAGGAAAGCAGGAAAAATGAACGGAAGGAACTCATATATAGATAGATAGACAGACATACCATAAGCCCACTGAGTAGAGGGTGTCAGATATTCGAGCAAACAATTCGACTTACAGCTCAATTTTGATTATTGTTCCAATTCGATTCATGTTTCATAATTGTTAGCAAAACTCGTTGCATGTTATTTTATACTCGGCAGAGCTTAACTCTCATTGTTGCTTGTCTATGCCGTAAATCCGGCTGGAAGACATTCAGAGCAACCCCAAGCACAAATTATGACTCCGATTCATGCTTCACATGTCGTGGCCTGATCCCACGCAAATCAATTGACAAGCTAAGGCCGTAGCTAAAAGCCAGTCCAAAATGTTGACAACTGACACACGGAGGATAACATCGGAGGACATGCGCTTGAGCTGGATATGATGTGGATGAGGATGAGGATGTGGATGTGGATGTGGAGACAAGACAAAGCCGAAAGTCAGAGTCCCAAAATTGTTGACAATGACCAAATGGCTTAGCATCTCAGCTATTGTTGCTAATGCGCTGGGAATACCTAGAAGCAGCAGCTGATCCCCGCTCTCCCAACAGGAGGAGGCCTTTTAACATCGCCAGCCTCCATTTCGAGCACGTGCCGCAGCATTGGAAAAAAGAGCATGCTGCAGGACTGCAATTGTTATTGGCACTGGGCGCGTTTTTCAAGTGCGCCGGGATTTTGTTTAGAGCACGCGTAATTACAAACAAATAAATAACAGGGCCATACCATAAAACCGCATAGGCAACATCGCATACGACACGTGGCGCTAATATTCAGACAGGGCAGAGCAGAGTAGATCAGAGCAGAGTAGAGCAGAGCAGAGCGGCGCAAAGCAGTGCAAAGACCTGGCTGGATGCTGCGACACATCCCAGCGGAGTTGAGCGACGTTCGTTGAGCGTCGTGCAAAACGAGCAGAAAAATTGAATTATGCGCTTGCGGTGCTTCCCAACTGAAGGAGTCCTCAACCCCAAGCCCAAGCCCAAGCCCAACTCCAACCTGAAACGCTCGACTCTTACCCCTGTCGCTGTCACTGCCCATGCCACGCCCAGCTGAGCAGTTGAAGTAACCGGCAATCGACAAATATTTTGTTATTTGCACATAAACATATTTATCGAGTTTGGGTTGCTCTGTTTGCAGTGTAGTCGAGCAGGAGGAGGAGTGGGTAGCTCGCTGCACCCACGGGTGTTTGGTTTCACCCGTTCGCAGCTCCTTGGCTCTGTATGCTGGGTTTGAGCCTGTCAAAAATTGTGTAAATATGTTTGTCATTTCCACTTGCCTACGGCCCGTGCACTTAGCATTGGGCAAATAAACCCATACCCCGCCCTCCCCTTGCTGCTACCTCAACCCTCAAAACTGTGGGCTAGCGCACTTGTCGCTCACTCGACCAACCGTACGTCCGTCCGTCCGTTCGTCCGTCCGCTGTCGCCCGCCCGCTGTCCGCCGCGTGCCGTTCGTTAGTTGTTCTTGTGTGGCTTTCCTATTAACGTCGCATGGGGTGCACCCCCCTAGCCAGCCAGCCAGCACCCTACTAATGCTTAAGCGTATCGCTTTAGCTTGCTTGTTTCCTTCCTCGACATCCTTCCGCCGGGGGTTGCATTTTGTTGCCTTTTGCGCACGTAATTTGTCATAATGTCAACAAGCGAATGATGTCAAGATCGACTATGAGCACAACCGGTTTAAGTGACGCTACAAATTTAGGAGATATATATTTGATACACCGGTTTCCAAGATTAATGCACAAGTGGAAAGAGGCTGGCAGGTCGACCAAGTGCATCTATTGAAAGTACCAGGTAACATGATGAATATGTATAAGATGACAGCAGCTGAAACAAATATCTGAAGTCAGTGTCTAGGGTAGTTAGAACCACTCAAGAACCATTTCAAATAAAGTTGGCCTTCAAGGAAAATAAACAACTTAAATCATGTTTAGCTAACTATTAAAACCCAGTTGAAGCAATACTTTTCCTGCTGAATTTTCATTGGCAAGTAGATGAAATTAATTGCTCTATGAAATCCGAGAGTCCAGTCTACACTCCATAGTCCAGCTACAGCACAACTTTTGAGAAAGAACTATAAGCAGAGCTTTCAGTTTTCTATCCAAGCCCCGTTTCTCCTCTACTCCATGGAGCTTCCTTAAGAACCTCATTTATCAAGCAACTGCCAATTGAAGTAAGACTAAAAATTTAGGAATTTATATTTGATATGCAGCCTACATGTATTGATAGGCAATTAGATAGACGGCTCGCATACTGCCTCCAGACGTGTGATGGATCACCGACACCTCATTGCTCAGCAGACTGCGCAGATCGTCGCGGACTGCCTGAACTTGTGACTCTGTTGCATTCGGTTCCATGCCTACGTGTATCTCCTGAATGTAGTTGTCCGCATTGCGACGTCGCATGCTCTGGTAGATGGAGCTGTCCAGGCTGAAGTTACTGCCAGCTCTGGCTGTTTGATAGCTGCTCTCCGTCGTATAGCCCGAGGAGCGGGAATCGGTCAGAAGGTGCCCGGCGCTCCCAATGGTTGACGAGCTGTCATTGTAACTGATGAAGGCTGGTGTTGTGGCTCCTGAAAATATTGTCATAGCAGACTCGGAAAGATCCGTGCCTACGTATGCCTCGCTAGCCGACTGCGGCAGTATTTGCACCGACTGGCTGCGCCGCAGGAGCTTGGCAGCACTCAACAGGGTGGTCTGACTCCTCTCAAAGCTTGTGTCCGACTGGCTCAGCCGAACCACACCGTGTTCTTTCTTGGCATTAAATAGAATCGTAACTGGCTTTTGGAACTCGACGTCACTTGTTTCTGCGACAGGCCATGTCGAGCTGTGCGGCAACGGCTCGTCTGCTTCCTCATCAGTTCTCTCCATTCTTTAGGGGAGCTGGAGCTCTGGCTGGGAACTTGCAGCCCAATTGCAATTCGGTTATTGTGCCGACCTCCTCGGTGAAGTCCGTTTGCGTGCAGCAAGTGAAAGTTTTATGCACCTTGGCCAGATCACAGCGAAAAGCGTTGTAAGCAGCCCAATTCACATCCGACATCTGTGTGAACATCAAATATACAAATTTTTAATTCTCTAAGCAAATATCATTAGTTGTCTATTTGTTTGTAGCCTTTTACTGACATTGTACTGGGCCGTACTTCCTCGCTCTTGCTTTCCACTGGAGGCCGAGAGTGTTTCCGTACTCGAATTCATAACTATTTATTGTTTCATTCAACTCACCGCTAAGAAGCCATAATTTTGGGGTCTAAATAATTACTCTAAATTAGTGCAGCATTGCAGCATTAACAAGCTCTATTATATCATATATGTATATGTCAAAGATTTAACTATATGACAGAATTTCAAAAGCATTTCGACTGAGCTAAGAGAATTCCTTGAAAAGTTTTTTATTAAATATATAAATATTTTATAAATATAGATTATGAATAAAAAAAAAAATCAAATAAATATAAATTTAATAAAACGAAAAAACTAGCACTCAATCAAATTTGTGCAATAAAACAAATAAAATAAATTATATATATATATAATATAAATATGTATATAAAATAATATCATATAACAAATAAAATAATAAGAAAAAATTAATATACTCATTTCGCTTTCGTAAATGTGTATAAAGACCTAAAAAACCATATTATAATACATATGGTTTTTTAGGTCTTTATACATATATACATACATACTTTATACATATATACATATATCTATAAAAAAAAGGAAAATAAAAATTTTTTTTTCTTAAGAATAAAACAAATGATAATTAAAAATTACAATGCTCATAGTAAATGATGTAAAGATTAAAATAAAAAAAAATGGAATTTGAGCAAATATATTTATTATTTATAATATCAATTAAAATATTAATGATAAATAATTAAAAATAATATAATAATTGAATAAAATTGAACAAATTAGTTTTTAGATTATTAATTTATTATTATTATTATTATTATTATTATTATTATTATTATTATTATTATTATACAAAAATTAAAAGGAAAACTTTTATTATTTAAAACAATTTTTTTAAAATGAAGAATATATAACTAAAATAATAAAATAATAATAAAACATATTGAAATCAAAAAGTATTTATATTGAAAAAAATGTTGTAACGACTTTTCAGCAGAATAATTAAATTGTATAAAATATTTTAAGAGTAAACAAATCGATGATGATGACCCTTAATCGGCTTATTCCAATTAAGCAATTAAATCATAAGACTTTAGCTCTTAACGTATGATAGCTCAAGGAGACGATATATAAAATAAAGGAATTAGTCGTAAATTTCGTTGCTTCATAACAGTTTGAGAGACATCAATATATATTCCTAAGACTCAAACTCATAATAAGTATGTAATAGAAAGTAGCTCATTAGATGAACTACCAGGTTTGGAACTTATACGATTTCGCTTATAATGCGCTCAACTTCTTAGTTTATGATTTCAGCCTTAAGTTGCTCAAGCTAAAATTCGTTTAGTTCCTCTTTTTATAGGAATACATTATTTGTATATTGCTAACCCGCCCTGTTTTGGCATGGGTCAAAAGCAGCTCTTGAATTTCTGAGCCTTGGCAGCTCTCCTTTGAGCAGATGCCTTTTTAGAGGATTTCGCGCATTTTTCATTGCTAGGCCAGAACAACAAATGAAAATACATTAAAAAAAAAAAAAAAAAAAAAAAAAACAAGATGGGCCTTGGGCTGGGAGCCAACTTGAGAAATCTGCGATGTTGTTATTGTTATTGTTGCTGTTGCTTGTTCGGCTGTTCGTTTGTTCGTTTATTCGTTGTTTTCCATGGCGTCCATATAAATCATTTTTTGTTTGGACTGCCTGCTGCATATTTCATGGCGGTTTGTTTGCTCCACTCCTGATGCGGGGCTGAGACAGCTTGGAGAGGCTCCTGCTATGGCGCAAGGGCACGGAGCTGGGTGCTTAGAATCGACGACAGCTCTTTGACTAGGCTGCCTTTGCTGGCAGGTAAGGTTACCCAACTCTCCCTGCTTCACTACGGCCCCAACTCCCCCTCCTTCTCTCTCTCTCTCTCTCGCTCTCTTTCTCTGTCACTTCTGCCCCGCTTTGCGAACATTTCTGTTTGCTACTTTTTTTGTTTCTTTCCCTCATTCCTATTTTTTTTTTGCTAACCTTCCTAAAACAGCATTTCGTGCCAAGTAGGAGGGAGCAGGCGAATGTTTAACTTACGTTAAGTAAATAATGGGGCGTTCATATGACATTGCCAGGGGGAGCGGGCGGAGCTCTAAAAGATGGCGTAGGCCAAGAGAACTCATATGCCTCACCTACCCATCTCTATGTAAGCGAGTATATTTCGATGAATGCATGTGTACGTGTACGTGTGTGTGTGTGTGTATTTGCAGTCACTGTTTACTTCCACAATTTCCTTTTTGCTTAATAAAATAAAATATGAACGAACAAAAAAAATCACAAACACAAAATCTTCTACAGTCAAGAGTCGCAGACGCCATTTGTGAAGCTGGGGCAGGGCTTCTAGCTCTAGTGGGTATAATAGAGCTATGGCCTTAAATAGTTAACTAAATTCGTATATATATTAAATTTGGTGAGATTCAGAATTCAAATGCAATTATATTTTTGTTTTTCCATTGTGCGTCGCAAATTCCAATTTATTATTTGTAAAAATTTGTCTAGGAAAAAACTTTTCTTACTTGAATTTTACTTTTAGAAATTTCATAATGCTGTGAAGAGAAACCTTAACTAAAGGACATACTCTAAAAACATTTGAATAATGAAGGTTTTAGAGATAAATTTATATAACTAAAATTAGATTTATATATTTAAAAAAAAAATTATTATTATTATTATCATTATTATTATTATTATTATTATTATCATTATTATTATTATTATTATTATTATTATTATTATTATTATTATTATTATTATTATTATTATTATTATTATTATTATTATTATTATGTATTATTATTTCCATTGTTATATATTATTTGAAGATCAAAAATTATTTGAATTGGAGCTATTATCAGTGAGATTAAAATATAAATATATAAAATTTTAAAATATTTTATTACAATTCATTTTTAAAAACCTATTTACTTTCTAAAATACTGAGTAAATTTTATCTTTCCGCTGCTACACAAATAAATTCACACTGTGCTTATCATAAAGAAACATTTTTGCACTATGTGAACTAATCCACTGTGATTTGTTGCTATGCAAACAAATTTGGGGCCACTGTGCAATCGAAATGAAAAATTCAAAATTTACAAAGAAAACACAAATATAAACAGCAGAAGCACAAAGGCAAATGCTTTAATGTTGGCTTCCACTGCAAAGGCTAGAGCAAGCGGTGGGCCAGAGACAGAGATGACACCAGAGTGGTAGAGGGAGAGGTAGAGGGGAATCTCCCTTGAACACGTAGCAGCTGGCTAAAAAAGTGCCGAAGGAACAAAAATGGGGTACGCGTATAAACTGGATACGCGTCGTCCATGTATGTATGTGTATGTGTATATGTATATGTATGAATATGCTTCTATACAAACAATATCCCGCAGCGAACTTTATTAAATTACACGATTTTGACAGTTAAGCAGCGGCAGCAACAGCAGCAGAGAGCAGAGAGCAGTGCTCTACGCCTCCCGTTGCTGTCTTCTACCGTGTATGTATGTGTGTGTGTGTGTGTGTGTGTGTGTTGCCAAGTGAAAATCATAATTTTTTCTTATATTTTATGTAATACTCTTGAAGCTGAAGAAGAGCAACAGCCTCCCCTCCAGTCCTGCTCAGCCAGCCATCCTGCCCTGCTCTTAGCTGCGCTGCGAGCAAATTTCCCCTCCTCTTCTCACTGACAGATATTTGCGTTGTCTGGCAACGCTGACGGTATTCCTTTTTGAGTATTCCTTGGGGGCCGGTTTAGGCAAATAGAAATGTTCTTCTTTCTCTTGGCTGGCAATAAGAAATAAAATAAAGTCGAAATCTTGGCAATTGCGCGATTCACTTATGGCCGGGAGCGGTTACCAACTTTTATCATTCCGCAATTAGCGTGGCCATGTCTGCTCCAGAGCAGCGCTTATCGCTGCGCAGTCATAGACGCAGTCGCAGTCGCAGTCGCAGTCGCGGTCGGTAGTCGGTAGTCGGGTGCGGGTCAAAAACTTGCCAGATACTTCTCTAACAAGCCGCTGCAGCTGCCGCCGCTGCCAAACGGTAAATATTTGTACACCGTTTCACTCGATACCTTGAAAAACGGGACAACAACTGCGGCGATAACGTCTACACGGTTACCCTATACCGATGACTGTCTATATGTATGGCTGTGTGTAGGTGTATATATGTATATATAAATAGTGAGCTTGTGCATTCTTTTCTTCTACTATAATGAATGAAGAGAATATAATAGGGTATGCCAGACTGCAAGACAAGCTTTACATTCGAAAAGCAGTATATGAATATATAAGTTGCTTTGCGTTTGTATACATGTTTTTAAAATTTCAAATCTTGCAAAAGCTTATTCTTAATTTATTACTGATTTATTACATTTACATTGGTCTTTTAATTCATAAGAAACTTAAGTAAATAAAATTTTAGACTTTCAAATATACTTCATGAAAAATAGTTGTTGTAATATTAAAAAAAAAAATAATAGTAATATAATAATTTAATTATTAGATTTTAGTTTGAATAATATTTTAATTTTTAAATTGGATCTTATGAAAAATAGTTGTTATTATAATCGCTCTTTTTTTAAATAAAAAATAAACGACATTTTCATTTCATTTTTGTCCTGAATAATATTTTAATTTTTGAATTGGCCTTTATGAAAAATAGTCGTTACTATAATCGATTTTTTTTACTTTAATAATAAAAAATAAACGACATTTTTATTTAAATTTTAGTCTGAATTATATTTAATTGAATTGCACTTTATGAAAAATAGTTGTTATTATAATAGTTTTTTTCAAAAATATAAATAAAGAACATTTTCATTTCATTTTTAGTCTGAATATAATTCTAATTTTTGAATTGCACTTTATGAAAATCAGTTGTTATTATAATCGCTCTTTTTTTTAATAAAAATAAACGACATTTTCATTGCATTTTTAATCTGAATAATATTTTAATTTTTGAATTGCACTTTATGAAAAATAGTTGTTATTATAATAGTTTTTTTCAAAAATATAAATAAAGAACATTTTCATTTAATTTTTAGTCTGAATATAATTCTAATTTTTGAATTGCACTTTATGAAAATCAGTTGTTATTATAATCGCTCTTTATTTTAATAAAAATAAACGACATTTTCATTGCATTTTTAATCTGAATAATATTTTAATTTTTGAATTGGGACACACATATATCTGAAAATATAAATTATTTTGCACTCACCATGCCCCATTTCAGTGATTTCCAATGGGTACAATGGCATAAAAATAGAGAGCGCTTGTTTAAGAACCCAGTAAAAGAGTCTATGTACAAGACTCGTGTTTTTTGGGTCTGGGAGCATGTTCGATTCAGTTATCTCTGATGGTCGCACTTAAACGGCATGGTACAAGATTTGCCCATTGAGACGAGACATACGCCTATAGGAGAAATACATCAGTGTTTACATTGGCACCACGTACCATAAATGTTTTCGATAAGAGCAAAAAAAAAAAAAACATGCCCAGTTTTTCCGGCCGATCTTCATAGAGCTGATGTGCAGCTTGCATCGATGGTATATATAGTAAAGATATAGGTGAGACTGGTATGAAAACAGAAACGGGAAAAGTTTGGGGTAACGGACCTCTGCTAAGCAGCTCTCTGAGCTCACCGCCTAGTGTTAAATGAGGCCTATTAACATAGACATCTACGTAGGCACTGCGAGTTCTTTTCATGTGCAACCCTCGCTGACTGACTTTTAACTCCCTCCCACTCGCCAAACCTTCTTATCCTTTATGCATTTTCTGCCATTTATGCCTTTTATGCTATCTGAGATTATTTTCCACATCGTTTTGTTCATTGTTCGGGTTTATCTAAACAGGTGGTCCCAGCATGTGGTCGAGTCGCTGCATTCACCAATCTTTTTGTTTGATCCACCCTTCTACTTCAGTTCAGCTTCCTTTTTGTTGTCGTTGTTCGTGTTGTAGTGTTTACCTTTCAATCAACAATGATATTATATATATTTAAATAGGCATATATATTATATACATATCTACATGTGTGTGTGTGCTTACACAGAAAGTTCGTGAGTTTTGATTCCAGTCAACCGCAAATTATTGTGGGTAATTCTATTTAAACAGGTGTGCTAATTGCGACTCCCTCTGCCTTGCTCTTGGCAGCTTTAGATTTGTTTGGAACAGAAATTCATATTTCGCATTTTGTCATTATAAAACAATCGAATTTTCGTTATGTCAATAGTTAACAATAATCGCCGCGATTACTTAACTTATCTAGCACCCGCAGTTGGAGTGATTCGACTTTAGGTCTTACACTTCACGAGAGCCCCATCAAGTGGCATTTCAAGCAGCAAAATACTACAAGCGCTTTTATTTATTGTTTCTCGATCTCATAGCTCAGGCTATTGAGTGCTCCACAGGCAGACGCAATGGGCTCTGAGGCTAGAAATCTGTTTGATTACGGGACTATAAGTCAGCTAGTGCGAGCATGTAGGTTGGTGTACCCAACTTTCGTATACCCGTACTTGAACTGATCTCTTGATTGTTATCGATAACACTTGCTAGTCATACAATTGATAATACGTATATAATATCGATAACTAATATCCAAATATCTATATCTCTTTATATATTTTAGCTTTTTAATTAGATCTATTTCCATACATTAACTACTATCAAACCCTATGTTAATTGAAAATCATGTTAATCGGTTATCGATACAGTTATCGATAATAAATTACATATAGAATTATTAGAATAGTTATAATGACGCATTCCATAAGTAATGCGGAAAAAATAAATTGGGAAACTTATCAATTGGCCAAAAATCGCCAATGAATCATCTAATGAACGTAAACCTTATATACCCTATAAGAAACCACGCCAGCCGACAAATACTCATACGCAAAATCTATACATAGTGTGCTTACGGTATGGCCAGAGCTGGCAGATTTGCTTCATTGTATTGATATGATGCAGCAGTTGAGGCACTTCGATCGGCTTATCAGGCTATCGGGGAGATAAGTTAAGGTCCCTGTATTTCAAATAGATAAGTGTCACTCTTCGAAAACACAAACACCTAAACAAACTACGCACACGGACCAGATCTGAGATTCGTAACTTCCAGCTAGACAGTTTCGATTGTTAAGTAAAGAACCCGTCGAAAGTTCTAAGAGCTTGCCGCCCAGTTTATGCTCTAGCTTATGCTATTTACTCTAGATGTTGAACTACTTTCGCTCCACTGCGAGCACTTGAAAATGTCCAACAAGAGTTGTATAACTGGAAGCACGATCCATGCAGTGCAGTGCTGGGCTCTAAGGGGTAAACGGGGAGCTTAGCACACTGAAGTGCCATATAAATGTGGCACTGATTGCGCTTGGAGTAGCTGTAAGGCCTGCTACTTGGATTTAAGTCAAATATAATCGTTTATTAAATCTAAAGTAAAGTTATTTAAGCACTTTCATCACACCGACGCTCGAAGCTCTCACTGTGTCTCTCCCTCTCTCGCTCTCTCTCTCTCTCTCTCTCTCTCTTTTTCTTCCTCCCTCTCCGGCATATTATAACTCACAGCTGACCTAGTATAAGAAGTAGGGGAAGGGCACGGCTAGATAAAGCACAGCAATACGATAAGACTAAGGCAAACAGTAGCCTTTGACCACACTTTAGAAACTCTTATATGGCTTATTGCAAAATTAATTTTGGTGGCGTTCCAGCTATTATACATAATATAGATTAGTATTATAATAGATTGGATAGAGAATGCTGAAAAGTTACGCAGCTTACGCTGTTAGGCAGATACCCAAACCCCATCAAATCTTAGCATTTATATGTTTCGCTGGTGTACATGAATATATTTTTGAATTCCCTATTTTTCTAGCTTCAATAGGACTCAAAATATGATTTTGATGGAAATTAATATATTTTGATTAATTTAATTAGATTTTATAGTGAAATATTTTGAAATAATTGATTAATTTTAAACATTCTATTCCTAGTGAAATCTGGTTTACGTCTTTTAAGATATGCCAGATATTAGCCACACAAAAAAACTGAATTTAGTATAGTAAAAAAGCAGACTATACAGAGTATATGATATGGTGAACGTGAAGCTGCAGCCATATTCCCTATACCATGTACAGCTCTAGCTAAACACCAGACATCTCATAGAGAAGTTCGACAGACTATTTAACAGGCTCACCTATATGTAGGACTAGGCTTAGATTTATTTGTGTGCGTAATCTACATATATTGATTTTTCCAACTGCATTTTCACCATTTCACAAGGACATTTCCATTGTGCTCGTAAGTTATCTATGGAATGAAACGAGAGTAAAGTAATACAAAAATTGGCAGCTTCTTAAGCTTCTTCAATGGAACTCCATAAATTCAGAACAAAAATCAAAAGCTGTTAAATAGATAAATGGTTTTATTTACAAAATGCAAGACACCACCTTCCCATTCCAGACTGAGGCTGAGGCTGAGGCTGAGGCTGAGGCTGCTGTCGAGTCCGTGGAGTAGTTCGGACGGGCTGACTTGAGCGTATGTCGCAAATTATGCGATGCTCGGTGAGAGCGTTCAATGAACAAAATGATTTTATTGCATGCGGCCGGCTAAGCCCGAAAAACCACTCAAAACCATTTGGCCATATGTTGCCATTTGTGACAATAACTGCAGCGGAATGAAACGGAACGGAATGGAATGGTCGAGTGGATTGGGTAGTTAGCAGACAGACAGACAGACAGACAGACAGACAGACAGACAGACAGACCGGCAGAGAGAGAGAGAGAGGGGGGAGTGGGAGAGCGAGAGCGTGAGTAGATGCCGTTGTCGTTTGTTGTCGTTAATGCCCAATGGGTGGCAAATTGTTTTTTATTATCGGCCGGGCCGAGGCAGATGCGTCCCCTCTCTCGCTCTGGGCTGGGTTGGTGTGACAACGTGGGGCAAAGGAGTTAGCGTAAGCTCGTCCTCTGGCTGTTGGCGATTGCGTGAATAAAACTTTAATGGAACGACACAAATCCCATCGGTTTACCCCGATGCTGCTATTGATGTTGTTTTTGTTGTTGTTGTTGTTGTTCTTAGCGTTTCTAATGCCAACTAATTGAGTGCGAAAATGCCGTCAGTTTTGCGAGAAGTTCTCCTCAGCTTTTGTTTTTATGATATTTTATGTGAGCATATTTGAAGCCGTTGGCAAGCAGACCCACACACACCCACACACATACCCAAAAGTGACTCACAGACTGCACTCAAAATGCAAGCAGTGGGGAGCCTGGGGAATGGCTGAGAGCTGCAGAGAGATGGAGCGAGTGCTTTTGTCCACATTTGGGAATTGCGCTTAAAAAATGCCTGCAAATGGCTTTTAACAGTACGTGTGCATATATATACATATACATATATACATATGTGTGCGTGTGCATGTGTGTGCGCATTTTTATGTGTGCATCATGGCTCTGGACTAGACTGTCACGTAAATAGTTGATGGCTGGCCATTGCACGTCTCCTATTTCTGTGGAATCTCGACTGAAAACTTGCAGCTAAGTAAAATTTATAGCCCGCTTCCAGGCGCCGGGCACGTGACCATGCAGCAATGATTATTAAACTGCGCTTCCCATATATACCGCTGAGATTGAAGTGCATAATAGATAAATATAGTGAAAGAGGGCAAGCGAGATATTTGCAGCAATCAACGAAATTTCAAATAAAATTCCTTGCTAAGCATGAAATTGAAGCTGGTAAAAGTTTAGATACATTATATCTATCTACAATATCCATCTACAAGTGCTCGTACCTAGTATTTGGATTCAAGTAGTAAGAACTAGTGATAAACCCGAGAGAATTTATGTTCTACACATGTAATTTACAACTGGATAAAGCTGGAAAACAATAGAAAATCAATTGACGAAAATTATATTGTCCAATCAAAGATATTTAGGGGAAATTGTAGTGGTATATGAGAATCAGGGACATTGAAAATAATATGGCGGCTATAAAGGTGGGCGAAGTCATACAAATTGAAATATTCAACGTCTTCGGGATCCTCCTAATGCACTCGTCATAGGTGCTACCCATTAGATCTGCCTAAAACGATTCACCAATAATATTTGAAGAAGTATTTGTAGATATTGAAAATAATAATTCCATATATGTTTCACTAATTATATGTATATAATAATATATATAATATCTATATAATAATATATAATATAAATCAAAACCTAAAATAAATAAAAAAATGACTTAAACAATTTCTAAAATAAATAAATTAAACATTGATAAAAGCGAATTGGTTCTAAAACAAAGTAATGGAACGATTCAGCCTGTTCACATAGGAAATACTAAATTACTAATTTACTACTAAATACTAAAATACAAGCACAACTATAGCTAGCTAGTTGACTATAAAATCGCATTTCGCATTTATTTATTATAAGTATTGTTGTAGAGTTTTGTTAAACAAAGCGCATAGTTTAGAGGTAGAAATGCCGTCTAACCAAATTGACAACAGCCTCGTCCCCCCCAATCAAAGGGCAGCCAACCCCAAGTGCAACCCTTAGGCAAGTCTCGCTCTCCCGCTCACTCTTCAGCTTCTCTCCTGGTGCTTCCCTTGCACGGCTACACTGCGGCAATCTTTCACCCTCCATAAATATGGCGACGTCCATTTTTGTGGCTGATATTTCAACAGCAGCAGGTCCCGGGTCCCTGGTCCCTGGTCTCTCGCTTTGGGCTCCCCATTAACTCAACCGTTCGGCGCCATCTTGGCTTCATCAAACGCACACAAAAGCCCATAAGGGCAAAGCCAAGATAATGGTAGCCAGGCAGCACGGCAGCGAGGCAGCAAAGCAGCCTGAAGCACTGAAAGCAGCAGCAGCAGCAGCAGCAGCTCAGCTTGATTCAGGCAAATAAAATGGGCACCAAACGAAGTCGTTAGACCAACCGCCTACTCTAACCACCCCCAGTCACTTAGCCACATCCACGCCCCACGCATCCTCCGACCCCGTCGCCGACCCCAACCACCTGCACCTAGATAGAACGTTCTCTGTATCTGTGTGTGCTTATGTGTGTGTGTGTGCAAGCGCGCTTCAAAAGGAAATCACCCCAAGTGTGTATTTTTATAGAGACCGCAATAAACCTTTTTCTTTGCCGAGTCGTGAAGCGCTTCGATGAATGTGAAAAGGTTGCTCCCTGAATCCGTATTCCGTATACGTTCGGCCTCTGTCTCTTCCACTGACTCTGCATCTGCCTCTGCTCGTTTGATGAAGTTCCAGTTCGAGACACAATACACTTGGCACAAGCAAAAAATCAAGCAATGCTGTAATTCGGAAATGCATGACTAGGAGATACCCCATGTGTGGCTGTAAAGCTGCTTATTATGTATTGTGACTTACTTCCTTACACTATATATATCTATATATATCTGCACTGATGAGAGGAATATGCTCCTACAGGAGCATCAAGAATTCTAAATATTTAGATCTTATATATTAATTGTAGAAATATAAATAACAAAATTCATAACTCAACCTTTTCAACTTTTCGAGCTTTGTATAAATCAAATCCGAGTGTCACGTCCAGGCATTATTAACATAATTCATTCACATAATGAAATGAACAGATAATTACTTAAAAAAATAAATAAATAAAAAAAAAAAATATATATATACAACAAGTATATAGATTCTGGCAATTACCCAGATCCGTGGGTTCCAGACGAATACTGGTTATATCAACTCAATCAAGAATATATGTATGTACAGACTTCATGGCCTGGGCTAACATTACATTCAACATGTTACATGCACTTCCTCCCCATCAATATGCCCTGCTTATTCACTGTCGATGGGTATGGAAAAAAGAAATACTTGCTGCAGCCGTTGCCCATTTTTCTTGGCCTGGCATAACCATAAAGGAGGCCCGATTGATGGTTGTAGCATTCAAAATTGGAGGCGGATAACCATGTGCTCCATGTGCTCCTGGTAGCGAGGCGAGGGCTGTGCCATGTCATCGTCGACGTCGACGTTGTTGTTTTTCTTTTCTTTTTTTTTTTTTTGCTCTGCTTTATAGCGCCCGGTCAAGGGTGCTCTGGTCAGCTAGCTTGACGCTTGAATGGCTGCCAACGAGTGCGCGCCTTTTGTTTGGCCAGCAGCACAACAAAAAAAGCTAGCAAAAAATACAAAAAAAAAAAACACACACACACACACACACTCGCACAGAAAATAGGAAACAAAAGCAAAGAATTACAACAAAATAAAAGAGCGAACAAAATGCTTTTTGCAAAGTAACCAAAAGCGAGCATAAAAATAGAAAATTGAAAATAGAGAATGTGTGGCGGTGCCCATTGTTTAATGGACGTCAGCTGGAATGTGCGCCAGAAATTGAAAAGTTATTGTGCTGCACGTCCACTAACCAGCCACTGCCATAGTCACAGCTACAGCCGCGGGGCGCGGCACAGTGGCAGTGGGTGCAAGAGAGCTTAGCAGGGGCAGGTGGAATGGTATTGTCGTGACAAGCTGCTACTTATATACAAGCATAGATGTGCCACAAGTAAGGGTTTTTGTGCCAAGCGCGCAAATTGTTGAACTAAAATATTTGACAGTTAATTTTTGGTTTGGCCGTTGCCTTTTTATATACAAAAGTTTTGCACAATAGCCAAAAAAAAGGAGGTATTTTATTTCGCTGAATGCTGAATGCAAATAGCTTAACCATAGCAGTGAGCTTATGCAAGCGCTAAGACCATGTCTTGCAAGAGCTGATTGAATTCAACTAATACACGCTCTGTCCCTCTCTCTCGTTTGCTTGCGCTCTTGCATTTATTCACTTTGCATGCAATTCCTTTACACCACGCTCGACCGCAATTAAGAAATTACAATGCCAAGAGAGAAAAGCGCAGTAATGTATCCACAAAAGCTCAACCAGCCAGGCAGGCAGGCGACAACAACAACAAGTGTGCGAAGAGCAAGAATCACATGCATAAAGTAAATTATAATAGGCATAATAAAAACGAGGCAAAGACCAAGCGACAAGTAACGGCGTTTTGTTGCCATTTACTTTGTCATCCCACGTGTACGTGTGTGGGTGTGTGCCTGTGTGTGTATGTACGTTGGTGTAGCTGTGTGGTAAGGCCGTAAGTGTTTCGTGCGGAATTAAAAGCAAACGCATTAAAAGGTGTCCAAAAAGAATTTCACCTTGGCAAAGGCATAAGCGACAAAGCACGGCACACCACAGCAACAAAATGGCGCAGCTGCAGATGGCGACAGATTCTCGTTACACACACACACACACATACACCAACACAGCTATAACTGTTACGAGCAACGACAACGCCAACGAGCAACATTTTTAATTATGAAACACTAAAAGTGGCAAAGCCAAAGTGCAACGCATACAAGCAGAGGGCGCTGGGCGTGGGGCGTGGGGCGTGGGGCGTTGAGCTTGGGGTCGCTTTGGCCAAGCTATTAACTTAAACGCCTTTTGCCGGTTAATGGAAATGAACCTCGTCGTGGCAATGGGCAGTTATCTGGTTAAGACAACGATGGGTAGCTGCTGCTGCTGGTGTCTGCCGACACGCGCAGGTGTTTAGTCCGACCCTCTTAACCGTTAACGGTTAACGGTTATGAGCACCGTGCAGAGCAGAGTTCGTGTTAACATGGCCTAATTGTGGCATGGCAAGGGCCCACATGCTGTACTTCTTCTCCATATTACTCTGCAGACTACAAGTACACAGAGTACAGGGCTTAAATGGAGCTCCTTGGAGAGTCGGGGTGGGGTAATGGTGTGGCAGTCTATGGCCATATTGAGTTACTGCAGTTGCGTTAATTGCAGGCACGTGTGCCGCACAAGTGAAACGTTTTGACACGACCCGCCAAGTCGGGTGCCAGACTCGCGCCTCTTATAGGGCCTCCTCGAAGAGTTTCACCCTGCCAATTGCATGGAAACTTAAGAAGCGTCTAAGCCGATCGTCGTGCCGTGTGCCACAACTCTGGTCCAACGGGCGCGACGAATTTCCACGCAGCTACAATTTCGCTGCGTGCAACGGTACCAATAATTGATATCCATCCGCTCGCAGGGCCTCGCAGCACGCAGCACGCAGCACGAGGCACGCAGCGGTGTGCGTGCAGTCGTCCAGTCGCGTGCGACGCGGATGAGCACTTAGGTCCCTGTTGACCGAGAGACAAACAAGCTACGCATCAACGTTGTATGCTATAGTTAATAATAAGTTAGATCAAACGAAATGAACAGTAGAAAATGCGCATAAATGTCTCGTTTGATTATTAAGCCAAAGTGCAAAATTTATATTGGATTGTTGAATGTAAACGCATGCATAAACATAAACATACATACATACAATTGAGAGAGTAATTAAGAGCGAGCAACAACAAAATTATGTCGTGAGCGCGAACTTAAAATGGCGACAGTCGTCTACGATCGCACTCTGTGCTTGGCAAGTAGAGACCAGAAAGAGAAAAGAGATACAAAGCTGAGGAGGAACTTGTCACATAAATTGTTGGCGTTCAATAACTTTGTTCCATTTCCATTTGTTCCATTTGTTACGAGGATTGCTCTCCAGTGCTTATTAGCGATTTGTTCAGTTGAGCAGCTCAAAGAACTAAATAAGAAATTCATAATCGATTGCACAATATGGAACGTTCATAAGCTGCGGAGCTAACTGAACTAAAGAACACAATTTATGCTTATTACGCCAGCACTATAATTCCCATCACTAATACGCAGTGCTGTTAGCAAGCCCAACTGCTTGGCTCGTCTCTAGTTTCATGGCGTTAGTTTTTATTGCGGCGTTTACTTTACTTTCACCATAAGCCGCAGCAACAATTTGAGTGCCAATACGCATCAATCGATGTGGATATCCATATCATCAAACAGACACACAGACACAGTTTACACATACAGCTCACACACACGCTCACACCCTAAACATAAACACAAACAAAGTTAAGTGCTGTCCATGGGCTGTGCAACAGTTTGGCTGAAGCTGAGCTGAGCTGAAGCTGAACCGTTGAAAACAGTTTTCAAAGTCGCGTAGTTTACTCAGTTACGAAAATGGGGCAGGGGTTGCCGCTCAGGGGTTGCTGCTCAAAATTGATTAAGGTCATTATGCAGCCGGGTAGCGTCGAGCTGGGATCGAGAGTTGCGAGTTGTGTGCAACGGGAAACTGGCACCGAGCACCCAGCACCAAGCACCGACTCACTGACACTTAATCCCAGCGGCATAATCAGCAACATATTGTAGCAAAACCTTCTTCACGCTGCCATAAAAAGTAGCAGTTTTGTATTTTCGAAATTTTACACCCCGCATGTGGAAAGGAAAGCACAGACGGTTCGGCAGGGGCAGGGGGAGGGGTTGGATAACGGTGGCAGAGGTTAAATGCCAGGGCTCGACTCTCGGCGAGCCTTTGCCAGAGTTTTATGGCTTACCCACTTTTGTTGTACAATAAACCTGGCAACGGCTGTCTGCACTCGCATAGGAGTGCCAACTCCACTCGCTCCACATTCGCCTATTTGGCTGCCATTCGCCATTCGCCATTCGCTGGGTGCGGCTCGCATTATTCATGAGGTCAGTGGTTGGGCTTAAACCCTTGCCAATGGCTTGCCGTTGCTTAAAGGAATATTTTGCACAGCTGCTGCGAGGCAATCAACGAACGCTTCCTCCTCTCTCCCTACCTCCCTCGCTGTCTCTCTCTCTCGCTGTCCAAGATCTCACTTCAAAGGGCATCAAGAACAAACGAGCAGAGCCTCAAGACTAGCAACAAGTGAATTAACGTAAAACCTGTGCACCACTTAACTATGCTCACCACCCCTGGCCTTACACCCCCTCCCCCGCAGCCGGCTGGCCACATTAAAGGTGTCTCACGCCCCTTGAAACGTTGCAAATGTTTTTATTACATTAAAAGCATTAAACGCTCCACATTAACGGTATGTAGAGCAAAATACCAGCGAGTCGACAGGCGGAACAATAAAAAATATTTCAGTAGACTTCCTCCATTCGCTCCCACCCTGCCTCCTGCTAAGGATGCAGGCAACCAGCCAAGCCACACGACAACACAGGACACACCAATATGTCATCAATGCCAACGAGGAAACTCGAAAGCTAACCCTCCGCTCTGTTGCCGAGGGTTATTCTCGACAAACGACCACGCAGTGGGGTTTGCTCTAAACAAACAGCGGGATTTCGTCATAACTGATACGGAACTGGTTCCGATATACTGACGTGTTTATATGTACAATTGGCACTCACTCTGATATATGGCATACAAAATATAGTAAACTAATTGGGAAAAGTTCTCAATAATGGCAATAGCTTATGCAATTACGTATATATTAGACTGTTTAAATTTTGTGTTATATATATTTTTGTTTGTATTATTCATAACCTTAAGTTCTTTATCTTTAGTCACGGTATATTCTCTTTTATTTTAATTTGATTTTATTTAAAACGATTGACATTAAGGGAGTCAACTAGCCTACAAAAAGTACAAAGAATGATTCAAATAGTATCACCAACCCGATGGGGGTATTTTATTTTCCAATCCGGCCAGCTATGCTAAAACATATTTGTTTATATTATTTGTATAAAATTCTCGGTAAATTTTTTTCAATATCAACTCACATCAACTTATAAATATGATGCTTTGCTCTGGGTGCTATTTAATAATGAGTTAGTTCTTGTACTATTCTTTTCTAGATCTTAAAGGTTTTTACTATCCTTTTGTTTGTTAAATTAAGCCAAGGAATTGCTTAATTTGCATCCTACAATCTCAGATTGATATGTAAATAACTTTTACTATATTTTTGGCAAACCAAAAATTTACTATTTATAAATTTATTTATTATAGACAAAAGTGAAGCCTTTCCTAATCATTCTCATAGAAAATATTCCGTTTTCAAACTACGAAAATTATCGACAATAACTCTTTTCATTGTGATTTTCGTGCAATAAATATTTTCTTATATTTAATAATAATAATAATAATACTAATACTAATAATAATAATAATAATAATAATAATAATAATAATAATAATAATAATAATAATAATAATAATAATAATAATAATAATAATAATAATAATAATAATAATAATATTAATATTAATATTAATATTAATAATAATATTAATAAATTTTTGCTTATGCTATTCTATTCTCATACTACATTTTTTTCGAAATTCGAACAATTTTTTTTATTATAAATATTGCACATTTCAGTTCATTTGATATACGTTAATTTTTGCCTTTGCAAAAATAGAGTTGTTTTACCCACAAGCATAAAAATCTATGTCTGTATACGCCTTTCTCTGCGATTCTCACAACTAATATCCTTACTATACCTGCAAATATATAATATATAAATGCAGCCGTCTTCGTCCTCGCATTCGTATGCTTGCTGCATATTTGAGCACGTATTTATTTGGCTTTGCCCATAGTGCTTATTTGTTTGCTATAACCAGGCCGTAACTTGACTTTATCGGAGCGTCGAATATTATGCCAGCCGAATATACATAGTGCTCGAGCAGCACCCCGCAGCGTCTTTTGTTTGACTTTGTTGAATTGATTTCGTTAGGGAAATAATAACAACAACGCTCAGCAGCACCCTTGAACGCGCACTCGCCATTCAATTTAGAAAGAGAGACAGACACATACAGAGCGAGAGGGAGGAACAAAGAGCGAGAGCGAGAGCGAGAGAGTTCGGCTGGCTCTCTGACTGTGATGTTTCCATTTGAACAAAATAGAGCACTTAACGGGGGAAACTGCAAACAAATTATTGCACTTGCTGTCACCAAAGCGAGTCCGTGTCCCGCCCCTTAGCTACTGCCATTGCATACACTTAAAGGATTACACGCGGATCTGTCGCTTGTTTGCCACTAAATGGACGCATTTACTCCATGGGAAAGGAAGTAACAGGAGCAGGAGTTGAGCGGGTGCCACAACTGGTGGGTTGGCTAGTGGGTGAGTGAATGGGTGGCTGGGTGGATGAGTGGGTGGTGCGGCTTACAATGCCTTGCGCGCTTTTTATGGCCAATGAATAGATGAATGAATGCCTGCCAAACTGACAAACTGACTGAATGACTGACTGCTTGAGGGGTCGCTCGGCGGTTTGTATGAGTGCCCATGGAGTTACTTAATGGATTTGGTTAAGTGCTGCATTGACATTTTGATAAATGCTTTGGAACAGATGCGCTGACTGGCGCTGCGTTAAATGGGCGTTGCCCGTTCGCTTCCCGATCCCTGCTCCGCGCGCGAATAGACCTATATAGTTCTCTCGCACTCCTATGATAAATAGTTTATAACCAACACGACCAAAGGTCCGAGCTAAACATTTGTCACTAGCCGCGAAAGTGTTGGCCAAATTGATTATACAGCAAATTGAACGAGCTCAACATAAACTGATGGGTTGTCGTTGTCCTCGTCGTCCTCGTCGTCGTCCACTCGCAATGATAACTGTATTAATCAAATTTGACGACATCCAACATCATTAAAGCAGCCAACAGAGACAAAGCAATGCCTTCTTAGCATTCCTTTGTTACAGGAGAATTATGAGTGTGCCAAGGGTTCTATGATTATGTCGGCCTTTCTATCCATCTGTTTGACTCTTCCGATCTCAACTAGATTAATTCTATAGCAGAAGCATAAGTCATGAAGAAATATAAGATGGAAAAGGAAGAATGGAAAGACGTGATAGATAAAGAAAATAGAGTTTACAGCAAGAAAAAGAGTAGAGAAGCGATGTGGGGGAAAGAGTTTAGAATTTAAACTTATATGAAGACAGCTGAACAGAGAATATAGATATACAGGGTATAGCAGAATAAAAGATACGAAAAGTGAAGAACAGAAATGGGCATAGCAGAAAAAAAACAGATATGAAGGGAGAAAACATGAATCTGAACCATCAAAGAGCTAACCAAACTCTACTCTCTATATCACATCGTTTGTAGACCGCAAAGCCTTACTTAAGAGCTCACTTATCTCAATAAATTGAAATAGCTCTTTTACTTTTTCCACTTTTTAACCGCTAATTGTTAAGACTCAACAAAATTCTAAACAAACAGACGGAAAACATTAAGTAGATTCTCAATTCAAGCTACTGGCTATACGAAACTGAATGGACTAGCCCTGACCATAACCAAATGTCAGTTGTTTGTTCTTCTCTTTTATTATAGGCATACAAGACACTTAGTTAGCTGCCCCCAAATGGCAAAAGTTTTTGTAATGTTTTGAAGTGCCTCTAATTAGATAATATGCGGCCTGACTCGAGCGCAGATGACGCCGCGTGTTGTTCCCTATGCAAAGTGGCAACGCGTGCAATGGCCAACCATCCCAAAACTCCGCTTCTTGATGGCCTTAAATAAAAAGCCCAAGGCAATCCAGCCAATAAGGCTGCGCCAGTTGGACGTGACCGACTGCCGAATATGCTGAGCAAAAAATTCTTACATAGTTCACGATAAATAACTTCGATTATATTTTCTTTCGATTATATTTTCTGATATGATGGGGGTAGTTCTACAAAAAAGCAGAAATTGAATGTTAACTGATTAGTTTTGTTCTTAAAGCTATGCGATATGTGCTCAAGTAACGCAAATTTATTATCGATTTTAATCGATTTTGTACAAATAATGAATGTATTGATATTTTGATATATTTACGTTAATCGATTGATTTGAAGCGATTCCTTGCAAATGGAAAAAGTTAGTGATAATTCCAAATATATGTTATTCAAAATAAGGATTGATCGAAAGCGCATAGAATGACAGACAAGGAATGAACGGGCGAACGGAGGAATATATTGAAAGATCAATATAACGAGGGACAGCTGCACATATAGACAGCTAAGACAGCTAAGCGGGCGGACGAACAGCGGCTACAACGCCTAAATATACTTATCAACACTTATCTACCATATAGGCTGGTCTCCTCCCGCATGCCCATGTTACATGCATTTCCACAAAAGCAATATACCCTATTTACCCACTGCCGAAGGGTTTTGCATGACATAAAAAGCCAAAGGCAAACTCGAAGCCAAAGCCAAAGCCAAAGCCAGAAAGCCAAAGCGCATAAAAAGTCGGCCGATGGCACCGCGTGCGCAATTTGAATCCTAATGGATGCGTGTGGCGCGAGCAAAACGACTCGTGAACACGCGATGAGGCGCACAGCTGGCCAAGGTGTAAAGTTCACGTGTGTCCACTTACCAGGCGGCCCAACCCACCCACTCACCAACCACTCCGCCCGACATCCGCTACCCGCTGCCCGCTACCCCTGGCCCACCTGGTGACGTTTTATTAATGCTTTTGGAGTGCTTTCAATGTTTTATCGCGGACTCTACGTTGTCTATTCGGTTACGGTTTACCCCTTTTCGTAGTGCAATGGCTCTTTCGTAATAACTTTTAGTTGGTCATCCCACAGATACCCCCACACACACACATACGTGTATATAGTATGCTATATATGTACTCTATAAATAGCCAGGCACTTCTATTATGATTATGAATTTGACCACCGACTCTTATCTAAATGGGTCTTTTGTTTGGCTTGCAACTAATGGCGTAGGCGTAACCATGCCCCCAGTCCACATTTTACACATTCTATTTAATATCCTCGCTTGATTACAGACATTTTGTCCGAGGCACTCGAAAGTTAGCCCCAAGGCTAATTAAGTTGTCACTCGAATAACAACAAATATCGAACATATGTCGCATAAACATCGTGATGTTATATATATCAAATACCACTTAGATCTGCTTATACTGCAGCGATATCTTTCAAAAGCATCTTTGGAAATACTTTATATGGAATTAAATGTAGCAAGTATTTGATTTGATTAATGAAAAACCATTTGCATTTTGGTCTAAATTAAGTAGGCGGAGTCACTGGAGTTTTCTATTAACTTTTATTACAAATGTTATAAATGATATTCCCTCAGTTGTATCCAATATTCAGACTATTTTATTAAAGAGGCTTGTTTTATAAATGTTACAGAATCCTCATTTTTATACTCATTCACAAAAGTGAAATGAGTATATTGGATTTGTTTGTATTTATATTCCTTTAAGAAGTTTTGCAGAGTGTTTTTGAAGGAGTTCTACTTTATTAAAATAAGGTGTATTAAACTTGTTTATGAATTGATTCCATTCGTAAATCTCTCGATACAAATTTCTTTTGTAACACAGGTTAGCTAAGCTAAGGTTAGCTTAGCTTTTGCTCATCAAATGGGATATTCGAAATTTTGGTAGTTAAGAATTTTTCATATTTTTGTCTTCAACGTTTTTATTTAGAATTATTTCAATTATTTCAAAAGTCAAATAGAAAAAAAAAAAAAAATCTTTAGTATATTGATCACATTTATTTCTCAGATGGAAAATCCTAATAACTCATAAAAAAAACCCTGATGTCGACTTAACAAAATAATATAATACAATAATATTTACTCTCTGACTAATTCTAATTTTTTTTCGAAACCTTTTGCAATTTACAATGGAGACAATTGTGTCGCTTTTATGATGTTATATATGCCAAATTGTGTGATTTTCCCATTACCTTTCATATTTCTTTTCAAATCTTAATTCAAGAAAATTGTACGCATAACAAACATAAATGCTTAAAAATTAAGGTGGCAAAATAATAAATAATAAATAATAAATAATAAAAAATAAATAATAAATAATAAATTAAAAATTAAAAATAATAAATAATAAATAATAAATAATAAATAATAAATAATAAATAATAAATAATAAATAATAAATAATGAACAATAAATAATAAATAATAAATACTAAATACTAAATAATAAATAATAAATAATAAATAATAAATAATAAATAATAAATACTAAATAATAAATAATAAATAATAAATAATAAATAATAAATAATAAATAATAAATAATAAATAATAAATAATAAATAATTAATAATTAATAATAAATAATAAATAATAAATTTAAATATCTCCATTAAAAATCACATAAATTTTACAGAAATAATACTATATTCTTCAAACATCATCTATAAAAATATAAACTCCCTGTTTATTCTAAATCTTATTGGGCCGCGTTAAATGAAAATCGCATCAGTATAAATCCAGCTATCAAATATTAACCGACTAGCCTGCATTTCTATCTCTTAGGTTTGCAAGATCTCAAATTTGTTAGAGAGAGACATAGAGATTCTAAGAAGGTAATAGAGAGGATGCATATAAAATATTTATATAGAATCTTTACTGTTTTCTACTAAATGTATACTACCTAGGTACGTCCTGGGGTAGGACATCATAGGCACGTTCCTTAAAAAGCTACGGAATTCATTTTAATCTTCTTACCCTAAAAGTATGCAATCAAATTTCACGATTGTTAATATGATGAAAATGGAAGACAGAAATTTTATAACAAATTGAAAAAATCTATTTTTATAGTAAGTCTAAAGTATATTTAAGACTCGACACTTCCCATATGTTGTAGACAATACTGTAGTTTATATCATTCACTTAACATTGCAAAGAAAAAAAAAACTAAAGCTTAAATTATGCATTCTTTATACAAATTCTGTGATGACTTAATCAAAATAATGAAGCGCATGTAAATCCTTATACATTTAACAAACAAAGAGAAATTGCCAGTATGAAACCGTGATTCAGCCAGCCTGAAATGTTATTGATTATAGCAGATTTTTACAATGGGTAAATACGAAATTTAAAAATATATACACATATGTTTATATGTATATTTAAGTGCAAATATGTGTATAAATACAAGCCTTGTCAATTGCATAAACTTCTGGCTGCTGAGATTTGAAAATCTTTTAAGCTGAGCACCGTTAAAATCTTTGAGAAATTGTCTTAAGTGAATGTGTAAGAACATAAATTA
The DNA here is from genome assembly GCA_037075325.1 of Drosophila mayaguana. Lineage (NCBI taxonomy): Eukaryota > Metazoa > Arthropoda > Insecta > Diptera > Drosophilidae > Drosophila > Drosophila mayaguana. The sequence goes on along the minus strand of JBAMCG010000121.1, from coordinate 4,438,915 downwards.
GTAACAACACACAGTCATACATATGTGTGTACATACACACACACTCATACATGCACTTTAAAGTACTTGACCAGCTGGCGGCGTTTGGAGGCAAAGCCAAGTCAAATAAGCGAAAGCTTAAAACCAGCAACAACAACGACGACGACGAATAAACGATGCGCTAGCAGGTTTTAACGCCAGCTACAAGACAAGCTAAAGCCCAAGTGAATTTGCCAGCACGAAGAAGACATGAGAGAACGGCTCCACAGCCAGCCATTTTGTTCGCTTGCTGGCAGCTTACTCGCCCTCGCTTACAGTGTGTGTGTGTGTGTGTGTGTGCAGGTCTCGCTCTCTCTCTCTCTCTCTCTCTCTCCTCACTGTTGTGTTCTCGTTCTTTGGTATGCTGCGATTATGCAACAAGCTGGCATGCGTGTCCAGTTCCAAATGCCATTTTTTGGCAATATGAATTTTTGAATAACATTCGCAGCAAGCTCAGCATTTCCTTAATGCTACTGCACTGAAGATAGACAAATAGCAAAGCGAGTGTATGAGTAGAGAAGAGCATAGTGAAGAGCAAAGAGTGCTAAACCATACAAACAGTCGCAGGCACACATACAAATGCATGTGAGCATACACACATACATGCATACATGCATACTGCCTTACATACATACAATTATACAAAAATAGCAACAGCAACTTAAGCTGGAGCTGTCTGCAGAAAACGTAATCCCTGCTTTAGCGCACATTTCACGGCTGCTTCACATTTGAGCTGCTCTTTCTCCTTTCTCTCTCACTCAGTCTCTCTCGCTATCAGCTGTCTGGACGATCCCGTTTCGCCTACGCACACAAATGTGCGTGTGCTTGTATGTGTAAATTTTCTCTCACAAATCCAACACAATTTTAGACGCACTCGATAGTGGTCGCGGCTGTAGCCATATGGCTTTTACCTGCGTCACTCGCATTCAAATTAAAATTCATTTTTATTTCCCGTTCAGTCATTTTATTTCTTGTGTTGCTCCTTTAAGTATGCCACAATAGCTAAACTCAATAAATGCAAAAGCACCCAGATTCGATTGTGTTGTTTATTTTCATCGATTCAAAAAAGCCTGGAATCCATTTTGATTGATTATTAACAACAACGAAAATGAAATAAAATGCCAAAAACAAATACGAAACCCAAATAAGTAATTAGCATTCTGGCAGTGAGGTTAGGTCGCACCTGTTTTGGCATTCGTGGCTGCGCAAATGTCATTAAAAAAAAGAACGGAAACAAATTTCTTGCCTGACTTCGAAGTGTGGCAAAATCAATTTGGACGCGCAGCCGTTTCCCGTATTGTGATTGGAGTCGATCAACTCGACGGCCAGACACCAAATTTAACAGCTTTAAGGTCATTTTACAGTTAAACAATGTCACAACAGTACATATCATAACAACAATAACGCACTGGCAGCCAAGTGCTGTATGCCTATGTATATATGTATGAGTGCGAGTGTATGTGAGAACATATTTATGTATATTTTTAGTACACGTACAAATTCGCAACACTGGACGCAGACAATACAGCAGAGAGGGAGATGAGAGCATGAAATGAGAGCGAGCGAAAGAGAGAGCTATTATAAGATAGCAAGCGAGTGAGCGAAAAAAGCTGAAAAAGCTTTGAGACCACTCCCCGAAAGGTTCAGGCGACGGCGCAACGTCGACGCACACAAAACAACCAATCCCAGGCATAAATATACAAAAAAAAAACACACACACACACAAACAAAACGAAAAACTGAATCTCACACATACACACGTACACAAGCGCGCGCTTTTATACTGAGACAGATAGAGGCAAAAGCAATGTGTTACAATGCAATTTCCCCGCCAAAGCGAACCGTGTTGTTATTACTGTTGTTGTTGTTGTTGTTGTTGTTGGCGTAGTTGATGGGAGACCAACCCAAACTCAATTGTTCAGGCCAAAAGACAAAAAGGCAAGCTTGGAAAACTGGCACAGCCAAAATATGAGCAACAACAAAAACAACAATAACACACACAGAGACACACACACTTATACAGATAACTAAGAGCACAGGGTGCAGCAGCAGTTTCCAATTGGAAGTGCAGTCTGATTTCTAAGGGTTGGGCTATTGGCGTGATTATGTCAGCAACAGCAGCAACAACAACCCAGTGAATATATATATATATATATATGTGTGTGTGCCACCTTCACCCACCACCATCAACAACATATGGCTGCAAAGCAAAGCAGCGGTTCGTCAGTTGCTTTCCAAGCGCTGACGCCGCCGCACTTGCTCCACGAGCGCTCGGTCGTCATTCGTGCGCCGCATTTCAAACTGTAAACTTTGGTAACGGTAAAGCCGTGTCGTTACATCGCCTTTTCGTCGTCGTCGTCGTCGTCGTCGTCGCTGTCGCCGTCGCCGTCGGCCAATGGCCATGCGCCATCCTCGCACGGAGTGTGTTAAAAACCTAATGCCAAAAATGTGACCATTGCATTGAATGCTGTTGATTGTGTAAACGGTGAACGTGCATCTGTACGTGTGTGCGTGTGTAATATCTTAAGCAAAGCGTCCCTCAAATATACTTGCATATATATGTATAGAAGCACGATCGTTCTCAGCCATCATCTAGCCCATCCCACATCGCCCAGGCATGGAGCTTTTGAAGCTAATGATGTTCAAAAGTGACTTTCTGTCCAATGGCAAATGTGACGATCGCGTACCGCCCATTAACCTAAGTCAATTGCCCGAGTTTTTATTGTGTAAGTTTTCCAAAACAAAACAACAACAATAATGTTATCAATTCAAATCACAAATGTAAAAGAGAAAACATAAATATGCCAATTAGTACCTTTATAACAAATTTCTCTTCTGATTTCAAATACAACAGAAAAAATGTGAAAATTACCCAATAAACAAAAATCGCGAATAGAGGAAGTCAAAGGAAATATATACTAAGGGTTTATAAATTTTAACTTTTTAACTGCTTTAATTAATTCCATTTGTTAAGCATTAAATTGTCATAAATTAATGTAAGGGAAATAATCCAATATAGAATGTTCCAAAATTAGCTCTATTTACACTTCTCAGTCTATTTTGATTAGTTCCATATTAACTTCCCTAGCTCTAGACTTCGAATATTCAATTCAATAAATATTATGCATATTTTTAAATAATGCAAGAGAGAATAAATCTGAGAGAATAATATTTCCAATTTAAGATAGCTGAATTGACAATATACAGAAAGAACTAACTAATAGATTATATTATTATTATCCATATTGTAAGCAAATCTTACAGTATTTATCTAGATTATTCTGATAATGGGACTCATAAGAACTGAGATTTTACCTTTTGATGATAGAAATTCTGCAGATGTAGCCGATTTTTTTTTATTATTGAATGCTATATTTCTGAGTTGTATAATTAATACAAATTCGCTTTAAAAAATAAATATATTAAATTCAGTGATTTCGAGCTCTAGAAGAAAAACGATTCACATATAATGAATCGTTACTAAGAAGAATAAGGAATAAAACCTCAACATCCTCTCATAGATGCTCATACGATTGATAAATATGTTGAGTAGATGAAAGTGGAGTCCTCTTTAGTTTAATTAACAAAGAATAGATGGGGCGGTATCCTCTTAAGATGAGTTTTCTAAGCGCAGTCATCTGAAAAACTGTCCAAGAATCTAAAAGCCGAATGAACCCACTGTCCACATTTAAAAATAATAAATTGGCAATTTTAATAAAAATTAATATTTTCGTATTACTAATTTCGACGTTTGCTATGTTGAAGAAAATAAATTGTCAAGTTTGTGATTTTAATAAAATAAATTTTATGATATTTACGAGTATGGTGTGAAAAACATTAAATATGTTAATATAAGAATAATGAGATGAATAAAAAAATAAAGCGGTTAGTTCAAAATAAGATTTTATTTGAGGTTTCTTATATAGAAACTGCAAACATTAATTTATAAAAATAACTAATTAACTTCAATTGTTTTATTATTATTTCTAAATTAATGTTTTAATAGTCAAATCATAGGACTAAAATAGTTATAGTTAACTCTCCTTCTTTCCGTTAAAAGTCCCTTTTGATGGAGAAAAGGAAACGCCTACGCTCCGGTCCCGACACTTATCCCACTTACATTTGTTTTTCATAATGACAGTTTTTAAATAGACGACAAGTCCAGATTCAAATTACATACAAATAGCTCAATTAAAATTCATTCTGAATTGATTTACGAGAGAAACTAGCAACGAGAGAAATTAATAGGAATTTTCCGAAAAAAAAAAAATAAATAAATAAAACCGAATAAATGGAAATGCAAATCGGTAAATTGAAAATGCGAAACACCAACGAGGCTGTGACCATAATTTAGAATATATATTTATAAATCAAGCTACACTATAGACAGATAATATATAATTTCAATTCATATTCATCCACAGCAACGATACCGAAATGTGGCGGATGCCACGAGCTGATCCTGGATCGCTTTATATTGAAGGTGCTGGAGAGGACTTGGCATGCGAAGTGTTTGCAGTGCAGCGAGTGCCACGCCCAGCTGAACGACAAGTGCTTCGCCCGGAACGGTCAGCTGTTCTGCAAGGAGGACTTCTTCAAGTAAGTAAATTTCTCAAACGGCTGTCGCATCGAGGCCGTCGATGTTTGTTGACCGGTTTAATGAAAATCTCCCGTTGCCCCGTTGCCAATGTTCGGGTCGAACAGACGTTATGGTACGAAGTGTTCCGCTTGTGATATGGGCATACCGCCCACCCAGGTGGTGCGTCGCGCCCAGGACAACGTCTATCATCTGCAGTGCTTCCTGTGCGCCATGTGCTCGCGCACCCTCAACACGGGCGACGAATTCTATCTGATGGAGGATCGCAAGCTGATCTGCAAGCGCGACTACGAGGAGGCCAAGGCGAAGGGTACGTTTATTCATGCTCCTCCCCCGTGGAACGGGTTACTTTACATTTAGCTCTCGTGCAGGTCTCTACTTGGACGGATCGTTGGATGGTGATCAGCCCAATAAGCGGCCACGCACCACAATCACAGCCAAGCAGCTGGAGACACTGAAAACCGCATACAATAACAGTCCGAAACCCGCCCGACATGTGAGAGAACAACTGTCGCAGGACACGGGCCTGGACATGCGAGTGGTCCAAGTGTGGTTTCAGAACAGGTGAGCTAGATGCTGGACTGGTAAATCAAAAAACCAGACCTTACTCACTCTTCCTTATGTCCGTTGTACAGACGCGCCAAGGAGAAGCGACTGAAAAAGGATGCAGGACGCACGCGCTGGAGCCAATACTTCCGCTCCATGAAGGGCAACTGCTCGCCGCGCACCGACAAATTCCTCGACAAGGATGAACTGAAAGTGGATTACGACAGCTTCAGTCATCATGGTACGTAGCCCATCCAAACTATAAAAATTCGCAGCATATTTAATATATTTGGTTTTCCTTTCAGATCTTAGCAACGACAGTTACAGCACCGTCAATTTGGGCCTGGATGAGGGCGCCTCGCCACACAGCATACGCGGCTCCTATATGCATGGCAGCTCCAGTCCCTCGCAGTATCCGCCGAGCAGTCGCTCGCCCCCAGTTCCGGGCCAAAGTCATACGTTTGGCTCCTATCCGGACAATATTGTCTACACAAATATCGGTAAGCCTCTATCTAAAAGTAGAGATAAATAAGATAATGAATAGTTAGATAAACAGATAAAAGAGGTAGATAAGTGGATAAATAATCTATAGATTCTTATTTCTTATATATAACAGTTATTGATAGCGACATACAAATATATCGATATACATATTTATAGATTCATATACATAGCCAACGCTATATAGACGTACTAAGTAATGTATGTACATAGAAACATATATAATAGACATCTACATTCATATACATTACATTTTCATTAATTGTCACTGATATCTTTTCAGATCATGCAGTTGGTGCTAATTTGCACGCAAGTAAATCGCATCATCGCCTGCACAGTAGCAACAATGTATCGGATCTGAGCAACGATTCCAGTCCCGATCAGGGCTATCCTGACTTTCCGCCCAGTCCCGACTCCTGGCTGGGCGACTCGGGCAGCACCAATAACAATATCAGCAACAATAATAATAATAATACTAACAACAACAACAACAACAATAGCAGCAGCAATGCGAACAGCACTAGCAGCAACAACAACAACCATAGCAGTGGGTCGACGTCCAATGCGAATGCCGCCGCCAACCCTCCCGCAACGCCTGGCGTACATTACTGATACTCAAAAATACTTTTGCGTTATTTTGAGATGCAGTCGCGAAGTCTGCTGCTCGCCGCTGCCCAACAACAACAACAACAACAGCAGCAGCAGCAACAACAACAGCAACAGCATACTTCGCAGCAGCAGCGCTAGCGACGCCATTTTGAAAGCTCGCCTGTAGCCTAACAGCGATTAAGAGTGCTGAGATACTGACTAACAGTAGGCTAACAGCGTTGGGCGCCAGAATAACAACAGCAAAGCTTTCTAGTTAACAGCGTGAGCTTTTGTTTCTTCGCTGACTGCATTTCCGCATATGCACTACTTTTTTTTTACTTTTAGTAACGTAACACAATTTGCTCAAGTTTCCGTAATATTCCATTGAGTTTTAATATAAATGGAAGATAACGAACATTCGTATGTGTATCAATGTTCGATGCTTTAAGACAAACTGGCTTAAATAATAATGAGTGTGTTGATTACATCCACTTCCTTGACCGCTTTTGTTTGTACTTTGAACTTTGATATGTTAGTGTAATGTAAATATTGTATATTTGTGTATAGTAAACAAGAAGAACTACTTTTTAAATTAAACTAAGTCTGTATAGGGTCATATAAAGATTGGGGGACAGTGCACAACACTTATTAAGCTGAGCTCCCAAAACAAGTTATTTATTGCTTTATATAGGAATACATAAATTGCATAGGAGAAATATCAATTACGAAAAAGTGATGTCGTATATATATAAATACATATATCTAAAAACACAACAAAAAAATTAATAAACATATAAAAACCAAAAATAATATATAAAAATAAATATTAAAAAGAAAAAAAAAAGCATGAAAAAGATTTCAAGCAAATAGAAATTTCAGCAAAATGCAAACTACGTAACACAAATGATAACGAATTTTTAAATTTATTGTGTATTACAATAAGTTTAATAAATTCAAATAAATGCGATAAAATTAATTACTATTTGACATGTAAGAATAAATGATACAATTGTTAAATATTTCGTATTTTTATATTTCTCTCACAATAAATAGGATTCGACTTCGAAATGAATTAGGAGTTAATGATCGTTCTTGTTCGTGTCTTCGTGGAAAAGAAACGCATAATTTAAATTAGGCTTTCTGATAGCAGGACTTTCATTTCGTTTACAAATTGTACTGCCATTAATTAATAATTCATTTTCTTTTTCTTACTTACGAAATAATGTTATCTCTTGAAATGTATTATTCGTTTTAACAAATATCCCATTTTATTTCAAACTCCAAGAATTTCCTTAACACCAGTAGAGTCATTTGGCTCTTCCGAACTACAGTGCTCTCTCTATGGACCGTTACACTTCGTTCACAATCTGTTTTTTGTTCATAAACAAATTTCCCTATTCTATTTCAAAGTCATGACTCAAATCGACGATCGTTGCTTTCTCCTTTTTTTGGACTGCAGCTCTCTCGCTCTCTCCTCACTCTCATACGCTCCTTCTACTATTTCATTCATACCAATTCTTTTCAACAAATATATCTCATTGGCATTAATTAGCGCGCTCTCTTCTCTTTCCGCTTTCTTTTAACTGCACTGCTCTCCGTTCATCTCTCCATCGTACGCTCCTTCTACTATTTGATTCATGGAGAGCGTGCCGCGCCGCCTTGCTGGTGTACATCTGTTCGGAAGCTCTGCGGTTCTGCCGTTCTGCTTTGGTGGCCTGTCTTCTGTTGTTTTCAGTCTCTTTTCTAACGTTCGCGCAACGACATTGATTATCGAGAGAGCTTTTTGCTGCGCAGGGCGCCTTAACTTACTTATTTCATTGATTGCAATTATATAAAGATGCTTAAATAATGTTTTGTCAACTCAATTTTGCAGTTAATAAAAGCTACCATATCATTACGGTGCGTGCGATAATTCGGTTTCTATAAAAAGCTATCCAAGCACTCTTTCCAATTTTGTTTTTATTGTCCGTGTGCGCGTATGCGTATTTCTCTCTCTATCTGTATGCGTGTGTTTGTGTGTGTGACAGAAAATGTGCTGCCAAATCAAAATTCAAATGTCGTAAAATGTTCTATTTTTATTTTGCAGTAAACTTCATACAACAAGCGCAGCCAGAGTCCGTTGTTGTTGTTGTTTTGCTGTGTGTGCCATGCATATGTGTAATATGTTTTTGTTTTTGTTGCGACGCCAAATTGCATTTGCGGCAGATACGCCGCTCGATCCTTAAACACGACATATCGGATACACAGTCACAGTCAAAAGAACTTCCTGTTTTTTAAGTCTTAACCAATTAGAGTGACGCATCCGCTCCGTGCGTTTACCAATAATGCAAATTCAATGTGTGCCAATATTTCAAGTAATTTTTGTGCTCTCAACAATTGTCGCAGTCACAGGTAACACGGCAATGGCGTTGCCACATCAGTGCGAAATGCAGTGCAGCTGTTTATTTATGACTCTCCCACTCTCTCTCGCTCTTTCTTCCTCCTTTTTGGCACTCTCCCCTGCAAGCAGATTGTTGTTCGAGCCGGATTTTACTGTTGCGCCAGCAAACACTGCAAATTGAGGAGCATGTCGTCCAATTGGTAAACCAATTGGAACTACAGCAGCAACTCAATCTTGATGGGCAACCCTCTGCAACGGATATATTCGCCGATACAGCGCAAATGCTACAAGTGTCATCGGCTCTGGATATTGACGGCGAATTGGCAACAATTGCGACAACGGAGCGTGACAGCAACACAGGCATAGAGCCTTGGTTCCATGACGAAGAAACAACTATGATGACAACAACAACAACAATGCCTACCACGACCACAAAGTCAACAGCAATATCATCCACAACAGTTTCAGCAAATGTAAATACAATGGCCACGGGCGAGCCACCGCCCAATGACAGCACGCCCCAACAGGCAACAGACGCCGCAATTTCTGAAGCTAGCGAAACGCCGCAAACGACGACGACGACGAAGAAAACAGAAGCAACAACAGCAGAAGCAGAAACTGCAACGGCAGCAACAGCAGCAGCAGGAACAACAACAGCAACTATGACAACAGCCAACACGGAAGACTTGAGCTTTAAGCTGCCCTGCAGCAACACCTATATGAAGTACTTTTGCCTTAACGGCGGAAATTGCTTTCGCTGGGCAGAGAGCGAAAACGGCTTTAGCTATTGCGTGTGCGCCGTTGGCTTCGTGGGCGAACGTTGCGACTCAAAGACTGAAAACGGTAAGCAATATAAAATAAAACTTTTGGCTACATTGATAAATGTATAAATAATATATGTATATATATTTATTATGCTTTGCCATTGCAGGAGTATATGTACCGTTGCGTCCCAGCACACCCGAGCCCCAGCTGAAGACGGCGCACATCGTTTTCTCTTTCCCCATGCTCATGTTGCTCTCCACGATTTACGTGCTCTTCGGTGCGGTGTTTATGCTACGCAATGTGTCCGCGCAACGACGAAAGCAACAACAGTTGCACTTGCACAAGCAGCGCTTTTTCGTCAGCTGTTAACAAAGCTGTTAACATTAAACCGGCCGGGCTGCCAACTTGTTTATCGCTCTTTCAATTTTGTTTTTGTGGTTCGCTAAGGGAACCACCATTTGACGCGATTTGAATTTTGGAAACGTATTTTTGTTTCACCACTTTGCTATAAATGCCACTTGCAGCATTTTTCCTTTATCTTCTACGATTCATTCTTTCTTTACGTTGCGCAACGCTTTAATTTATTTAATTACATTATAATTGTTTTCGTAAATTCTTTGTATTTAGTTGCAAAAAAAGAGCGCTCTTTTCTTTAGAAGCTTTGATTTAAGCTTAGTAGATTTCGTTTTGTAGTAACATTTTGTTACGCTATTTAGTATGTAGCTAATATTTAAACTTTAGCGTTTATCACTGTTATTATTGATAATTATTCTTTTCTTTCTTACTTTTGTAACACTTTGTTACGCAACACAAAAAATCGAACAAATATTGTAAATTAACAAATACTTTTTGTAATGCATTAAAAACTTCGGGACTCAAAAGTTTATAAAACTTTAAATCTGGCTTGTTTACTTTTTACTTTTTATATATAAATATCGATTTGTATATATGTATATATATGTACGAGTGTATAAATATTCATAAGAAGCAGCTCTTGCTCTTTGAACCATATATATGTTTCTATATCCTTCAATATCAAACCTCAAGTTCAGTTTAGTGGAGCACACTTGCGTTTTATATTTTATAATATATATTTATCCAATATTTCGTCCAAAAATTCTTTACAAATTTCTTAGAACTTACAGTTAAATGTATAGTAGAAATTATTCAAAAAATTCTTAATTTCATCATTTCATGGGTGATTTCTTTTTCGTTTTCACTTTTTATCATGATCATCAATATGATAATGGTATGTATGCGTGTATGTGTATGTGTGTGTGTGAGAGAGAGTATGTGTAAAAGGGTGGTGTGTCTGTGTTCTCTTATAAATGCGTGTTTTTGATGGATTATACGAATATACGTGGTGCATCAGCATCAAAATTCAATTGGACCAACACTTGAAAACCGTTTCCTCGTCTATTGGTGGGCGATGGAGTTGGAGGTGGAGACGTATGTGTGTTTGCGTGTTTGTTAGTTAGTGTATTAGTGTATTCGTATATTCTGTTTGTTTCATTTGCTCTTGAATATATACTCATGTAATCTTGGATTAGGGATATGAAATTCGTACAAAAATGATTAAAATATGTAAATGTTAAAAGTGTATTTTTGCATTTTTTTTTTTTGCTCTCGTGTTGTATCTTTTAATTGTTGTTTTTACGTTGCGTTGTTTTCTTATTTGTTTTATCGTGTTTTTTTTTTTTCTTATTTTTCTTTTTGTATTTTTTTTTTAATAATATGTAATATATATAATAATTATTAGTATTATTCGCATGTCACGGCCAGGTCCTGTGTTGTAACATCTGCCGCGGCGTTCTTCTCCTTCAGATCCTTAGCGATATCCTAAAAAGAACGAATATTTATTAATATTTAGCTATATATATGTATATATGTTTGTACAAAACAGATGTTTGATTCAATTTAGACTTGGGATATGAACACAAGGAGGAAGAAAAAGCAACTCAAAGCACAACAACAACAATGTATGAATTAAATGGCAATAAGCCTTGCCAAAGATTAAACAACGAAAATAATGATAGCAAAAAATAAATAAATGTATCGAAAAAATAATCGAAATTAAAATAAAATACGGATTATAAAGTCTGCGTTTAAATGCGTTAACTGCGGCCAAACAGAGTTTGTTAGATATGGGATAACTGGAATTAGGCTGGGAGTTCTGTGCATGGAAGTTTGTGCGTGTATTCGTGTGTGTATTTGTGTTTGTGTGTGTGTGTGCGTTGTTTTTGTGTGTAGGAAGTTGGGGGATAAGGGTAGATATATAGTTAGGCGTCAGTTTGAGTTTATGTTTTGTTAATATTGAAGTGCATGTAGAAAAAACAGCACTGATTACGTTTCACAAATACGCGCCTATTGATTTTAGTAACATTCCATTTTGCATTCCATTCACATATACATTCACAAGTTCATGCAGTTAGTTACTGGCGTAGCGAGCATAACAGGGCCTCTTAGCATTAGCTTTAACAGACTACACTTGCAGAATGAACTGCTGCAGTTTAACAGAAGCAGCCATGTACATTAACATTTACAATCAACAGAGTTTACTGCTTGCTACATAAACAACGACAACTGAGATGCATGGGAGAAGCACAGAAAGAGCAGAGAGCAGATAGCAGTGAGCAATGGAAAAATAACAGTAATAGAAATAGAGGAGCCCAACGCAGGAATTTTTGGAATTATTTCATATGGCGCATCTCTGACTGTTGTGGTGAGTGAGCGATTGAGCGAGCGACGAATGTTAAAATTCATTTACGTATATAAATGTCTATGGGGAAGTGTGGTGAAGTTGAGAGTTGAGTTTGGATTGAGTTCGATTGTTATTCACCTCATGATGAGCAGCATCTACTTCAATGTCCACAGGCGCAAGCAGCTTAGCTATACTCTGCTCGCTACTAATAACATTTTCATTCTCATTCTTATTAACGTTATCAATATTGGTATCAGCGGCAGTTTCGTTATTCTTTTGCGTCTCCTCCAGCTGCTGTACAATGGTTTCTTTGTCATCAGTCCCCCGCGAGCTGGATTCGCCTGCCACCTGAACATTGTCCTCGCTGCTATTCACCTTCTCGGTCTGTTGTTCCTTCGCCTCAACATCGTTATCAATAATCGGTTGCTCTGGCTGCACGAACTCCAATTTCTCCTGGCTAATCGCAGCTGCATTCGTAAGCTGCTCTTCTTGCCCAATGACCTCGTTATCATCCTCATCCACATCGGTGATGATCTTAGCACTTGAACTTCTTAGCTGCTCAGCGATATTCTCGACTAAGTCCTCCTCTTCATCCTCAACTATGGATGAGTTCTGTTTGTCCTGCTCCGTTGCAATGTCTGCTGCCTGTTCGGTTATTTCGTTAACAATTGCTTGCGCCTGATTCTCAATATCCGCCAAAAGTAGATCTTGCTCCACCACTGCTGGCGGAGGTGGTGGTAGCACAACCTCCTCCTTCTGCTTAGTTTCCTCATTAACGAACTTGTCATCGTCCTCGTTGTCCTGCGTTTCTTCGTCTGTGGTCAGTGCAAATGCCGAAACACGCGACGGTGGCGGGGACTTGGGCAGTGGTGGCGGCTGACTGAGCTCAGCGGCCACCACATCAGGTGTGCCACTGACTTCGGCTACAGAAACTGGGACATCGGGTTTGGACTCTGCTACGAATTGAGGTGCTTCGGGTAGAGGTTCTACACTGGACACAGGGGAAACTGAAATCGGGGACTCAGCTGCTGCTGTTGCTGCTGCTGCAGCTAGTGGTTCAAATGGGGACTCAGCTGTTGCTGCTGCTGCTTCTGCTGATGCTGCTGCTGGTGGTTCAAGTGGGGACTCAGTTGTTGCTGCTGCTGCTGTTGGCTGTGGTGGAATCAAGACAAAACCCTCGGAATCGGAGCTCTCACTAACAGCTGCTATAATAGCGGCAACCACTTGTTCTTCTTCGGCGACATCCGCTTGCACTTCGTCCTGCGCTTGGGAGGTGGGAAGATAAGCGGAATTGTCGGTGGTTGTGTCGGTAGTGTTAGGTGGTAATGTGTTATTTTGGGAGTTGGCTTGTTGGGTCTGAACTAACTCTGCGGCTGCAATTGTTTCGGTCTCTGTGGTTTTTTCAGTGTTGTTCTCAGTGGCGTTTGTTGTTGTTGTTGTGGTACTCGTATTTACAGTGTTGTTTGTGTTGTCTAGTTGTTGTTTTACCTCAATTTGCGACTTGTTCTTAATTTGCTCGGCATCAGACTCGGCAGCGACAGGTGTTGGCGGTGGCGTGGCTGTCTCGTTGGTCTCAGCCATTCCATTCGTGCCGTTCTGATGGTGCGGCTCATCATTGTTGCTGGTGGTTGCTGATGCTGCTGCCGCCTCTGGCTCGGTTGGAGTTTCGACCAAACCGTTCTTGTCCCCATTGGTCAATGTTGGCTCGTCTGCACCGCCATGACCATTGGTTACAACTTCGGTGGTTTCATTCTTGTTGCTAACAGGCTCTGGAATCGGGCTTGGCTGTTCAACTGGCTCATCCACTTTCGGCGGCTCGGCAGTGACGGTGGTGCTTGAGCTCTCTGGCTTGGCCGCCGTCTGCTCCTCGCTTGCTGTTGCTGGCGCCGCGGACTTTTCATCGCCATTTGCCTGTTTCTTTTCCTCTTGTTTTTCCTGTTCGCTGGCTGCGCCATTCTCGGTGGGTTTGGGGGCTTCAGCCACAGGCGATGCCGGCGCAGCTGCAGCTGATGCGTCCGCGCTTGGCTGTTAAATAAAGTATATATAAATATATAAATTGCAAATAGAGTTTTAGTGGAGTTTACCTCTGCTTTGTCAGCGGCTGCTGCAGCTGCTCCTTCGGCTGCGTCTGCTGGTCGCTCCGCCTCGCCATTCGTGGCAACTGTCTCTGCCGTTGCTGCAGCAGCTGTTGGGGATGCAGGCTCCTCTGTCTTGGCTGGCTTCTGTTTGTCCTTCTTGCCAAACGATATGCTACGGAATGACCATTTCTTTTTCACCTTATCCTTCTTGGACTTGGACTTGATGCTCTCATCGGCCAGTGGCGAGATTTCCTCCTCTTTGGGGGAGCCAGATGCCGCTGCTGCCTCATCCTTGGCTGCATCAGCACTCGCATCGCCAGCGGCTCCATCACCTTTGGGTGCAGCATCTGCTGCTGCCTTCTTCTCGGTGGTCAGATCTTTGTCGTTCTCAGAGTTCTCTTCGGTCTGCTTTTTCTGCAATTCCAATTAGAAATGGGGAGAATCATTTCAAGCGCGTTTCGTAATTGTGTTCTCGTTCGGGTTCCTTACCTCGCCCGCTACAGCCGCATCCTCGTTTTCTTCCTTTGGCGTCGCCGCATCGCCATTTAATGCGGGCGCCGCCGACGTTTGATCGACATCTTCAATTTTCTCAACTTTGCCAGCGACTTCGTCGCCCTCGCCAACCTTCTTCGGATCGGTGGTAATATCAATTGATCGCTTGCTCTGAGCTTTACCCATTTTTGCTGGTCCTCTACTTTAATTGCTAATTGGTTCTGTGTCTGTTCTGTAAATAGATGCGGGTGAAGCGCGACAAGAATTTAGGAAATAACATCAAGTCAATTGTCTTTGTCTCTTTGTTTTCTATGTTTTCAATCAATATATATAGATATAACTGTCTATAAATACATATGTTAATTTATTTCAATTCCTGTCTGTATATTCTGTATTTATAGTATATGTTTATCTATCTGTTTGGTTCTTCGGAAGTGTCGATTATCGAGAAATAGCAACGCACACTTCACAAAATCAACTTTGCTATTTTATTTTTACATTTGACATTTTAATGCACGCCAACTTCCAATGCAGCAAACAACAAAGCAAAATCAAAATATATACACATGTAGTATATATACATACATATATATATATATATATATATATATATATATATATATATATATATATATATATATATATATATATATATGTATGTGTACATATGTACGCATGCTTGGGCATACATCTGCAGATGTGCGATGGGCTGCTGATAAGGCACGCAGTTCACAGATGCGAAATACATACATACATACGTTTAGGTACAGTGGCTCACAGCTGAATTTAAGCAGCAGCTAAATCTATAAAATCTACAACAAATTCGCCCATTTATTTTTAAAACATTTTATAAAAATTCTATAATAAAATTCCACAGTTTATAATTACAGTATTAAAGTATAAGTTTTTATTAAAAATCAACAAAAACTATTATTATTAAAAATTTGTGTTTTATTCCTCATTTGCTGATTCATTTGCTTTGTCTTGAAGAGAAACAAAGAATATTTGGCTTGACTAGACTACGCTATCATTTTGAGCCCTTTTGACGTACATAGATTGCTATTTGAAATAAGCTTTGAACCACTGTAAGTATATATGTACTTATATACATACATAAGTATTGAATCTCCAAAATTGCTTTTCTACATTTGCTTTGTTTTTCCTAAATAACGAAAAGTCAGATTACGTTGCCATTCCCCAAAAAAAAAATAAATAAATAAAATAATAATAAATAAACAAAAATAAACTGTTATAATCGAATTACTTATACATAAAGCCAGAGCAATCACTCATTATTGAAAGTAAGCCTTAAGCCGAAAGCAAATTCTAGAAAAGTGCGCTGACAGCGCCTCTAGGATTAAAGTAGCTGCTTGATAAGAAATTCGCTTTATGTGCAATTTTGCTACATTTTCTAGTGCATTTAAATGTTGTTTATAAATAGCAAATTCGAGTATTTTCATTACTGCGAAAAGTAAAAAATCAATAATTAATTAAATAAGTTATAATCTAATATTTTCCTTTTATTATTATCTAATATATTTCTTTGTATTATTTCATAATTATTTATTAATTAATTAAGTACATTTTTGGTACATTTGCACCCGTCGCTGCGTGATTTCCAAATGTCAACGATAGGGAATATTTTTTGACTCACATCGGTTCGCATCTATGTACATACATAAATACACAAACACACATGCATATACATATGTATGTAAGTGTGTTAGTTTTGCAAATATCGCACATCTCTATGATGAACTGCGTTCGGTGTCTCTACAATACCAACGTACGCGTATAACGGTTAGCTGTTATACATATTACAGCTCAATCAGCTCATCTCTAGCAGCGAATCCGCTTATCAGACGTCGCCGAAAGACAAAGCATGAAAAACACAAGTGAATAATACTAATATAAGCGGCTATCATGAAATTGCTTTGACCGGCAAATGATTCATCAAATCCAGGAAATATTTATGAAGCAACACATGACGAAGACGACGACGACGACGACGACGGCGACGGCGACAGAGGCTGACACATGCAGAGCAAAAGACTGCTTGTGTGTGTGAGAATGAGATGGAGAGCGAAAGCGGGCGCGGCATTAAACTCCCCTCTGTACTTCTTCTTCTTCTGAGTGCTGGCGTACTATGCGTCACTTTCAAAATCGAATTACTCGCCTCGGCTCGCCTCGACTCGGCGAAATGAAACAGAAACCCAACCACAGAATTTTAATCGTAGCAAGAGCCAAGCAAAAGTCCAAAAGGGCGGCAAGGGCAGCAAAAGGGAAGCTTGCGTTTGAGCGCAAAATTAAAAAAAAAAACCAGGTTGCTGCAATTTTAGGGGTTGAAAAATAAAAAAATAAAATTTGACCATGCAGCATATAACAGGACCGGCTGTCGAGGACCTTTTTTACTGCCATGAAAAGCATGAAAGCTGCCTTTGTGGCGCTTTCTAAGTGCTTGCCATGCTAACTATATAAAGCTATACATATGTACATACATATATTTCTGTCTATATCATTTCAAACAGCTGTTTGTGAATAGTTTATATAGTTAAATTTCTGTTAACAAATCCATATGACAAGTATACATAAAATATAAATTCATAGTTCATATCATTTTTCTATAAATGTTCACTATCACATCACAATCAGTTCTCAACACAAACATTGGCCGTTCCTCGTCATAGAGGTCGCACTGTAGCTGCGTACATGCGATGCGTACACGTGTATATTTAAATTGCTTTATTGAATACGAACGAGGCAAATGAAACTGAAACGAAACATTTTAAGAGCAATCATCACATTTCACATTCCGTTTCTCGCTGTTCCGCTGTGCCGCCGTTCAATGAACCCATCCACCCATCAAATACACCAAACACCTTAGCTGAGTGAATGCCACCTCTGTGCTTTCGAATGTTTTCGGACTCACCTCCAGATTAATATAAGTGAATCTAAGCAAATTTGACGCTAGGTAACACACACAATCACACACACACACAAAAAACATATCAAAAGAAAACAATGTGAGGCAGCAATTAATTTGATCGTATAAATTCAAATTAAAAATTCAAGCGTTTCGAACAGAATATATACATACACACACGTACTTACATGTACACTTGTATGTATGTGTATGTATATGCAAAAATGTTGATGAGTAATCGCAAGAATATGCCGACACACACACACATAGACACACATGCACAGCGGTAAACACAGGTGAAGTCGTAACTCAACCCTTACCAAAATAGACAGCGCAATAACCGAGCTAAAGCAGACTGGCACTAACAACAGCAGAATAAAAGCGCAAGTAAAATTGCGGCATGACGCATCCAGCAAGCAAAAAGGACAGCAGAGCAAGGACAATGCGCGAGAAGAGGGTTGCCGGCCGGCGTTTCATTGCTACTACTACAACAACATCTACTACTACTACTACTAATACTACCACTACTATTGCAACAACTACTACTACGTTTACACAACATACAACAACAACGACCACGGTCATTGCCCGCCGTCGTCGTCGTCGTTGCCATGGCAACTCTGCTCAACGACGCTAACGACGCTCAACGACGCTCAACGACGCTACGTCACAGCCGGGCAGCGGCGCCGCCAATAGGGGGGCGTGTGAAAATGCTTGAACGCCGCCGCGGCCCACATAAGGCACATCAAAAATGTGACAGCGTTGCCAGACTGACGGCACACGACATGACATGCAGAAAAATGCGATGCAAAGTAATTACAAGATTAACACGATAGGCACGCAATTTACATACCTACATCGCACTTCTACATACATATATATGTACATTAATGGTTGACAGCCATTCAAATTACTCAATTTGGACTGCGTCGGTATCCATTGTGCGCAAGGCATTGCTTTTTAGCTTCTATTAGTTAAATTTAATTTAAACTTGACCTTTGATGTGTCACACACACACAAACAGTAACCAAAACCTCTCACAGCTATTACTTTTAAGCCGCGTCTTTGTGTGCAGCAAAAGAAAATTTATAAACCAAGGAACAAAGGAAAGCGAAGACTATACTCACACACACACACACTTACAGCACATGCAAGCAAGGCAGGCGCAGAGTAATGTCGTCTATAAATAAAAGCGCATTTATCAACAATGAAGCATGTTCGAAATGCAACAACAGCAACACAAAGAGCTAGCTATATACATACATATGTACATATATACATAGACATAGTACGTTTGCATGTGTGTGCATGTGCTCAATTGTCTGCTCTCTATCAATTTTGACACTTTAAGCTGTTATACTGCTGCTGCGGCTGCGCTTTCAATTTGACGCCTCCTTCCCCTCCCTAATTCGCCCCGCCCCGCCCTGCCGCTGGCTCCCATCACTAAAAGATCGCAGCCATCAGAGAAGCCAGACGAAACGTAAATTAAATTGATTGTGCAGGAATGCGTACACACTAGAGCCCGGGGCTGGCCAACTGGACAAACATTAATTTCATGTCATGCTACACACAAAATACACTATAAATATATTGATGTGAGTGTTTGTGTGCCTGTATGCGCATACCATACAGATTCCAGTTGGGATTCCAGTTGCATTGTCGTGCAATTGTGTAGGGCATTTATAACATTTATAACGCTGGGAACTTGGTAAGTGCGCGCGCTGTAAGAGCACAAACCCGACGTAATTGAACTTTTATAAACTAATCAAACGAACGCCCACAGTCTCAAGCAATCGCACTCTGCTCTCTTCTCTCTTCACTCCTCTATGCACGCACTTGACAGCTGACACAAACACACACGCACACACAGGCAGTCAGGCAAACAGACAGACATAAGAGCGCATCAAGATGCTCATTCCTTTCAATTTCTTCAATCAGCCGCCAGGCGGCGACAGTCGCATGCACAAATATATAAGTACGTATGCAAGTATAAGTGTACTATAATAAGAAAAGGACCGAAGTGCAGTAGACAACAATAAAATACAGACGTAAGCGCACACGCACACACACCCACACCCAAACGTATGTACAGTGATGCAAGTGCGAGCATTGCATATTTCTCAATGCTATTTGATACACATGCATGAGTGTACATGTGTATTTGTATTCCAGCTACTGATAAGCCACGCCTAAATATAGCCAATACAAAACATACATACATCAATATGTACAAATACATATAAAATGCACTTAAGCGCAGCAAATGCACAAATTGTGAAGAGAAAAAATGCGACAATTTTGTGGCCCACGCAGCTGAAGACAACGACAACAACTTAAGAGAGAGGAGAAGAGCACTCAGAGAAAATTGTGCAAAAAAGCAGAAAGCGAAGAGGAACAAGAACAATAACATTCAATGAGTGCATGTGTGTGTGTGCTTCTCAGAGAACGTCTCCAATAACCGGATATAATTGGTTAGAGCTCTGCTGTCGTTGGCGACGTTACTGTTATTTTTGTTGTTGCTGTCTTATGCGCTACGACATTATGAAAAGGATACGTAAAACGAGTGCCGCAATTAGTTACAAGCTGAAAACTCATATACCCACAATGCAATGCGAACGACAACAAAAATAAAAGAAAACATTCTTTCAATTATCATTTCCGGTCAGCATTTCGACGGACTGAATTCTTCACTATTATTGATATGTATAGTGCTGCTTAACGAACATATCCCAAATATAAACATAGATATGTATGTATGTGTATATAAAAATACTTTTCCCATAACGGTAGTTATGTCGCTGCTTTGATATGTGAAAGAAAGTACACCCCAACCATTGATAAAAACAAATTGAGTATATAAATAAATATATTTATAAACGGAAAATACAGTAATAGAGAGGAAGTGTCTCTAGATGGCAAACCCAAGTCAAAGCAAACAACGCACAATTGATAAACGAATCGGCTGCTAATCAATTGCATTGCAGGCGGCAACTGTATGTGAATCACAGTTAACTTTGAGTTTAACAATAGAAATGACGATTTAGGGCTTAACTTCTAATGAATGTATTTCTTTTGAATCCAATCTTCTATATGTAGTGCAGAGTGGGAGCTACGTGATCGCAGCTACTAAACATACACACAATACTCATACCAATACAGGCCTGTATGTGTATGTGTGTATGTAGAAGTGAAGTCTAGATATGTGCTGCTTCACTGACAAGGGCATAAAAAATGATAAGCTACAGAAAGTGATCTTGGTAAACAATATACTTATTTTTACGTGCGTCTGTTTAATGCGATAAAAAAAAGAAGCGAACGGGCTGGTTGGTGGACAAAGTAGATAAACTAACTAAGCTACGCGAATCTTAAGTTCAAACAAATTGCGATCGCAAAAAATTCACGTTTGCTTTAAATTTATTTAAAATACAACAAATTAAGTTAATTTATTATAAAATATTTAATCAAAAATAATAATAATTTAAATCAAAACAAATGCGTGCAGATCAACCAAATCTCAATTTGCAGCTGCAATACCGCAATACAACTGCAGAGTTGTTACTCTAGCTGTATTACAGCTAAAACCACAATTTAGCTAGTATTTGGCCAGCTATTTGCCGCTCATAGACATTTTTGCAATATAACACTTAAATTCTGGCAGCCCTGACGCCAGTTTTACAAGTGTATCAAAAAGAAAACTTGAAATACACGCACACACATAAGCAAGTCGAAATATTGCTGAAGGATGCGGATGCAAGTTTAAAGCGTAGCTGGCAAAAAAATAAAGTGGGCTGCGATTGCTGGTGGAACCGGTTGGCTGGGCCATGCCATCCGTTCGTGTTCTCTTCCTCTATGTTTTTGTCTTTGGATTTTGCAGCTAATTAAGGAGTGTGAGTGTGAGTAGCTCAATGAAAAATAATAAAAAAAAATAGTTGTTATAAAGGCAGCAGTTGACGCAAAGGCGAATGCCAATTAGTCACTCGATTGGCTTACCGCCCATTTGGGAGGCTTAGAAATGAGTGAGTTGTCGCAAGTGGCGCGCGCCTTGAGTATTCTGATTAGAAATTCAATGCGCTTCACGCTTTGGCTTTGTGTCCGGACCGGACCACTTTGGTATTGTAAACGGCTATTTAATACATCCATAAATAATTCATGAGACAAAACGACGACTGGCGAAAATCGACGCCCGCTGTTTCTGCTTACATATTTCCGGTACTTACTCTTTGTCGTGTGCTTCTGCTTCAGCGTCAGCTGCGCGGGTGGCCACTAAATTGTTATTAGCAGCAGAGAAGAAGAGGAGCTACTTCGCTTTGCAGATGTTTTTCTTTTCTTTTTATTTTTGGCACAATAATGAGTAGAAGAGCTTCTAATTAACAGTTAACAGTTAGCAGTTAATAACGGGCGAAGCACTTTCATCAGCACACACAATGCACGGCAAGGGGAGAATCAACCGAATCGTAATGTTTCCAAAATAAGTTCGTCGCAGAACAACCGAACACCAAACCGTTCAACTCAAATAACAAACGACGACTGCGGTTGCCGCCCGACTTACGATCAGCGTCAACAGCGAAACAGAAGCAGCGCAGAAAGCAAAAAGAAACTTCTACTCCAGGGGTTTGCAATGTAAGCAGAGCCACAGGCAGGCGACGACGGCGACGGCGACGGCAGCGCAGAGCTGGAAGCAGAAGTAGACAAAGAGAGAAAGGCCGGAAGCGCCAGCAGCGGCGTCAACAGCTGAAATGCGGGCTCCAGAGGCAACAATATTGCATTAAATGACCATCAGCAGCTATCGATAAAAGCGATAGTGATATTCTTTTTTTTTCCTCTCTGTTGTTTCCTTCTTCTTATTCTGTTGCTGCGCTGCTGTATGCCGCTTATAATGCGTAAGGAGTCAATAACAAAACTAATGAGCCTTGACGGCGGCACCGCATACGTATGTATGTAAGTGTTCACACATACGCATGCATACATATTCACGCCTTATTGCTTTATTTTGCCATTCATACTTCACACAATGACCCCACATGGCAGCAAGCGGGCGCTACTGCAGTAGCAACTTTAAATAAACAACTGCAATACAATGAAAAGCGAGATCGCCGAAAAGAGGGAGAGAGATAGAGAGAGAGAGAGGCGGAAAGGCAAAAGGGGAGATGCATAAGAAGTGTTGTTGAGAGACATTCTTGTAAATTGTTATATTGCGTCTGATGATTAATCAAATTTAATCTGATTATACAATGGCTTATCAATTTATCAATTAATTGATACGAATTTTAACGATTACTTCAGAGGAATGCAGTTTTATGAAACAACATATGTGTATATGTATTTGTATATACATACATATGTATGTGGATTGCCAAAGTGTTGACATGCCTGGTTATGGGCTTACACCCCTTTCCAAATACATATGCGTATGAGTATATACATACATACATACACTCAAATTCAACATGTGTGTGAAAGATGTTCTTAAGCAGCTCGCCGCGTCTACATCTCCCGAACAGCCGCCATTGCCATTTGCTCTTGTATTTATATTTATTTAAGTATGTATGTATATGTATTTGTTGTTGCGGTTTGTTACTTCAAATATACTCTCGTATTTATGCCAACGCAGCAGCGCATTTCCAGGCCTCCCCCGAACGGTAAAAATCAAACCTAACCACTTTAAGTACTACTTACATATGAATGCACCTACATACATACGTGTGTATATTTACAGTTAACTACAGACACACACACACACACACACATACACCGAAGTGTTTGTTTATTTATGGCTATCGTTTGGCGGGCAATTTAAATTATTATTAATGCCAATTCAACAATAAGCAGCAGCACTCGCATATATGTATGTATGTATGCAAAAATAAATATGCCACATTCAAAAATATTCGTAGGCCAAGCAAAAATCAATCCGTAAGAATAATAACAAACAAAGCGTAATAAGATGAGCAGCAAAACGAAACGAGAGACGTAAACGTAGCCAACACGACAGGCCGTGTGGGTGGGCGAGGGGGTTCGGTCAGGCAGGCAGGCAGGCCGGCCGGCCGGTCGGCCGCAGATAAGCAGTCGCGGTCGCGACTCATGAAAAGAAATGCTGCCGGATCGTCACAAATTGCGTTGTTAGAGAAAATCGCACAATTTTCTTGTTATTGTACATGAAACTTCGCACTTAAGCAAAAATACAGTAAGCCAAGCGACAGATAATACAAAGAAGAAATGTTACACTATTCATGTGCGCATAGAAGTCCTGAATACACAACTTTTCTTGATTATCTTTATATATTTTCTTTTTCAATTGTTCAAAGGAGTATATCGGGTTTTGTGTATTTACGTATGCTCACAGTTACTCTAAATATTTATTATTGGGTTATCTTCTATTCTGTATATTTGCTCGTAAATTGTGAAATTCCACTTTGCATATCCGTCTGTTCTCACTTACTCAAAACATAACATTTTACTTGAAATTATATCACAAATTAAAGCAGATTTTATTTCGAGCGATTACTGTATTTATATACGTACGTAGTTATATAGGCATATATGTACATACATGTACATATGTATAGGCATTCCAAATATGTTTTTAAAGTGGCTGTTAAATTTACAGCATGCCCCAGCTGCTAGAACGCTTGAGAGGTTTTAAATACTTTCCACTTGACTGTGACAGACTTCATTTTTCTACGACCCGGCCAAATGATTAAATTTAAGGTTAAGGTACTTGTATCTTAAATTTGATGAAGCTCTAATATACCCTAACACTGGAAGTCACCCACGCTCAGTCAGCTACCCAGTCAAGCAGTCGACCACAAATTGCACTTGGCGAATTTTACGTAACGGTATTGAAAATGTTAGCCACAGAAATTATTTTCGTTTAAGTCAACCGCAGTTGGCAACATCGGTTCACTGTGCCCTCGCGTCAATACGAAAAACAATAACAAAATACTATTGGCAGCCCCTCCCACCCCCTTCAGCCATCCTCTTCCCTCCATCACACTCTCGAAAACCAAATGTTTGTAATTTGAGCCGACTTCAATCCGCCCCGAGCTGAGCTTTCAATGCGATTCAGAATGCCAAGCAAACATAAAGGACAGATCTACAGTGAAAACTCATGTATCACAAATTGCTAAAAAAGCTAAATCAATAAATAAACAAATAATATTCTCAATGTACATACATATATGCACATATGAATATGCGTTTTCAATTTTAATTTTAATTAATTAGCTCATTTAGTTTCAATTGCGTGGGTCAATAATTAGCTGTTTCGGCATATGCAGTCTGCAGAATATTTACCGTACTGGGTGCATACTCACACACACACGTATTCTCATACACGTATATAAATACAGACAGGCATGTACACATATACATGCATACATACATAAGCAGCGACGCCAGTTAGGGCGGTGGCTGCTGCCTGGCAGCAGGCTAACTACTCTCATGTATTTTGTTGCTTCACTGACTGCAAACTTGCGACGCAATATTTTTTTAACAGAGGTAGGTGATTTTTTCTTCTCTCACTCTCGCTCGCTCTTTCATTGTCTATCCCGTTTTTTTTTCTTTTGCCATCAACACGATCCGCAGGCTTGGGCGTCTACCAATCAAACTCGAGGAAAGTAAAAGCCACTCAGTATAACAAACTGTGAGCATTGGGCAAGGATATTTTTAGCGAACAAGTCCAAGTGCAAACGTGTTGGCAAGTGTAATCAGGCGTAGAATGCTCAAACAAAGACAAGACACAACGACAATGAAAAATAAGTCAAGTCAGGCAACTTGAACGAACAAGGCAACAGTCGCACAGACAACACACTCACACACATACAAAAACTCGCACTCGTACTCGCTCGCTCACACATAACAGGCATGTGCATGCATATATACGCACTTACAAAAGAAAGAAGCGGCAAGGCAAGGAGCGTGCGAGTGACAGCACAAAGCGTAAAAAAGGATAAATGAAGCACGCAAGGGAAGAATGTTGATAAGCAACGTAGAGCACAAGACAGGCAACAAAAGAGTGAGAGAAACAGGCTTGTATACAGTAGGGAAGAAAGAGAAGGAGAGAGAAAGAGAGCCAAAACGGATACAAAGCCACCGGCAGCGACGCCGACAGCGGCGACGAAGTGGCAACGCCAACGCAACTGCAGGCGGCACACCCAAAGTTAAGAAAAAGGCTGCAAATAATGCCAAATACTATTATCAATCAGTTGTGTTAGATGAGTTTTTCTTATTATTGCAATTAAAATCTGGTAATATAGTGTTTCATTTATTTTTAAATCTGAATTAATATAAAATTTGGCTGATATTTGGCAAATTTCTCTCAACACGTCCAGCCCACATACACTCAGTCACACACACATACAAGCAAGAGCATGGCGTCCTTTTTGAATTTTCTTTGCTTAAGCTGTCTGTGGCAGTTGTACTAAAGTTTCTTCTCACTTTATTGAATAATACTAATTATGATTGCACTCTTTATATATAGGAATTATTTCTTGCGTACTTATACACCCGATTTTAAGTCATAATTCACAAAGTCTCGTCCTACACTCGCATTCACACACTATTAAAACTCCAAATGTACATATACAAAGCGTTATACAGAATTTCAACAGCAGCACTTACACATACAAAGGCACTCAGACAGCTTGGCTTGGTTTTTCAAATTTCGTGATTGCCATTTTTTTTATGCGTTTTTCGAACTCATTTTGAATGAAATGAATATTGTAAGTTGCATTTACCTGGCTCGTTACTTATATTACGCACACGCACTTTATTCTTATATTCTGATTTTTCAAATATAAACCGCAGTTCGTTCTTCTTTCTTTTAAACTACTTTCTGTCTCACGTAGAGCTGTCAAACAAACCGAATGCGTTGAAGCAGAGTGTGTGTGTGAACAAATGGGCACATTTTTTTCATTTTCATTCCCTTAACCCAGCTAAACGCTGATACCTATCGATAGTTGTGCAGTCACTATTAAGAAAGTTAGCCGGGCGAGTTCGCCGCTGTTGAATTTTAAGTTGAGGTGGAACTGACTGAGTGTCTTTATATAACTTTGAATACTATTAACGATTAAAATATTTAATTAAAGAATTTACTGTATATAACGAAAATCGTCAACAATTTTAGGTAAATTTTAGAAAAAGCAGGTAACTTTCTCATCAATAAAGCTAGAGAAGTTTTGCATATCAATCTGCAAGCATTACCATTACATATCGGTAAAGACTTGAATACCTGATTTGGTATTTTTTATATCTAATATTGGATTTTCGATTTATCAGTATGCGGTCACATACATTATAACATAAATAACTTCTATTCGGCGGGAAATGGGAGCAAAGGAAGCGTTGCAATAAAACTATTTTAAACTTGTATAAGCACACAAAATTGAAGGCTGATCTAACAATATAAGGATGCCGCCTACACCAAAAGCGACATCGCCAGCCAGTCGTAAACGCTACTGCGGCCTGGGCAATCATCTTCTGCGACCTCCACACAAAACAATCTCTAACGAGAAATTGCTGAGTTTCGCCAAACATATAAATCCGGAATTGCGTAGGACAACGCTCATCTGTGGCAGCTGCCTTGACACATTGCTAAAAATCTACAAGGTCAAGCTGCGGCACGCTGTGCAATTACGAAAGACCAAAAATCGTACCGCAGGCACCACAAATTCCATATCAGATGTGAGCACCAGTCAACAGCAGACGCAGAGCTCTAGTGTAGTATCGGCATACTCTTCCACATCCGCTAGTCCGTCAACAACGTCAACTAGTAACGGAGAGGTCTCCACCAGCACCAACACGAAGCGCAAACGTCTAGAGCAGCCGTCACCATCCAGCAGCGACGATGACGGCGAGTCCATGCTCAGTCTGAATGCTGTGAATGGAACTCGCCTCCCAAATATACAGCCCATACCGAAGCGTCGTCAATTCGTCCACCTAAATAAAGATGTGATGGACATTTATTTGAGTGGTACCACAGGCGGGTAACAGAGACTGACTCAATTTTAATAGATTTTTGGGAAGTTCTCTGGCAGCTTCTATTAAACTCACAACTAGAACTAACTATACTTAAGATTAAGATATAAAGAACGTGATGCTAAAACTAAACGCATTAGGCTTATTGCGCACTTGCATGTTAATTATATTTTGTAATCTATGAAGTTATTGTTAAGCTAAGTGCAATAAAAAGCACAGTAAAAACGTTTAACCATTTTCATTTATGCAGAACTACAGAAATATGTCGATAAGGCGTTATCAAAGACTTGATATTCTGCATACAATAAGTCTATGACTTTATTTATTTATATTATTAATCTTAAATTTGAATTTGTTGTATTGAGATTCTTAACTTGAAAACAAGATTATTCATGTAAGTAGTTCGATATACGAATAAAAAATGCAAGTCAGTTTTAATTAAATTTTAAAATGTTTCCAAATACTTTGATTAATAACAGAGTTAGTAAAATATAGTATTATACATAAAAATGGGACACGAATAATTTGAAATTTCTACTTTTATTCCAGATACATTAAATGACATTACCAACATTGTTTTTAAATTTGCTTTTACGCTCAAGCATATATTTTAATTAGCTATTCGATTCCTCGTTAATACATATATTGTAAAAGTATTTTTAAAGATGAAATTCTTCGAATTTGTTTTTTCTCGACATTTTCATTGATAAATTTATAAACAAAAGCAGGTTGTATGTTTAGAGATCACTAGCGATAATCGTGTATATCAAATATGTATCCTATTATATATCGCGTAACGATTATTTTAAAGACTGCAATCGAATTAAATTTGAATTGAAAGTAAATAACCGATTTACCAAAGTTATACAAGATTAATAATAGCAAATGTTTTCAGGCTAATTGTGGCCTTTCCAATCAGACAATCACAGTCGCAGCTTATTCTCTTTTTAATAAAATCTGCAAAGTTCGAGATAATATTTGAAGCCTAACTAAATAATCTTCTATATAATACAGTGGGATCTGTACGCATATTTCGCTATAAATTATGTGCATAACATTTCTACAGTTAAAGTACAAAATAAAAAAGAATACAAAATATTTTTATTTACATATTAAAATAAATAGGAAATAGAAAAATAAGCAAATTTTACTTTGCAAAAAATGAATGATTCGATAGTTCATAATTATTACGATGAATTCTTCATCAGCTGATTCTATTCTGCTTTTGCAAAAGCACGCTGTAAACAGGGTTTGCTTGTTTTATTTAATATTTTAAAATTAATGAAACTTGTTAACCATTTGTTATTTTAGTTTTAAAAGTGCAAGACTTTTTAGCAAATATACTGCATAAATAAATTAATACGAATATATAATACACACATATTTTGTTTGGCATACCAACGACTCAAGTGCTTGGAGAATTGGCACTGTTAAAAACAAGTTGGCAAAATGTTAAGTTAACATACGAGCACTGTAACAGCAGCAGCAAACACAAAATATAAATAATTAAAATAAACTAAATAATAATAAATAATACATTGTTAAAAGAGCATAAGAGTACTTAACTGGCTATAGACCACTTAATTGTTAACAGTTAATAGCAATACTAGTCCTCTAAATGGAGTGCCATACAATTTGTCAAGTCCCTTGCCATACGTCGTGCCCATGCTAAAGATAACAGACGGCAGCCAAAGGTGTGTATTGTGTCTGCTTAATTGAAGTTTCTGTGATTTATGTACATTATTTGGTGTTGCAGTACGTGATGGGCTGTATCACCAGCACCAACAAGCTGAGCGAGCTGCGACAGGAGAATGTCTTCCGAGTACGTGTGGCCCACTTGCAGCCGAGCGGACCGGAGGCGCCAATTGTGCGCAGCGGCTACTTGGAGTTGACACCACGTGAATTGATATTCATGTCGCCTGGCTGCGAGCCAATTGTGTGGGCTTTGCAGCACTTGCGACGTTATGGTCTCAATGGAGATCTGTTTTCCTTCGAGGCTGGACGCCGCTGCATGTCCGGACCGGGCATCTACACGTTTCGCATACACAATGCCGAGCAACTCTATCCGATGTTTCAACGCTATATCAATGCGGTGAATACGGATGCCTTTGCCCAAGTGGAGCGGGAACGTGAACGGGAGCGCGTCAATTCCACGCATTCGGTTTCTGTGCTGATGGGACGCAGCGATGTGCAGCCACATAGCAACAATTATCTGGAGCCGGCTCCGATTCTTGCACGAAGTGCATTGCAGTCGCAACAGCACTATCTCCCAAGCGATGCGATTGCCTTGACCTCGGATTCACCCGATTCGCTGCCAAATCTGCAACTTGTCAATGCCGACCAGCTCAGCAATGGAGCGCTGCAGTCGCCTATCACTCCAGGCGCCTATATCAACACGAATGCCAACGTCTACTTCGATCAGCCGATGCAACGCTTGTTGCAGGAGCAGAACAGTTGCGGGTCCCCGCTCCAGGCCACGCCCACCTCCACGAATAGTGCACTCAGCACCATGCGTAGGCATCAGCAGCAGCAACAAAATTTGGGCGATATGCCGCCCCAGGAATCAGCGCCGGTTCTCGCTGAAACGTTGCGTCTATATGCAAACGTGGATCGTTTGCTTTTCGATAGCGAACGTTGCTATGAAAACATCAACCGGTTGGATCTGCCCCTGCTGCCCCGTGACTCTTCGCAGCATTCGGTTACCTCTTCATCGCAGCAACAGCAGCAGCAGCAGCAGCTGCAGCAGTCCCAGCCGCAGCCTGTTACCCCAACGAGTTTGCCAGGCGTCAACTACATTGTGCTCGACTTGGATCAGCCGCGGAGTCCTGCCCAGAGCTCACCTAAACCGATAGCCAACGGCTTTGGCAGCGGACTTTCGCTCTCGAACACAGCGCCCCTAACCCCGGAAGCAAGTAAATCATCCGATGCGACGACATTGTCGCAGAGCAGAAACTCCACGGCTGGAGCAGCCGCGACACCAGCTGCAGAAATTGTGGTCTCTCAAGGCTATTCCACAATTGATTTTATACGTACCTACGCGCTGAATAAATCCTCTACAGCAGCTAACCACGATGGCGATTCTAACGCCAGTGGCCAGCATCAACACGACCCTGGACCAGAGGAAGGGGAGCTGCGCAACACGCGGCACAGCAAATGCATGCGAAAGGCCTACTCAATAAGCGAGTAAAGAGACGAATAGCCCAGTTAACCAGCAAAGGAGGATGCCAATCAACGAGTAAGAAACGGAACAGCGAATTACCAAATTGATATGAAATGAGTAATGCGATATTAAACCCAATTAATCAATATCTTGCCAGACAAATAGACAAAACGAGTGGAGAGTGCCGAGAGTTAAGTAGCGTGTAGAAAGCAAAGAGGATCCCCAATTAGAATGAGTAGGGAATCAAAGAGACGGCCAAACAAATAGAATACTCGATTTACAAATAGAAAAAAAGGGGATCCCAATGGAAGTGACAAGGAAACCTAGCGCGCAACTGTTTTAAAAAGTTAGCACAACGAATTTACAACAAAAAATAATAAGAAAAGAGACCACAAAACAAAACAAGAAAAGGGTTCAACGTATTGGGATTCAAATTATGGCCAAATGTGTATTTAAATACAAGCAACAATTGTTTGTATGCAAAGCGAAAACACAAAAATTGCAATCAGGTTGTTTCAAATGATGTACTTAACGTATATATGTATATTTATTATATATATTTAACTATGCACATATACAGAAAAAAGTATTTTTACACACACACACATGGGGCTGTTTATTTTTATTTTTTTTAGTGCTAGTCGCTTTTGAAATGTGCGAAATAATTTTCTTTTTGTGAAAATGCAACATGTTAGGCTTTTAAATTAATAAGCCATTAATGAAGTATGATATATGTATGTAGATTGTACATGTACATCATGTATTCGTTAAACGTAGTCAAGCGAATATTTTGATGTATGCAGAACATTAAGTTAATGCTTTTTATATTGAGTATGTTTGCCAAAAAAATCGCTGTTAATCTTATTTATATAAATTGCTTTATTGTTATCCAAAATTGTTTGGAAATTGATGTAAGATGAGTCCAGCTATTTATACATACTATATATATATACATATATACATGTATCTTGTTGGATTTGCAAATTGTATTTTAGATGCAGAAATATTTGAATATTATTTGTATTGCTGTTTAGTGTCTAAGACAAAGATATGCAATAAAAATGTAGTGCAAAAAATATTTATAAAAGCGAAATTGATTGTCGTTAAATTTTCTTTAATTTTATATTAAATTTAATATCATTTAAATTAATTATGATCATTTTTTTTCTCAAAAGTGTGATAGCAGTAGGAGAGAAATATTCGTAGGTCAAGTAGAGTGGAAAAGAGACGGGTATATACGATATCCATGTGCCTGCCACGAGCTTTTTTGCGGTGTCGTCTGATTAGCAGCTGGCCGCTTACGATATTCAGCGTAATCATGACTATAGCTATCACAAAATTAATTCGATTAAACAGACAATTATCAGCCCATATGGACATACGAGTGCTCCAGTTGGGGCACAGCTGCATTATAAGATATTTTATTGGACTTCTATTTGGCAGGGATGATAACATATTGAAAGACCTAAAACTCAAATATTGTACATCATCAACTTTATTCAAGACTCTTTAAGCAAACAGAACACTGAGCACTGATATCATCACTTCATTTACCCTTAATAATATTCACTTTTCCATATAGAGACTATAAATAGTTTATAGTCATATTTCATATTTAATTTTTCATCCAGACACAGCTCCAGTCAACATTCAAATACATATTTTATAACATCAATCACACACACTTTTTTAATTAATTATCAATTTTTAGTCAAACAGAATTTTTAAAGCTTCACATTGAAATGAAACCCAAAATATATTTGTAATAGACTCCAAATAAAATCAATCGAATTTAAAACAAATCAACAAGTATACATTTTGCAGTATATTATTATAGTTTCAATGATAATCCGATTCTAAATTCAAATATTTCTTTCGCTTACCCATTGCCCATTGAGATGTATCGATCACAAAAGGACTCAAGCATTTCCAGTGTGTACAAGCGTCAAGCATCGAAAATGGCGGTATGCTGTGTTGAGTTTTAAACTGAACTACAGAAACAAATTGAAAATTAGTAAAGTTATAAATTACAACGGTCACACTTAAGATACAGAATTGCGCAACGATATACCAATAAATATTTAATTTAAAACTAAAAATATTCATAATACATTGAAATTGCTCCATGTATCCACTCAAACATTTCCAGTGTGTACACACGTATATCTCCATTTATTTAAGCGCAAACATCGATAAACTGTTGAAACTGTGTTGTGTTTACCGTTTCAAACTCGAATATAGCGACGAATAGTGAGTGGCGCAAATGAGTAAATAAGATTGGCAAAATTAACAGACTGCACTTTTATTGCTTAAGAATACATACATATATGCAAAATCAGCTGCAGTTGAATAAATTCAATTACAATTCAGCTGCAATAATATGCACTTAGCCGGAACTAGGTATGCTCATTTTATTTTCATATGCTCTCACATATTACTAATACAACGATCTTTATAGCAGTCTCCGTCTCCGCACAACGTCACACTCATTATCAACAATTGCGGCAGCCAAGAGATCCAATTCCCGGACTCAATTTCAGTGAGACTTGTGCCATTGACTTTAATTGTCATGGTCGGGCGCATCAATTTGTGCGCGCTCTTGGCATTCGTCCATATTTTGACCTTGGCGAAATGCGATCTTGGAGCGGAGTTGGCGGCCCGCTTTGCCCCGGACACGTCCCCAGATGTGCAGGAAGATGCTGTGAAGCAGCTTATTCAGCGTGTGATTGGACTTCGAGCATCGCAATGGTTTCAGGTGGAAGTTAACAAGATTCTGGAACCCAGCAGTTATCAGGTGAGTCAAGAAATCTGTACTTATATATATAATTTCAGTTTGAGCAATCAAGAAAACAAAATGATTTTCTATTATAGATAAGTCGCTTAGATAATGGAAACGTGTTGATTGCTGGATCGAATGGAGTCTCTGTATGCAAGGGCTTCCATTATTATCTAAAGCATGTGCTGAACAAGGACTTGGATTGGTTTAAAACGAGCATTGAGCTGCCGGAAGACTGGGATCCGCCTAATGTGACACACAGCTCAAAGTCCGCCAGTTCGCTTATCTATTATCAAAATGTTTGCACTTGGAGCTATAGCTTTGTATGGTGGCAATTCGATGAGTGGCGGCGTCACATCGATTGGATGGCCATGATGGGCATTAACCTTGTGATCGCCCCAAATCAGGAGGCCATCTGGCAAGA
The DNA here is from genome assembly GCA_037075325.1 of Drosophila mayaguana. Taxonomy (NCBI): domain Eukaryota; kingdom Metazoa; phylum Arthropoda; class Insecta; order Diptera; family Drosophilidae; genus Drosophila; species Drosophila mayaguana. Next base: position 4,404,991 of record JBAMCG010000121.1, on the reverse strand, counting down.
TGTCTACACAGAGCTGGGACTCACTCCACAGGAAATCGATGCACACTTTGCCGGCCCGGCATTCCAGGCCTGGCAACGCATGGGCAATATTCGGGGCTGGGCTGGACCTTTGCCGCCTGCACACAGGCAGCTGCAGCAGCGGCTGCAACAGCAGATAATAGAGGCTCAGCGTAAGCTGGGTATAAGCGTGGCTCTCCCTGCGTTTGCTGGACATGTGCCGACCGCAATGCGGCGTGTCTTTCCCAATGCAAGCTTCACGCCGGCCCAGCGATGGAACAACTTTCCCGATCCCTATTGCTGTGATCTGTTTGTTGAGCCGCAGGATCCGCTCTTTCAGCAGGTGGGCGCAATGTTTTTGCGTCGTGTCATTCAAACATATGGCTCCAATCGCATCTACTTCAGTGATCCGTTCAACGAGATGATGCCACGTGTTGGTGAGCCGAACTACGTGCGATCCACCGCCAAGGCCATTTACAGCTCAATGCAAGAGGTGGATGATGGTGCTGTGTGGTTGCTGCAGGGTTGGATGTTCTTGAAGTCCTTATTTTGGACAGATGATCTCATTGAGGCATTCCTCACCGCTGTGCCACGTGGTCGCATCCTGGTCTTGGATCTGCAAAGCGAACAATTTCCGCAATACCAGCGGACGCACTCCTACTATGGCCAGCCCTTTGTGTGGTGCATGCTGAACAATTTCGGTGGCACCCTTGGCCTCTTTGGCTCCGCCCAGCTGATCCCCAGTAAGATCATAGCTGCACGCTCCATGCCCAACAGCAGTTTAGTGGGCGTGGGCATAACGCCCGAAGGCATTGGCCAAAACTATGCCATGTTCGCCCTCACTCTCGAGCAAGGCTGGAGTCCAGATGAGCTGCAGCTGGAAGATTGGTTCGAGCACTTTACTTTGGCACGTTACGGCGTAAATGATACGCGCTTATCGCAGGTGTGGCAACTGCTACGGAAGAGCGTTTACTCCTTTCATGGCCTAGAGCGCATGCGTGGAAAGTATTCGTTGAACAAAAGGCCGAGCTTAAATCTGAATCCTTGGATTTGGTACAATGCAACCACGATCTATGTGGCCTGGCACCTGTTGCTGGATGCAGGCGAAACTGTACCTCTACAGGATAACAGGCGTGCCATCTACGAGCACGACTTGGTGGATATAACGCGACAGTTCCTCCAGCAGAGCTTCGATCGAGTCTACGTCAATCTCAAGTCAGCTTATCGGAAAGAGCAGCTCAATCGTGTGGAATATCTGGCTGGCAAGCTCTTGGAACTGCTTGCTGATATGGAGCGAATACTGGCCAGTGGAGAGCATTATTTACTGGGCAACTGGCTGGAGGCCGCAAAGCGATTGGCGCCCAGTGAGGAACAGCTTCCGATCTACGAATTCAATGCACGGAATCAACTGACGGCCTGGGGACCAAACGGTCAGATTCTTGACTATGCAACTAAACAATGGTCCGGCCTAATGAGCCATTATTACCAGCCACGTTGGAATATGTTTCTCGAGGCTATCTTGCAGGCACTGCAAGCGAAGAAGCCTTTCAATGCCTCCGAATTCAGACAGCGGGTTGCAAATGAAATCGAGTTGCCATTTAGCAACCTCACCACGGTATATCCAACATCTCCAGTGGGAAGCACGTGGAAAATATCATACGATATCTATGAGAGATGGACAGCTTATATGAGAGATACGCACTTTTTGCACTTCTGCCGACTTGCGGTAAATGAAAAAAAACTATTTCTCTAGATTATGTTCTTTATAATAATTGATAGAGAATAAAAAGAACTTTTAATATTTATAATTAAAAATATAAGCTTCAGTGTTGCGTTTTATTTATAAAAATAATTGTATAATTTTTGAGTTATAAATATAAAAAAAAATTAATTTATTTTTTTTTTTTTTTTTTTAGTAAAAATGAAAAACAATTTAAGATATGTTCAATTAAATATTATTTTGGAGTTTTTGTTTGATTTCTATTTCTATCCAAATGAAACAAATGAAAATTAGCTCAAAATTAAATTCAATAGGAAAATAATGATCTGATCTTTGTTTAGCTCACAAACCTGCCTCAATTTGAAACATTCTTTCCGATCCCCATTCACAAGTTTGCATACATACATACATACGTACATTGAGATATGGACTTTATAGGTTTTTAATTGATTTTTATTTAAATTATTGTACAAACTAATTTAAATGTAAAAATTTAAACACCTTCATCAATCAATCATACGCATACGAATTACTATGGTTATTTTCTGTTTGTGTTGCAATTGTGTGAACTGTGTTTCGTTTGTGTGTTTTCAGTTTGTTGCAACGCACATTACATATACATGTACATATTTTTATTGAATTGGTTTTATGCAAGTGGTTTACATAAAATTAATCATTTGCTTGATGTGTGTGTGTGAGTGTGTGTGGGGCAAACTACATAAAGTTTATTTTAATATAAATTGTTTCTTTCGTTTGTATGTGGAAAAAGAAGTATGGGAGATGTGTTCGCTCGTTTTCATTTTCATTCATACACGATATTTCTACAATTATACTCATTTAAAAATTTCAAACAAACATTATCATTATTATTATTATTATTATAATATGTATTTAGTATTTATGTATGTATAAAGTTTTCATCTTTCGTTTGCTTTGTAATGTAGACGACGATGTTTTACAGCTAAGTTTTGGGGATAGGGAGTGCGTGGTTTTGTTGTTGCTTGTTGGTGGCAAAAGTACGCAAAATATGTTAATCATATTAAGGTATGCAATTGCGCACATTAACCGCATACATTCTCGTATAATTTAACCAACTGTCAGCATTTAGATGTTCCTCTGTATGTTTGTGTGTCTGTGTGGCTATGTGTGCTGTTGTGTGTGTGTATATATATATATAACGTTTATACTCATATGCATTCAATCAAACAAACATTTATACTCTTTCTCTAATTGAGAAAACACTCATACATTATTTGCAATCATAAATCAATCATTAATTATTAATCATCAATCATCAATCATCATTATCATCAGCATACTCAAGCTTCAACTAACATCATGCAAGCAGCAGCAGCAGCTACCCAGCATATTTTTATTCATCCTGCATATCCTCTGGCAATTCGTGCGGATTTAACATGCCCGGAATATTACGTTGCATTTGACGTTTGTTGGACTGCTCCTCGGCCAATGCTGCTTCACGTTCCTCCAGATACAAATCGGAGTCATCCTCACCAGTGGCCTCCTAAACATAATATATGAATGCGATCAATAGAAAGGCCAAAGTAAATAATGTTCTATTCCCTTTTCGTATTTTACTCACGCGTATTTGTATTAGAAAGTCTCTCAAATGCTCCTTAAATGCTTGTACATTCTCGTCCAAATTGAAAAGGCCAGTGACAAAGACTTTGATCTGATTATCTGATAAATGATTAAATGCTGACTTTAGCAATGAGGCCACATATTCCTGTATGAATATCATATTATCCGGTATGGGACCCAATTCAACTGTTATCTTGCGATTCTCTACCAAAGAGAACATATAGGCCAATATAATGGCATGGTTAGGCAGGCCCGCTGTATGTGAAGTGTCGGTAACCACTGAGAAGATTTGCATAAGGATATCCGTAAAGTAGGTTTGATAGAAACTCTGCGCTGCATTCGGATGTTGTTCAAGATTTTGCAGCATCTGTGAACGAGAAATAATATATTATATATTTATGTTAAAAACATCATATATCACTAAATCACTCTTGAAATGATCAACTTACTTTGTATAGAATATTTAAGCCCATGTCGGCCACATTTCGCATTGTGTGCTTGAATGCCCATACCACAGAGTCGAATACCAATTTAAACTGAGCCGGCGGTATGTTGAGGAACGCCTTGAAGCAGTGCGCATTGACCGCCTGCAGCAGCTCATAGAAACTGAAGCGATGCTGCGGAAAATCTTCGAAATTCTTATTGATCATGTCTAGCGTGCATTCAAATACAGCATCGAAGATTTTTGGTACTTCATTTGTGATATGCTGGCGCAATTTATTCACAATCGTTGCCATCGCGCTCAGAACTTTTGGCTCACGCGCGGACGGAACTTTACACCGCTATAATAAATAATAATCAAATAATTAAAATCAAAACTAGATAAACTTACAGATAAGCCAATAAACCTATATAATGGCGACACGTCGGTAATTCGGTAATTTAGACAATTGATAGCTTAAAAGGTTTCCTCTGCACTGAATTTGAATTACTGCAGCTATATAAATATTATATATATTATAAATATTCATTATATATTTCTAGATGCCTGAAGCAGAGAAACTAAATATTTATTCAGTATTTAGAAACTTACACTAAGTCTTAGAGAGTACTACATTTTTTATTATATATAGGGAAAGCAATTTGCTGTTTGTGAAGATGGTTCACGCTTTTTTAATTAGCGACTTTTTTTGTGTAATGGAATGGTTATGCAGTAATACTAATTCATAAATTAAAAGCAAGTTCCGTCTTTGTTTTCCTCATGATTACGGCTATGAAGAAATATCCAACTACAAAAATAATTAACCTATATTCTTATTTTAATTAACTACTCACACGAAAATGTAAAATGACCGAAATAAAATAATAATAATAATTAATAAATATAATTTCAATTTAATTGAGACAATCGTATATAAAATATTTGTATATATTTTATATAAAGTAATTTTATGTTTAAATTTTGTTGAATTCAGTCTTTAAATTTAGTCATTAAAATTTATAAAAACATAGCCATATTATATCGTGTGATAATTTCAGTTGATTTTGGAGTAGAAAATAAAAAGGAGAAAAACCTTACGTGAACAATAAATAAACGTATAGGTAGGCCAAATATTATTAATCTATTATCTACTTTCAGTATTGGCTCGGAGGTTCAATGTAGAGTAAGGGAGTTTATATATTATTTTCAGGAGCTTAAATTTGAATATATATATATTTTTTAATTTTTATAAATTTATTTTGTCTGTCTTCTTCAGCTAAGCTAATCTGTGTTTGCCCTACTTTTAATTTGAACTATTTGATAGGTCAAGCTATTCTGCCTTCATAAAAACAATGAATGTTTGCCTAGTACATCATTGTGTCTCCACATCTATTCCCATGCAATTGATATAGCAATAGCTCAAACTGATAAATGCAAAACCAAGATAACAAATTATCAAATATATATACAGATATACAATTTGTAAGCAGAAATATTTACACACCTGATAATCCAACAAGATGGCGTCCAATAGGGGCGGTATAAAGTTGTCCATAACTAATTGATTGTCATTGGAGCGCGATACCCATTCGGCTATCAAATTGAGGGTCTCCTTCTTCACAACATGCATTGATTTGATCAGCGGCTGATTGTTCACATTGACGCCATTCACCTCAATGGCCTGAATGATGTTCTCCGAGGTGATCTTGTACACATTAAGCATATCCAAATAAATCCGGCCCAATTGAATGACATAGGCGTGGCCCAGTGCTTTGCAGGCGGCCACATTTGTCTTCAGTATGCTGCCCAGCTGCTTAACGGCTGTCATGTTTTTCAGAAAATCGACATTCTTCGATGCCCGCGATATGATATCGTCCCACACCTGATTTGGCAGCAGCATGTACCGTTCTATAAGCGCATCCTGCTGCACCTGATCCACTTGAGCAGAGATCATATAGCCGACTGCCTCATAGAATGTGTGCACCTTAAAAGGAACAGTTTAACCATTTAATATAGACTGTGGGTGTGCACTGTTAGTCACTTCGCTTACCTGTTGCGGCTGCAGATCACATATTATGCTGCTCATAGTACTGAGAATCTCGTCAATGAAGGTGCACGCCTCGTTCGGCTGTATTGTAACAAAATAGCGACGACACTTAATTGCTATCTTAATGAATGTGTCGCAGGCCATGTCCTGGACACCGTCGTGAGTTTCGTGCATAAATTCAAACAGCTTGTTGACCACCGTCTTTAGGAATTTCCAATGGGCGCGCAGAAAGCGTGGATACTGTCCCACCACATACATAATATTGGATGCAATGATCGCCTTATTGTCCTTGCCCTTCTTCTGTTCGCAGAGTCCAAGCAGGTCCTTAATGACGGTGACCAGAAATCGTTTTTCATCTTCTTCACAGAATGCGCCTGCAGAAAGACAATTGTAAAATATATAATTAATTTCGATTTGATTTTGATTAACTCTTTCAGCCGAAACATTTGGTATAAAATAAAATAATTTATTCAAATTTAATCAATTTTTAAAATATAAACAAAAAATCAAAACTTACCCGATATCGAGCCAATTGCCCAGCATAGAGTGTTGAGATTTTTCCAGGAGAATTCAGTGCCATTGACCTGATTTAATAACTTAAGGGTCATAATGCGATCCGTATCCGCACAATCCAAATGGGTGAGAAACACCAAGGTTTCCCTCATATTTTTGTACAAATTAATCGAGTTGGTGTCCTTCATAAATTCGCGAACCACTTCGCCATTCTCATTCTCCACAACAAGAACTTCCTCTGGCTTAGCCATGCGAGAAATCATGATGAAGCGAACCTTAGACAAAATTGGTGCATAGAATCGACGACGGGGATAAACTTGCTGTCGCTTCGATGACTCCAGTGTGGGTGGAAAGAATTCGGTATTGTACAGATTCTCGACAAGGCAATTCCAGTATTCCAGACAGATTTTAAACACCTCCACGTCCTCAACCTCACTAATCATGACCAGATACAGGAGTGCCTGGTTCAAATAATCCACATACTTGGCATCTTCCACAAGTTTGCCATGCTCCTTGAGGAACGTGCAGAGGAACATGGCCAAATTCAGCACTAGCTCCTGTTCCGTATCGCTGCCGCACAGGAACACTTGATTCATATTCATATTTTGACCAATAATCTGGTCCAGCTGCACCATTGTGTCCTTGAATAGCGTTGCAAAATTATCGTTGTAATTGGCCGCCGATAGGCCCGCAATTTCGGATAGGCACTTCAGGGTTACATTGCGAAACATCGGCACGCTCAGAAACTTAAAGATCAACGTCTCTATGAGCGTCGTCTCGAAGATGTAGCCCAATGGTATCCAGTTGAGAAAGCGCAGCAGCGTCTCTAGCGTGACCTGTATCAGCGCAGCGTTCATTGAATTCTCCAGCACAAACGAACAGAGGGTAAAAATTTGCGAAAATTCCGAACACATCGTATCCTTCAAATGCTTGGCCTTCGTCTGTGTTATTTGCCCGAGCGAGAAATCAAAGACCTCTTCGCTTAGATTTTTCAATATAACCATATTGTTCATGCACAAGCTCTCGTTCGTTTTCGATGCACCGACTATATCGCTGATGAATGTCTCCCAGTTGCGCGGCCATTCGCGCTTAAGGATCTGCACCAATATCATATTCAGCTTATTCAAATAAACTTTGTTCTGCTCCATGATGGCCGGATCCGAGGATGTTTTAATGATTAGACTGACGACATACTTTTTGATGCCCTCGCATTGATTGCGCGGAAGCACCTTCCAGCGTGTCTTGATCACTTCTTCGAGAATTTGAAGCGCATAGAACTTGGTTTGCTGATTTTGTGAATATTCGAGTATACTGTCGACACGCGTCCAGGCCTCCGGATGCTCTTTTAGTGTGGTTAGTATGTCCTGAGCCAGTCGCAACTGCTCACCCTGCGACGAGTACAGCGCCTCCACAATCTTATCGAGCAGATTAATGTCTAGCTTCTGGTTGAAGTCGAGCAATTTGCTCGCTTCATCGGAGCTCAACATCGCCATCGCTTTGTAGTAAAAGCAGCGTTCGCGTCTGCGTCGCTCAGCAGCAGCAGCACCAGCAGTCGCTGTGTCCGCGTTAATTTTGATTGATTTTCGCTTGCTCCTCCGGCTAAAACGAGTGGGGAATGCGCGTCAGTGATGAAATCTGTGGTAGTTTGCAGCTGCTGTTTGGTTATAGAAGAATCGAAAATATCGAAAATTACATTTATCGGCATAAAGGCAACCATATTTCTTTTTTACATACATTTACGTGTTTTCTTATTTTCTACACACATACACACACAAACACCAATGAACGATTGCTTGTGGCGCGCTTACTTTTTTTTTCGCACATACGAGCACACACACACTTGCACACCGTAGAGATGAGCGATATTTGCGTACCTGTTACTTATCCCAAGCATCTTCCATTCTCCGAGTCACTAGCATTTAAGTGAAGAACTTATATTGAAATCTATTTTTTAATTCATTTCTAATAAGTTATAACTATAGTGGGATTTGTGTTTAATGTTTTTATGAACATGCACGATCGGAAATCTGCATTATTCACGGTCATTTCAGATACCGCTCATCTCTAGCACACACAAATACACACGCACACACATGCCGCTTACACATGCAAAATACAATCAAAGCAGCGCAACGCATCTCGAGACTGCGACGGCATTTCACAAGTCTATAATGTACGCACGGCTTTAGGTTGTTGTACAACACATTTGTTGTTTAATTAAACGGCCTCTCAGAAACATTGAACTTATTTTAACTTTCACACGCACTTACCTAGTTTTAGAAAAGCGTTGCAACCTACGGTTCCCAAGAAACAGCGTGGAAAACGAAAGCGCAAAACGAGTGAAAAGACTACAACGTTTTTGTCCAGACAGGGAAAAAATCTATTTTCATTTGCGAGACGCACAAGTCAATTTTAAATTTTTTATCGCAAAATACATGCACGCTGAGTGATTTTTTGCAATTTGGTTAACAACGGTTGACGTTGTGACCAATTTGTATGTTTGAAACAAACTTTTTCGCAGTACTTTTCTTCTCCTTCTGTAGTGAAAACCAGGGATGGACCACAAGCGTCATGCGCGGTGCCGGAATCGAGTAGAGTTTATATAAACAGAACTAAGGTATAGAGACTACAAAGTAAATAGAGATATATGATTTCAAGAGGATTCTAATTTTATTAAATTATGAAGTCGACCCGTATGCAATAAATATCTACCGGCACAATTAACTAAACACAGTGTTTCCATATTATACAAACATGGAACCCTGACCTATAAACGGTTGTATTCGCATATATCGTTCATTATCGTCCCCATGTTGCTTATTTTATTATCGAAGTTAGAGTTTCAACTATTCATATAATTTTTAAAAATTAGTTGTATATATTTTTTAATAGTGTGTAGAGTGTAGAAGTGTACCAAATAATCGTAATTTGAAAAATGTGCAAATATTAAGAATAAAAAATGAATTTGTAGTATATATGTATATATCAGGAATTGTCTAGTGACAGGCGTGAACAGATTCAGCACTCGCTCATCTCTAATTTTATTCCAAAGAAATGTTTTAAAGAGCACATAACATAAACAACTTTTGATATACACGAGTTTTTTCGTTTAGAAACGATGTCGATTTATTTGCATTGCCTAACAACTAATGGCGGCTTACCTATATTTACACGCAAAAAGGGTGAATGCAACAACGTAAGCACAACCAATCACATGTGTACAATTCCATTAGCCAAATTTTTTTTTTTGTTGTAGCTGCCCTTCTCGACTGTGGCTTCTCTGAATGGCTTTCACATGTTCTTCAAGTCACTTGGTATACAATTACAAACCACGCACACTGATGAATGGACGTACATTTGGCGTGACTTTCACAATGCAATCACGCTGATTGTGTGTGGTCGTGGCATGGGTGAGCTTCAGCTTCAAGCTCTAGCGGAGCTCGCATTCGGAGGGATTGCACTTTTTATTAGTCGCGACGAGTTAGCCCATCCCTCACTTATGGAACGTCTAAAGAAAGATGCGAAGAAGTATGTTCCTGTGGTTGACGCTGCCCTGGAAGCATCGAGTGCTGGCACAACACTCCTAGGCTATACGGATTGTCTGTTGGCAACGGAAAATGCACATCTCTTGAACCGTTTGAATGAGTTCAGCTCCAATTGTGGTTCGCTGTTTTGCTGTCTTGTTGTGGGTCAGCGCATCGCTGTAGCCACTGAAGGCTGGTGGGACTTGGACACACTTGACAGAGAGCTCTTGCTCTTTCTGCTCAACTCTTCAAGTACATTGCAGCTCGATGTGCCCGTCTATCTGCCCAGCAAAAGTCCAAATATTGCCTTTCGTTTTGTCAGTGTCCCAGTTTCGGCGAACAGTGCGCTGTGTGTTCTTTGCGGAGCCGAATCTGCATTTCGCGAACTGCATCTAAATGCGATGAATGCATATCGCAATGATGCCAACATCCTGGCCAATGTTGAAAGATGCGTTCCACGCAGTCTTCCCGAGCAGCTGGATATCGATGCCCATATATTGGCCATTATCCTGATTAACACGGAGACGCGTAAATGTGTCTTCACACGAAATCTGCATCAATCGTCAAGTGCTAAGCGAATTGTTGTGGGGGATTTGCAGCGTTTGGATATGCTTAAGAAGTTCTTTGATCACACTTTGGAGAACATTCATGAATTAAAGATGGCCAAAGGCGAAAGCAACGCTCTAGACGCATCAAATGAAACGGTTATGTTGGATCAGTACAGTTGCTCCGATTATCACAAGTGCTATGCCCAGGCAGATGATCAAAATAACGTCATCTTTCTGCTTTTTGTTGCCGCAGTGCCCACCCATACTATGAGGTAAGTGGGGTAACTCAGCTTTCTCTTTAATATAAAACACTAAATGTTTTTTTTTTTTTTTTATTTCTTAGATTTCTTGCGAAACAAGTCTATTCTAGCTTATTGCAGGACAAAACAGTTTGCTGGTGAACAAAATAATTCTGAAAGTATTTTTCGTGAATTCTAAATACGAAAGTCTAATGAACAATGTAATATCTTATAAAAGTTCACTTTTATTGAACAGCGTTATTAACGAGCTTGTAAGACTGATATTTTTATAACTCAAGCTGATTTATTAACCGATTATATATTCACATTTATTGTATTTTAATAATACTGGTGTTAGCTCAAAGATTTAGGTTAGCAAATATCCTATATTTAACTATGGATATATAGGCAATTTCGTATTAGTGAAAATGTGTGTAAATGCTCATAATATAAGTAATTTATTAGGCGTGCTTTAACAGTCGCGAATTGCATTTAAGATTTATCTATATTTAACTGGTGCTGGAACCAAGTTTTTAATAAAATGTTAATATTTTAACAAATCAACCACAAACCGGTAAGTTCTGCTCCATAAAATTCGCTTGAATACTTATGGATTTTTATAGCTTAAAATCTCAAAACTAGATCAAATTAACTATAAAGATAAAGTAAGTATAAAGTCTCTACAGTATAGCTCCCTAAGTGAACGCAGTACTACGTTAATAAATAAAACAGAAATATAACCCCGCTTGGAATAATCTTCCTACAAAAAAATATTGTCCTAAGCTATTAACCTGAATATAACATAATCTTCCTATGTGACCTGCCTATAGTCAGATCTTTCCACAATGCTACAGACCGTGTTTACAATATTAGCAGTAGAATCAATAACCCTACATATATATATAGGGTACAGCGTAGTATAAAATGCCAATTTCACACGCATATAGTTCTGACCATTGAACAGGTTATTGATTAATTATAATTATTTTTAAATACAAGTTCGTAAGCCGTTAAAGCAATTATAAACTGTACTTTTTCATACATGTACAAGTTGTTGAAATTGTTTTGATCTATTGCATATTACCATAAAACGAATATAAGAGATTCGCAGCGCATTTTACCCATCATCCATACCCATTGTATTTCCATTTCCAATCCCTTCCCCAGAAGACAAATGTTTGTTTTGTAAACAGTTGTCAAACTGTATTTGTGTTGAGCCCGACGATGTCAAATCTAATAAAAATAATTACAAATTATAAATTCAAAACTGCCATCAACAATTTCAATGCTAATTTTCACATTTTCAGCATAGTCACGACTCTGGGCAATGCTCGCTGCTAAGTCCATATAGGAATACCATTTGCCTCTTACTTACTAAGTCGAACAATCCAAATGGGAATAACAAAGTCGTGAAAGTAATTTATCAAACAGTTGCCCTGGTTGGCCCTGATAAAAAAAAGAAAAAAAAAAAAGAAAAGAGTTTTGAAAACATAATTTTACCTCGTTTCAAGAATCATCAGCAAGTTCGTATGTGTAGTTGAATCTAGTTGTCAGCCGGCCATAGAGTCAACCAGGGATTCAGGCCGTCGTCTAATAATTACAGCACATTCCATTTAAATTGAAGCTTAACTGTCCAAAACACAGTAAGTGCCCATTAAAATGTTCAACGCGTTCGGCTTATAAAACTAATAAATAAATAAAGCCAAATCAAATGTCAATAGTATTTTTAGCAATCAGTGCGCATTCGGCGCGCTGTGTGTGCTGTTCGTTGTCGGAACACTGAAAACGTAAAAAAAAAAAAAAAAAAATTCAACAAAATTCAATGTCATTTTTTTGTGGAAACATAAGACAATAAATTCTAAGAGATACATCTAAAAGAACTGCAATCAAGATGCTGTTTCTCCGCTCTACTGAGGAGCACACAGATGAGCAGCTATTCAAAATCAAACAATTGCGTCAGCTCGTAGAGAGTAAGAGTTGATTTTCCAGTCGATTATCATCAATCACATTACCGATATTTACTATCTTGTTCACTGTGTTCACAGAGTCCGACGAGTTACAGGTCGGCACTGATGATATATTTTTGACGAAATTTCTGTATTACACCAACTGGGATACGATTAAGGCATACCAAGCTATACATGCCTATTATGATTTTAAACTAAGGCATCCCACCTGGGTGGCCCAGCATCCTGTACAGTATTATGCAAAAATATTCTTTGCTACGCAATGTCGTTTTGTCATGCCCCATACGGATAAGAATGGACGTGTTCTGGTCATCTTTAAGACAGTGGATGCGTTTCAAGAATTTCCCGATTATTTGCAGCATTTGGTCGAAATGGATGATCTCATATTTGAGTCAATGTTAATGTTGCCGAAAGTTCAGAGAAATGGCATAACGGTGATTTGTGATCTTCAGGGGTTTGTATTGAAGGAGAGACAGACGAGAATGGATTCGTGAATAACTCTTGTAATTACTTTGACTTTCTCTGCAGTACAACTAGAAACTTTTTACGTCAGTTCTCGCCCATGTTTATGAAAATTGTGAATGAGAAGAACACCGTTCTGCCCTTTTCCCAGCGAATTGTGCATATCATACAACGAGGATTTCTCATGCACGTCACTTCCTCGCTATTTCTTCCATTTATGAATAAGGATTTTAAAGATCGGGTAAGTGGCAAATCAGTCCGTCATTTAATCGTAATCTTATCGAATTTGATGCCAGATATTCACCCACGATGGTCGGCACTTAAACAAACTGCGCGAGATGGTTGGAGTGGAGTGTTTGCCTTCAGAATACGGTGGCCCAGCTACTAATGTGCTCGATACAAATCTGATTTTTAATCATTTAAGTCAAAGCGCGAATTACTTGGAGCAGTTACAACAATATAAAAAGCGTTGAAATAGAGAATAGACATGATTCAATATATGATTAATAGAATAGAATTGAAGACTTTCATAGTAAATCAGCAAAAAATAAATGTAACGGTACCATGAAAAATCACTCGTTTTACTATATAATAACAACTGTAAAATGTAGAGTGAAGTCATTTGGTTTTGGACTCGATAATTATTTACTTCATTATTTTAATTAATGTAATTGTATACGTGTTCGATAAAATATTACATGGCTTGAAAAATGCAATTCAAAAAAGATCGTTAGATGACTGCAACGTCTCTTATTAATATCGATTATTGAATCGTTAAGAGCGAATAATTGGCGCCAATTTGATTCTTCTTCTTTTCTACTCATTTGTCGCTCATCGTAATAAATCGATAGTTATATTTGCTTTCGATAACTTGCGGTATGTTGTGAAATTACGCCGCTTCTCTAAATAAAGTTGAAATTGATCAATATCAGCTAAATGGCATCTAATAAGGTAATTCGGAAAATGCAGAGGTAAATACGCGAGGACAATCTTATACATATTTATAACTTGTGCAGGAGTGTCTAATTATTGTGCTAGACGTACGAAACTGCGCCGCCGAAGAATTCAAATTAAAGTCTATCAAATGCGTTGCTGAAATCATAAAAGACAAAGTAAGATTATGGAATGCATATATATGTATATATTCCAGATAGATATATTAATACAGTTTCCCTCTGCCAGATTGTCAGCGACAAGAAGGACTATGTGTCCTTTGTGTTAGTGGGCTGCGAGAAGAGCAAGAATGAGCTATATGATGCTAATGGTCGAGTGTGTCAGAATGTGCTTCAATATGAAAATACCCAGCTCTGCACATGGCAGCTTTTGCTTAGCTTCTTTAAGTTCGTCAATGCGACAACCTGCGATGAAGGCGAATGGCTTGATGGTCTCGATGTGGCTATTGAACTGCTACATTTGGCCCAGCCGTAAGTTTAAAGGGATAACAATAAACATATAAATAAAAATATACATCTTCCTATAGCTTGAAGTGTGCGAAGCAGCGTATTTTGCTTCTTTACGACTTCAACTTCATGACACAGAGATACGATAACTATGACAAGATCTGTAACAAACTATTTGAGGAAGGCATTGATTTAATTGTGGGGTAAGCTACAGTTTTATAGAATAGAATGAATTTTGTGTACTGATCTCGCTTTCGGTTGTTACGCAGCTCCCACAACATTGCTTACATAGACAATGCCGAGACAAACCAGCCTCAGGCCATATTTCAGTTCACGCGGAAGTCCAATATACATGAACTGGAGAATCAGAAACGTGCTCTGCAGCTGGTGAGCAACTGCAATGCGGTATTGTGCAGTTTTAAGGAAACCTTAGCTTCGGTCTTCAAGGTGTCCAATAGACGTCCCTGGGTTTGGAATGCCAAGCTCCACATTGGCAGCCAGATTTCGATTAGCTTGCAGGGCATTATTGCTATGAAAAACGAAAGTCACATCAAGTTGAAGAAGGTGTGGGGCGAAGACGATGAGTTGGTGGAGCGAGAGGAGCGGTTTTTCATTAAAGGCACAGAGGTTACGCCATTGCCTGAGGATCTGATTGATGGCTATATGCTTGGCGGCACTCCGGTGCCATATGACGAGACGCTGGTTGAGCTGCCGCCGGCCCATGCGCCAGGTCTACACTTTGTGGGCTTTGTGAAGCACAGCAGTATACCCGATGTTTACTTCTGCGGCGACTCCCTGTACATGCTGGTGCATCAGAAGGGCAATAAATCATCTGCCCAGAAACTAGATGCCTTGGTGAGGGCACTGATTGCCCAAAAGTGTGTTATACTTTGCTGGAAGATTTTCAGTGTCAAGTTTAATACGCCACGGATTGTGGTGCTTTTTCCGCAAGAGTCCACAGACGAACGTCCGGCCACTTTATATATGCAAGAGTTGTCCTATCATGCCCAGCACCAGTTCTGGGATTTTCCCTCACTACGCACGGAAAAAACTGAGTGTAACAAAGATCAACTAAAAGCTGTTGATAACCTCATCGATAGTATGGATCTGGAGTGTACTTTGAAGGATACACAGCAGCCTAGGCAGCGACGGCAGAATGATCTGCTGCCATTCGATGGACTGCCCAGCATTTTTGAGCAGAATGTGATGGATGTATTGGAATACAAGGTTATCTCCAAGAAGAAAGACGAAGAACTGTTCGACGATATGTTAAAACATAAAAACTTTGTCGATGTCTTCTGGCGTGTACCTGAACCAATTGAGGAGAAGTCCAAACAGGCCGCGGCAGCACTCAAGAAACTATTTCCTTTGGAGCACAGTTACGCCTGGCTAGAGAAGCTCAAGGCCAAGGAGCAGGAACAGAATCCGGCGCCAGCCATCAAGCAAGAAAGCGAAGATCCCATCACTGTTGATAGCGTGGGTCTAATTACACCGGTTCAGGATTACAAACAGCTCTTACGAAAGGTGCGGTCCGAGTTGAATACTACCAAACGGGATGCTCAGTTCCAATCTTTAGCGGCTCAAATGCGAGTAGTGGTTAATACGTTGCTGGAGCGCAACAAATTGGACCTCAATCAGTTGAATGAAGTGATCAAACTGTACCGAGACAGTTGCCTTGAATTCAACAGCTTTGCGGAGTACAACCAATTTGCAATCCAGCTAAAAACCAAGGCCTCTGAGAGGAATCTTCAAGAGTTTTGGCATACCATTATGGTGGAGAAGCAGCTGGGTCCTCTCGTTTTGGGTGAGCCAACACTGGAGGATGAGCTGCGTCTGAAAGCGTTTTATACGAAACCAGAGTTTGAAGTTGAAGATGCTGAATTGCAGGGTGATATATAAGATATACAATCAATTTAAACAGTTATTCTATTATTCATAAGAATTTCAACGAGTTGTTGTAGTTCAAGTAGTTCAACGAGTTGTCTTTGAACAAATTTACACTTTAATCGCTGAATATATTTCGTTTTTCATGAATTTTAATATACATTTACAGTTCCACGAAACAATTGTGGGGCAAGGGAATAAATAACTAATTTCATTTGATAACGTAATTTTTGTTCGTTGATGAATTACATTTATATATATATTAATATATTCATTTAAAATGTAAAATTATTTAGCCAAAGAGGAGCATACAAAATTAAAACTTAATAAGGAAAACGACTTAAGGAACGAACAATTTCAAATCTGCCAATCTCAATAGATGTACATTTAATAATTTAAGAATGGGAAAGGGATGTTAAATAAGCAATGCCATATATATACATTGCATGTAGCTATATGTGTATGTGTGTGTATGTATGTGATAAACATTAAATATAATAATTTGTTAACACAATTTGCGTAGAGGTTACAAGCAAGTGCAGGCATAGAATTATGTTTACATATGTCTTGTGATGGAGCCAAGAGCCACTTCTTTGCACTGTGCGTTCTAGTCAATGTTCAGTGAGGACATCAGCTCTTCCACGCTGTTGGATGAAGGCGGAAACAGAGTTTAGTAAAATATATCAATGTATATACAAAGTGGAAGACATACGTAATATCTAGATCCTGGAAGGCAACGCCCAGCCAGGCAACAACGAGGCAATAGTGCTGGAATAGTTGTAGCAGCAGCTCGCCCTCATCCAACATTTCGAGGCGCTCAATGCGTTGGCGTTCCGATGACGAAATGCTATCGTACACCTGTACCATATCCCAAGCGCGTGCTCCGCTCCAACCACAATCCTTGAACCGATTGGTTTGCGTCTCCAGTGACAGACAGGATTCAACGCCCGCCAAACTACAGCCTCGACTACGCAAATTATTAAGCATAACATCGCCGAATCGATCATTCATGTTCACCTTTAATGGAGATTTGATTGATGGTGTGAGCGTAACCAAGATCAAGGTTATATTCACCTGTTCATAGTTAACGAAGACGGCTGCTTGGAACTTCTGCGCTATCCATTTGAGCAGATTTCGACAGTTTTGAGCCTCGATATAGACCAGAACACATTCCGCCAGAAATATGGTGGGCAGCGTGAAGTCCACTTCGGCCTGCTGCAGTTTATTGTCCACCTCGTCCAAATTGCGCAGATCAACGCCCATCAAATGGTAGTTGGGACCATGCAAATCTGTAGGACTGAGACGCACCTCTCCATCCTCGTCGTGGATTTTGGCCAGCAGCACCTTGTTGCGTTTGATTGTATAGCATTTGCGTGCGGTCACTGTGGGAAAATCTAGCTCAATGAAATTCTTCACCTGGTGGGGTGTGTCGCGCAACCGAAAGTAGAGGGTATCAAAGCCACAGCCAAGGTTGATGATTTGGCAATTTCCAGACGTTTTCTGTAATAGTCATGGTCAGTTTAGTCGAAAGGCAAGGTTATATACATATATACATATGTAGCTGGGGCGTGATGCACAACCACAACACATGCGCATCAGCATCATTTTTGCCAATGCAACAGGATGCAAATGGCATTGAAAAATTCAATGCCACAGTTCAAGTAAACCCTCGACCTTAACTCCTGCCTAGCTCAGGGAATTGGGTGGCGCAAGCAAGAGCCAAGGACAATACAATTATATTCCTCAATTGCTTATTTGTTTTCAAATTAAATAAATTGAGCATGGTTTAAAAAATATTTTTATCGATAACAATTCAGAAACGATCGAGCTACAATGATTCCGATTATCTACACTGATTGTCTAAAATCGAACTACTTTGAAATATAATTATATCGATAGCTCATAGCACATGATCATTATGAACAGATGCTATAATTTTTCAAATCCACTTATTGTTTTTCAAATTTCAGTTAATAATAATTGATAGTAAATTTGCCTATCTACAATAGGATGCAGCGAATATTCATATCGCGCATGTCCCATAAATTTTGTTTTGTTGTATGTTGCAGCCTTCAGCTGAAATTGCAGTAAATACGACTAACCTTCAGAAACTTCTCCACGCACATCTCAACGCCCTTGACGCGAGCAAAATAGCCGCGATTTATCTCCGGTGCTTTTCGCTCCTGGTTGCGCACAAAGAACCCAATATAGTCATCTTTCCAGTAGCCAAGGCGCACAGCACCTCGTTTACAATCGCTAGCATCGTCATTGGTGGCGATGACAGCCTCATCGCATGGATGAAACTTGTGTGTGCTATTGTTATGTGCGACTCCTCCGCCTGCAGACGGAGGCTCCATGGCGAGGCTGCTTTGCTATTGGGCTACTATAAGTTTTTGATGAGAGCTGCCTACGAGGAAGACGGCAACCGGGTTTCCTTCGTTCAACTACTTCGTCACTTTAAATTGTTTTATATTTGATTATTTTGATTTTTCCGTAACTTTGATTTTCTCGAACAAGTTGTGTGAATGCAAATGAGTATAAAAAACAGCCCATAAACAGCTGCAAGAATCGATTACAAACGCAAGTGTTGGTAAGCTTGTCAAGTGTCGCTTCTTCTATCGATTTCACATAAATGTTATATCGATAAGTTGAAAACCCGCCAACTTTAAATTTAATCCACTATCACTATTATATGAAGCTGAATACATTCGAATATTTAATGTTTATTAGCTTAACAAAGATACTTCATTTAAAAATAGCCAACAAGCAAAGGGAAATTCATTCACAGTCGTTTATAAGTAACGCGTGCCACAATCAAGTCAAAGTTAACTCCATCATCCATGTAAGTGCTCTAATTGTTTCCCGCATCTTTGACATCGGAAGCGACGACTGTTATAATTAAAATTGTCAGCTACGCCCAAGCCACTGAGTCTTCAACTCAATAAGTCGGGGTCAAAATGTGAACTGGCTTTAATTGTTCCTTCGCTTTTGCATCTGCAATTACGGTGAATGAATCACAACCCCCCGGCGAAAACGAATTAGTCTTCTAACGATAGAATAGCAAATTATGCAAAGTGCGACTTTTTGTCATGTAAAATCATCTCACTGGATCGACAATTGCATCTAACTAAATTATTTGCTGCCCAACGTCGCGTCGTCACAATGTTCAAAGTTTTCAAACTTTTGGTTGATGGCCCTTAATTAGGCAGACGTTATTAATTAAAGACTTTTTGAACTCCATCAATGGGCAGTATATTGGGTTGAACGGGTTGAACACCATGTCAAGGGCGTGAACTGTGTATTTTCGAAATTCTCTATATTTCTTAGTAAAAAAAAAAAAAAAAAACAAATAGTCACTTGTCAGATTATTACTGATATTGAATTTGTAAACATATGAAATTCAAAGTAAAAGTATTTCGAAATAAGATTCCAAAATAGTAAAGGTTCTGGTGAATATGATATAGATATATTTTAAGGAATGATAATTAAAGAACTATTATTGCTGAATTTGCAATTATTTATTTATTATTTGCTTTTCCATTATTAATTATATTAAATAACATTTCTGAATGTTTTGTTCATTTTAGATTTCATTTTTTGGAGTATATATATTAATTATTACAAGAAACATTATAATTAATAATTTATGTAGAAAAAAGTCAAAATTAAAATAATTTGAATAAATCAAAATGAAATAGTAGTAAACTACTTAAATTTAAAATCTTTGGCATTATTTGGTTGCATATTAATTTGAATTTAATCAATGCAGTGCATCGAACAGATCAATGTGAGCTCCCTTCGGCTTCGCTCTTCGCAACTTCTATGCAATGCCGCTCTGCCGCTCTCTGCTAGTGGCCACGCTCTCCCGCTCTCTCTCGCACTTTTTGTGCTGTTTGCACCCACACTCACTCGGGTTAGCTGCGACTGCTGGAGCCACTTGCCGCTTCAGTTTGATTGTAACGCTCGTGAGCGTCGGTTGTGCGAGCTGAAAGCTGCGCACGCGTCTTTTACGAAAATTCACTCGGGTTTGTGAGTCAAAGCAACAACTGTTGGTAACAAAAGCGTAGCTGCTCACGTAAGCCAGTTTATGTGTGAGTACGTGTATGTATTTATCAGTCTGTGTGCGAGTGTGAGTGTTAACAAAGCCGAAAGCCACATTCTGTGTATTGCATGTGCGTGCAATTGTATTTGTATTGGTGTGACCATAACGCTGCTACTGCTCCGCTGCTGCGTTTTGACGTTTGACTGGCTCTGACTGTGCCTCTCTACCTGTGGCCTGGCTTAAAACTGAAAACGGTCATTTCATTACGTTTACGTTTTTCTTTGCATTTTTCGTTAACCGTGTTTGTTGCTTTTTCGGGGCGTTGGCGCGTACACAAAGAAAGTTAATAATTTTTGTTGCTCGTCGCTTAAAATTAATCATTTACGTATTGTGTTCGAGCACACAGTGAAGGGCTAAGATTAGATAGTGCAAAAAGGCCAAAAACAAAAAAAATGTATATAACTGGTTGCGCCGTTGGCGTCGACTCAGGCAGCGACGTCATCATTTCGAGCATAACTGTAAAAAAACAAGTGAGATTAAAGAAGCGGCGTCAACAACAACAACAAGAGCACTACTATAGCAGCGCAGTGGGCCAACTCTACACACACAACATACACACACACATACACCGACAGATACTCGCACACAGATAAACGACACCTGCAAACGCTTCACTTTCAACATTATCGTTGCGTTTTATTGTTTCTGTTTGCTTTCTGATTGCGAAAATAAAAACTAACCAAGTGCCTGGGCGCACTAAATGTGATTCACTAACAACAACAAGCAAGAACAATAACAACAAATACACAATAACGTGTAATTTGATATAAAATTCCCGCAAGCGAATTACAAATTTGTTACCGTTGGCAAACATTTTTCAAGAGGGCTTGGACAGGCGACAGCCGTTATTTTGTGCAGGCGTTTGCATTTCCGCACTTTTCAACAAGAATAAGCAAAAGAATACTAGAAGAAGAAGAGGAAGAAGGAGCAGAAGCAGTAAAGAAGAGGACTTCAACACGTCGAGGTTTGCAGCGTAACCTGAGTCGGTGGCGCTGGCAGGTTAATGCACTTTTATATTTTGCATGCTACAACAACAACAGCAACTGCCACAGCTCATGTGTATGTGTGTGTGTGTTTAAGTGCTTGTGAGTCCTTGTGCTAGTTAATTTCGACGCTGACGACGAAGCCCAAGTCGACGTGACGACAACGACGACGACGACGACGACGCGTCGCCGCTTTTGCAATCTAATGCCAAAAGTGCAGCTCAAATTTGTTTACATATTTCTCATTGTTGTTGTTTGTTTGTGCTTGTGTTTGGCACGTTGCAAGTTGCAATCAGAGTACAGGTGTGCGCAATAGTGGTAAATTTGAGCTGTGCCAAGTTTAGTGCTAACCGGAAATAATAATTAGTAATCAGTGTGAGTGAGTGTGCGTATGTAAGCATTTTGTTGAGTTTTGAATGAAATTCTGATCGAATCATAAATGGATTCTATAGGATTTTTGCAGTTTATGTACATAAGGAATCAAGTTTCAGAAAAAAAATTATTGAGAACTTCATAAATCGATTGGTAGAGTGAAATTTCCTTCAAAATCAATTTTGATTACTCAGCGAGCTTGTCTTTAAAATGTGCAACTGAGCAAATGGGGAATACACCTGAATTAGTAATATTTGTAAAATTTTATATTACAATAGGCTGTTTCTATATTAGATTTTTTTAATTCATTTCAATTCAATTTGCTATAATTACAGTTTTTGTTTTTTTATTTTATTTTATTTTATTTTTTTTTTTTGTGAATGGTATCTTAATAGAAATGATATATCGATATGAAATATAATATATACTTTTATAAAATTAATGATAACAACTGGATATATACTCAAAGAATCCCTCATGTTTCCATGTTGTGTTAAATGTTTTTCATTTGAGTTATATTGATATATGCCTAAATCAGAGATATGTTATGAAGCTTGCGGAATTAGTTTACTGATAATATTAATTAATTAAATTTGATTTTTATTAAACTTTTATTTAATTTGTGAATAAAAATCCATATGCTTTAATATACTTTTCATACAATAGGCAGAATATAATTTTTTAACGATTCGTTGACGTACTAAAAAGTAATAATAATTTAATAAAAAGAGATTGATGAGTTAAAAGAATTTCTACTTTCTATTTCCTAAAATCTAATACAGCGCAAATGTGAAGTTTAAGTTTAGAAACCCTAATTTCGAAGTTGTATCTAAAGTAGTTTTTAGCAACCAAAATCTTAAGTAACGTTTGTTTCTCACTTACAAATTTTAATTCAATTTGTGTGGACTCATAATATATCATGTCATATCATATCATATCATATCACTTGCGATCTCCCTACTACTTACTCTACAGTTATATCTATTTCACATATCTGACTCAAATTCTTTTGAACTTGTTCTTAAGCTGTCAACTTTAACCCATTTCGGGCAATGTCATGACCTGTTTGCTCCACACAATTAACCAATTAGCTGCGAAGACAGTCAACGCTCCCACAAAACAACGGAGTGGAGGTAATCGGCACTGCAATCGTAATGCCTCCATTGAAGCAAAAGTGCCAAGAGCTGGCTCCAATTTGGAATCAAAGACAAAGTCACAAACGTCGCATTTTATGCTGTAACTTATTTTTAGCGCATATTTTTCTTGGCGAACGGGTTTCTCGGTCGCTCGGTCGCTCGGTCTGTCGGTCTCATGGCCTCTCTTACTTCTAGCGAACGCCTCTAACGCTCAACTAAACTACATAACACCGTCAAACATACATGTTTATACATAATGTTTATATGTATATAATAACGCAGTTAACGTAATTTAAAAACCAGTTTGGTCACTCTTACTCAGCACCGAGATTTGTTTATTATTGTATGCTTTAAAAAAAAGAGTGTTAATTGAAGATTTTTCTATGAATTTTTTTACTTTATTTTTCTCTTTCATCTGCAGAAGTAAACAGAGGTAAATTTAATATAAAAGCATTCTCAAAAATATTTAAAAATGCAACGAAAAAATTTCTGCAAAGTGTGCTATCCAACATTTAGTGATCAGTCGCTTTAATATATTTATGAATCCATTTATAGATATGTCTAAATATTTCGAAATTTTTGTTTATCTTTTTAAAAACTTTTCTTATTACCTATATTTCTTTTTCCTACAGTTTGAAATGGCACAGAAATTTAAATACCGTGACAAATTGAAATGTCTATCGATCATCGCCATATCGATCTTTCTCTTCCAATCGCTGCCGCAGTCCATTGACGCTCAAACTCGAGATCCCCGATTTTATTCGCGTGTGGGTGTCGACTATCAATGGCCGAATCCCGGCGATCCGGACTACAGGTGAGCCAAAGCATATTCTATAGCTAAATACAGGCCTATTAAGAATCTTATATTTTCAGAACATACACATTCAACGATCGTCGTTATGGACACTATCAGCCAAATGGATATGGAGCCAATTATCCAGGCAGAAACCCACCCGGTCAATATCCTCAGGGCATGCCCAATGAAGATCGTTTTCGCTTTGATCCGGTGAGTAGTGAAAAGGGTATATTAGTTTTCTAAAAGTTCAATGTAGCTTCGATCAGGGAGAGTTCTTAAAGATCCTCATGTGTAGGTATGAAGAAGCTGCAGTGATCTATGCTGAACTGATTAGTATATATTATTCATTAAATTCTTAAATAACTATGTCTATGTACCTAAACTATATCGTTCTGGCGTAGGAAAATATTCAAGTATACACATTGAATTATGGGCATAAATATACAACGATTGGGAATATGGAAATATGAATCAACAATCCCTTGTTTTAGCGACTCAATCTGGAAAACTATACGGTGTAGACCTTTATATAACTCCCATTTTACACTCTAATGCTCGCATCCCATTGCAAATTTTCTTTTTGCCAAAATAAAACATTCAATTGTTAGAGTCTATAGATGAAATAAAAGAGTATTAGAATATATTCCAACTAGAAGGTTACATTAGAAGACTCTCCTAATGCCCATATTGCTCTTGCTATAGATTCGTGATTCGACTTGTTCGCACCTATTAATCAATTGACTCCAAGTCTGATCAATTGAATTTGCGACACAAGAGTTGACCCCAAAACGACGGACTGAGAAACGATTAAAGAACGCGCCATCTGCGAACAATGGAAAGCCATTGAGCAGAAGCTTTGAGTGATCCACAGACATCTGAGCAATATCGAGGCAATAATCTTAATTAAGTTTTCATGCGTTATGCGACGTAATCAATTACACATGTTTCCCATCCGCCCGCAACTGTAAACTGTGAACTGTATCAAGCAACAACAACAACAACAAGTCTAATATAAACCTATTAAAACTCTATTTGCAGAACGATCCCAATGCTCGAACACAGTTCCCGGGCGTCTTAGCCGGTTGGCGGGAGGATTTGCAGGGAAAGCAGCGCCGCGATTCATTAACTCTGGAACGGGATGTCTTCGTCACGACGAACTACGGCCAGGTGCAAGGCTTTAAGGTCTACATGTACGACAATCCCGATCCCAAGTCGTTCTATAGGCCTTACCATTCCACTGTGGATCGCGTGATGGGCGAATGCTCCGTGTTCTTGGGCATTCCCTACGCCCTGCCGCCCACATTCGAGGGACGCTTTAAGCCGCCACGCCTACATAGAGGCTGGCAGCTACTGCAGGCGGTAGACTTTGGGCCCGCATGCCCCCAGCCAGTGCGCTTTACAGGTGCTACCAAAGGTGTCATGGACATGGATGAGGATTGTCTATATCTGAATGTATATTCCCCTAAGGTAAGTTTTCATCTATAACTATATATATATCTATATCTATATCTATATCTATATCTATATCTATATCTATATCTATATCTATATCTATATCTATATCTATATCTATATCTATATCTATATCTATATCTATATCTATATCTATATCTATATCTATATCTATATCTATATCTATATCTATATCTATATCTATATCTATATCTATATCTATATCTATATCTATATCTATATCTATATCTATATCTATATCTATATCTATATCTATATCTATATCTATATCTATATCTATATCTATATCTATATCTATATCTATATCTATATCTATATCTATATCTATATCTATATCTATATCTATATCTATATCTATATCTATATCTATATCTATATCTATATCTATATCTATATCTATATTCTCAGACTGGCGCTGGCGTTGCCCAGAAGTATCCGGTTATGGTCTACATACACGGCGGAGAGTTTGTACGCGGCGCTTCTAATCTGTTCCAGGGTCATATGCTGGCCTCCTTCTACGATGTAGTCGTGGTTACGCTGAATTATCGGCTAGGCGCACTGGGTTTCCTATCAACAGCAGATGAGAACTCTCCCGGTAACTATGGCATCTTGGACCAGGCAATGGCCCTCAAATGGGTGTACGACAACATTGAGTTTTTCAATGGGGATCGCGACTCGATCACATTGTTTGGACCCGGAGCTGGTGCCGCTTCTGCGGGACTGTTGATGGTGGCACCACAAACTCGCAACATAGTGAAGCGCGTGATTGCCCAGTCGGGATCGGCCTTGGCTGATTGGGCGCTCATCCAGGACAAGTACAGGGCACAGAATACGAGTCGTGTGCTGGGCCAAGTGCTGGGATGCTCTATAGATTCATCCTGGAAGCTGGTCAACTGCCTGCGCACAGGGCGCAGCTTCTATGAGCTGGGAAACGCGGAGTTCTTGCCTCAAGTCGGCAGTTTCCCCTGGGGTCCGGTGCTGGATCACAACTTCACGCTGCCCGGCGACGATTGGTACGAGGGCTGGCGGGAGAAGGATTGGCGGTTCCTCACCCAGACACCAGAGACTCTGATTCGCACCGGTCGCTTCAATCGCAACATTCAGTATATGACGGGTGTGACCACACAAGAAGCGGCCTTCTTTGTGGCCCAAAATGAGTCCCTGGCGCCCTACTATGAGATAGACAATCGCTTCTTCGAGCAGAAGGTGAGGGAGCATGTCTTCCGCTACAATTACACCCTCAATCCCAATGGCGTATACGAGGCCATCAAGTACATGTACACCTACTGGCCCGATCCCAACAACAACACCATCATTCGCGATCAATACATCAATATGCTGAGCGATCTCTACTATCGTGCGCCCGTCGATAAAATGGTGAAACTGCTCTTAGAGCAAAAGATTCCCGTCTATATGTATGTGCTGAACACCACTGTCGAGGCCTTCAATTTGCCCCAATGGCGCAAATATCCGCACGACATCGAGCACTACTTCCTGACGGGTGCCCCCTTCTTGGACACCGAGTTCTTTCCCAAGAAAGACCATCTACAACGCAACATGTGGACTGATAACGATCGCAATATGAGTCACTTCTTTATGCAGACCTATTCAAATTTCGCCAGATATGGGTAAGTTCTTAGAGCTCTAGGCTGGTTGAAAGCCAGTTGAAATTATTCAGAGAGCTGGTAGAGAAACTCTTGCTTAGTGGAAATATCGTTAACTCTGCATTCACGTTTACCCGTAGCAATCCTACGCCTCAGCAAGTGCTCGGCATGCACTTTCAGCGAGCCTATCAGGGGGAGATTCGTTATCTAAACATCAATACCACCTACAACTCGTCGATCTTGCTGAACTATCGGCAAACGGAGTGCGCCTTCTGGACGCAATATTTGCCAACAGTAATTGGCGTGCTGGTGCCCACATATCCGCCCACGACGGAATACTGGTGGGAGCCCAAGGAACCATTGCAGATCGCCTTCTGGAGCATGTCGGTTGCGTGCTTCTTCCTTATCGTGCTGGTTGTCATCTGCTGCATTATGTGGCGCAATGCCAAGAGGTAAGTCGAATGGCTTAACACAAAGGTAATAAAAAATTCAAGAGCATTTTTATAATAAAGGCAATCGGATCGGTTCTATGACGAGGATGTCTTCATCAATGGCGAGGGCCTGGAGCCAGAGCCCGATCCTCGCGGCGTGGACAATGCGCACATGGTGACCAATCATCATGCCATGCGCTCGCGCGATAACATATACGAATATCGAGACTCTCCATCGACAAAAACGCTGGCCAGCAAGGCCCAGACGGACACCACATCGCTGCGCTCGCCTAGCTCGCTGGCCATGACCCAGAAATCGGGCAGCCAAGCTTCGCTCAAGTCGGGCATTTCCCTCAAGGAGACAAATGGCAGCCTGCTCAAGTCGGAGCGTGCAGCGACGCCACGCTCGCAGTCTAATGGATCGGCAGCCAAGGCAGCGCCCATCGAGGAGAAGCGTCTGCTGCAGCCACTCTCCAGCACGCCGGTGGCGCAGCTGCAAGCGGAGCCAATGAAACGAACGCCGGCGGCGACAGCCAGCGTGATCAGCGGCAGCAGTCGCAGCACAACGCCGGTGCCCTCGGCGCGCACCACAACGACGACGGCGACGCTGACGGCGCAGCCGGCGGCACAGCCACGACGCACACAGCTGGTGGAGGGCGTGCCCCAAACATCCGTCTAAGTAACCGCTCTCTAAGTGCGCGATGCGCTTAGAGAGAATACGCAAAGCCTTTGAATGAACAATTTTGACCACTTAGCAAATTCGACATTGGGGGTAAGTGCTCAGAG
Source organism: Drosophila mayaguana (assembly GCA_037075325.1). Lineage (NCBI taxonomy): Eukaryota > Metazoa > Arthropoda > Insecta > Diptera > Drosophilidae > Drosophila > Drosophila mayaguana. Next base: position 4,376,987 of record JBAMCG010000121.1, on the reverse strand, counting down.
ATCCGATGCGAGTCGAGGCGAGTTCTTAACGACCATTTATTATCACCAACAGCTCCGTCTGGCTGGATGACGCCTGTATTAAAAGTTGATATAGCTAGATTTTAGGTTTTGTTTAATATATAGTTTTACGTTATTTATAAATTTATTTTTACACAGATCTAAAAGATCTCCGCAGCTAATTGTAACTCTAATCTTTTTTTGCATTTTATATTTTATTATTTCTTTCTCTCCTTTTTTTTTATATTTTTTAAGTTTGATAACCCAACGAATACGAATCCATATCAATGACATTCCATAGCATAGTCTTGGCCTATAGCTAGCTAGAGAGGCGAGACCATCAAGTGTACATAAAACCTATGTAAAGTTTAATCAAAAACAACAATTAGCATAAGATCTTAATGATAAGCTTCGCATTTGCCTACTAGGAATCAATTAAAATTGTTAAAGATCTGTAAAATGGAACAATTTAAGATCCAATATTCGTGCAGTATATGTAGAAAGTAATAAAAACAAAAATAGAAAAGTTCTGTGCTAAGATTTTCCATACTTGTATGCTCATATACTACCCATATCACGATTTTACTTGTAATCCATCCATATACAGATATCATATCATTCAGATCTAGAGCACAAGTGCCTTATCCAAATTGGATATAGTCTAGGATTAAGTGTGTGTACTCATATACGATTTAAGTGCCTTCAATTGCATAGTTATATATTTTCTATATAGATATATATATGTTTTATGCGTCGCATATATAGAACTCAATGACCATACAAAAATCAGTGTAAACCGTCCAATATTTTTTATGTTTTCATGTGAAGCGTGTAAATGTTATACAAGCCTTGTTATTGTTTACATGTGCGAGAGCATAAGAAAAACCACAATCATTTACATTTATAATTATGTAGTTTATTTAATTGTAAGTATGTATGTATGTAGTTTGTCCACTTCATTTATTCAAATAAAAATAATATTATTTCTCATTTGTGAAATGTTCTGCATAATGTGCTTTGTCTTCTTCTGTCAACATGTTTCATTGATATAACATGATATTTACATCTCATTCATTTGTAAAATGTTTTAAATGTTTTTCATTTAGTTAGAACTAATCTATAGATAGAGCGAGGCAGCAAAGACAATGTCGCGCTTGAGCAATCGAATGCCTTCGGAGAACTTGTTCTCCAGATCTGTGTTGCCAATCGTCTTGGATGCCTGGCACAGCTGACGCAACAACTCTTCCAGACGACGCATGCACCGAATTATGGAGCCCTCAAAGATGTCCGTCATTTTGCAGACATTCAAAAAGCTGGAGCCGTTGCACCAGGCCAACACAACGTCCATTAGGTAGGGTTTGAACTTCTCCACATAGTTCTCCTCGTCCAGATTCAGTTTGCATTCGGTGGACACCTTGGCAATGCGACGCGCCAAGCTTTGCAGGGAGCGCAACGGGCCGGACAGCTCGGTGGCACTCTTTGGCGACTCGCTGGACTTCTCATCGCAGACGAAGCACGAGAGCAGCGCCACAGCTTGGGGAGCGGTGAGGTCGTTGAAGACGCCATTGAATATCATTTCAGTGATGAGCAGCTCATCCGCGGAGCTCAGCTCGCAGGCAACACGACCTTTGAACTCGATGACATCGCCCGACTTGCAGTAGCCCATGCGCCGGAGCACGCGCTTACGGAATTTCAGCTCGTCCATTTGCAGCAGGCTACGGGCAGCTTTCAGCTCCGCCTTTAGGTCAATCACCTCGCTCTGTAGCTTTAGCTTCTCGAGATAACGCTTGTGAATGCGCTCCAGCTCCGGCGACTTGTACAACGGATGCGCCTCTAGCAGCTGCTCGAACTGCGCGATTGCGTCCATGATTTTGCGAAATTCGTTATCCTTAATGTTCATGTCCTTGATGGGATGGAGCAAGGGTGGTCCGAGTGGGAATCGTTTCTTCGCCTCCTGTATGGTCTTCAACACGGCCCGGCGATTGTCAGCCGTCCGCAGATCGTTGGGAAAGTAGACGCGTATTGAGCTAATTTGAGTGATGAGAGAATTGGACACGGGAACGACCTCCATGCAGCCACGCTCGTTGGGCGGACAGGGCTCGGTGTCGCCCGTCTTGGCCGCCTCTTCGCTGACATGGAGCAGCACATCGATTACAACGCCCGGATCGCTCTGCAATGGGTTCTTGCGATCCTGATCCTGCTTCTTCTTGAAGTTCAATACCAGACCCCAGTCGTACTCCTGCTTGCCGGCAGAGACTTTAACCAGCCGACCTGGCTGCAGAAAGGGCACCAGATACTGTGGCTTGGTCATCCACTCGCGGTACTTGTTGCCGTAGATCTCGAGTTGATCGCGAATGTGATGATAGGAGACGATATTGTGTTCATCCTTGATCTTGATCTTCCCAAGCTGCTGTGTCTTCTCCTGTATCTGATCGTGTAGGCCGGGCAGTGCAGCCTGGTTTTGGAACTGATAGAAGCTGCGCTCGAGCATATACTCCGGGTTAATTTCCTCCACGCGCAGCAAATTCAACACCATGTTGTAGGTGAGATGGAAGGCCGAATTAAGTGTATCTGCTTGTCCCTGCACAATCTCTCGCCCCACCAGCGGGGAGACCTTCTCATCAATCATCAGTATAACGATGCCCTTGTCATCCAGACCGCGACGACCAGCACGTCCAGCCATTTGGATATACTCGCCCGAGCTGATCCAGCGGAAGTCCTTGCCATCGAATTTTCGCGGTGCCGTGAACAGAACTGTACGCGCCGGCATGTTCAGGCCCATGGCAAAGGTCTCTGTGGCGAAGAGCGCCTTGATCAGTCCCTCGCCAAACAGAATCTCAATGGTCTCCTTGAGAATGGGCAGCAGTCCGCCGTGATGGATGCCAATGCCACGACGCAGCAATGGCAACACATTCTCCACCTGCGGCAGGCGACGATCATCCTCCGAAAGCACATCCATGGCATTGTTAAAGACCTCATCCACCAGCTTCTTCTCGTCGACCGTATTAAAGTCCAGCTTGGCCATTTGCATGGCGTACACCTCACATTCCTTTTTGCTGAACGAGAAGATGATGACGGGCGCAAAATGACGCTCCATAATCATCTTGACAATCTTGAATATATTTGTTTGCCCTGCATTGAAGCCCTTGATGCCACCCTTGCGTCCCTTCTGATCGCCCTTAGCTGCCTCACCTGCAATAAAAGATTTATTCATATAAATATATCCCAAGACATTAATTAAATATCATCCCATCATCTTCGTACCTGCGTTGGCCAGCACCGCCATAGCTGTGGTAAAGTTATCCTCTTTGAACTGGCCCTTCTCATCCACGATCAAGTGGATGCCATCGCCTCCAGCTGGAAAGATGTAGTGCTGCAGCGGAGTGGGGCGGTAATCCGTGTAGACCACATGGCAGGGCTGCTTGTGCAGATGGCAAACCCATTCGGCAAACTGTCGAGCATTCGGAATAGTAGCCGAGAGAAAGACGTAGCGTACATTGTCGGGCAATAGGATGAGTGTCTCCTCCCACACCACTCCACGCTCCTTGTCGCGCATATAATGAATCTCGTCAAAGATCACCCAGCCCACCTCGCGCATTATTTCGCTACCGCGGTACAGCATATTTCGCAGAATTTCCGTTGTCATGATCAGACAGGAGGCGGAGGGATTAATGGTAACATCGCCCGTGACCAGACCAACATCCTCAAACTCATCTGTGAACTCGCGAAACTTCTGATTAGACAGAGCTTTAATGGGAGTGGTATAAATGACGCGCTGCTTGGCAGCCAACGACTTGGCAATGGCATATTCCGCCACCACAGTCTTGCCCGCCGATGTGTGGGCCGACACCAGGACGCTCTGCGAGTTGTCAATGCAGAGAATAGCCTGCTTCTGGAATGGATCCAGGACGAACGGGTATTCCTTGGCAGGCACGCCTGTAAACGGCTGCAAAGGAATATATTCCTGGTCAGGATGGGCGGCCACCTCGTGTGTGCAGGACTCGGGCGACACCAGCTGATGGGTGACAATACGAACGCGCAGGGCGTCCAATGCGCAATCGTCCAACTCCTCGACAATGTCCTCTTTTTCATTATTCACCTCATTGTCCGAGGCATTATCAGTAATTTTGTCTACTTCTGATTTTATATCGAAACACTGCCGCTTGGCAGCCTCTTCCTTCTCATCATTCTCTTCTGTTTGCTCCTTGGCATTGGCAACTGCATCTGCTGCAGCAGATTCACGTTTGATCGCCTTTCGCGTTTTGTTGTCGCCATCTGACGCACTTTTCTCTGTCTCTTCTCCTGTTGTCTTTTTGAAGGGTACGGGCAATGGTAACTGTAGACTTTGAGACGGCTCCTCGTTAAAACAATCAAACAACTCGTCTATATCCATTATAATTTTCTAGATTGTCGCCTGCTTATTTTAAGAATTATTCACACCGTATAGAAAAAACATGTGTTTCGGAGAACTCATTTTTGTCTTCACTTAACAGCATGTTAAAATTGCAGTCATTTAATACTCACTTGGCACTGTTATATAATTTTTGTTATTACATATTTATTTTATTTATCTCACTATATGTATTGTGAATAAAAATTAAAATTACATTAATATGTAGGCATATATAATAAGATAATTTTAAATATAAAATATGTTTTTTTTTAGAAAACAATATATATATATATTGGGCTCCCCCAACGATTTATTTTCATAGACATTTGATGATAACACTAATCATAGTGGCGATAACCATACATAATAATATTAAAATATTGTTGACTACCCTGCAATCGATAATGCTTGAAGAAAACTAATCGATTAAATGCTTATGGATTAGCAACAGCGGCGGCGACACAGAGAGGAAAAAACAATTGATATATTTGAAGTCTCGAAGATTATGTTAGTTAGCAAAATGGAAAATGATGAAGTTAAACGTGGCCGTGGTCGTGGACGTGGCTCTCGAGCACGGGGTCGAGGCCGCGGACGTGGCCGGGGACGCGGCAAAAAAGTCGATGACACAGGTAGCACACTAGAGACATACGAAAGTGGCGTTGGCGTTGGTGTTGTTGTTGCGACAGTGGCAGGTAGCGGAGCCGTTGAGGATAGTTCCAGCAGCATGGATCACGCAGAAGATGCCGTGATGCAAGACCTAGATAAAGAGAACGAAATGGAGATAACAACAACGGCTGAAGAGCAGGCAACACCCATTGCGGACAGAACGCCACCGCCTCAGCAACAGCAGGTAGCACCGCCTGTGATACCACAGACAAGTAAGATTTGTGTTGTTACCCAGGAATGCTGGAAAATGCAACTAATTTGGGCTTTTTACAGTTGACATGGAAGCGGATATATCGCAGTTGGAGGCGCCCACATTTACGACACTGTCTCGCGGACCACCGGAGCCCATGCTGCGCCTAAAATGGAACCACAAGGTGAACCTGATTGGCGAAAAGGTGCTCAATCCGATGATCCATTGCTGCGACCAATGCGACAAACCCATCCTTGTCTACGGCCGCATGATACCCTGCAAACATGTCTTTTGCCTCAAGTGTGCTCGCGCCGAACCCATTAAGAGTTGTCCGCGCTGCAGCGACAAGGTGCTGCGCGTCGAGCAATCCGGCCTTGGCACAGTCTTCATGTGCACGCACGGCGGCAGCCGGTATGGCAGCACCGGCTGTCGACGCACATATCTCTCACAGCGCGATCTGCAGGCACACATCAATCACCGACACGTCGCACCACAGCCGCCACTGACAGCGTCGACGGGCGTGGAGCCAAAGCTGACGGAGATGAGCGGCCTGGAGTTGCATAAGCAGCGCAAGGCGAGTAGTTGCTATGGCTCCTAACTATGCTACTCTCTGTCTAATGCTTGCCCTTGCAGTTATCCGAACCCTCTACCGCCTCCGTCTCTTCCTCCTCTGCTGCTGCCGCTGCTGCCCACATGCAACAGCGTTCCACGACGCGCGTTGGCATAGGCTCGATACCTCCACCGGGATCGTCCGAACGGGCCGCAGGCCACACGCACTCAACGCTCACGCTGGCGAACCTAGCACGCATCAACAATGCGAACGCCCAGGACTGCCATCAGGGCAAGGCATCTCTGCACCAGACCCTAAAGAAAGGCACGCATCAGTCCGAATCAGTGGCAGATGCTTCCTACTACAGCAGCGTGCTCGCCACCTTTGGAAGTGCGGGCGTGGCTGCTGGCTCTTCAGCGGCGGCCTCGACTAGCTCACCAGCTATTCCTAATTGTGCAGCCAATAGTGGCAGCGCATCCGGCGGAGGAGCTGCTGCGGGCACAGGCAATGGCAGCAGCATGAATCTAGGCAACGCCGCCCAATTAGGCAGCAACTACGACATTGGCAACACGATAGGCAGCACGAGCAGCGGCAGCACCTGGCAGCAAGCGCAATATTACAGATAGACCTTTAATGGACAGAATCTATACTCTTACATGATACATTTATACATTTAATTATTGTACAAATAAATAGTTGTATATGGAAAACTTTTATCCGACTTTCAAATATATAGATCAAAGAAACGATTGCACATTGTAAATCGAATTTTTTCCATAATGACATATGGTTCAGACTATAATTGAGCAAACAGAGTATATTTATTTACCTTAAAAGTTTCATACATTTTATAACTTTTACTAAAATTATAGATCATAATAGACACTTGCACAGTTTTTAAACTGATTCGATACTAATTCGACCTATCGTTATCGGTGTCTTATGGTAGAACGATAACTTTTACCATCAGCTGCACAAAGAAAAAAAAAACTATTTGTAAACAATTTAAATTTGAGCAGAAGGAGGACAAAGCTAATTTACATAAGCACAAAGATGTAATAAATAGCTGAAAATGCCAACTTTGACACGTTGTCTCGCATAAATTAACAGCTAAATTATATTGGACAAGTCACGTAGTCATTTGAACAAAAAGCTCAGTCAAGAGTGAAAGTTGTTTAGCTAAGAAAACATGCAAAAAATATTATTAATTAGTGGCAAACGGAAATGCGGCAAGGATTTTATTTCAGAGAGATTGCTAAACCGGTAAGTATATTCTAAACAAGGTAAAGGACATGCATTTTAGATATATTTCGAACAGTCTGGCGGATCGTGCTCTGATCGTACGCATCTCGGAGCCCATTAAAAAGGAATGGGCGAACAAGCTGCAACTGGATATACAGGCTATGCTCAGCGATGGCCCCTATAAGGAGCAATATAGGCGGGACATGATCGTCTGGAGCGATGAGGTGCGTCGCAAAGATTACGGCTTCTTTTGCCGTGCGGCCATGGAGCAGGCGCCTGTGGATCAGGTGGACTATGTTATTGTCAGCGATGTACGCCGTAAGAACGATATACGCTGGTTCCGTGAGACATACGGTCCCCAAATGGTGCAGACACTACGTTTAACGTCGCTGCCAGAGACTCGCAAAGCGAGAGGCTGGCAATTCACTGCGGGCGTGGATGACGAGCCATCCGAATGTGATTTGGATGACAGTTCCTTTGACTATGTGCTGGCGAATGATAAGGACGATCAGAGTGGGGAGCAGCTAATTGATCGAATTATGGCTATGCTACAAATTATCTAATTAAAGTGACCTTATATATATACATATATCAAATATATATTTTTGATATCATCTTTATTGAACGAAGGCAGCTAGAGATGTCTTACTCCTACCACGCACGAGCTGTTGCAAATCATCGATAACATATTTGCACATTGATGGAAATTCAAATCACTTTTAAACTAGTTATTTGAAATATATGAATATATTTAATTTTTAATAATGGTTATTGGTGGGTTGTTTAGTTGTTGATATGTAAAAACTAAAATGTTAAGAATAAAAGGCAATATTTAAGATAATAAAACATCAACCTTCGAGTATGCGCATACTCGAATTCAATTGAAGATCATCAAAGCTCTGCAACTGCGGCTTGCGTAAATCCTTCTCAGCCGAACGCGAACGGAGGTGCATGCGATTCTTGTTGACGCAGCTGAGGGGCGTTCGCTGGCCACGCTGCTGACTGTCGGGTGTGCTCTTGGGCGTACTGGTCACGCCCTCTGGGGTTGCATCCATATAAATCTGCGGCTTGTTCGCGCGTGCAGGCTTCCGGGGTGCAACGCGTCGCTTGTTGACCAGGCGAACGCGTTCCAAGTGTTTATTAGCTGGACGAGATTGGGCCTGTGACTGTAGCTGCACCTGAGCCTGTGCATCATCTGGCACCGGCTCATCGTTGGCACTTACGAACGAGCCCATGCTGCTCCCGTTACTTAGATTGAGCGTGAGGGTCTCAAGGATCTCCTCCAGCATTTGGGTTTCACGCGCCTCGCTCTCATCATCATCGCAAAAGATAATGGGCGTACGCTCTACGCCAATGGTGGGCGAGCGTGGATCCTGTGTGTGTGACTGCTCTGGTGTTCTCTGATGCAACAACATGTCACAGGGCATCGTTTCCTCTTGCTCGTACGGCAGTGAAACAATTTCCACGGAGCTATTGTTGTGGCTCTCAGTAGTCACCTCTGGCTGTGCTACTGGCGCACGCGTCTCCACGAAGAGATCGGCAAATGTGTCGTCCATATTCAGTGTGCGATCAATGGCTTCGTCGAGCACCAGAGGCGTGCGATTGAGTTGCGGCGAGCGAGGGTCATTCAAAGAAAACCCCTTTAACAGGCGCTTGCGCAGCTGCGCAAAAGTATTTTCGTTGCCCGTTTGCTGCATCTGGCATATTTGCGGCTCAGCTGGCAATATCTAGAGGAAAACCGACCTTAGCACACTAATAACATATAAGGCATACACTTACATTTAATGGTGTGCGACAGATGTTGGGCGAGCGTGGATCAAGCGTCGCATTATTTTCCCTGCAGGGGCTCATTGAGATCGCTATGGTTGATCTTTGTGCAGCAGTTGCAGCGCCCGCAAGACGCAGTCTATTTAGTGTTGGCGTATCTGGTAAGTAGGTCCCCTCCATTTTAGTTGCTTTGGTACCCATAGCAATAGAATATAATATTTAATTTTGAATGCTGCGCTGTTGTATTTGAAATGAAAAATGCGGGAGACGTTGCTAGCGTCGATAGACTTATATGTATATATATTTATCGATTGTTGAAATATATGTCACTATTTTTTGTGTTCTATGCTGGCAATACTCCAACATACGGCTGCTATCGGCGTTTATATTGGTGATGAGCAAGGCACAATCGATATAACATTTTTCGATTGAACTAGCTGCACGGATGGATTAAAAAAAAAATAACAAAAAAGAATTGAGTGCCTTTTTTTAATTATTTCGAACTAAGAGAGCAACTCGAATATTAAGCAGTATTAGTTATAACAAATGTGCGCGTGTGTGCAAAGTATGTGAAAAATATTTTGTAAGCGGCGAAAGCTTAAATGGCTATTGCAAACACCAAATGTAAGTTATTAGAATTGACAAACCCCAAGCTGAAAGTAATTGTTATATATAAATGATCGGTTTTGTGTTATTCGGCCGTCGAGAAAATTATTTCGGCAATTTTTACGCAGTAGACAAAATACATTTTCGTTGTGTGTGAGTGCGTGTGTAGCCCCTGCATAAGGCACCGCAAGCAGCAGTAAATTTTGTTTCGTATATACATACACATGTATATGTCGTTTTTTCAATAGCTATCTCCTTTACACACATATACACATACATATATGCTGCATTCACCATGCTTCGTTCGACACGGAGACTTTCGAGGCAACGCGTAAAATAAACTAGTTTGTATGTTGCCAACTACTTTGCCTATACAGCCACATCTTGTCTTACATTAATGTAGGTTAGTGCACGGCAGCAAGGCGTCACCCTGATATATTGTAGCAATGATTTTTTCTTCTTTTTTTTAATTCTTTAGTTTTTTGGTTTCATTCAATTAAACCACTTTATGTTCATAGCCGGCGAGCGAAAAGTAAACAATTTGACCGCGCAGTTGGCAACGCGGTCACGTTGTAGACTTTCTCTCTTGTTCCAAATATATACAAATGCATGTATATGGATGAGTATGTGCATGTGTATGTATACGACGGGAAACAACGAAATTTCATTCATTCCTCGTTTTTCGAGTAAAAACTACACGCTACGTGTAGTACGGTTGCCATATACAATTACAATGCCAGTTGCACACACGCACAAATGCTTGTGTTTACTTGTAAATTCTTTTCAATGCAAGTATACATACCCACATACATGTGTATGTGCAAGCCTACTTTATTTGTAGGCAATCAACGGATCTAATTGTGCAACATGTTATAATTGCAAACGAGTGTTAAAAAAAAAACATCTAAGTAGTTTCAAGACTGCAGCTGCTGTTGTTTTAGGGTACAGGGTGTGTCGTCGCGGCCTGCGCGTGTGTCAGGTGCAAAGACATTGACGCAAAGGCAACGGCAAAGTAAAAGTCTCCACCAGAAGATACTTGGACATTCCAGAATTCAACATAGACGGCGACGAGCGTCGTTTGATTGCCGTTGCCATCCATTGGCCGCGTTTTTTCACACATTCCACGCGCTGTTAGACATATATACATACATACAAACACTTGTACGGTGACTATTGATTTCAATCAACTTTGTCTGCTTCTGCTCGCTCTATCTCTCTCTTTTTCTCAGGCTCAGCCACTCTCTCTTTATGCCCATTTGTCAATTAAGCAGCACGTCCGCTTGTCGGCTCACCAACAATTTGCCGCTGTGTGTGTGTACATACATTTGTGTGTGTAAATTCCATTTCCTGTTTATAGGTATGCTGCACACACACACACAAGCAAAAAAAAAAACAAGCGTCCACGCCAGCCCCCGTCCGCTTGGGCCCCATGTTTAGGTCGTCTCGGCTTGCCACCACCATCACACAACGTCGGTCGTTGTCGTCTGTATATTTTTTCTCACTCCATAGGCAGATGTCTCGTCGGTAGCAGCCGCAGCCGTAGCAGAAGCATCAGCAGGCAGCGGCGGAGCGCTATGTACAGTACGTGCCACTTCCTTTACATTCAGAAAAATAAAAATTGTTCACACACACGCATATACACAATGTGTATATACACACACATACACACACACACACACACACACACACACACACACACACACACACACACACACACACAGAATGAGACGGGCGGGCCAGAACGACTGACAAACAGACGGACAATTCAACGGGGAGCGTTCGTTTGGCGTCTGCGCCGTGTGTTTCGGTTGTAGTTGTAGTTATTTGTGTTGTTTTTGTACAGTTGCAAAGGCACAAATACAGGCGAGAGAGTACGGACGAAAACGAGTTTTTCTGTGTTGAACGATCTGGCAACGCCGACATCCTCCCGGTTCCCCTTTGTGTTTGCTTATTAGAAAGAAGAATGCCGCTGCGCGTTGTATTGCTGTCTTTACGTAAGAAGGCCGTCGAACTCTACACTGAGAGAGCGGCATGCAAATAATGCGGGAGAGAACAGCAAATGTGAGAGTGAGTGCCAATGCCTGTGCTATGCTGTGTGTGCCCGTCTAATGATTACCGTTACAATTTGCATTGGCTGTCTAGTCTGACAACCGTCTCGCGACCCAGACTAGACGACCCAGCCCCAATCTCAAATTGTCAACTTTTTTTTTTTCAACATGACCTTTTACCGTCATCGCCAAATGACGCTGAGCTTGAATGCGTGTGATTGTGTGTGTAGCGCTTAAAAGTTTGCAGTTTAATTGTATTGATTATTTAGCAATAGTCAGTTGAAAATGATGTTTCCGAGCTACTTTGCGTGAGTTTGTTTAGTTCAGGGTCAATGTCCTACAACGGCACAACAAGTGCAACCAGTAAGGAATGAAGACTAAGTAATGATGTGTAGTGTTGCGTGATCACTAAAATATAAAATCAGGTTATATATGATTTTATCTTCCATATAGTGTGCGGAAAATTCGCCGTTGTATATTATATTTGTCAATATTTAAATGTAGGCGTTGTTATTTGCAATCCATAATTGTGACAGTCTGGCAACTCCACCATCCTTAGCGCGCGCGTAAAGCCTCGTTTTTATTTTTGGCGCGCACATCATGTCAGAAAAAATAAAGAAAATAAAAGGCCAGACTCAATGCAATGCCTCGAGGAATGTTGTTTACGTGCGCGCCTGCGCATCGACCAAGATTTCCACGAATTCACCAAAACAAGCTTCCAAGTAGCAGAAAATGTCGTCCGAGTCTGGACCTCATCCTGTTCGTCCCGTTTGTCTACCTGCTTTTGAACCGCCGCGCTGCGTCGCTTCTTGTTTGTGTGCAATTTAGCTCCTCCAAACTTGGCGTCGGCGGCATGTCAACATGTTGATCCTACTATAGCGTGCGAAACGTTCTGGCAACATCAAACCAAAAACAAAAACAACAGGCCCCAAGCCGAACCGTACGTTGTTATTTATGCTATTTGGCGGTGTATGTGTGCGGGCCGTGAATGCTAAAATACACACACATGCATACTTATGCATACATATGAAGAGAAAAGAAAACGGCGTTGGCGTCTACTTTGGTCTCTCATTTAATCAGTCTGGCTACGCTCTGCTCTTGCTCTTTGCTTTTTTTCGTCAGCTACATTTTGTGCAGTTGTCTTTCATAGCGTTTGCGATGCGGTCGTGTTTTCTGAGCGACCGCTGCCGCTGCTGCTGCTAGTGACGGCGTCGACATCGGCTTCATGCCAAGTGATTTTGTTTTTAATATAAATTATTTTTGGTAACCAATGGAAATACAAAAAAAAAAAATATATATATATATATATATATATGTATATATACATATATATATTTTAAATTTAGTGAACGAAGAAAATACGAAGGATTTAAATAACTGTTAACTGATTTTATTGGTGTTTGTGTGTTTCATCGTCTCTTTGTGCATAATTCATGAAAATTTTAGTTTATGGATTAATTTAATACAATAAAATGAATTTTCAATTAAAGAATTATTCATAAATAGTGTCAATATATATTTTTTATAACCTCTACTTGTTCTGTATTGCCCGCGCCTGTTAGCTTGAGCGAAATTCTTAGAATTCTTAACATTCCCGCGCGCATACACACACATATATGCTTATATATACAGACGAGTAGCTAAAAAGTAGAAAAGAAAAATACGCGTACATTCATATTATACATATATTTATATATGTATGTATATATATACATGTATAACTTGTACTCTCCCTACGCGTCGTACGAAATGTAGACATAAACACACACAAGCGCATGCACTTGAACTCTCACGTACGCACACCAATACACACTAACACAAATAAATGTTTATACTCTATCCAACACACCTCGGAATTGGTTGTTGTCGCCACTAAGTGGAGACAATTGCTGTCTCTTTTGCACGCACTCACTAACAAAAACTAGTAGGACTTGTTTTTTGCGTTGTTTTTATGCAAAAGCAAAAACCGGTAAGATTTCAGAAGCGACGGTAGCAGCAGCAGCAGAAAAACAGAAATGTTACTGTGTGTGTATGTGTGCCTGAATGCAGTGTGCTTGTGTTGGTGTATCTTCACTGTGGTAGAATACCACGTTAATCATAGTTTTCACACACCGCTTTTCTTACAGTTTTGTAAACATACACATATAAAATTCCATATATACACACACACGCACGCATACACAAACCCATACTAGAAGATACCGAGCAACGAACTCGGGCAGCAGCGACGCCCAAGAATGAAACAGCATAAGGCAACATGAAAACTACAGCAACAACAAACAACACGGCAGCATAAAAACATAGAGAAAGCGAAAGAGAGGGCAGGGAGCGAGAGAGAGAGAGAAATCAAGAGAGAAGCAGTTTTACGGCAACGACCCGAGAGCAGAAGCTGCCGCAACAGCAGCAGCAGAACAGTAATATTAGCGGGTGTTGTTGTTGTTGATGTTCTCTTGAACGCTGCCAATTGTCATGTATGTATATGTATGCAAACTTTGTTGTTGTTATTGTCTTGCATGTAGTTTATTTATGCTTTCTATTAGTAATATTTATTACCATTTGCTTCGTCATTGGGAATGACCAAGATCAACAATCTTGATTTGCTCTTCATTGGTGTCGTCGTTGTTTCTAATATTATTGTTATTATTAGTGATAGCCAAAAGCCTATAGAAAAAATAACAAGACCGCAGAAGAACAGTAGAATGGGATGCTGATCTTGACCTACGCGCGGGCAAGTTCAAAACGGTTATTCAACTTGTACTTTGTGCGGCTTCCTTCTAGTTGCTCTCGCATTGCAGATTTCAATTTTCAAAACGGAAATTTTAATAACGGTCGCGACGTTTTCAATCCAACGCATCACACACACATATGCATACATACTACATACACAAATGCACACATATAAACACACACATACACGCACGAAAAGAAATCTTGAAATTTGTGCTTTTAATTGCATTTACGTTTCTTTGTTTTGTATTTTTTTCCGTTTAAGTATTCCATTTCTTCATGTCCGTATATAAATTTGGAAATTGTTATCATAAAATTGGCGACTAATTGACGGGCTTTGGTGTCGGCGCCATAATTTAAAAAATAAATAAATGCAATATTATATGAATTTATATGTTTATGTATGAATAAATATTGTCGAAGCTTCCGACACGGTTGCCACTCGATTAAAACGATATTGAGCCAAAGAAATGGATGCCAATTTTATACAAGTTCTATTTATTTTTAGTGTAAATGAGAAATGTATTATACCGTATTATCTTTGCTTTTTTGCTAATGATAATTTGTTACAAATTATTTCGATTGATGCAATAAATATTTGAAAAAATGTGTAGACTTTAAATAGACGAAATTTGGTATATATTTACTACGTGTGGCAACTTTGGCGTTTATCAGCGTCGTAAGTGACGTTTATTTGTTTTTCTTCTTCTCTATATATGTATGTATGTATGTATATGCATATTGATTGTTTACTGTTAATGGCGTGCAATGATCGTGTTATATTATCTTATTGTTTATTTGAAGTGTCTGTGCTTATTGATGTCGTCGTCGTTGTTGTTGTTATTGTCGTGTGTTAACGTATTATTATCGCTTAATAAATAGCGTACGCTATATTTGTTTTCATTCAATTTTGCTCAAGTATAACGCCCGACAGCTTCATTCAGATGTAGCATGTGTAGCACAGCAAACACATCGCTCCGCATCATATTCATCATCATCGTCGTTCCCATAATCATCATCATCATTGCCAGTGGTATAAACTTGGTTTCGCTTCTGTTTTATTTGTTTTGCGGCGTCCAAGCAGGGCGGTGAGAACTAACAGAAATGAACGAAGTAACAGTAATATTTAAGCTGCAGCAGCAGTCGAAGCTATGAGGTTAACAGAAAGGTCGGGGGAGAGAGTCTCCACTCAACGAACAGCATCGGAGAGAGCGAGAGCGAGAGCGATGAGCCAGAGCCAGAGCCAGAGTGGGAGCGATGCCAAGTGCGAGACCAAGAGAGAGAATTGTGTCATTCTTCAAAGTGGTTGTGAAATGTTTGCTTTTTTCTGCCTACTCATATCACAGCCAGCTTTGAGGAGCGACACGATGCTCAGTACAAAATTCAAAAAATAAAAATCAAAATTAATAAGACAAACTAAGATGTAATAACAATTTCTATAATAAAGTTAATATTAAAAAAATAATCATAATAATGTAGAGATAAAAAACGACTCATAAAAAGTAATTCAAAATGGAAAAAGGAGAAAAAATTAAAAATATTAATAAATATAATAAAAAATATACACTCAAAGACATAATTTTTTATGCACTAGTTTTATTTGTAGTTCCAATGAACCGTTACATAAATCATTGAACAAAATTATAAATCATGGTGCCCTCCTGAGATCCCTCCAAAATTACTTTTACAAATATGTGTGTGTATGTCTATTTATCTATCTATCTATCTACCTGTTTCCTCTTTCTATCATAAGAATTGGCCACATTCATGCTGAGCTCTCAAAGAGGCTGTGAAATGCATTTTGAAAGCTTTGCGAGCATATCACAGCCAGCTTTGATGAGCTTAGCGTAATGTAACGTACATCAATCAATCAGTCAATCAATCAAATCAAATCAAGTCAATCATAATGTAGATCGCACCAAAATTACACTCGTTGAAGACGGACATGGAATTGGAATCAACTCATCAAGTAAATTGTGACCAAATAAGAGCAATAGGAAAATAAATGGAAAAGAAAAGAAAAAAAAAAAAAAAAAAAAACAAGGATATAGATCCAAATGAAATCAGAAACAATGAAATATTTTGAAAACTGTTTTTATTTCAATTGCAATTCCTTTTCCTATTGCTCCAATTCGGACAGCTATTATGTGGAACATCAGTTAAAAATATCAATTGGAACTCTGCATCAAAAAAATTTGATGTTGCTTATCTAAGCCTCATCAAGTGGTTGTGATATGGATACCCGACGCATATCACAGCCAGCTTTGATGAGCTAGGATAATCAACGGAAAACAACAAGAAAAGACAATTGAAAATAAATAAAAATAAAATTAAGAACAAAAACGAAAAGAAAATGTAACAAATTCGAGTGAAATTGTGTCTTTAAGTATAGATTTCATATAAATTAATAAGCCATTCTGATTGCATTTATTTCTCATGCCATTTAGCCGATATTTATTTGATTATTGAAAATTTGCAATAATGATTATGGAATAATTCGATTTTCCGACAGTTATCTAATACATTTGTATCTTTTTCACAGATACGCCGATCCCCACACTCGCACACACACACAGACTCTGATGCATATGTAGACACAAATACTCTGCTGCATATGTAGATACAGATACTGTACTCGAACCGAATTCCAAAGAGCCTTTGATGACGACGCCTCGCTGTGCATAACGATATTTGTTAAATACTTTGTGATAGTCTTGTTTATCGTTTTATTTAATTGTTTTATACACACAAAATAGTAGTATTGTAAGATCTTAAGAGAAACCAAACAAAGTTGCAAACCAAATAGAAAGAAATCGAAGAAACCTGCAAATGCATTCCACAAGCACAACCACAAGAGTATTCGACAGATTGAGAATGGGCATTCTGCTGTTGCTGCTGCTGTTCAGCTGTCTCGGCTGTCCGGCTTTGATCGAGGCTTGCTCCAGCCGCACCGTGCCGAAGCCGCGTCCGTCGGTCTCTTCGTCCATGTCGGGCATGGCATTGGCGCCGACACAGCCGCCGGCCACAACAACAACAACAATGCGAACCACAACAACGACGACAACACCGAGGCCAAACATCACATTCCCCACATACAAGTGTCCGGAGAACTTCGATGCCTGGTACTGCCTAAATGATGCCCATTGCTTTGCCGTAAAGATCGCCGAGCTGCCCGTCTACAGCTGCGAGTGCGCCATTGGCTTTATGGGTCAGCGTTGCGAGTATAAGGAAATCGACGGCTCCTATCTGCCCAAGCGTCCGCGTCCCATGCTCGAGAAGGCTAGCATCGCCAGCGGTGCGATGTGCGCCCTCGTCTTGATGCTGTTCGTCTGCCTTGTGTTCTATTTGCGCTTCGAGCAGCGTGCGGCCAAGGAGCGTGAGCTTCAGGAGGACGACATCGACGATGAGGAGGAGGAGTGCAGCGATGGCGATCATTGCGACTGCTGTCGCGACCGCTGCTGTGCCTCCGGCAATGAGCCGCTCGTGACGCGTGCCAAGCTGCCCTATCACATGCGGCTGGAGCACGCCCTGATGTCCTTTGCCATCAGGCGGAGCACCAAGCTCTAAACTCAAACTGAATCTGAAACGGAAATTGAAAACCAGAATTTCCATTTAGTTATAGCCGAGTATATATTTGAACTATCTCAAATGATTTCTGCCTTGCCCGCTATGCATGTCATATCCGAAAATGCGTACTACGAATTTCTATGTGCTTTAGTCGTAGCTTAATGTTCCATTACACGTACTACATACACACATTGTCCTATTTACTAAATGTTACGTGTAACAAGCTCTGTATTCCAAGTTCTTGTGCGTATCTTAGACCTGAGATGAGATTCTTCAATTCGCTAATTATCGTGAATCGAATTTGTATTTTTATTATACTTTATGCTAGACCTATATTTATTTTACTCTATAACTCTA
The DNA here is from genome assembly GCA_037075325.1 of Drosophila mayaguana. NCBI lineage: Eukaryota > Metazoa > Arthropoda > Insecta > Diptera > Drosophilidae > Drosophila > Drosophila mayaguana. The sequence continues at coordinate 4,358,877 of JBAMCG010000121.1, read as the reverse complement.
CATATATACATATGTATATGTATATCATAGTATATTTATGTACATGCACGAACACATCCACAACGATCCACGTCAAGTATTATTTATTGCACTAGCTATGTATGACTTACAATGAGAATTTTTTACAATAAATATGCGCTGCACTGGCATATTCTTTATGCCAAGGGAGCAAATCCCAGATTCTCGTGTTTTTATTGCAATTTAGTTTTAAGAAAAAAATAATATGATAATATTTGAATCATCTGTAATAAAGATGTTAAAAATAACGTTACATACTTTGGGGCTATTTGTGAAAACATTGGGCGCAGAACATGGAGCACGATTTTAAAATCTTGAATGCTAACAGAAATGATAACTGGAACTGCTAAAAGTGAATATTAAGTTGTAGAGCTCAAGTTTACAAGGATTATTCAAAGAGCCCAACTTTTGTAGTTAAAAGTTTAAGATTTAGTTTTGATTAGTTTCAATACTGTTGAACATTTACATATACGAATATGTATATCAGGATCAGGATAACGATCCAAATTAAGATCAGGACCATTAGGACAGCCTGATTCGAATGTATAGATATTCTGATGAATGCAAGTTATCTAAACATTGCGGAGGCGAGTTGAGACCGGAGTCACAGACCTGCCTAAGGATAACGAAATCCTCGTCCCGTAAAATTGGACCAGGCAGTCGGCTACCCCCATGCCGCCACCGAGTATCTGGAGCACCACTTGAATGGCTGTCCTATACTTGGTTTGTCTGGGCAGTTCCTGAAGAAATATCGCGAATCCAATGCACTTTCATTTGATTATCTGACTGGATGTCCATAGAAAGTAGTTTGTGGCCTTGAACGATACAAAGGCCGTTCAGTATTAATGATTTCGATTGAACGTAACAGTTTCTATTTTTATCAATTGATAATAATCGTGCAATGTTCGGTTTAATTATTAATGCCAACTATTGATAAGTGGTTATGTAGAAAAGATAATCTAATGAGCAACGTGTTCACCTTAGATAAGGCCACGATGAGTTGCTGAAATGATGTACAAACCGTATGATATTGTACATGAATGGGTGTACGCACGTAAGATTATTAGACAGACAAAGTGATAAGCATATGAGCATAGCAGGAGCTACTACCGACTGCATAATACCCATTCACGGTACAATAGCAGTACAATTTTGTATGTTAAAGCAGTCGAAAAATTTTAATGCTTCATCAGAAGTTATAAATAGCGACGAAGACCACTAAATAATTAGACTTTGGGAATTATAATTTAGATATCATTAGATGATCAATATATATATAAATAGTTTGTTTGTAGTTGTTTGTGGAAGAAGTTCTATTGAATTCAACATTCTTTAGTAATGCCATAGAGTATAAAAGTTGTGCTCTAGCCTCTTCTGCATAAATATTTATTTTCTGGTATAACAACTGGGGGCGTTGCAAATTGGGAATCACCACTGGAACTATGCTATTATACACAGCACTACTATATATATATCTATTGATACTTAAATATCACACTCTAACATTATTACAAAATTAAAAGATTTTAGTTGAAGTAGCTTTTAGCAACATATTTTATTCTTATATATTTTAGCTAGAACCTATTTATTTTAGCATGCATGCAAGACATTTATCTGTTGGCATAACTGATACTGTCATAACAAATCTGATCCGTAAAACAAATGAGTTGTACGTGCCTAGCACAAGGCAACGACTATATAATATCAAAACGATCTTATCTATAATTCTCCGTGAACTGCAGGCCAATTTACGTATGGGGGAATTCCAATGCCGGCATGAGGTATGTATTGTTGGGGAATTCACGGCTTTAAAGTCTAAAGCTGTTTTCAATTCAAACAGAGGGTCGCACGGTTTCGATAAGGAAAACTGATCACACAGATCTGTCTTAAAATGTCGCCAAATAATCTCCGTCCGATTTAGAACTGCCTTGAAATTGATTTCATTTTATGATAGAGCCCTTTCATTGGACCATAGCTGCTGAGCACCAGCGAAATAAGCGTTAAGCACTTCATCAAGATTTGGAAGTCCGCATTGGTGCGGCTCTTAAAATAGCCCGTCTCATATCCGTAATACTGGGTGACTAAGGCGATGACAAAGCAGGCGAAGCCCAGGAAATTGTGGAATGCTTTGTTTAGCAGCGGCGTGATCAGTTTCTTAACACGCGCTGAGCAGAGAGCTGCCAGTCCGGAGCTCATGGCCAGGAGGCAGAGTATAAAGGCGGTAATGCCTAAAGGAATACCGGATTATCAATGTTTCCCCTTTGAGCAAATCCCGTTCACTTACCCAATCTGCCGTGGACGGACGTCAACAGAAATCCCTTCTGAATCATTTTGATCAGGGCACCGGCTGCGCCACAGCCACCGCCCAGCGTCAGTAGAATCCAATGGATTGTGGTCTTGGTGGATCTCTTGTAGCTGTTCGTTAGCACATTGCCACCATAGTGGACCATTACGCCCTCCGCCATGAAGAACGAGAACTGCGGCAGAGCAGTGGGAAATTTAAATGCTGATCAATTTGGGCCAACGGATCACTTACCCCAATGGTAACCAGCCAGGCGTGCAGTCCGGTGCCTGCGAGGCCCGCTTGCAGCGTGAGATACGATATGTAGATGGTTATGAATCCAATGCACATTTGATTCAGCACATTCAGCGTGTATTCCAGACGCTGCAGCGGCTGCTCGGTCTCACTAAGTAATTTCTGAGACATTCTTGAATATCGATGGCCACCGGAAGATTCGTTCAAATGCACAAAGGCGGGCGATCGCTGTGCTCGGGCTGTTGGAGCTGTTGGACGCGATTGCAGGAGAAGATTCTTAGCCGGATCAGCTGTCGTCGTGCTGCCGTAGTCGATGACTTTCTGCGTGCTACTGATGACCGACGCGAGATGTTCTGTCATCGTGGCCCCAAATACTTGTTCTTAATACCCTGTAACTGAAAGGGAAGAGGGAGAGAGAGGCTATAATGGCCTATAAATCTTCAGCTCGTCGAAGTATATTTGTCAGTAGAAGTCAAGTCAAGTTAGGTCATTCAAGTCATTTGTTTCAAATCGATATGTATCGATTTTGATGGAATATCGGTGCGCTTAACATGATATCGAATTTGAAATGTTCACTTCAGTCAGAAGAGAAGAGAGGAATGTGAATAGAGCTATTAATGAAAGCCAGTAGAGGGCATCTGGTAGTCGTGCATCTGCTAGTCGTTACAGTGTGTGCGGCATGCTTATCAGTGGGGAGGCAATAATGTTATTTTCGTGTTAAATTTATTAGCTGCAACAAAAACAAGCTCGCCGACTGATAATTGCGTCCAACAACTATTTTATGAGGCTGGAAAGCGCAGACTGTGCTGTTTTTTTGGCTTTCTTCATATACATTCCAGTTCACGGCAATTATTTCGATTTGTCATCGGTCGCAATTATAAAAGCCAATAGCGAGCTTATATGAATTGCGATTTATGATTGGTTTCCGCGAGTCACAAGTACGCCCATTGACTATAGCCCGATCACTAATCTCAGTTCTGTATGCAGCCAAATCGAAGTCGACTCGGAGTCGAGTCGGCGTCAGTCGCACATCAGTCTGCAGCTATAACTGGTATTTTCAACCGCAAGCCGCAAATAATAACCCATATTGCTATTCGCATATACCCATTCAATATCATATGACAATGGACTTTTAATATATCGGGGCAAATTATAAAAGTTATATGAAAATGCATTGAGAGATCAAGGCGAGCAGCATTGATATAAAGGGCATATTTATTATATTCGATAAGAAAACAATTACAGGGCACTTACTAGTCGGGTAGAGAGCAAACAAAAACGAATGCTTCCATTCGATATACTGCATTTAAATTTGTATTATATGACATATGTCTATATTATATTTTCACAATTATTTATTGCACATTCATTTTCTCTGGGGCTGCTGTACACAAATTGTTGAGTTGCTTGTAGGGAGTGCTCTGCTTGCTATACCCTGTATTCAGAGACGAACGATAATTGCAATCAACTATCGATGCTGTAATCAAACATATTTTAAATTGGACGACTTCAAGAAAATTGACGTACAGAGAGATACATTGCTAGATAGGCAGACACACAGATAAACAAGTAAGTAAACATTCAGATAGATAGTCAGACAGCAATACGTTAATTTAGCCACTGCATGAATAGCTTCATCTCTCTATCAAAATTTATTTTATTTTGGAACTAAAAAATAGTTGTGTGAGAGATTTTTCATGGAGCTAAAATCAAAGAGAAAAAACAAATTAGGTATGGATGCTGTTTGTAATATTGATGAGATTTTAAGTCTTACAGGAATGAGAAAAGGTTTTTTTCACCTAATTTTCTAAACTGAAATCCCTTACACATACTAAATTTGGTAAGCTTGAAGTAAATAATAATTAGTAGTAAAAGAGTTATATAATCTATCTTGAAGTAGATAATAAAAAAAAAAAGAACAAACTTATGAGGCATTCAGTAGAGTCGAAGACCCAACACTTAGCTTATATAATTTTCTTGACTTTCTTTCAAAGTGTTGTCCGTTATACTATAGTTTTTAAATATATAGTTAACTAATAATAAAATTAAGTTTAAATTATCTTAAACTGAATTTTCTTCTTCACTTACCTGATTTAGCGCACTAGATCCTTTAACCTGGAAGTGCATAGAATAAATGATTAAATTATTTAAATTAAATTATTAAATTTTAAAACAAAACCTTGCATTGAATTCGTAAGGGAGGAATAAAAAATAAATAAAAAATATAAACTTATAATTAAAAAAATCGAATTTAATGCGAATAAAAATAATGCTGAATTTGTATAATAGTTACTTTTATTAATCTTCTAATTAAAAATTAATATTATAGTAAGTTAATAAAATTATTAAAATCTAGAACTTAACGTTATTTTTATTTTTGCCTAAGTTTTTCTTAAACGTGAGAAAATCGTTTCTAGTCTTAACTGGCGAAACTGAGAGCTTTTTGATATAGCGACTTCAGCGGTGCTATGCAAGTTAGGACCATTGCCACGAGGGTCACAACCTGCATAAGGATAACGAAATCCTCGCCTTGGCCTTTGAATATTCCGGTTTGCGTGTAGCCATAGAACTGGGCCAACATGGCAGTCAGAAAGGCGCCCATGCTGAGCAGGACGTGGAAGGTTTTGTTGGCCAGCGGCGAGAGAATCTTCGACAGGCTACGGGCCAGCACTGCTGTCAGTCCACTGAGCAGAGAGATGAGGCACAGCACGAAGGCGGCGAATCCCAATCGGGAGTGGATGGTTACGCCAATGCTCCACTTATCCCGTATCAATTGGACCAGGCAGCCGGCTACCCCCATGCCGCCACCGAGTATCTGGAGCACCACATGGATGGCCGTCTTGCGCTTGCGAGTGTAGCGCAGAGTCAGCCAGTTGCCGTCGTAGAAGCACATCATGGCCTCGGCCATCAGGAACACAAAGCCAAAGGACACCAGCCAGACGTGCAGCCGGATTCCACTCAGACCAGTGCGTAGGCAGTTCCAGCAGATCCAGATTGTCACGAATCCAATGCACAGTTGGTTGAGCACATTGAGACCAGCTTCGATGTGCTGCAGGACGCTAGTTGAGTTGCTTTTCGCTGCGCTCATTTTGACTTCAAGGATTTGTTATTAATTGTTTATTAAATATTTTCTTTTTCTTAGAAGTGTTTTTTAAGAGATTTATTTCTACTCGAGTTATTTGAACATTTTCCACAGATGCACTTTGAAGTCAAAAGTAATATTAACTTATTTATTACTTATATTTTTATTGATTTTTTACGAGTTTGAAAAGCGTTTTTACTGAGTCTTTCTTTATATGAACTTTCACATTGCCGTCCGCCTTCATGCATAAGGAAAAGTCAACTTATTTGAGGTTTCTTTATGCATAGCAAAAAGTATTTATACCATTTACCCTTTATGGATCTTCAAAAGAGTATATAAGACTTATGACACTCCGACTCTCCGCAGTAACGATGCGGACTTATGACAGACTTATGACACTCCGACTCTCCGCAGTAGCGATGCCTGTCCATATCAAATATATTAAGTTTACCATAGGCTTACTCTGTGGAATCGACATTTCTTAAACTTCAGGCCCATGAATCTTTTATTTTATGAGAATTGTGTATGAACTGTTCTAAGCCGAACTCCAAAGTTTTTCAAGAAACTATAAAAGAAAGCTATAATTCATATATAACATTTCGGTTTGATTTAGAGGGTATCTCCCAATTGAGCAAACTAACAGTCGTTGATTTCTTTAAATTAACTACAATCACTTGATAATATTATATGTGCACACATGCCGACTATCAGTAAAGTTGCGGTTACCAATCAAATGCATAGTATTTAAAGGATTAAAATATATACACCTAACGCAATCAATTTCGTATTTCGCACTCGATTAGGTGCATACCCAGTAGCAACTGCCACTAGCATATTTATCGACAGCGAAAATCTAGTCAGATCTCATATTGCAACAAATCAGATAGATCTTAATCTGCATTCAATCTCACGTTATTCAGTTAGTGTTTCCAGCATTCAAATTTGATATGAATTTATTGTTTAATCGGCCCATGGAAATTTGCTAAAATGGGGTATATTGGTTTCTATTCTAATTTAAGCAACTGAAGTATATAGACGGTTTAGAAACCATAAAGCTTTCAAAGTAGAATGGATAAGTCAAATTTTTATTTAAAACCAATCAGTAAGAGCTCTAGATTGCAGTTTAAGAATGAGTACAGTGTTTTAAACATTTATTACTCATTGCATTTGTATTTGACAAAATTTGAACAGGGTATCCCCCATTTAGCTGGTTCATACTTCACTCGCTCGATTACTTAGGGTAATTGTTGGCCACAATGTAGCATAGTCATCGTCGATTTGAGCCACTTATAATATGTATAGCACTTATTTGTTAAATTACCGATACTATTTTCATTTCGAGCACCGTCATCACTGCTTAAGCCTTATCGTACTGCAAAAGCGCACGTACTATGATAATAAATAGGCCCGGTATCGGAAACGGTTTTACCCTACGCTCACATAACAAATTGACTACTTATATCGTCAGATGTGAGTAAAGATGTGAACAGTATTGTAATAATAAACAGCGGTTTATAAGAGGCATATAAGATAAAACAGTTCCAACATATTACAGTTATAGCGCTAGAACATTAAAAACAAGTAAGGAAGCTCTAGTCGAGACTGCTCGACTAGGAGATACCCTGATCCCTACAAAGAGCTGATATTCACGCACTCATAAGCACGCGCTCTGCTAACTGCGCAGTAAGCAGCGACTGCGCTTGGGTTGCGCTACAGTGTGGGCAATACTATGAGAATTTTGTTGCTGAATAATTTCTCCTGTAATAAGACTATCTTCATGAAACTTTGAGAATGTGATCACAATGTGCAAATGTGTGTACATTCCAAAGCACAAGTCTCTAGTACTTAAAATACGTTTTTTGTAAATTGGGGGCGAAAGGGGCGTGGTATCCAAAATCTGTAAATGACAAAAGCTGCGTATTGATCAGATGTATATACACACCAAATCTGAAGTCTCCAGGTCTAAAAGTATTGAAATTACGGTGAATAAACAAAATCCATTTATCGATTATTCGCGATAAAAAAGTAATCGGACGAGTTATCGAAAAAAAAGATAAACTTGTACTGCGTATGGTATACATGAGTATGCATACAAAATTTGAAGTCTCTAGCTCTTATATCTTCTGAGATCTAGGCGTTCATACGGACGGACGGACGGACGGACGGACGGACGGACGGACGGACGGACGGACAGACGGACAGGGCTATATCGACTCAGCTCGTCGCCCTGATCAAGAATATATATACTTTATGGGGTCTGCCACGCCTCCTTCTGCCTGTTACATACTTTTCACAAAACCATTATACCCTGATTTCCCATTTTTAATGGGATCAGGGTATAACTAGACAGTAGTTGCTCTTGACCTTTTCTATCGATCGCCCTTGTGGGCTAATAAAGTATGCATTCTATATTTATATAGCTTGAAACATCTAAGTACAAGATTTATTGATTTGCTTAAGGAATCATACAAATTGTTGGCATGGTAGATTGTATTTTCTACAGTTTAAGGACTAGAAACTAACGACTAAATTTTGTGATCCAAATTAAAACTTACAAGTCTTACTAAACAAAAATTTGTCCGCATCATTCCCACTCGCAATTTGAATTGCAGGAGATTAATATCAAGAGATTAAAAACAATCAATATTGCTCTTATAGCATACGAGAGAGAATAATAATGAGAGAGAATAAATAAGGCCTCAAATTTTTTTATTTAAAAAAAAATTTTTTTGTATATCGTTTATTAGGAAGCGCCAGAGCATCTATTTAGCTATATTATCTCCCTTAATACATATTTACATCCACAGATTTAACAATGGAAAGTTTAAACATAGGTTTAACGTAAATTAATTACTATTGGAGGAGAGAAGGTTTGTGAACTGGCGTCTTCTTAACCTACTGATCGGTCTGAGTAGTAGGTTTCTTGCTAGCCGGTTCGCATGGACCTTGAGGCGATCGTTGTACCGACTCGAGTGGAACGAGATCTGGTCTTCCTCGGTGTCCAGCTTGAGGTCTCTATGTAGACAGGAGTTTCGGTCAAACCAGGGGCAGCCGGTGATTTGGCGCAAGACCTTGTTTTGGAGAACCCGGATCTTTTGGCGGATACTCTTTGCGGCGACTTCAAATATTTGTACACCGTACCTTTAGATCGGGGTGATTACGTGGGTCAAGATCTTACGCTTGTTGCGTTTGCTGTGCAACATCCAGGACATCTGCCTAAGGCGGGAACAGAAAGTGCCTGCAGTTGCCAGAATGTGAGGCTTGAAGGTGAGGCGTGCGTCTAAGCTGATCCCCAAGTATTTCATCGTCCTGGTTTTTTCGAGGGGGGTATTATTAATGAAGACAGTCTTCTTGGCGAAAAGCATAGACTTTTGCTTTTTGTGGCGCTGATTTTTATATTCCACCTGGCAGTCCATTTTGCAAAAGAGTCCAAAAAATCTTGGAGAATTGCTGCCGCTGCAAGTTTGGACATTGTGGAGACCAGCACACAGATATCGTCAGCATACGCAGCCATGAGAGACGCAGCGGAGGATATGCCATAGCCTCAAACGACAGGGAGAGGAGCATTACCTGTAAAATACAGAAGAGCAAAGGTGCAAGTATGCTGCCCTGAGGGACGCCAGCAGCTCTCGAGTACGTAGAGGGCTGGCTCGATTTTACTCTCACTCTGAAAGAACAACCCTCCAAATAGGATCGGATCAGTGAAAAGCCTCAATTGGAATGAATAATTGCTGAGTTTCGAAATAAGTTTGGTTCTCGATAAAAGTAGGTTAAAACTGGCTAAAATGTAGGAAAAAATACTGATATAGCGGGCTAGATGAAGAAGGGAATAAAGCAAACGAAAAGAGTCCTATATATTTAACATTATTTGCAATCCACTTTTTTTTACTTATCATAGTAAAATAATAAAAATAAAACATAATAATACACATAGCTATAGATTCCGCTAAGCAACCTCTATGAATTTTCTTTATATATTTCCTTTAATTATTTCCACTATAAATGTCCTCTATTTCTTTCTATTTCTTCTACGCATTTCCTTTATTATTACTTCTATGAAATTCCTTTATGTATTTCCTTTAATTATTTCCCCTAAGTATTTCTTCTATATATTTCCTCTATGTATTTCCTTTAATTGTTTCTTCTATATATTTTCTCTAAGTATTTCCTCTACGTATTTCTTCTACGGATTATTTTCCCTAGGTGTTTCCTCTATGTATTTCCTTTAATTGTTTCCTCTAAGTATTTCTTCTATATATTTCCTCTATGTATTTCCTTTAATTGTTTCTTCTATATATTTTCTCTAAGTATTTCCTCTATGTATTTCCTTTAATTGTTTCCTCTAAGTATTTCTTCTATATATTTCCTCTAAGTATTTTCTCTATGTATTTCCTTTAATTGTTTCTTCTGAGTATTTCTTCTATATATTTCCCCTAAGTATTTCCTCTACGTATTTCTTCTACGGATTATTTTCTCTATGTATTTCCTTGTTTCCTCTAAGTATTTCCTCCAAGTGTTTCCTTTATATATTTCACTTCACTTTACTTCACTGCACGACTGACCCCCACCAGGCCTGGGCGACTGCAGAAATGTTGCAGCTGCTGTCCTTTATATAGGGCGACTCTCACTCAAGCGCTAAGTCGCGCTCAAATGTTGAACCCGGCGCCAGGTCGGTGTCGTTTCAGTCGGGTTTTGAGTGACCAATGGAAACCCTCTCTGCTTCTTCAATACCAAGAACACTGCTGCATACCTATACACAACTTAAATAATCTTCTACAGTTCTTAGTTCTTTGCTTTTGTTAGAGACATACGAACAGATATATAAGCAAACAAACACACATAGTTAAATCGGATAACCTCATTACACTGCTTAAGAATATATATGCTTGATAAGGGTAAATGTTTATATACTAAATATCGTTTGTACATTAACATTAATAATCGTTGTTTGTTTTATAGTTCTCTTAATAACTAGAACTTCTCCACAGTCTGCCTCAATTTCTCGCTATTCCACTTATTCTCAATGGATTTATTATCTAGACAACTTTTAAATAGGCTGAAATTGGCTAAACTGGCTCGATCAGTGAAAATCAGTGCCCTGCGAATGATCATATGCTATGCACTATTTTTCAGCTATTATCTCTCTCTCTCTCTTTCTCTCTTACTCCCTCTCTCTCTCTCTCTCTCTCTCTACCACTATGCTCTCTACCTTGATATACGCACAAGCAGTACTACAGAAAAATTACATTTCTATCCTTCTTATGATTATGAAGGGTATGTACACTTTGGTTCGCATCAAGAATATGTTTTCCCGCGGACCATTGCCTGTGTGCGAAATATCAAATCATTTACTCAACTCATTTCCTCATAAATCAAAAATCCACCGTTAGTATTGTACAGCGAAGTACCTCTACACGGATTTGTTATTAGTTGTTTATATTCATATAGAGTTGCAACCAAGGAAGTAAGCGCAAACCTACCCAAATAATTTTTCTTCATTTAACAGAGCAGGCATTTTCTTTGCTTGCAATTAATGTTTCAAACTTAACAGTCAAATATATATATTATACCAAATACATATCGTTGCATCACTTAGGTAGCTGTTGTTATACCCTGAACCCCCAGGCTATAATCATTTTGTGAAAATGTATGTAACAGGCCAAAGGAGGCTTGGCAGACAAGTATATATACTCTTGACCTTGGCAAATAGATAGCTTTGAACATTATCATGTTCATTCTAAAATGTTCATGAAGATAGTTCCACTACACTGCAGTCTAAGCGCAGTCGCTGTTAACTACGTTTACTGTAAGTCAACATAGTACTGCAAAAGTTATGTGAGATGATATAATACTGTAAGCCTACTCCTTCACTATTTCTTCTTAGATTTAAGTTTAGCTCATTAGATTACAAAAACGGTTAGAAGAATCATAAGTTTTATACTTATAACCATAAAGACATCCCTAGTAGGAAGTGCGAGGCTGGGAGTTACCATTCACCATACAATGGTACATACGACGCTTTTCCGGTAAATCAATAGATATTCAAGGTTATAATCACAGCAATTTATTTTTTTTATACGTTGTTATTAAAAGGCATATAGATCTCGTTACTAGAATAGATTATGTTCAACATTTTGCTGAGCATTCGTCGCCTTCACAAATGTCGCAAAGCTTCGATTCGACTTGGTAATATTCAGTTGCTTTCTTGTTCGTATCGTAGTAATCATAGAGGACAATCGGGGCGGGTTTCTGATTGGCGACAGCATGAGTCTTGAACGCCTCGATCGGTAGGCACTTGATTTCTCCCTTGGGCAGACTCTCAAAGTAGATGACCACCACAGAATCTTCATTTTTGCTTTCTACCAGCTGAACAAAGAGAAAGCAATAATAATAAAATCGGTACATCGGATAGATGTTGTTTATGGGAGACTTACCCTGACGCGTTCGATTTCCTGTATGTCCTTGAAACTGTCTTCATCTACGGTATAGCCCGAAGGTAGTGAGACTTCCAGTATAGCCATGTTGGATGCTTTAGCCTTGCCCTCCTCTACATACTCAACGCATACGCTGAGCTCTAACTTGGCTGGGGGCGATTCTGGCTTAATAATAGCTCGAATCTTGAAGCTAGGTTTCGGTTCCTTCTCGACAATATTGTACTGGTAGCTGATTTGTAGCAGAGCAGCGCCAGTTCCCTTCGCCTCGTACGACAGCGACTTGGTGCCTTGAGGGAACTCCACGGTTTGTAGTAGCAAGTCGTTATCTTCTGTCAGGCTGAGCTTCTCAGTCTTTTCCCGCTGACCAAGATTGGAAACGGAAACTTCCCATCTAGCTGGCTCGTAGCCGGACGTCTTTGCGAACTGTATGAGGGCCTGCAGTCCAGCCACCGTATCCTGTGAAGAAGCAAATCCACCAAAGCTGTTCCGCTGTGCCACCAGCCAGCGAATCGAGTTAAGCACCGAATCGGGAGTCTCTTGGCCAGATTCCAACAGCGAGAGCACTGCATATGAGGTGATTTCAATGTCATGACTCCACACCCAGCACCACCAGCGAGCACATTTTCCGGAGCGCACCTTTTCTTCATCTTCCGTCCACCAGGTGCGATCTTCCTCGTGTTTGGCAAGTGCTTTGAGTGCAGCCACATGCTTGGCCGCATCTGGAGAGTTGGCCCTCTGCAAAGCGTAGGTGGCAATGGCCCTGGGCAATAGATCTTCCGTGTCCTTCTCATTGGAGTGGGCATTCAGGTAGGCTACGGCCTTATCGATGGCCGTTTGGTTAGGCTTTTGTTGCTCAAGTAGAGCAAGAAGTACGTTCGCAGTGATTGTGATGGACGAACGCTGTGACCCATAGAAATATTCGCCATTTTCCGTGAAGCTTCCGTTGTCAGCCTGGTGGCTGAATAAAAACTCATATCCACTTTCCAGTTGCTTCTCGTCCAGTTTTATTAAATCCCTAATCTGGCCAAAGGAGCGCAGTACATACGCCGTCAGCCAGGTGGAGCCATTGCGCTCTGGATCCTCTTCACGCCACTTGCCCGGTCCAAAGGAGCTATAGCTACCATCGTTGTGACGGTAGTGGTACATATTCTGGTATCCCTGCTCCAGATTGCGCTTTATGCGATGCTCCAATTCTGGAGTTAGTTTCTTCATGTACTTCAGATAATCATAGACCAAATAGTTGGGCACAAGTTTGGACATGGTCTGCTCGCCGCATCCGCTGGGCAAGTGCAGCAACTGTTCTAGGTTCTTAATGACTGGGCCAAGCAGATCGCCAACAAAGCCGAATTCGACATGCTGCGAATCTGGCACAAGGTCCTCCGGTAGATCCAATTCGAAGCTGTCCTTGAACTCGTGCACATCCTTCAAGTTGACGAAGAATGCCCGGTTCTTATATTGCGTCACACCTTCGGGCACTACTTTAAGGGTCTTGTGCACCGCATCTCCGGCGAGAGGAGAAATGGCCGTAAATTTGAGCAGAATGCTGCCAATGATTTTCGGACGCAGAAGGAAGGATGCGCCGGCTGCGGAATTGGCGCCCACGCGCACCGTCTGTGTGCGCTTCTGTTCGCCGAGAACCTCGTTGGATACATCCACAAAATCGTACTCGTTATCCTCGTTGCTGAGAGTCACCTCCACGTCTAGCTGCTTGGGCAGGTAGTTGAAGACCAGAGCGGGCACATTGATGACCTCGCCACGCTTCACTGAGTATGGTAGACGCACGGACACAAAGAACGGCTGGAAGGTCTTGATTTTCAGCTGGTCATTGGTCACGCCCAAGCCCTTTTCGGGATGCAATGAAAACGCCGTCAGCACCCAGCTTGTAATCGTATCGGGAATTTTTCGGACCCACTTAAAAAGCTCTGTCTTCGTATTTTCAATATCTTCAAAAAGCCATGTTTCCACAAAGTTTTTGCGTACTACTGGCGCCGAGCCAGGTGCCGCTGCAGCGAATCCACCTGCGTTCCCAACTAATGCACCTTCTGCTGCTGCGCTCATTGGAACTGCTGTGCTTAACGCCATGTCATTTGAAATAAGTGCGGTCTTTCGCATAGCTCCACCCGCAAAGGCTTCTGCAAATAACAAAATTCGATTGTTAATAACATGATGAAGCTGTTGTTAAAGGAGAACAAAGCGAAGCATTCATGAGTCTTATTAACTTCATTCACACTTCTTACGTTTTTTCAGCTTACGTATGTGATAATCGGGAGCCGTGCGATTATAGAAGAAGTTGGCATTGGTCATGGTTACAACTCCACTACGTTCACCGGGATAGTAGGAGTAACCTCCTTGCCAAGGTGTGCTCGTATCATATCGTCCTAAGCGCCAGCCGAAGGAATCCTTGTTGATATCGTTATTGCTTCCCAGAAGCAAGACGCTCTGATCGACAGCCATTAAGCCAACGAATGACTGAGGGGCTGTCTTAATCTGTAGCTCAACATCTGCGCCAGGTTTGACCTCTTCTGGAGCAGTAACTTCAATCTGATTTTGTAGTTCGACATCTGCGTGGAAAGTATCCTCGGCATATCGGAATTCCCCAGTCTCATCCACGTAGTAGACATAAATGCGGCCGTAAGGTGACGTAAGGAACGTTGGGGTCAGAGTGATATTATAGACCTTCTGAGGCTCACTCAGTACGATTCGTTCCGTTTGTAGAACATTTCCACGTCCGATGATGTTGTATACGAAGTAGTTGAGGGGACGACTGGAGTTCAAAGTAACTTGATACTCTTCTCCGATTTTGAGGCTGAAATGAAGTGAATGGTTAGAGGAGGGTTTGTGGGATATATTTACCAATCGAACCTCCATTTGTCCTTAGGTCTCTGCACATCAACCTTAAACCATTCTTTCTCCTTTTCTTCTTCATGAGGTAGCGGCTCAATTTTCTTTGGTTCCCTGTAGGGATAGGTTGTATATAACTCTCGCTCCTCCCCATCAAACTGTAGCTCGATGCTATAGTAACGCGTATAGTTTTCCATGTCTGGTAAATCTGGTAGCGTGACCTTAAAAACAGCTAAGCTAGACTCGTTAAGATAGCTCTCAAACTCAAGCGATTTCTTCTCAATCGTCGGTAATTTGGATTCATCATTATATCTGGAGTGGCGAATGCCCTCGGTAAACTTGGCCTAAAGATGAGTGATATGATTTAAATGTTAACATTTAGATAAGTCAATCATTTCCATTCCCTTCATAACTTACCTTGACAGGAGTCTTAGTGTCTTTAAGTAAGGTACCATCAACAAGAGTGATTTTAAAAATGATCTCGTGCTCTTTATCAGCAACAAATGAATAGCAGGAAGTGTAATCCACGCAGGACATTTCGTAGCGATACGGATAAAGTTGCACGCCGCCCGTTTCGTTGAGTTGTACACCTGTGAAATCTTCCTCAACAGTGGCCAAAATTTGTGCATACGAAGACGATGTTTTATATGGCAAAAAGCTAGCAAATTCCTTTACATTAAAATCAAATTTCGCCTTGCCGTTGACCATGTCAGCAGTTCGGATGAGAGCGTGTCCCGGCGTGTCTGTGCGGACAGACTCGCCATTTACAGTGGACCATGAGCTTGATTCGTCTGTGTGTACATTGAGCAGTACTTTGCCATTTACTGGTTTGCCATAGGTGTAACTGATAGAACGGTTAAAGTTTTTTTGGGGTCAGGAAAACCATGCCAAGACTACTTACTTTGCTTTTACAACAACCTGCATGTCACCATCCTTCACCGATACATGCTTAGTCGCGTCCAATGTCACAGTATATTTGGGCAGTACGTACTTCTCAACTTCAAAGTACGCCCGCTCATCTGCATATGAATCGCCATTCTGCACCGAAAGTGTCCATGAGCCCAAGAGGGCAAACTCCGACAACTCGAATTTTCCGGTGTAGACTCCTCCACGTGTTTTGATGTGCTTAAGTTCCTTGATGCGATTGCGTTTGGGATCCTCGAACCATACAACTACATCGTCCTCGGCCACACTCGGTCTAAGGTTCTCATCCAAGAAGATTACGCGGTAGTTGACGGTATCGCCGGGCTTATACTTTCCCTTATCGGTTTGTAGCTTGACGTAGGGCTTAAATTCTGCCAAACTAAGCTGCGTAGAGTTCTTGAACTCAAGTCCAGATACACCCTCTGCGGTTAAGTTATAGTCACCCGACTTAAGAGGAGGCAACGTGAAAGTAATCTGCTTGAACTCATCGGCATTTGGCAACTCGACCGTTTGCGTCTCATTGTACGAGGGTCCCGTAATACCAATCTTCAAGGTAACTGGCTCCTTGGTGTGATGCACGGCGACAGCCACATTGTAATCTCGATGAGAGTGTATGGTTCCCGGTCCAACGATTGTATATTGTCTGTGGTGAGCAACGAAATCGGTACCTTATTATAATCAGTGTAGTTTGACAACGATTTCATAATGTCATAATACTAGGTCACCATTCGGCTAGATTTATTTAATAATTACATGAGTTTATTACACTTTAAACTGATTACACTTTATCAGTTGACATTAAATGTATTTTGTACATTCTCATATTACCAAGAAAAAGTAAAACCCTAATTGGCACATGCCTAATAGTAAATATTCATAGAACCTGATCTGTAGAAACCTGCTCCGAGAGTCGGTGATGTAATATATATTAAATATATAAGAAGCGGATGGATTAAACAGAGTTCAAAAAACTTAGCTAAGCAGCCAAGTATGATTTTTAAGTAGATTGCGAAGTTGAGGATTCTACTAAATAGAAATTCATTGTATATACATATACATATGTATGACATTGACAGTGAAGAAAATAAAAAATAAGTATAAACAAATATTAAACTGGTTTTTGTGGAGGCAACGTATATAATTTTGACATGAAAATGTATTTAAGAAACAATAAACGTGATTTGTTTATTGGTAATGGGGTTTTTTTCTACGACTCCTCTATCATAAAAAAGTATCATTTAAAAAGCAACTGCTAATGATCTGAGTAAATATATATGTAAATGGTTTTAGTCACGAAGTGCTAAGAACTCTACAAACTGTTAAATACTTCTATAGAAAACAGCTTTTGAATTAAATAACACATATATTAAATATTAAATATTTTCGGTCTAAGCTGGTTTCCTAAATAACATCAGCTACGCATATTTTCTATTTGAGTGATCCAATGACTAACTATATTAATGGTATTAATTTAATTTACGAAATCTTATTTAATGATAACTTAATGATTTTGCCCTTGGTAAACCAGCAAACACCACAAATATGTATGTATTTTAAATAAGTTAGTACAAAGATAGCAGGAGACAGCAGTTGGACTTACCCATCAGATTTCACCGGATCAGCCATGTTTAGTAGAGCCAGAGCCGCACAAGCGAGGACAGCAAAAGCGCCTGAGCGACGCATATTGTTGGTTTAAAATGGAAATCAACGAAAAAACAATAACTTGTAAATAAATGTATGTATATAGACTGTGGTAGGAGTCAATTGGAAATTTGAAAAAATTCTCAAGTTGGTTTGCCAAGCGTTGCGACAACCGACCGGGCTCAGAGCTGAGCTGCGACTGGTTGAGCCGGTGACATACGAGATTTGTTATAGCTTTGTTTGCATGCTTGTTTGTATGTACATGTATGTTCATAAGTAGAAATGTGTGTGCACGGGGCTTCGGGACTGCGGCCAAGCTAGAGATATCGACGCTGACCGCGACAGAAACAGCACAATAATCATAAAAAATATATTGAAATAATATGTTTGCTGATAATTAAATTTGTTCTTTCTAAATTTTAAAATATATGTATATGTATATATAAATATACCTATGTATGTATATATTATGTATTGGGAAATATTTCGAAAATGTATTAATCTCACATGGATGAGCACTTAAGCTTTTAAGTACAATATAATTTATATATTTTTTGTGAGTGTTACAAGTAATTTATAAGCGAATAGCAACTAGACGCTTAGTGAGGTCAAGTAATCTATATGTAAACTCCAATTCAGGAATAGATTCCATAAATGATTTCATACAAAGAATTTCACAACAAACCTCACACAAATTATATGACAAATCTATTGGTTGAGCTATTTATATAATACATACATATATACATACATATGTATGTAGATAAGTGTTTCTACAATATTATGGATGTGACAGTATACTAGTCAAAAATGTTGGTCATATAATGTATTTATCATGCCAAAACATGCAAATGGTTAATTAAATTTTTAAATTTAATGAATCCACAGTTAAACTTAATTTCAGCTTTGTAATTAGCACTTTAATTGTTATATATTTAGCGCTCATTAAAGATTCAGTTTATATTGCATGCACAATAGATTCCCACTAGGTTTTTCCTGTTTTGCTAGGTAGGCACATACATATATATCTACACACTTACACAGGAATGACATGCAAATGTATGTATGTATGTAAAATATTCACATAAACTGAGTATAAATTAAAATTATTGACGTACTTTTGTGGCTGTGGAATTCCCAGAACTGATTTTTCCCGCGAACCACAAAATTTGTCGCTGTTCGGTGAACAAATGTTGAGCGATTTGTTTACAGTTTACAAAATGTTTTGCTGTTGACTTGTTGGGCCTTTATCTTTATTTCATCGTTCTCGAAATAAACTTGCTTTTGTTTATGAAACACTCGACACACTAATGGGCGTTTCGATCGGGTGCGCCAACCAAACCGGCGGATTGCACAAATGCCAGCTGGTATCTGAGAAATTTTCTCAGTTGCTCTTTGTTTTGACCTTCTCTCTCCCTTATTACTAGGGGAAATATTCTCTTCAATGACATCATCTTCTGGACTACGCTGTGTATGTCATATTGACACAGTAAACAACGTTTCGTTCGCTCTGTGGCAAGTGAAATTCCCCCTTTCGAGTGAAAGAGATGGCCTAACCTTCAACCTATTAAAAGGGAAATGAAACATTTGATGATTGATTGCTATATACATATGTACATTAGTACGTAAATTTTTAAATGTTTGAATTGCAATTGAAGTATATACATACATAGACTTAAGCAGACCAATAGGTCAGAAAAATATCAAATTTGCAATCTTTGGTCGCAGTTCTCTAGTGAAACATTGATTAAAGGGAGAAACTTGTATGCATTTAGCAATTTATTTGTATCGATACTAATCGATTATTTTATTTAGTTTTTTTTAGCGTAGGCTGTACAACGTTACCGCTAACAATTCCACATTTTCTACAAACAGCCTATTTTAAATATTAGCCACTGGTAGTGTGATAAACACCCATCACTCAAACACCCAAAGTTTGATGAAGATTATCAATCTGCAAGAGAGAGATTTTTAAAATCTTGGTCTAAAATTCAATCCTTAGGTATAATATACACACATTCTTAATTTTAAATATGCACATTTGCATACATAAATATACATATATGTATATATGCAGGGATGAAAGACCATTAGCGCTCAGAATATAGCTAAATATGTACTAATCACTATAAAGTAAGACCTAATACGTTATATTCGATATATGGAGATATATTCGATATATGTATGTATATCATTCGATAAGTTGGTGCTTAGTATTTTGCTGAACATTCGTCGCCTTCACAAATGTCGCAAAGCTTCGATTCGACTTGGTAATATTCAGTTGCTTTCTTGTTCGTATCGTAGTAATCATAGAGGACAATCGGGGCGGGTTTCTGATTGGCGACAGCATGAGTCTTGAACGCCTCGATCGGTAGGCACTTGATTTCTCCCTTGGGCAGACTCTCAAAGTAGATGACCACCACAGAATCTTCATTTTTGCTTTCTACCAGCTGAACAAAGAGAAAGCAATAATAATAAAATCGGTACATCGGATAGATGTTGTTTATGGGAGACTTACCCTGACGCGTTCGATTTCCTGTATGTCCTTGAAACTGTCTTCATCTACGGTATAGCCCGAAGGTAGTGAGACTTCCAGTATAGCCATGTTGGATGCCTTAGCTTTGCCCTTCTCTACATACGCAACGCATACGCTGAGCTCTAACTTGGCTGGGGGCGATCCCCGGTTAATAATAGCTCGAATCTTGAAGCTAGGTTTCGGTTCCTTCTCGACAATATTGTACTGGTAGCTGATTTGTAGCAGAGCAGCGCCAGTTCCCTTCGCCTCGTACGACAGCGACTTGGTGCCGTGAGGGAACTCCACGGTTTGTAGTAGCAAGTCGTTATCTTCTGTCAGGCTGAGCTTCTCAGTCTTTTCCCGCTGACCAAGATTGGAAACGGAAACTTCCCATCTAGCTGGCTCGTAGCCGGACGTCTTTGCGAACTGTATGAGGGCCTGCAGTCCAGCCACCGTATCCTGTGAAGAAGCAAATCCACCAAAGCTGTTCCGCTGTGCCACCAGCCAGCGAATCGAGTTAAGCACCGAATCGGGAGTCTCTTGGCCAGATTCCAACAGCGAGAGCACTGCATATGAGGTGATTTCAATGTCATGACTCCACACCCAGCACCACCAGCGAGCACATTTTCCGGAGCGCACCTTTTCTTCATCTTCCGTCCACCAGGTGCGATCTTCCTCGTGTTTGGCAAGTGCTTTGAGTGCAGCCACATGCTTGGCCGCATCTGGAGAGTTGGCCCTCTGCAAAGCGTAGGTGGCAATGGCCCTGGGCAATAGATCTTCCGTGTCCTTCTCATTGGAGTGGGCATTCAGGTAGGCTACGGCCTTATCGATGGCCGTTTGGTTAGGCTTTTGTTGCTCAAGTAGAGCAAGAAGTACGTTCGCAGTGATTGTGATGGACGAACGCTGTGACCCATAGAAATATTCGCCATTTTCCGTGAAGCTTCCGTTGTCAGCCTGGTGGCTGAATAAAAACTCATATCCACTTTCCAGTTGCTTCTCGTCCAGTTTTATTAAATCCCTAATCTGGCCAAAGGAGCGCAGTACATACGCCGTCAGCCAGGTGGAGCCATTGCGCTCTGGATCCTCTTCACGCCACTTGCCCGGTCCAAAGGAGCTATAGCTACCATCGTTGTGACGGTAGTGGTACATATTCTGGTATCCCTGCTCCAGATTGCGCTTTATGCGATGCTCCAATTCTGGAGTTAGTTTCTTCATGTACTTCAGATAATCATAGACCAAATAGTTGGGCACAAGTTTGGACATGGTCTGCTCGCCGCATCCGCTGGGCAAGTGCAGCAACTGTTCTAGGTTCTTAATGACTGGGCCAAGCAGATCGCCAACAAAACCGAATTCGACATGCTGCGAATCTGGCACAAGGTCCTCCGGTAGATCCAATTCGAAGCTGTCCTTGAACTCGTGCACATCCTTCAAGTTGACGAAGAATGCCCGGTTCTTATATTGCGTCACACCTTCGGGCACTACTTTAAGGGTCTTGTGCACCGCATCTCCGGCGAGAGGAGAAATGGCCGTAAATTTGAGCAGAATGCTGCCAATGATTTTCGGACGCAGAAGGAAGGATGCGCCGGCTGCGGAATTGGCGCCCACGCGCACCGTCTGTGTGCGCTTCTGTTCGCCGAGAACCTCGTTGGATACATCCACAAAATCGTACTCGTTATCCTCGTTGCTGAGAGTCACCTCCACGTCTAGCTGCTTGGGCAGGTAGTTGAAGACCAGAGCGGGCACATTGATGACCTCGCCACGCTTCACTGAGTATGGTAGACGCACGGACACAAAGAACGGCTGGAAGGTCTTGATTTTCAGCTGGTCATTGATCACGCCCAAGCCCTTTTCGGGATGCAATGAAAACGCCGTCAGCACCCAGCTTGTAATCGTATCGGGAATTTTTCGGACCCACTTAAAAAGCTCTGTCTTGGTATTTTCAATGTCCTCAAACAGCCACGTTTCCACAAAGCTTTTGCGCACCTTAGGTGCAGGAGCCGACCCCGGTGTTGCTGCTGCTAATCCAACTGTGTTGCCAAGGGAATGGACCTCTGCGGAATCAGAGAAGTACGCTTGTCCAGGTGTTATGAGTGAGGTCCCCATGAAACCATTTAAATAGGGTTCTGTGAAGTAAATCAATCAATTTAGATTAAATTTATGATCCTTTCGAAAGAGATCTTGTGAACATTCTGTATTAATTTATTCTTACTTATGTGATAATCGGGAGCCGTGCGATTGTAGAAGAAGTTGGCATTGGTCATGGTTACAACTCCACTACGTTCACCGGGATAGTAGGAGTAACCTCCTTGCCAAGGTGTGCTCGTATCATATCGTCCTAAGCGCCAGCCGAAGGAATCCTTGTTGATATCGTTATTGCTTCCCAGAAGCAAGACGCTCTGATCGACAGCCATTAAGCCAACGAATGACTGAGGGGCTGTCTTAATCTGTAGCTCAACATCTGCGCCAGGTTTGACCTCTTCTGGAGCAGTAACTTCAATCTGATTTTGTAGTTCGACATCTGCGTGGAAAGTATCCTCGGCATATCGGAATTCCCCAGTCTCATCCACGTAGTAGACATAAATGCGGCCGTAAGGTGACGTAAGGAACGTTGGGGTCAGAGTGATATTATAGACCTTCTGAGGCTCACTCAGTACGATTCGTTCCGTTTGTAGAACATTTCCACGTCCGATGATGTTGTATACGAAGTAGTTGAGGGGACGACTGGAGTTCAAAGTAACTTGATACTCTTCTCCGATTTTGAGGCTGAAATGAAGTGAATGGTTAGAGGAGGGTTTGTGGGATATATTTACCAATCGAACCTCCATTTGTCCTTAGGTCTCTGCACATCAACCTTAAACCATTCTTTCTCCTTTTCTTCTTCATGAGGTAGCGGCTCAATTTTCTTTGGTTCCCTGTAGGGATAGGTTGTATATAACTCTCGCTCCTCCCCATCAAACTGTAGCTCGATGCTATAGTAACGCGTATAGTTTTCCATGTCTGGTAAATCTGGTAGCGTGACCTTAAAAACAGCTAAGCTAGACTCGTTAAGATAGCTCTCAAACTCAAGCGATTTCTTCTCAATCGTCGGTAATTTGGATTCATCATTATATCTGGAGTGGCGAATGCCCTCGGTAAACTTGGCCTAAAGATGAGTGATATGATTTAAATGTTAACATTTAGATAAGTCAATCATTTCCATTCCCTTCATAACTTACCTTGACAGGAGTCTTAGTGTCTTTAAGTAAGGTACCATCAACAAGAGTGATTTTAAAAATGATCTCGTGCTCTTTATCAGCAACAAATGAATAGCAGGAAGTGTAATCCACGCAGGACATTTCGTAGCGATACGGATAAAGTTGCACGCCGCCCGTTTCGTTGAGTTGTACACCTGTGAAATCTTCCTCAACAGTGGCCAAAATTTGTGCATACGAAGACGATGTTTTATATGGCAAAAAGCTAGCAAATTCCTTTACATTAAAATCAAATTTCGCCTTGCCGTTGACCATGTCAGCAGTTCGGATGAGAGCGTGTCCCGGCGTGTCTGTGCGGACAGACTCGCCATTTACAGTGGACCATGAGCTTGATTCGTCTGTGTGTACATTGAGCAGTACTTTGCCATTTACTGGTTTGCCATAGGTGTAACTGATAGAACGGTTAAAGTTTTTTTGGGGTCAGGAAAACCATGCCAAGACTACTTACTTTGCTTTTACAACAACCTGCATGTCACCATCCTTCACCGATACATGCTTAGTCGCGTCCAATGTCACAGTATATTTGGGCAGTACGTACTTCTCAACTTCAAAGTACGCCCGCTCATCTGCATATGAATCGCCATTCTGCACCGAAAGTGTCCATGAGCCCAAGAGGGCAAACTCCGACAACTCGAATTTTCCGGTGTAGACTCCTCCACGTGTTTTGATGTGCTTAAGTTCCTTGATGCGATTGCGTTTGGGATCCTCGAACCATACAACTACATCGTCCTCGGCCACACTCGGTCTAAGGTTCTCATCCAAGAAGATTACGCGGTAGTTGACGGTATCGCCGGGCTTATACTTTCCCTTATCGGTTTGTAGCTTGACGTAGGGCTTAAATTCTGCCAAACTAAGCTGCGTAGAGTTCTTGAACTCAAGTCCAGATACACCCTCTGCGGTTAAGTTATAGTCACCCGACTTAAGAGGAGGCAACGTGAAAGTAATCTGCTTGAACTCATCGGCATTTGGCAACTCGACCGTTTGCGTCTCATTGTACGAGGGTCCCGTAATACCAATCTTCAAGGTAACTGGCTCCTTGGTGTGATGCACGGCGACAGCCACATTGTAATCTCGATGAGAGTGTATGGTTCCCGGTCCAACGATTGTATATTGTCTGTGGTGAGCAACGAAATCGGTACCTTATTATAATCAGTGTAGTTTGACAACGATTTCATAATGTCATAATACTAGGTCACCATTCGGCTAGATTTGTTTTGTATTTTGATTCGATTTGAAATTGCCCAATCGACTTTTTGAATTTAAATAAATTATGAAGGCTACCTCCGAACAGAGATTAGTATGCATACATAAATTTTTTAGCATTACGTTAGGTCGTTTTTCATTATCAATTTCATTTTTTATACCCTGATCCCATTAAAAATGGGAAATCAGGGTATAATGGTTTTATGGAAAGTATGTAACAGCTAGAATGAAGCATCGCAGAGCTCAAAAATTATATATATTCTTGATCAGGGCCACGAGCTAAGTCAATATAGCACTGTCCTTCTGTCTGTCCGTCCGTATAAACGCCGCGATCTCAGAAGATATAAGAGCTAGAGACTTTTTTGTATGCATACTCGTGTATACTATACGCAGTATAAGTTTATTATTTTTCGATAACTCATCCGATTTCTTTTTATCGATAATAATCGATAAGTCGATTATTCTGCGGAATTTAAAAACTGTTAGACCTAGAGCTTCAGATTTACTGTATACATACATCTTCGCCCGCAATTTGCAAAAAACGTATTTGAAATACTAGAGAGCAAAGCACAAGCTTTGGAATATACATACATTTTAATATTATGACCACGTTCTAAAAGTTTCATGAAGATAGTCCCACTAAAAGAGAAATTATTCAGTGCGCGCGCTTATGCGTGCTTTAATATCAGCTGCTTGTAGGGATCAGGGTATCTCCTAGTCGAGCATTTTCGACTAGAGCTTTCTTACTTGTTTTTATTTAGCTAGCTATTATATTCATGTGTGCTATCACGTCTACTTTTATCCCGTTTAGAGCGGAGATTATCTAACTATACCTGACACAGAATCTAGAAAGTTAGCTAAGCTTTACAAGTCAATCATTCCAAGCTTCCTTTATATCTACCAATTAATGGATCGGAACCAGTTTTATTTACTCACGGACATACATTTTAAATAATGTTCATTTAAATACACTTTCTCAATATTTGGCTGAACTCTCTATTTTAAAGAAATTCTTTTAAAAAATAAAAAATCAGTTCGTTGAGGTCTGCTACGCCCTTCCGGCTTCACATTATACGTGTTCTGGTATAAAAATAGTCATTTAAAGAGCATGTTAGAAGAGAATAGTAAGTACCAAGCATTAAGTAATATTTAAACAAACTTTGAATAGTTCAAGTTTCGTGAGCAGTTTAAACTGTAAGCTTTAAGCTATATTTTGATGTTACACAGGATCTTAAAATACAATCGCTCAAATCTCATCGTTGATCTAATTTACTTTAAAAACAAAATAAATTCAATTGTGAAAAAAAAAAGAATTAAGTGTAAATTAAATTTACGAAATTTATTAAAATAGAATTAATCTAAATTCATGACGCTTTTCTTCTTACTAAATTGTCATGTATTATTATTAAGCAGAACTTACCCCTCACTTTTTGCCGGATTGGCAATATTTAGAAGGACCAGAATCGCATAAGCGATGACAGAAAATGTGCCTGAACGACACATTTTTTGGTTTAAAGTGATTGGAACAAGAAATAATTAGGTGGAAATCAATTGGGAATATAAAAAATTCTCAAGTTGATTTGCGACAACCGATCGGGCTCAGAGCTGAGCTGCGACTGGTCGAGTCGGGGATATACTAGCATTAATAAGTGTTCGAATCTGTCTAGGTATGTATCATGTACATATGTTTGGGACAAGCATTAATCGTTAATGCTATCAGTAATTAAAGCTGAACTATAATTTAAAAAAAATAAAATACAGGAAAGAGAGCTCTAATCAAGGTGCTAGACTAGGACTGGGAACAGCTATTATAATATTCTAGATGATATATATGCGTACGCACATACAAATATATGCCACGCCTATACAGAAATATATTAATATGAGATTTGGCTCTCAAATTTTTAACATACAAGACTAATGCTACCTAATCTAAGTATATATGCACAAATAAAATATTAAAAAGAAAATAAAAACTAAATATTAAAGAAAAAAAATTATTTAATGCAAACCTGAATAATTGATTAGTTGCAAAAAATAAAGAATAATAAGTTCGTCATCTATGACCTTGTCCAGTCGATGGTTTTTAATATTAATTATACTAATCTCAAAAGAGACCTATAGTTAAGAGTATATGCACACATAAACATGCATATATATATATATATATATATATATATATATATATATATATATATATATATATATATATATATATATATATATATATATAAATATATTTAATGAGCTAAAATATCGATAAGAACTGTTAGTAGAGATCGTAAACGAACCAGTACAAGTGATAAATGTTTCCGCTAAGGCACTTAATTTATTAAATGTGCGCATGAAGATAGGTGTGCAGATATAGATAGCAGTTATATAATAAATGTTTTCATATAAAAGTAAAATAAAATAAATTAATTTAATTTCGGTAGAAAATTCGAATGTCCAAATTTAATATCGCTCAAATTATTCAATAATGATTTTGTTTTTTTTTTTAAATTTTGTTTCAACACATGATTTTAGTGGTTTAGAATTTCCAGAACTGATTAAATTAATTACTTAAAGCGTTTCCTTGCTATTCCTATAGATCTAAGCTTTTTGTTTTTAATTAGTGGTAATTATTATTTCGATGTGTTGATTAATATTTCGTTCAAGTTAAAGTTATGTAATAGGGCTAAACTATAACATTTACCATTTTATGATCTAATATTAATTAATTGTATTAAATGTAATATTAATAATTTATATATTATCCGGGTATCTCTTCATTTCCTATGATTATCAGATACCAGGCAATCAATTCAAATTGAGAGAAATTCACACTAAAATAAATAAGTAGGGAAAAATCTTACTTTTAGAAAATATTTTATATTATATTATATTGTGTATTAACAAAATGTAAGAAAGCCAGAATAAATCTATGAAAATATCTCAACAGCTGCGGAAACCACCTCTTTTTCTCTCATCTGCGAACAGAGGATCACGATCACGAATGGAATATAGCTGCAATGGCTCATTTTAATGCAATGCTATTTTAATTTAAAACCCATTCAAACAGCTAACAAACAATTCAAATTGAGTTTTAAAGTGAATTTTTAACTTTGTTATGCCACATATTAGATTATATGAAATATACATTATATGTATATAATTAAAGAAATTTTAAAAACATTTTTCACCTAAATGTTCATGCTCTGTTTCTTGGAAATAAATTATAATATAAGAAGAAAAGGAAACAGAATACACAATTGTGATATATTTAAGTCTAGTCATATAATTGTTTTATTAAAATAAATAAATAAATAAACATATGTAACAAATTGTATATAAATAGACTTCTTCTACTTATTATCATTTATAGAGTAAATGCATCCACATGATTTTAAGAATGTATGTACTTATGTTATATATACGTTTACTTTCTAAAATATGTTCCCACAGCACTGCTCAAACACTCTAATGACTGTGAAAACTGAGTCAAGGAGTACTGAAGAGCTGAACTCGATTTGGAGTGCCGCCATAGCTTTTTATATATACGCAGTACAAATTTATCTTTTTTTTCGATAACTCATCCGATTTCTCTTTTATCGAGGATAATCGATAAATTGATATTGTTTATTCAGCGTAATTTTAATACTTTTAGACGTATAGTCTTCAGATTTAGTGTGTACATTTGATCAATACGAAGATTTTATATTTTACAGATTTTGGAGACCACGCCCCCTTCGCCCACAATTTGTAAAAAACGTATTTCAAGTACTAGAGACTTGTGCTTTGGAATGTATACACATTTGTACATTATGATCACGTTCTAAAAGTTTCATGAAGATAGTCCGACTACTACGACTAAGAGAAATTATTCAGCAACAAAATTCTCATAGTATTGCTCACACTGCGGCGCAGCCCAAGCGCAGTCGCTGCTTACTGCGCAGTTAGCAGAGCGCGTGCTTATGCGTGCGTGAATATCAGCGCCTTGTAGGGATCAGGGTATCTCCTAATCGAGTCTCGACTAGAGTTTTCTTACTTGTTGATCTTGGGTGGTTAAATTCAAATTTCAGTTTTCTAGGTCTTCCGTCTTACCGGAAAATGAATTTTGAGATTTGTAACGCTCTTAGTGGGGTATATACAAGTATATGATAAAAATTTCAAGTCTCTAGTAAGACGGACAGCAATACGGACATTGCACAAAACCAATATATTCATCTCACTTTCGTGAATGACTATAAAAAGGGGACTACAATAGAGAAATATATATTTTTTTTGTGGAGCTTATTGCAATGCATCCAGAATAGTTTTTATTGCACCATTTTGATGCCTATGTAAGTGAAGATGATAATGGAGCAGCCGATGATTGAGTATTGCAACTTATGGGAAGCGAACTCCCGAGAAGCTTTAGCCAGCATAGCGAGTATGAAGCGCCAGAAGTTAGGACGTCGATGACGAGCCGTGTGTGGGTCACATACTCGCCTATCGCCAAAGCTATTCAAATCCGTCATCACCTCATCAGCTATATATTTGTTGGGTTCCTCTGTCTTTTCAAAGTCCATGTTCAAATAGTTTTGCGTGCGTATCTCTCGCTCCGACGAGAACTGGACCTCCGTATTAGTGCAAGAACTAGTCCTCGGCTCTCTAAAATTGATGAAACGTTCCGCCGTATGCAGCTGATGCCTCGCCTCGGGTGCTAGGCCCGTCTCTGCGACATGCGTTTTAGGATCGCGTTTATTATCGATATTGCTGCTGCTGAGAGTTAGATATTCCGTGGCCGTCACTTGGCTGGTATTTGAATCGGAATAGTATTCAGCACTCGATGAGGACGCACTCGGTTTTCTTGACAGGGCTATTTTGGAGGTGCGATTCTGTGGGCGCAGCAGCTGCAAATGCGCCTGCCCATCGGGTTGCGAGTGTATCTGGTGCTGGAAGTGTTGCTGGAAAAATAACGGTATCTGATAACCATATGTCAAGTTTGGTTTCCTGGTTGCCTGTCGCTCACGTTCCTGCTGCAGGATGAGCTCCTGGTCCTGCTCCTGTACCAGCTCCAGCTCCGTCTGCAGTTGCTGCTCTATAGGGTAGTTCCTTCTGTTGTGCATCTGCTGGCGTTCGTACTCGAACTGTTGATGCTGTTCATACTCCTTCTGCTTCCGTTGCTGCTGCTCGTCATCGTCATCTTCGTTGGCCGTTAGCTCGTCCTCGTCGTCCTCCAGTTCATTCTCGTCGTACTCCAGCTCGTCCCCGTCCTCAATAGCCGAAGCCCTGCGCTCCAGCTCCTTCAGCTCATCGCCCCCACTGTGCCGCGAAGGTAAGCGCACCCCTTGATATCCCGAGAACAGCATCCGATTGTGGACATCACGAAGTCTGTCATCCTGTGCCCAAAGATTGCCAAAGTACGACCGATGATCATCATTGAAGTTGTACATTAGATGACGCGCCCGCCACTTGGCACGCTCGGCAATGATGGCCACGTGCAGCCGCCGCTCCAAATGGCGACGCTCCACGGGCTGGCGCTCGACCACATTGTAGTTGTAGCACATAATATCCAGCTGGCTGCCAGTCAGCTGCTGCACGTGGTCCATGATGGATGGCATGGTGTTAGCTTCGTTATTTTTATTTTTTCCCTCTATTGATTGATGGGCATCGACAGAGTTTCCCTACACCTCGAAATATATAAATATTGTTCTGGAGATCTATTTGGTTTCGAATGTCCAGTCCCGTTTTTTTACCATGAATTTTGATCTGCTGGATGCCATCAATTTAAAAAATTTTAATTTTAATTTTTGTTGTTAATTTTTATATTTTTGTCATTTGGTCAAGATATAAATTTCAATGCCCTGTAATATTTCACTTGATTTATTTTTTAGTAGTAGTAGAGGTCAATTTTTATTAATTCATTTCCTTTTTTATTTTATTTCAAATTTTAAATGTCCTGCACCACAAGTACTTATGGTGCTGAGATTTTTCCAGTTAGCCACGCCCCTTGTAGGATTATCGGGCAAATGTTAACTCTTAATAGCAGCAAAATTATTTGCGATCGTGCAAACCAACAGCAAGACGGATATTGCAAAAAACAATGCACTCTTTTCATTTCATAAGTAATTATAATTAGATATGTAACTATATGGATTTACAAATATTTAATTGCAACAAGGTTTCGATTTATGACGTGTTTAAGCTAAGCAGAAAATCTCTAATTTATATTGCGCTATTTCAGCTGTATACATTCTCACACTCTGGTTTCACAATTCTATTCTAAATGTTTTGTCTCATTGGATGTTCTATGATAACCCGTGACTTTCGTCATCGATCAACCATCGTATCCCTTGAAGTTTATTCAGTTTTACCACAAATTTTAATAAAATGAACAACACTGTTTGTGACTTAACTGTAAGGGTAATATTCTCACAACATTTCTTTTTTGTCGTTGAGAACATAATAATTATTTCATGTTGTTTTACACACGAGACTTTAAAATTTGACCAATGCATTTCCAAGTTTCTTGATTCAAACCAGAGTTTAGTGCATTCTTTGATAATGAGTTTGCATTAGACCAGAATTAGCTTTGCGACGTTCTGGTGTTCTGTATCTGATATCGCTTAGAGAATTCGATGTACTTTTTCTGGACAGGTGAGTGTCAACTCAAGTGTTTGCAAAGAGACAGTTCTCTAATCTGAGCTTGCTTATATTCCAGAAATTGAATGCGTTCAGAAGGTATGTGTTGTTCTATGAAGGACACTCCCTTGAACTATACAAGAGTCAGGAGAATAAGGCAATGGAATCATCCAACTATATCAATGCCTAGGCTATTGATCTTGCTTTTTATGCTCGATGCTTCGTTAGTATTCGCTAAATACCCGTCATGGGGCATTGAAGATCTGGACTTTGGCACGGAGCATGAAAAGGTCGAGCTGCCCCACTATCCAAATGCCGAGCTTACCGCATATTTTTCGAAGGCTAAATATAATACAGAACCGACATATAATGCCTTGGGCATGATGCCATTTCACTTGTTCGCCCATATTTTATTCAGCAAAACTTCAAGAGTACCCGATGGTAATTTGAAGTCCTAACTAATAGATAAATAAGTAATCAATATCAATCCCGTTGCTATAGAGTACATAACGGTGGCTAATGGCACGAATGCCTTGGCCTTTGGTAACAAATCTGTCGCGAATTCGTGGGCCAATTTCCTTTGCTGCAATAAATTGGCATTTGTCTGGACAATTCTTTTACTGATTCTTATAGTTGCCATACCATTCGTTGCGTAAGTAATATATAGGATGTACGTTTTTGGGATTTACAAAATAAAATTAAATTAATAAATATATCCATCTCTATCTAAGCAATAATACAATTTTCCTATAGGATCACCTATTTTTGCTTTTGCTTCTGCCGTTGCCCCATTGTGTGCGAATGTAATGAATATGCGGATCGTCGGATGCGTCACTGTTTGAGCGTGGGGCTAATGCTGCTTATAATCGGTCTGATGTAAGTGTTATACTTCAACCTAAACTTATCTTAAAATTGCGAATTACAGCTATGGTTTAATCGTTGTAATGCTGAATGATAAGCTAATTGGTCAAGGCGTTCGGCAAAATTGGGCTAATATGCAAAGAGATCGCGAAGATATTTGCACCTTTTTGAACGATACATTAGATAATGTCTATCATGTTTTTGTGAACAACTTTGAGGAGTTGGAAACTCATATAAATGCTCAGCTGATTGGTAAACGAATATGATCAGACTTCATCGCATGATCGCTTTTTCAATTTATCCATTCACAGATGTCGATAAACACATATTTTTGGGTCTAAGCGATGTTTCTGGGCTCACTGCTCTAACCGAGCTAGAGGAAATACTTATGAACATGCCTAAGGCGTTAGCTTTAATGAAACGTATGGATAAGAATATAGAGACATTATCGTTCTACATAGCCCAATATAGAGATGGTATTAACTATATATTTTGTTCTCGTTTTATATATCTTTACATATTTTTAATTTAGGTCTCCGGTTTGTTAGACGTAAAATGACCTATTTGCTAACGGTCTGGTGTGACTATCAGCAATGCAACGATATTCTGCGGAGCTCTGGAATTTTGCAGTGGGACACCTCAGTATGCCTGCACCTGGATTTAGTATGTTTCAAGTCGAATACCTTTAAATTGTTGTTATTTAACAGTTTAATATAATCGTTACAGTTGCCCAACATAAGCAACTTTATAGAGAGCTTGCAAGATATCATAAGAGCTGATTTGTTATATATACCAAGGCAAGGAATATACAACTATCAAGTAGTTGGCAAAATGATTAAGGAACATTTGCATGACCAGCTCCCATTCATCACTATGAAACTTTCGAAATTGAGTGAGGTTTACAGGAAAAATGTCACTCATTTGCAAGGGTTAATCAGATCGATAATAACTGATATTTATAGCCAACATTCACATATGTCAGAAGGCTTTCACGAGCTCGAACAAAGCTATGGAAGGGATCGTAAATTCATTAGCATAGCATTATCTGTATCAATATTAATGGTAAGAAACGATATATGCGTATTCTTAGGACCGTCCATTGAAAATCAGAATTCATTTTATCTCGCCCAATGTAAACCAAATATAATTTAGATTACGGTTATCTTGATTGCTGCCCTTATTTGTGGATGGTGTGTACGTAGAGATAATTCGGGATCCAAATGCTTGTTACTGTGAGTAGTAAATAATAAAGTATTCGCAGTCTCTTTCTATTTCTATCTTTATCCCATTATCCTTTCATTTTCAGCGCCATGGTATTGATATCATTGATTTCGTCACTTCTTTTATTAGTCTGTTTGTTCTACTCTATAATGGGCTTGATCATGTACCATGCTGTATGCATACCCCGAACCGCTTTCGAGAGATATAAAGTTTTCAATACTCATGTGAATCAAACATTCAAAATGAATGAAACCATATGTCATGCACATGAAAGCATTTTCGATCTACTACGTGCTGCGGGCTTATATGACGTAAATAATTTAATGAAGGAAATGTCGAACGATATAACACCAGAATATATTACTGAATTTAGTGATGACTTAACCAAGCTTGTAATTTTAACGGAAGAGCAGAAGATCATGCTCAATGGCATGCGTAAAGGGAAGCTATCGGATTATCATGGTCGATCGATCCGAAAAGTTTTATGCCACAAATTATCACAGGTCGATTTGATGCAGTGTAAGGGTTATTTACAGGAGTTTGCAAAGAAATTCCTATATGGCACTAAGCATTCGCTCGCTTATCAGTATCGAATGAATGCCACCATTAACAATATGTGTCTATTGAGCTACGACATAAATCAAATCGCATCTCTACAACGGCCAATCCATGGTTTGATAAATAGCATCTGGAAGGATGCAACTACGATTGACAGGCTTATAACGAGGAACGACGACTTTAATAACTCGATCTTACTTCTAATTAAGGAGATAACGGACGCTGAAGATTTCCTGCATACCCATGGCGCTCAGTACATAAATGCATTCACACAACAATTTTTCGAATATCTCAATGATGCGTTCGATAAATATGTGCAACATGTCAGCGAAGAATGTAAACATATCATTGGCCGTTGTGTGCCCTTGGCCCAGATGCATAAGCGTTTGCTTAACAATCTCTGCCATTATTTGGTCGATCCCATTGTAAGTTGCTCTCGAGCTGACCAAAAATTGAATTATTCTTATTTCTCAGCAATCTTGATAAGGACGACAAGCTGAGTCAATCCCTACTCATCTGGCCATCTGGCCTGTCATTCTGTCAGTCTGATATATGTATATATTCCCGATATATTATGTTGTTTATTTATTATCGATAAAAATCAATCATTTCATTTGATGTTTTAAGCTTAGCTTAAATTCGATTTAACCTTTGATATTTCAAACCCAATTCATTATTGTTGCTTAAAGTCGATGATTTGACTGCATTTTTAAGTGTAGATTGTGTGTCGCATAAAATAGAGACTTCAGATTTACTCTATATCATTTGAAATGTTTTGATTTTGTATACTAAATATACAAAAACTGGTATTAGAGTCAAATACATTATTCACACATCTAGAAGAAAAGTTATTCAATAATTATCAGGGTACTTCCTGGTCGGACCTTTGCGACTAGAGTATACTCTTAATTTCCCAATTGATATATGGATATATATTTTTCTTACTCTAGAACGGATATTGGCTTGGCCTGTTTACTTGCGCTCTACTCTTCTTTCCCATCGTGATCGTTGCCCACAAGCTTTTGTGCTTGTACAAAGTATATCGACATATAGGCAGTGCAGTTATTTACTTTAATAGCAGCGACTTTGTCTGTCCGGCCTGCACGGACACGCCATTTGTACCAGCCCCATATGTCATCAGCGCCGGCAATCGGATTCATTTCTGTGGCTGTGAGGAGGAATTTAAAGAGAAAGATGTATAAGAAACTCAGTGAAGGCTAAGAGAATCAGAGTCGTAACTGTAGATAATACAAACAAAAATTAATCTAATAACCATATACACTCCATAGGAATCTGGAAATCAATTGCATTCTATTTAAACGTCTTTTAAAGCGAACAATTGCTAAAAACAATAAAAATAAATAAAATAGAAAACAAATAAATAAAAAAATACAAAGTCAAATGTGTATTTTTGTACCTATGAAAATCTCAATGTGGTCAATCTATGGGCCTCTCATTAATTTTAAAATGCCCCTCAAGAGATCTGACAATAGAGGCGGGCCTAAATCTATTAGAGGCATTGGAGGATATCTTTGCCAATGTGGCCGAGGCATTGGCGCTTATGGAGGAGGTGAAGGAAATGTAGGCCTATTTAGTTTTTATTGGCAGCCAATACCGGGACGGTAATTAAAATATCTCTGAAATAGCTATCTTAACATATATTTTACTCTCTCTTTGAATTCACATATATTCTCACCGCTTGGTGCGATTTCTTCGAGTGTAATGATATAATTCGAAGTTATAACCTTTTACACATGGATAGCTCAGAATGCTTCCATTTCGATAAGGCAAGACTTCAATATCTCCTCAAAGCGACAACAACAACAATAACAATATCTACTTTCAGCTGACAAATACTAGCGCCTTTATTGAAGATATCAAAATCATTATTTATAGACTATTATAGACTACCGAAGTACTGGTTAGATCGCTTATATGACGAACAAGAGGAATTCAAGGTTGCTCTCGACCCGATGATACGGCTCTGATACGTGGCATCAGCATGATGGCCGATTACCTAGACCTCGAAAGCTACAAGATATGCAGCATAACTCATAGGGCTATGAGTGAAGAGCTCTACGATAACTATGGCCGCAATCGGCCAGTGTCGGTTTGTTTTTCATCATGCTAACGGTGAGTATTATCATTACCTATAAATCGAAGATATACTTTGGCAAGCTAAACTAGACTCTGCATAAAGCTTTCTTTTATTTTAATTTTTATGAATTCATATATTACTAATATTATTGATAAAGAAACACTATTAAACACACTGTATAGAAAGCTTAGTCCATAGAAAGCTGTGTCTAAAGAAAACCTGGTCACTAGAAAGCTCAATATATATACAGCTTTGACCCCATAGAAAGCTAAATGTATAGAAATCCAAGTTTATTGAAAGCTCAATATAAAGCTACGTATTAAGAAAGCTCTTAGGCTGTAGTAGGGCAAGCTTATAATCGATGGCATTAACAACACTATCTGTAGACGTCAACTTTTAAATATATATTATTTTATATATTAGAATAAATATTACAGTATATGCTCTTATAATTAAAAATAATATATTAACATACAAATTACTTTGTATTTATTAATGCGACATGAATTTGAATTTATGAAATATACAAATTTAAACTTAAATTTACCAACTGCCAGGCAGCACTCAAATTTATTTGTGTGTTTACTTGATGTTCTTTAAGACAAATTAAACATACAAATTATCATAGTCGGATCTATATGGATGTCTTGTGCCGGGAGATAGACGAGTTTAATATAGAGCAGTTTATTTCCGAATTGCAGCTTTGGGCAAATGAGTTTTTCGCTAAAGAATATGGTAGATGATCGATTGCAGGTGGCATATGTGAATTTACTTAGAATTGCGACAGACTAGTCGGAGTATAGTCTCAAAATCAATAGTGCAGATCAGATTGATAGATCAGATTGAAGAACATGTGTACCGAATCGATGAACTAATAACGTTTGAGGATAACAATTTTAACGAATCCATTAATACGCTATTGGACAGGCTGACGAAGGCGCAGCATTGTTATGTTGTTGAAGGTGTTGGTAGCGGTTATCTGAACTCGATCGTTTATAATTACACCGACTTTATTCAGCGAGAAATTGACACCTATTTCGATATGGTCATCAATATCAGTTTGCATGAAATTGGTTCCTGTGAGCATTTGGCACGAACTCACATCCAGAATGTGAATAAAGTCAACAATCATTTGGTTAATTCAATTGTGAGTAGAAACATGAATATACATATTTGTGGGTGCACTAGCTTGCTCTGATTACAGAACGGCTATTGACTAGGCTTAGTCATATTTGGTATACTGCTAATCCCTAACCCTGCTAATGTGTTAGTCATCGTTTGCTCTGTTTGTATCGAATTTATGGTCATACTGGCGCGGCAGTTGGCTATAGAGAACAAGGCACTTGTCCAACCTGCACGGGTTTGCCATGTGGTCCATCTCATGATCATTCATATTTGAAATATATTTTAATCATTTTTGGTAGATAAAAATGGCCCTGTTTAGTTATTAAGGTTTGAGCTTCTAACTGTAAAATACTTGATCTATTTTTTCCTGCATGTCCAAGTTCCCAATGAGGGAAAATATATTAATACTCATTACCACAGTATTTCTTAACTTCTCACGTCCTGAAATAAAACTATTAGAACTATATATAAAACGTAAACTATATCTGCAAAATAGTAAACCAAATACCAATTACTAAACTCTCGTCTTCAATCATGAGATATGAAAAATCCAAGTATTGAAACTGTCTAGAAATTAAATTATTTTAAGATTTATGTATGTTTAATAAAAGGGACTCATGCCAGGGTAGGCAAGGCAGAAAGTTGTCTTTCTTAAAATGAAAGTTAGAATATCTAATACTCATATTAACATTTATCATTCATATATACATAAATGAATTGAAATTTGTAAAGTCCCAAATTGTTATAATTTGAATGTCAATAAACAGGGAAGCCATTAATATTATTGCAATTAAGTTTACACTTACCAAAGGTTTTTATTGCAGTCCATTTCTTTGGTTTATTTAAGTGCTTTTGTATGATGATAGTAATGATAATTGGATAATTTGCTCAAAATGTATGACGCTTCGAAGTGATATTATACAAATGAATGCCCTTCAAGCTTGTGCCATATAATTTTAACCATAATCGTTCAAATTACGATATAAGAACATAAGTCCAATGCACATACGATATTTCAATTCGTCAACGAAGTTCATGTAAAAAATAATATCGTCTCATATTAAGTATACACATATCAGTAGATCTATAATACCCTGAAAGACGTGGATATTTGGAAATTTGGTCCATTTTATATAAGTACATGTACAGATTCGAAAATTTTATTTTTGTAAACATTTAGACTACACAAAGCTACAAATGGCATATGTAATGCATACATAATTATTATTATTATTAATATTAATATTATTATATTAATTAATTGTCAATACTTTATTTTTAACTTGTTCTCTAATAAATTGTAATTGTTCACTTAGTTTTAATAAATATGCAATGTAATAAATAATATTACTGTTCATTTTATTTACTGTTTTTCCATTCAATATATTTGTTATGTTTTTTAAATGTTTCTGACATTTAATCATTGTTAATTATTGTCATTAAATATGCGTTGCTTGAAAATTTGTTCATATTTTGTAATAATTTTATTTATTAATTTCTTTTGTTTTTTAATTATACTTAAGCTATTAAGTATTTACAAAGCTCAACTTCGAACAAGAACTTTAAACGGCATTGAATTTGTATGTGCTTTTTTTTGCTGTCATAAAATTTGAGCGAAACTAATTTTATTTAATATATTTATGTCTTTTTTCTATTCTTAACACAAATCCTGTGATTTTTATACAAATCTCAATGTTTCTTTTTACTTTTCAATATATATATATTTTTCTTTTTGGGAAATGCATAAACAATCTATAGCAAATGGCTTGAAATTTAATTATTTTTATAGTTATGAATTAATTGCATAACAAGTTTACTTGGCTTTTAATATATATTTATATATATGGCTAAGTATGAAAAAGTAATTTAAATTTGAACTCAGTTTAATTTAATTATATTCATAATTATTTACATCATGATGTATGCTAATTAATACGTTTAACGGAATAATATCCAAATTGTTTGTGTTAATTTTCTGTTTTTGTTTCTTGTTTGTTTGTTGATCTTTCGATGTGTCTGGCGCCCTCGCAGACAATCGTTACAAAATAAATTCGTTGATGTCTTGTGACAGCATTTACAACTGTTGCAAAATTTGCGTCTTGGCCGCTTTTAGCCGCAAACCAAATGATGAGGCCAGCCGACGATAACGCGAGTGGATTGTCTCATTCCCATCTTCATCGGAATCACTGTCGATATCGTCATGCTGCTGCTCGTCCTCAAGCACTCATCGTTTGCGATTATAGGCGCCAAGCATTGACTGCCTTCATTCTTTCATCTCGTGTCCACTGGTGCCCAGCTCGAGGAGCTCATGGGGCTCGGCATTTAGCTATACATACGTGTATGTATTTATAAGTCATATATATATATATGTTATTATATTCAATTTTGAAACTAATATTCTACATCTATGAGGTAGGCGTACTCACCCGATCAACGCTTGCCAAATCGTTCTTAGACAGATGATTGACCAAAATAGTGCCCAGAGCATCACACATGACATTGATAGTGGTACGGAAACGATCCCTAAGGCAAACAAATTTTGATAAACAATAATCAAATATACATTTGGCCATCTACATACAGCAGCCAATCGACAGCGATGATCAGCGAGACATCCTTGGGCTCCAGGCCCACAGTGTCCAGTACCATGACCATTGTAACGAGGCCCGCCTGTGGTATGCCCGCCGCACCAATCGAGGCAGCCGTTGCCGTTATACTGACGGCTACAATCGTGCCAAACGAATAGCTCATCTCACGATATTGGGCAATAAACAATGCAGCCACCGCCTCATACAAGGCAGTTCCATCCATATTAATCGTAGCACCTACGGGTATGACAAATCGTGTCACACGCGGATCGATGCCCATATTATCCAGGCATTTAATGGTCAAAGGCATGGTGGCCGAGCTGGAGCCCGTGCCGAAGGCGGTGGCCAGCACTTGACTCAATTTGGCTATAAAGCGATACGGCAAGCGACGTGTGCCCAAGAAGAAGATGACTGCAATTGTGCCTGAAATTGATTTCAAATCAAAATTTCATTAACTGAGTTAACGTTGCCAATGTAAGTCACTTACCAAATCCATGCAAAAAGAGGCCAATCATAACGGTTATGAAATACCAGCCTAAAGATTGTATTGTCGCAGCTATAGACTCCATCTCAATGATCTTGGCCGCGATCAAAAAGGCAACGCCCAACGGGGATATCCTATAAATGAATAGCGAAACGCCATTTAGAATCGAATTCAACTTTGAACCGCTTTTATTCTTTTGCTTACCAAATAACCCACGATGTTATTGTCATCATGGCCTCACTGAGCGTCGTAAAGAAATCCTGCAACAGTTGGCCCTTCTCACGCATACGGCCAATGGTTGTGCCCAGTATCACGCTGAACATGACCAGACCCAGCACATTGGAGCCCTCACGCTGAGCCGACTTGAACTCCCAGTTCTCCATGGGCTCTGTAAGGCATATTTTAAATTTTTAGTATCATATCGTTTAGCTGAGTGACTCAGCGACTTACGTGCTGGCGTAATGCTGGTGTTTTCAAATATCTCTGTGCGATGCTGTAAGAAAAAGGATATTAAATGTAAATATTGAGTGAATATATTTATTACATAATTTTATATTTTTTAAATGCTTAATTAGAATTATATATTTTGTATATATTTTTATATATATTTTTTGTTTGTATAGAATTATATATTTTGTATATATTTTTATTTTTTTTTATATATTTTTATATGTATTTTTTTGGTATAGAATTATATATTTTGTATATATTTATATATTTTTTAAATGCTTAATTAGAACCAACGCAGAATTTGATGGATTATCGCAACTTGTATATATAGTAATTTATAATGAACGGAATTACTGCCTTTACTTCCATATGAAAAATATTTCTTTAGTGAAATTAATAATTTCCAGATATTTTATAATTTGTCGCTTTAAATTCATACTTCACATATAGTATTTATTATTCTAAATTTTGCACTTATTTAATTAATTTGAATTATCCCAAGTTTATTAGGAGTTCCTAATAATTTCATCCCAGCATATTCCATCTGAAAAATATTTCTCATTTGTATGTGCAAATTTACATTCAATTTCTAATAAATGGTTTTATATATTAGTAATTGTCTTTTTAAAATATGTATAAACAAAAATATGTGATAAATATTAGAACGAATGAATAAAAAATTATCCTCTACTTTAGAATATATAATATCTTATCAATATAAAAAATTATTATAAAAGTATGAATAATCATAAAAATATAAATAGATATAGAATATTTAAAAATTATTTAGAAAAATAATTATACACGAAAAATTGGTATTTTACTGTTGAGCTCTGGTAAATTGTAATCTCTCGATCTCAATTGATCAAATATTATATGGGCACGACAAGACCAGACGCAGAACCCATAATCTACCTCAACTTTGGAGCTGTTGACCTTCCTTTGTAGATAGAACTATAACTTATGTAGATATATTGAGGCATGGCAAATTAACAAATATGAATTTAAGTGGTTTTGAAATGAAATTATTAATTAGAATTTATATGCTGTACACATCTTTTCAGTTTTCATAGACAGACCTAGCTAAGTAAGGGGCACAATTTTGAAAGCGACAATAATCTAATAGCATTTTATTGTTACCTATTGAGATATTTATACTCATGCCCAAACGCCAAACGCAGACGACCGACAGTCGAGTTGAACTTTGATTCAATTCGCGCTTGATATATGTATAAATATAGTATATACATATGTATGTATGTAGAAAGTGTATAGATATATGCACATATCGTAATTCCAGCTTTGTCTGTGGTGATAATTGAAAATTCAACGTGTACGTAAATTATATATGTGTATATATAGAAACATATATGAATGATATGTGTGCATGTGTGCGGTGTGTGTGTGTATGTGACTGTGTGTGTGTGCTCCCCCTTTGCATATAATTTTCAATTTCAATTGAAACGGAAAGAACTTTGCTTTGGAGTAGCCTATCATGTCAGTTTTGATTATGTGCCGCGCGATGCTTTAATCAAATTATGTAAACAACACAGAAGAGCACAATTGAATAATTGACGCTGTTGCAATCAGAAATTGAGCAAATGAGTGTGTGTGTACAGTTCTGCTCCATAAATCGAGTCCAAGA
This sequence comes from Drosophila mayaguana, assembly GCA_037075325.1. Lineage (NCBI taxonomy): Eukaryota > Metazoa > Arthropoda > Insecta > Diptera > Drosophilidae > Drosophila > Drosophila mayaguana. Next base: position 4,316,796 of record JBAMCG010000121.1, on the reverse strand, counting down.
ACTAAATACCTGCGCGCCTCCGACTCAAATTCGTGTCTGATAATGCAAAAGTGAGTCTTTAGAACTAAGAAAAAAAGAAGACAAAAATGATAATCACACTTTAATCGCCTTTCAGAGACGTGCCGTTGGCGCTTTAGATAAAAAAGCGAAGTTTTTGCGTTTCTTCTGAAAATGAAGTTCTGTTCAGATAGAAAACGTTTGTTCTTGGAGCGAAGCTCTGTGCAGATAGACTAAGTCTGGGAGATAACAAGTACTGCAGGTATTCATTCATATAAGTCTTTGATATGCTTGAGAGTCTTATGTGTGGCAGCAATAATTCTTCAAAGTATTTACAGCTGACTCAAAGTATTTTCAGCTGTTGTGCCTTTTTTCTTCAATTAAACAGTACTTTGGAAATATATATAAGCTGCTTAATATTTGTTTAATTAAAACAAAAAATAACTAAAACACAAAAGTGTATATTCCTTTTATAAAATAACACATAATAACACATAAGGGTTAAATTAAAAAATTAACTAAAATTTATTATATATTTTTGTATTCATTCGAAACGGTCTACCTGAGTTTAGGCTCAATTATAAGTTTTGCCTCTTATTTAAATATTTTTTAAAATTATAAAATACATACCTGAAACATTGTAGATTGTATGATGTTGTCCGTAAACATATTTCTAAATAAAAAAAATAAAAAACAATAATGTAAATTATTTAGAATCAATAATATATAATGTCTATAACATATATCCACATATCTTCCATTCAACCTACCTCACTAAATCCATTAAAGTATCTGGCGTCAAGACCTTGGATGCTTTGTCAATCGTCTCAGTGCGGGTCTCCACAATCTTGGCACCCTGGCCGGGGCGTATGGTGGTGACCAGGCATATGCCCAATATTACAGCCGATATTGTGGTGACGAAGTAATATGTAATAGCTCTGCCGAGAAACGGAAGTCACATAAATAGAATATGTATATATATTAATTTGCAGATCTACTTTACTCACCTCGTCGCTATTTTGCTGGACATACTCAAATCCAAGCCACCGATGGCACTCGTTATGGAGGACACGAGCAAAGGTACAATGAGACATTTCAGCATGCTGTTAAATAGAAGAGGAATATGTTCAATCGACATTTGTGTAGGTCAGCGATGTCGCTTTGACTTACCGCAAAAAGATCTCGCCCGGAAATGATATATACATAATCTCACGCTTTGTCCACTCGCCGGTGCTGTTCTTAATTATGAAGCCAATGAGACCACCCACAAAGACACCGATGACGGTGGCCATTGTGAGCACATTCTCTTGCATGAAGCTTTTAAATTTGTTTGCATCCTGCTTGGGTCGCGTCATTGTGCCTCTGTGTGTGTTTGTCTTTGTGTGGGAGATTATTACCCTAGGCCCGTACGCACGGGCACGACGCGTTACCAGTGGTGCGTTTCCGTTGGAGCAGCTAAGCCAATCTAATTAAGTTGTCAAAGCGTAGTGCTGTAAATGAAGTCAAGTATTTTGACTTTATTGCTTTAATTCTTTCGAATTTGATATAAAAATGCATAATTTAGGGCTTTGTGGTTTGGTAATAATTTCAAATGTGGATCAAGGTTAATTGCAAATAGAACACTTGGTAAATAACGTATAAGTTTTTAACATTAGCATTACAGAGGGAAAAAGCTATAGCTTTTACAATTAACATTTCACTCCTCCTCACATCACAACTTCAATGGGGATTTTTCGTTGTTGTCATTAAATTGATAGTATTATATTCAAATTTGAATATGTAAATTATTTACTGTTAATTTAACATTTTGTTAACCACTATAATAACAGCTGACCATATAAATCTTACCAAATGTAAATGCTGCCAAGAGCATTATTAAGTAGAAGTATATAATAATGCTTATATACCATCAGGCTTTCTAACTGATAAGCTAGATGGCATTTCTACAATGTACAGATAAGCTTTGAGCTGAAGTATTTTGCCATTTGTTTCATTGTAGCTCTTCCTTATATATTAGCACTTAGTAGGTATATGATATACATATCTTGGATGAATAAGATAACCGCTAACCACATTCATTTGAAAAAGATAAATTGCAGATTAAGCGTCTAGTTTACCTTGGCAGTGTAGGAGGCTAGTTTACCTATTTAATCATGCTAGCTTCTGACAGGCGTAGTTTTATATGTTATGCTGATAGTAATATTTCATAGAAATTCACCACCTAATCTACCACTTGCCAAGGTACTTGGTCAATGTAGACTATATGTACATGATTACTTTTATACTCAAGTCTAACTCGTTATCTAAATATCACTTAGCTAAGCAAACCCTAAATTTCCATAACGAACTGTAGCTAAAATCATGGACTAAAAATAAATTATGAATGGTCGTGGTATTTAACACCAATTATTATTTAACACTCACTTAACAGCCTTTTATCATCTCAGCTAACGGCTGGCTGCGAATGGAGCTCAATCTCTCTGTGCTGACTGTTGCACTTGAGTGCAATTGAGAAATATATATATATATTTTTTTTAACGGGTGTCGAAACAAATAAATTTACATAAGCGACCACCTAATGAAAACTAATGAATAACGCGGCACTCGACAGGGGATCAATGCCAGCTGATAGGGATGATCATGTGCCGGCAGTGCGAAAACTGATCCAAATTGTTGTTGTGAGGGTTATTAATTGAGCCAGCAGACCCGATATGTAGATCTGCATAAATGCATTCAAAAATACATTAATAAAGAAAAATACTTCTCGCACTTGCCATTTGTTGTGCACAATATAAATTGTTGGACATTTAACAAACGGAAAGAAATTTGATTACTCTCAATAACATAGAAATTTCAATTGAACGGAAAAGTATGGGAAATAGCTTTTAAGGTTATATTTGTTAAAGTTGAGTTATGCTGAAAACAAGTTGATATTTGTATCATATAGATGTTTTCAATCTGTAACAGATAAGTTTGATAAAATTTTTAAATATTGCTAAAAAAAATTATAGAAAATGTACAAATTTACTTGGAGAACACATGCACATATTAATTACATATTTCACAATAAAGGTTTCTTATAAGCAATTTTCAAAATTGAATATTTTCTGAAGAGGTTCGGAAAGTCATAAAGGTTTTGATTTATATTTTTGAAGTCCATATATCTCACATTAGAATTTGCATGAAAGCTACAATAAAAATAGAATTTTTTTTCTATGCAAAGCTTTGAAATATTCCTGAAATAATAAAAGAAATAAGGCGAAAACATTTTATGCTTATATTGTTTCTGTGCAATATACGTCTTGCTGTCCATTTGTCTATCAGTAATAATGTAATTTATATGTATATTATATGTCACAATTTTAGAGCTAGAAACTAAAAATCAAATAACTAAATTACATGGCCTAACGTTGGCAGATCTATTTTCCGATAGGTATATATAATGGAAAGTGGGTCTGGCAGCGTTTGGGCCATGAATGAGTATTCTGCAGTCGGTAACGCTTATTGTTATTATATATATTTATATATATATCTTAAATCATATTTAATATACACATAAATCTTGTTTCGTATAGCTTAGACCTACTTTCATTTTATCTTTAAAAATTTTCAATGTAAGTTTTAACTAAATCGACCTTTCACTATAGTAATTTACATTTTTAATAAATAATAACAATGACATACAACTTAACTAAAAATTAATTTTTTTAGTCAAAAAACTTTAATTCTAATTGAATATATGATATCATTTACTCAGCTCTAAAAGAGTCGAGCGTGTATTTCTAGTATGTGACGGCAATTCAAATGAATTGCATTCATTTCATTAAGAAAACAAATGAGACTGATCCGCCCACATGTTGTTATTAGCATTACTCTTATTCCTGTTGTTGTTGTTGCTAGTATTGTTGTCACTGATGTTGCTGTTGCTGCAATGCAAATCAATTTGTTTACCCAGAGCATTGACAATGAATTATTTGCATCTCGCACAGTGTTGTGAGTCCAAACTACTGTCAAGTACAAAGCATTCCTGTATCAAATTCAAATGCTCTCCAAACAGCTTTTAAAATAATAATACAAAAAAGTCAAACACAACAAAAAACTGTTACATAAAATCGTGTTTAGCAAATTAATTAACATTGTCTACCCGATACGCGATATTACACACCTATTTAACCTTTGTTGTAGTAAGGTAAGTAACTTTTTTGCATATGTAAATATATAAATACTAGGTACAAATAAAATATAGATATATATTTTGATTAAGGAAATGACATATCAAGAACTGCTTATATTCCATTAACTGAAACTCTCTTATATTATATATTTCTATATATAATATATTATATTATATATTTCTATATGATGATGATTTATTTCTATATATAATTTATTATATTATATATTTCTATATATAATATATTATATTATACACTTTTTTAATATTTTGTATATAACATATATTTTTTTTAGGTTAGAATTTAATTAATTTCGAGTTGAGCCTAAGCACAGAATTTTATATATATGACCCACTAAAATATATTATTCCTGTGACTGAAGGAAGTCGAAGCCATATAGTATTTTTGTATTGTATATGTATTTAATCAAGTCAACAATCTCTGTTGCTATATTGAAGAATAAATAACAATTGATATTTCTGATGATCAATATTTGCTTATATTAAATTAATTTTGTCTGCTGTCTTAGGGCACAGCGAGTTGCATTGCTATAAACAAATCAAAATAGGAGTGCACAACTAGAAAATACCTAGTAATATAATATATGTCAAGCACCATAAAAATATATGAATTGCAGTTAGAATAATGATCAATAAACAAAGTTTTTAGATTTCCTTAGTTATTGTCAAATAGTAATTATTATGTGGCCAAATAATTTTAACAAATATGCCCTTCATTTCCATTAAATTATATTACATTAAAAAAAGAATTTTAGTTCAAATAAAAAATATATATACATTTTTTAGAATTACAAAGCGCATTCTTGTAATTTTAAATTAAAAAAAAAGAAAAATCACAATGTAATTATCTAATTAAAAAGAAAGTAATTAAACAATTATATTAATAAAAATACTAACAATTTTTTTTTATTAATTCAAAATAATATAAAATCGTCTTTAAATTGCTTTCAGTTATTAGCTGATAAAAAGACCTGCGTGTACATAAATACAATATTCTATTCATTAAGACCTTAAATTCTCAGATAATTCACAAATAAAATGTGTAAGAATAATAATAAATTTAACGAACAAACTAAGAAAACATTGAATTTCTGTAATTTACATGAGGGACTCGTCGACTATTTTTAAACATGACATGAAATTTGCAACGAAAATAGTAAAAACAAGCTAAAAATACGACCAAAACAAAGCAAGAGAAAATAAAATAATATTAAGTGAAGAGAAAGCAAAACAAAAAGCAAAAATCACGAGAATCAAATAAAGAAAATAAGAAAAACAAAATTTTTATGGTAGATACAAGTTGAAGTGCGACCTACCCTTAACAGCGCGAATGAGGGGTAAATGGGCCTTGGCTCTATGACACCACGGCCCACCTACCTCCCCACCTAACAGATGCTGCGAACGCTTATCAGCTGCAATAATCTCTCTCTCTCTTAGTTTAGTAAGCGAAAATCGATTCATTAACAAATTAATAGATGTGGTGGACTATGGAACACACGGGTCACAGTTCAAGGAGTGTGCAAAATATTAACTTTATATTATAGCTGTACTTCCCTCTTTTTGATGGATTGGAATAATATATATAAGTTAAGATAGTGGCACTAATTGAAAAGTTGTCTGCCTGATAAGGTATATTCGACAATTTCCTCTATGAAAATAAAGCTAAATATTCAAGGAATTTGAGTATAGGTATTATCATTTGGATTTGTATACAAAATGTTCTTTGGTAATTCTAGCATAGCTTCATAACGAACCATTTTAATTAATTTTGACTTTATTTTATGATCATATATTTGTTTAAAGTAATTGTTCTTAAATATAGTTATATTCAGCAATATTAACATTTTTCATTGGTATTCATTCATTTATTTGTGTATCCTAAATAAAATTCTAATCGTTGATGACATTTAAATTGTTATATCGTTATTTCAAAAGCCTTTTATATTTATATGTGACAAAACTTGAATTTTTTATTCGAAGTATAATAAATAACTCAACTTATAATAATAAAAAATAACAAAAAGTTATATAAATTCAAAATCATAAAATAATAAATAAAATTGTAATTATAAAATAATAAATTTATAAAATAATAAATAAAATTGTAATCATATAAAAAAATTTAAATCTGAGTTATTTTAAATATTTCTAAAGGACTTTTAGCGTGTCGCCGAAAGGAATTTTTTTTTTTTAATTAGTTAGAAAATAATTTATTATTATATACATTTCTATTATCAATTCTATTTATTTTAATACTAAATTTCATATTTAACATTGAAATATATATATATTTTTTATATTATGGAAACTGATTCGTATGCATTTTCATGCCTAAAGGGTATTCTCAGTAAGAAACACTTACCCGGTTTTTAAAGAAATAAAAATTTAAAGAAAAAAACAACAGTTTAGCAGTTTGATGATGAATAGGAAATAAAAACCATTATCAATGAAATAGATCGTCAAGAATTCTGTTCATTCCACACAGTACACAAAGCCACATAAATTTGCAAATTGTTGTCAATTTTTTATAAAGTAACATTTTTCTATTTTAACCAGGAAAATGTGTATTGTTTTTTTTCGATTTTCTTTATTTTATTACACTTACAAAATTAGTGCGTCGAATTATACGGCAGCCAGTGTGAAATATGCATGAAATTTGCATAAATTTGAAACCTTTTTGGTTAAATTCAGTTGATTGTGAGCACACGAGTAATATCAATTTATATATATATTTATATATATATATTTGTGTATATATATATACGTATATATGAAGAACGCGCTTTAAGTATTTATTTAGTGTTGTTGCTGTCGAGCACGCGACGTTGGCACGACTGAACACAGAGGAGACTCATGGGCAGATCACAGATCACAGATGAGTTGAGGTCCACTCATAGATGCTCACTGACTCTGACTGCCACTGTTCTGAGAGCCAAAAGACACGACTCAACTTGGCCTGTCTGATTATAAAATAGTACTAAAAACTACATCAAAATCAAATACGAAACGTAGCCAACGAGCGCGCAAATTTATGCGCAACTGCGCTGCCAGCGTCAGCAGAGCAATTGTATGAGTGTGTTTGTGTGTGTGCTAGTATGTGTAAGTGTTGGATTATTTTCATTCATCAAAATATGCGCTCGCCCGCTGGCGTCGTTGTCGCCATTGCCATCGCAGCGCTGCTTATCAATTGCAATTGCAAGCAGCGCGCACGTAACTCATACGACGCGTTGTCGCTGTCGACGTCGCAGCATCTCAGCATCTCTTAATTAGCTGACTTGTTCTGAGCACAGCAGCGCTGTGCTAAGTTTCGCTTTCTTTTGGCTTTGGCCAATTTCAAAGGGAATTCATTATCAATTTATACATATATATCTGGAGAGAGACAGATAGATAGAGGGAGAGAGAGAGAGAGAGAGAGAGAGCGAGAGTGGGCGTTAAATGGGAGCTGCTTTCCCACAGCTGCTTCCACCTGTCGTCCAAAGTAGTTCAGTGTCGGCATTTAACGCGCCCACTTCCTTGCACACTCTTTTCATTAGCTCTCGTATTGTGGAAAGTTACTCTGATCAACCTGCTATTGTCTACAGCACTAAGACCAAACAAGTCTTCATCTATGGCTATAACGAAAATTGCTTTAAGCCTTTTAGAACTTAAACTAGCTAATAGCTAGCTGTGGGTGTTCTTAAATAAAATGTTTTTTTAAACATTTTTAGATATATTTGGGCATCAAAGCACAGTATAAAATATATGAGTCTCTTCATGGAAGTTGTGAAACTAGTTATGCGTAACTGTACAATACTTGTTCAAAAATATATGAATTAATAAAAAAAAAAAAATAAATAAATGGAACAAATTTAAAGAATTATAATGCTCACAAAACTGATCTGTTTTTATAGACTCTAGTCCTTAAATAGCTTTTGAGTCTGAAATCGTAATAATGTCATAGTGCGATTACTGTGAAACTTGAACTGTGAGCTTTGTCGTGATTCGTCGAGCTGTTCAAATATTATCCGAGTGGGCGTGAGTCTTTGCTATACACATTACTGAAATTTCTCACTTCACAAGTGATGTTGCTGAGTGAGACGGAGATGGCTAATTAGACCACTCAGGTAGAGTCGTTCTGTTTACCAGAGGACAGAGAGAATCCAATTGCCATTTTAAAACGTCCATCGGACATCAGACAGGAGACCAGAAATCCATAATTTGACGCATAAGTAAAAAACATAATAGAAGGTGACCAATCCATATACATATATGTGCATAGCTGATGAAAAGAAAGGTTTGTTAATTATAAAATCAAACCATTGCGTGACATTTTGTTTCTGCTTTGAGCTTATACCCTGAACTAAACAAAATGGGAAAATGTAGATGGCATACGCATATGAATTTCACAGTTGTTAGGAGTCAAGTATAACTGTAAAATTTGCATGCTTACTTTCCAAAAATTTTGAAAAATACAGGAAAAATAGCACGCCCCTAAAGAAGGAGTCCAGCCCAAACCTCTAAGAGATATACGATTTTGAGTTTTGATCTTGGATTGTTAACTCTAGGATACCTATATAATAAATTTAAAACCTCTAGCATCAATACTACTCCAGAGATCAAGATATAAAAAATGTTATTTTTCTTTATAGTTTCCACAAAGTTGTTTGAAAATTATACAAAACTAATATATGCGTCAAAGTGCTTACGCAAGTATTAAACATGAATAAAGTAACTGAGTTAGTTTAAGAGGTCTTGGGTCTTTTTTGATTTAATTAAAACATGGGCTAGTATGTGCAAATAAATTTCTAATTTATAATGACCTCGAAGAACATAAATTTATGAATAAACCTAAAATGTTTGACAAGGATATATTAAGCTAAGTAGAATATGTCCAGTTAAATGATTAATAAATTCCCAATTTGGCACTGATAAACAGATATTTACTTGATAGAATGATTAATAATCTTAATAAAATTAATAAGGGTGTAAACAAAATTGTTAAGTGAGTTAAAATAAAAAGACAAAATATCAGCAGCAGTAATTAAGCTAATGCTAACAAATAGCTTAAGATAAATTCTTAAGCTACTCCCTTCTAAAGTAAACCATTTTCAAGTATGTGAGATAAACATATATATATATATATATATATATATATATATATATATATTTGGTATATATTTATTATAATTAGGGATTTCCGGCTTCCCTCTTGCCAGCGCACAATAAATAGTAATCAAAATCAGCGTGTTGCATTGCCATAGCTGGCTTTGATCTGTTTCAATTCGATTTGCCTTGGGGGCTAGTTCTGCTGCCCGTTGGCGACACCAAAAACACGCTGGTGGGAATATGTATATATATAAAACCTACACATACATATTTATAAATAACAAAAAAAATAATATTGGGCTTTTTGTCGCTATTTTATAACTACGTATAAGTGCGAGGGCCCAACGGCAAAAGTAAATGACAGCGTTTCGTCGTTATTCTTTCCCTTCCCTTCAGAGAGGTGAATTCCATAGCCATCCATCGAGCTACCCTTGTCTATAGAAATATAAATATGTATATATTCATATGTATATAGATCTATTGGTGGCTGGACTGGCATGCTCTTTCTCACATAGCAATGGGCACGAGTATGGGCGAAAAAAACGTGCAAAGCATTTTTACCGGAACTGTCGATCTTCATTTTTGAAAGTGGAAAACATCACTTTTTACCCTATACCATACCATATACGCATATGCTGTATACATATAGTTTTATATATAACTAGTAAATGAAACGATCTGTCAGAATTTTGAAACCAACTGTGTAATACTCGTTCGCGGTTAACAAACATTTTAAAAAAATTATAAAATACTAATTAGCAAGAAATTTGGATTACAGATATCTATTTTTCATATGATATGATTTTACAAGTCAAATTGTCAATCAATTAGCAATTTAGAGTATTACCAACAGAACAAAGTCAGTAATCCAAAAAGTTTATTTTTATATTAAACATATATATATATATATATATATATATATATATATATATATATATATATATATATATATATATATATATATATATGTTTAATATAAAAATAAACTTTTTGGATTACTGACTTTGTTCATATAAGCCGAAATTATTTGAATATACAATCATAATTTCATATAAGTATCTGAATTTCATAGGCATTAAGCAACACTGAAGCAATCTCGTTAGGGAAGCCTGCTACTGATAGGATTGAAGGTTCTGATGTTGGTAATAATAACTTACAGACAAAACCTGAGCATATATAGATCATTGTTGATGTTGATTAATAATAAGTTAAATTATTTATCAGCAAATTAATCATAAACATGGATTTAAATTATGGCAAATGTGAAATGGCTTATTTATGAATATTCAATATACTTTTATAGACAAGCATTTATGTTCTGAAGAAAATGCTGATTTTGCCAAGCAATTATTAATGTACCGCTCGAATTGCTTCAATCCTGGTGAAGAGAAGTCTTACATTCACTATATTCACAATATATCGCACCCTTAAATAAATATTTATGTTATATTACAAAATTTATAAAAACAAGAACATGTAATTTGGGTGTATTGAAAAACTTCAAGCAATCAACGCCAAAAGTTTTTTACAAACATATTTATTTGATTTTTTTGTTTTACTTTTTTTTTATTTATAACTTTATAGTATGTTTAAACGTATTATAAGGTATTGATAAAAAATTTTCAAGATCACAAATCATATTTTATTTAATATTACATGAAAATGTGCAGGCAATTTTCATAACGCTTTTCATTTTATCTTTTTCTTTTTTTTGTTGCTGTTTGCGTTGCGCGAGATTTTAGCATGTTTTACAATAAAAAGCCCACCGTGCTATGTCTACAAAGCAAAGAATGAATACCTGAATAAAAATTTTAGATATATGCCAAAAAAAAAATATGGCAACTCGAATTTCAAAAAATAAATGCAAAGAGCATCTCAAAAGCAATCTAATACTTGTTCTGTTGTACGTAAGGATTAAATCGGGTTGTATGGGTGAGCGTGACTGTGTCTGTGTGCATGACTATTGTAAAGGAATGAGAAATAAATGTACGAGTGTGTATGTGTATGCGTGGGTTTTTGTTATTGTTGTTGTTGTTGCCGCCACCGCCATCGCTGCAACAGTTGCGCGCAGCTACCACCTTTTGCGCAGTCGCAGCTGCTGCCGCTACTGCACTGTCGTGTCAGCTGGAAACGCTTCCATGTATGCTTATATTATATATTAGATGTATTGTATGCATGTGAATGTGTGTGAGTGTGTGTGGAGTTAGTTTGTAAAGTGCCTTTGTGCGGGTTTACTCCTCCGTTTTGGGACGCCGAAATAGCAAAATATGCGGCTCCGGCTTATGTATCATGTAGTGTATCCAACCGCGTGATTGCTGTACTCCAATTGATCTCCATTCGGTTTCTGTCATCAAATGCGTTTTGGGTACCAGCTTCACAAGGTCTTTCGGCAAGACCACATGTCTGTGTAAAAGGTACTTTAATACATACGTACACACATACATATACACATATACACAATATAACATATATATGTATATATATTACAGTTGCACATTATATGGACACTCACCTGTACTCGAACTTCTCATCATAGTATTTATCCGAGTAGTAAATATCTTTGCTCATCTTTATGATCTGCTGGAATTTGGAACGGGTGCAGGAATTTAATTTGTATTTAGCGTCGGCGTCCTTTTCTGCACGCTTAAATTCGCAATCCTCTGTGTATTCAATCTCCTTCAGTTTTCTATGATCGCACACTGATATTACTATTGTTCGGTTAATAGTTAGCGGCTTTCCGTTCAATTATAGACATTTATTTATAAGCAATTAATGTTTTTCAGATTATTTAAAAAAGTAAAAAGTGACGCGGTCTACAATTATTTTTGTTCTAGTTCCTGTTTGTTCTGTTCATTGATCTACTTATATCGATAACACGTTATGCTTCCTTAGTTCGATATTGGAACATATGAACAACAGCAATGAACTGGTTTTAGTTCACATAATTAGCCGCTGCGTCAGCGCACTATGGTTAATGGTCAGTGTCAATTTTGTGTTAAATACAGTATATTGAATAAATAATGACATTCAAAATTAATAAAATCTAGAGTAAACAAGTTTTATTTTAACATACTGCATATTAATGCATGTGGAGCGCGCGTTTATTGAAAGGTTTTTCGGTAAATTATGGTGGTCGGTCGACAAGCTTGAAAATAATAATATTCGATTATTGTGGAGCAGCTCAAAATAGGAGCATATGCATGTAGACAATAAAGAAGCTTCAGAAAAGTGTTATTTAATAGTGCTTTACCTAATTATATATATTTAATAATGGCAATTACTATTAATAAATTAGCGACATGGAATATAAACACAATATAAAAACTAATGTTAAGATATCGATATATCGGCATGCGGCTACACAGCTGTAGCAACATTTCACTGTAGCAACATGTGTACAATAAATAGCCCAGTAAAACGTTGCAGAATGATACACGGATATTATGCTAATTATAAAGGTAACGATTTTTTATTTTCTAAATCAAATCAATTGAAATAAGCACAGTCCTTAAATAACCACGAACTAAAGCATTCTGATGAAATAAAAATGCATGTAGTTGTCAGTGCTTCTAAACAGCAGAGCAAGCTTTACTGGGTTCTTAATCGTTTGCCATTGCTTCTCTCTTTTATAAGTTAAATGGTGTTACAGTTATTTGCATATGAGAATATGTATGTATTTATGAACATATGTATATACATATATATATGCAGAAATCAATAAAGTTTAGGTACATAACGATATTTGAACTTATCAGTACTAAAAAGTGTTTAAAATGATCAAAATAAAAAAGGGATGTGGATGAGATACATATACATAGGTACATGCATACATATATTTCATTGATATGTCATGATTCGCATCAGCATTTGAATCAGATTCTCGTTCTCTTTGTGCTTCGATCTACTTCTTGGTAACATACTCTAGAACGTTTTATTAATTGATTTGCTTTTCTCTCTCGTCCTCTCTATTGCTTAAGCCCTTTACATGTATTTCGCATATTCTTTCTCTCTTCTTGTTTTTTCTGCCTCTGTCATGTTGTATGTCCTTTTATGAAAATGTATCTGCCTATATACATATATTCTTTTTTATCTCTCTTTTGCACTCTATTTCTTCTCTTTGCTCTCTGTGTGGCCCCATTCAATGATATTTGTACTTTCGCTTTTCTTTTTGCAAACTCTCTTTCTCTGTGTCTTTTTAAATAGCTGTTGCTTTTCCAAACTCTTCTTCTCTCTCTCTATATATCGCACTCTCTCTCTTTCTCTCTCTATATATCGCACTCTCTCTCTCTCTCTCTCTCTCTCTGGGTCACCATCTGTCTGTTTTCGCGCTCTCTTTCAGCATTTGAATTGAACAGAACGTCAGAACTAAGAATTGAATACACAGTCAATATTTTTTGTTTATTTGGAATTACTTAATTCCATATCAACATAATATTTTTATTGAATTCAGTAAAATTTTTCAAACAGTTTCTCATTTTTTTGTTACTCGTACATGTTTATGAAGCTTTCTGTTGCTGTTGTTGTTGTTTTTGTTGTTGATGTTCAGTTACTTTTCTTGTCGTAAGTTCATATTTTTTTAATATTACATCTTATTTTTTCCCATTTTCTTTTTTGTGTTTTTTTTTTCCATTTAATATTTAAACTTTGTCATTGATTTATAGTTAAACTTAAACAATACAAAAGCAGTATTTGTTTTTCCATTCATGTTGTTACACATAAATATATATATTTCTATATATATGTATTTTACCATGATTTTATTTTCATTTTTTATGAAGGTTTTTATCTATATTTTTTTTACTTTTAAATCTAAATTAAAGCAATTCTGTTAGGTTTTACTTTTTGTTACACTTGAAATAATTGTGAATTTTTATTTGTTTATTGTTTCTTATATTTTTTTATGTATTTTATTTAATTAAAATGCAATCTTTAATTCAACAACTGAAAATATTTGCAACCGAAAATGTATTGAATTTATTTGTTTGACTTTGGTTTGTTTTAAATGAAACTTTTTTATTATCATACTTAAACATAGTTTACATGCTGTATTACTTTTTTTTATGTTTATATATATTTTTTACCATTTATATAACATATGTTATGCATATACAATTTGTATACCATCGTAATGTTACATTGCTTATTTCTATATAATCATAATTTGAAATAATCAATTTATTCATATATTATTTTGCTTTAACCAAATGGGCTTGCAAATAATATATAAATCAATTTCTTTTTCAAGCTATTTACTTGATTTTTTATTTTTATTTTTTTAAGTTTTTCTAAAATATTTTTATGCGCTGCGGAATTTTATTTATTTTTATTTTTTTTGCACTTGTTGTGAGAGATCGCGTTCTCGGACAAATTGTGATCCAAATAAATTGCACACTTTACGCTGAAATAGATCAAATATTACATGTATATATATATATATATATATATATATATATATATATATATATATATATATATGTGTGTATTTTAGAAACTGTGGGCGTGGCAGTGTTTTAACATAACATACAAGTACTAAAATCATTTTTATTTTCATATTTATTAGCTTGCATTCAGTTAGGGTATTTCATTTTTGAAATGATTTAAATTTTCTAAAAGGCTTTTTATTATTTTTTAAATAAACAACTGCCACATTTGTTAGCTACATAATTCGTTGATTTTGTAATATTACTATATATAATATATTATATTTACTATTCAGTTTATTATATATAGAAGTTGAGCTTTCAAAGGAGCAGCGGCAGTAGCTCAGAGGCTGCGAAAGTCTTCACAGGAGGAAAACATTTTAAAGATAATTTTAAAATTTGTTGTTGCTTGTTTTTCTTTTTAATTTAACGTTTTCATATTTTTCGAAAAAGTACAAAATCCTAAAAATGTGAAGAAGTTAATTGAAAAAAAATAAAAAAACTTTAAAGCATGTTTAAAAAACTGTGAATTTTTTTTTCAGTATTGAAAAAAATTTTAAATTGCATTTTTAAGAAATTTACACTTTTTATTAATTAAAAAAAATTTTATTTAAATTCAAAAAGATGGCAGGCTAAAATTTTTTGAAAGGTTGAAGTGATGCATTACAACAAAATACATATATTTGAAAATCTCTCTAGAAATTAAACTACATTTTATCCAGGTGTTTCTTAAAGTTTTTAAATATTTGTAATTTTTGCTTAACTTTTTTTTTTATTAATGTTTTAGAGAATTTAAAAGAAATTTATTGCAGCTGCCTTGTGTTTACGTAATTTTTTTTGTTCATTTTGTTTTTTCATGATTTTCTTTTAATACACTTAGTGTACAAAATGGCAGTTTATATATATGCATTTATATATAGTATATACATATATATACTTGTTAAAGATGCTTTATCAAGTGTGTTCGTACGAGTATATATGCCGCATGCTAATTAGTGCAAAATATGTCAAATATTTGGATCCGCAAGCCAGATTTTTTTTATCATATGCCCAAATTAAAAACAATGTTTTTTCTTGGCAAATTTAAACTGGAAAACTAATGTGCTCATTTCACTTTCGTGAATGAGTATGAAAAGATATGACCAATTGTTTTTCAATAATTGTAGTTGAAAATTGAATTACACGCGCTAAAGGGTCAACATTTACTTGGCAGTTATATATATATATATGTATTTACATATATATATATATATATATATATATATATATTTTACATATATATATATATATATATATATATACATACATACATACATATATATATATATATATATTTCATATATTATTTAATACTTTTTTATATTATTTAAAATTGTTTTTAAATAGCATTTTGGTTACCCTATATAAACTACTAATATTTATCGGCGGTTTTGGGAACACATTTTGCCCAGGTCAAAAATTATTTGAAAAAAAGTTGTTTTTTTTTATTTAAATTTTGTGCGTATTAATACGAACATATTATAAAACACAAAACCAATATACTCAAAAAGCCTGTGGGATTTGGGATTTATTTATGGACAGCTGCAGGTGAGAGAGAACGTAAATAAAAAATATATTGAGTGAATCTCACAACTCGTGTTTTGGTTTCTTTTTTTTTTTGTTTTGTTTTTTAATATTTTTATTTTTGTATTTTTTTGCAGCATTTTACTTCACTACTTAACTAATTGCTTTAGTTGTTTTTATATTTGTTCGTTTTCTAGTATTTTTTCTGCATTTGTTTAATTTATAAGAAAACATGCACTAGAAAATTGTTTGTTAACAAAACTATTTGGTAAACAATTAGTTAAATTTTAGTTACTTAACAGAAAGTAGATACTAATAATTTGTTGAACTGAAATTGTTTGTTTTTCCAGGGATTAAACCAACATTTTAATCAAACACTTTTGAAGAATTTTGTTGAACTTTGAAAAGAAAATTGTAAAATTTTGTAAACTGAATTTGCTGAATTTTAAAAACGTATTACAAGTTTTTGCATTAGTTTTTGTTAAATTCATTTAATAAAAGTAATTAGTTGTTAATAATATATTTATAATATATGTATATATATATTTAAGTATAACATTTTTTCCTTTAAACTATTATTTAGCGATTTTGCTGCATCTGTAGCAAAAACTGTATAACATTTCATGTTAATAATTTGTTTTTTTTTTTTTATATACTCTTTTTTATTATTATTATTTTTCTTTTCCAGCTGCTTCTTACATTTTAGACTAGCACTAGTTAAGTGGATGGTAAAAGGGGATTAGTTATAAAGCTTGGTATGCCATTTAAGAGGTTTAGCTTTTGTTTTTTTATTCCATTTTTTTTTATATATGTATGTATATTTATTTATTTTTTTTTTTGTGGGCTGGGCAAAGGTCTCAAGAGAGCGAGAGAAAATTGTTAAGCTAGTTGAGGCCTATTTATGAAGTTGTCTCTAAAAAATGTGAAATAAAAGTAATTGAAAATCAATGTTTCTTGTTGGTATTTCTGGTATATACCAAAAGTAGTCGCAGCATGCTGGGGTGCTCGCTCTTCTCTCTCTAATTGCCCCCCTCTGAAGCCCTTCGCTGGAATCATGGCTGCTGCTGCGGCTGTAGATGAGAATTGTTTGGTGATATATCGAAACGGTTTGTGGTTTGGTTGTTCTTTTTTGTTTTGTTTTTATTTATTGTTAAATTAAGTTCGTTTTTATTTGATCTTTATAATTGTTTCTCATATTTGGGGAATTCATTGTATACATAATATATTTTTTTGCTTTTGTTATTTTTTCAATTTAATTTTATATACTCATTTTGTTTTTGTTATTGTAACCAGTTACTCTGTACTTTACTTTCAGCTATTTTTTTTTTTGCCTCAATTTTATATTTGTTTTTTTTTTTTTTTTTTTTTTTTTGTATATTTTTTTCTTATTTTCATGCAATTTTCACATTAATGATCTTGTTTAGTTTTTTTTTGTTTTTTTTTTTTTTTAGTTTTTCGTAATAAGTGAAGAGTATTAATTTTAAATGTGTTTGCGGTTTTTTTATTTTTTATTTGTATCTAACCTTCTTTTGCTTTGCTTTTGCCTTTTGCTTCCTATTCCATTTTGTATTTTAAAATCTACATTTATTTACTTTTTTGTATTTCTTTAGAAATTTGTAGTTAAACATTTGTTTTCTTTTCTTTTTCTTTTTGTTTTTGCGCTGTTTATGGTTTGCTTTGTATTATGGGATCAATGCGGTCTATTTAAATTTAGAACAAATTGAAATAAATAAATAAATTTCTATTTTATTTCTGCTGTGGGAGGGTAGGGTGGTGGAGTAGCAGGGGATGGTTGGTGTAGGGTTCATGTATGTATGTATGTATACATATGTGTTTATATATGCGTACCAATTGTTCACTTTATTTATTTTTTGTTTTTTTAGTTTTATATATATTTATATTTATTTAAATATTATAAATATAAATAATGTTTTTTTTATATTTACTTTTAACACATTTTCTCATTGAGTTAAGAACAGTTGCTGCATTTGTCATTTGTTTATATTTTGTTCGCTGCGCTGTTTGTCGTTTATATAATTAATTATTTTTAATTACACCAAAAAACAAAGTAGAATTTGTTAACAACAATTTTTTTTTGCATTTCATCTCAATTTTATTTATTTTATAATATCATATTTGCGCTAAATCATGTGGCTTGCCAATTTTTAACCATTTGCTATTTATTTATTTTTTTTTTCCTAAATTGTTAACTAAATAAAATTTCCTAACCAATTAAGTTTGTTTATGTGTGGAGGCGTGTTGCGTGTTTTTTTTTTTTTTTTTTTTAGTTTTTGTGAGGGGCATTTCATAGCGTTGGGTAGTTTTTCTTTTAGCGCAAAGTTTAGTCATGTTTTTTGTATATTTATTTTTATTTGTAGCTCTTTGTTTTAATTTTTCAGTTTCTTTGGTTGTTGCTGTATTTATTTTGCATTTTTATTTAGCTTTTGCTTTGTTTTGTTCTTTTTTTTTTTTGTTCGTTTTGCTTTCTGCTACATTTTGTATTGTGTGTCTGTGTGTGGGTGTGTTTTTGTCACTATTCTTTTATTTATTGTGACTGCTTAACTTTTCATCTTATTCATCATTTTCTTTCTTTCTTTACTTTTTATATTTATTCTGTTTTTTTTTTTTTTTTTTTTTTGTATGCCTAATTCGCGCTCTCGTTTCTCATTTCGGCTATCTCCACTGACTGCTTCACTCTTCCTCGTTTAGCTGTTTTTGTTGCTGCTTTGCGCTCATTCACTTATGATGCTTTGCTTCTTGTTGGGTATCTTAGTCGACCATTAACTCAAAGTGGACGGATCCTCTCCTATCCGAGCGATCATGTTTGATGTTGCGAGCCCAGGCTTTGCACTCAATGTTGATCAACACGCCGGCTAGAGTAGAGAGAAAATTTAGTATGTTAAGAGAATTATTCAATTGAAAGAGAAGAGTTTTGATGTACATATAACTATTTCTCCTACTTGAGAGGTGATATATAGAAAACTACACAGAGACTGGTTACTAGTATAGTTAAGTCTTAGGCCTACATCTTTTATTCCTACATCTTAAAGTGAGTGCATACTCATATCTCAATTTACTCAACTGTCGCTAGAGCTTTAAAAAATTCTCTAAATTCATTACTTATAAATGAAATCAAATTAATTAATACTAATAGGCAAATATTATTTTACTATGCTAACCATATTTTTAAATGTTTATTTTTATTATATATAGCTCAAAAAAACTAAGCGTCAGTTTATAAATTATAATAAAATATTTTACATTATTTTTACTAAAGTGGAAACAAAAAATAGTTTCCTCTTACCAATCTAAAAATAAAGAGTAGTTATTAAAAGTCTCCTTTTCAACTCAAACTAAGTAAATTAATGAATATTTCCTGCTATTGTTAGTTTAATTGCATATTCCGTAGCCTACTTTTGTGATTCTTTCAATCTTCAATTATCCATGTCCATTTAGTGTGCCAAGCGAAGCGCGCTAATGGCCCTAAGTTATCTGTCATAGCAATGGTAGAATATAATATATGTGGCTTAACAAGCATACAGAATTTGTTTAATTCTCTTTTATACGTACACACTGAAACTGAAACTCCCTCTCCCTTGCTCTCTGTCTCTGCTTCTCCCTCTTTGCAAACTAAGGAATTATTACAGTTTATTGTGCCGTGAAATTGGGTTTCTAGAAGATTTTCTTTTGTTATTCCCAGTTTTATTCTTCTTGCTTTGTTTTAGGGCACGCAATTGGGTTGGCAAAAGTGGAAGAAGTTAAGCAGAAGCTTACTCAAACTCATATGATTTTGTTTCGAATTCTATTGTTATATATAAAACATAAAAAATTCAAAGAAAAATAATTTTTCTATATAAATATCCTTATCCATATGTTCCATCATCTATATAAACTTAAATCCCTCAAATTTGCTCACGCTCAATGCTTCGTTTACTTAATTCGTTTCATTTACTTCATCTTATTTGATATATTTATACTTACTTTCAACGGTAAACTGAACAGCAACAATTGGCGGTATATAGCCCTCGATATTTTTGAATGGGAAATAGAATGAGGGGAAACCCATGCGAGGATAATAATCGCGTGACTTAATGTTTTCAACATCAGCTGGATTCTCGCCCTCGCACGACACCCAAACAACGGCAGTCTATAAAGTCAAGATCGTAAAAATATATAGAGTCGAAATTCACATTTATACTAAATTAAAATTTACCTCATTTGGTCGCAGGCTCTGCTTCTCCTTGATGTGGTGCTTCAAGCCCTCAGGCATGTCTTTGGGCAAATTTGCTAAATCGTAAATTTGTGGCTCCCAGTTGTAAATCTAAGCAAAAAATATTTCAATTATAGATAAACAATATGTTTTATGAACTTAGCTGTCAGTTTACCTTATTCAACTTGAGGAATATGCAGGGCCTGGCCACGTGATAACCAAAGTTATTATCAAGAGTGCAGGGCGCAAAACTAGAAACTTCAACGCCACAGACTTTGCCCTCTGGTGGCGGATGCTCAAACGAGCAGTTCACTTGATTCTTCTTGGGTAGCTCGTCATAAGCTGTGTATAGATAGATATAACACATTTTGAATATATGCTAATACCTGATTAAATATCATCTCTAATATAGTTAAACCCTCTATTTAATTAGCTTATATCAAATGTGGTTTCATATAGCAATACTTTATTTGAGCAAAAACTTTTATAGCACTCACTGTGATCTTTATATTTGTTTTGGACACAAAAAACAAATTTTTGATGAACAAAAATAAATATTATTAACATTTTTTAAAATATAAAATCTTGAGCAGTCAAGGTATTAAATATATAAAATAATAATACATACATTCATAATATAATATATAATAAAAATGTAAATAAATTTTAAAACATTATTTTATTTTTAAATTTGTATAACAAAAAAAAAATATATCAATTGAAAAAATTGTGAAATTTTATATTGTAAATAATAATATATACATACATATATATAATAATAACTACATTTATTATTTTATAATCATCAAAAACTTTTCAACTTTACTTACATCTCAGGAATCGTTCAGTTTCCTCAACCCAATACATATAATTGTCTTTCTTCGATGATTCGTACCAAACTAAAGTGCTCTCAACATTCGCCTCTGGGGGCATTGGTCGGAAGCCAAGACCTGAAGAGGAAATTCAAAATATAGTGTTAAAAACTATGTAAATAAGTGTTGGGTGATGGTTAAAATAAGTGATGGTTAAAATAAGTGCTGTTTAACAAAATGGAGCTCGGCAATGCTTTTAGTTATTGACTAAATATAACTTTAACATTTAAATATGTTTTTGAATTTGGCTTACGCAATGTCTTAACTTGAATGCTGATAACCTCACCTGGATTCGATCCAATCAATCCATTGTCAAGCATCCATTTGGGTTTATCTGCCTCCAGTGTTTGATAGAACACCGCAAATATGGCAGCAAAGAATCCGGTTAACGCCGCATAGAATATAATGTAGAAAAGTAAAATTTTTGCTGAAATAGAAGATAAGAGAAAATTCATGATTAATATGGAATGTATCTACCTTATAGGTATAGTTGATTAAATGAATTATATATTCTTTAGCTGTGCCCCATAACGTAATCAAATTTGGTTTTATGCTTTCGCAACGCGATGATGCAACATTAGTTTAGTTGTCCTTCTAGATAGCATTTATTTTTTTGTGGCTTTTAGGAGCTTTTATCGTGCATGCCACGCCCTGTTTTGAACGAATTGTGTGCGGCATTTTAATGGCTTTGGTGTCTTTCTTATATTCATAAAAGCAAAACATTTCCGAATGCCATTATATTTATGTCCTAATGGAAATTTTTCATACTAAGTTACCTAATACATTTTTTTGGACTCTAATCAGTGTGAATTAGTCTCAATGGAATTGTATTTCTCACATGTATGTAACTAGTATAGCTTTGAGAAAATTATTACATAACCAAGTTATGCTAGTCAAGCAATGTTTTGTTATTATTATTTCGCTTTTACATAGTAATTTGTTCTAACATGACATTATAGATGTCATATAATTATTATGCTATTATTCATTTAAGTTTCATAGACATATCTTTATATATGTTTATTCATTTGAAAATGTTTTGATTGTCTTTAAATAATAAAATAATAAAGCATTACATTCTATGTATCTAAAATGTAAAATATTTTTCGAAAAGTATTTAAAATGTTTTCTTTTTTTTTTATAATATTATAAATTTAAAAATTAATTGATAAAAATAATATTAATAAGAAATCATTTTATATTTAAGAAATATTAAATAAATCAATTTTAAGGTAACATATTTATTAATAATTTATAATTTCTAAAATAAAAATTATATAGTTTTATACAGTAAAATATGCTCTCAATATATTTTCAAAATGAACAATTATTTTCAAACCAATGAAAAAATTAAAATATAAAATAAATAATTTGTATAAATGTAATTTAAAATTTAAAAAGGAAAAAGAAATATATATATATACATAGAAGAGTATTCGTCTTAAAGCTAGTTTTTCAGAAAGTTTTCTACAGATGCCAATTAGCGAGCGGCTATTGTAACATTGCGCTAAAAAACCTTCGACTGGCTGAGTAAGACGTTAACTGAGCCAAGAATTTGCACAGTTTGGCATACTTCTGGACTAATTGACAAAGTGGGCCATGAAGTGGGGGTGTGGCATAGTGTAGTCGTATAGGCTAGTGACTACGACAGTTGGTGGACTGCCACAGTTCACCTCCGTTGACACTTGTGTAACTACTCCAAAGCTCTACGATTACACAATGCACGACTTTTGACATTTTCTTGGCTCCAACTGCACGTAAAACTAAGGCCGAACTGTGCGGGTGTGTGTATCCCATGTATTTGTGTGTGTGTGTGCGTATCTGTTTGTGTGTGTTTGTGCTTGGCTAATATCCACTCTCCTGTGCCCTGGCGCAGTTTTGACTAGTTTGTCATTTTGACATTTCTGTTTAGTAATTAAGTGTGATTAAAAGGTCGCCGAGCTTTAGCACTCTTCTTTTCCCACTCCCCTATTTTATTTATAGTTCTTTGGCTTTTTATGATAATCGCTTTAATTTAAGAATTTATAGTTGAATTCGATTCGCATTACGCATACGCCATGTGACGCAGCAGCAGCAAATTGTTGATGTAGTGCAAAATATGTTGGAATTGGCATTTGGCATTACAGAGCAATTCTGAAAAGTCATTAATCATTTTGCCCGACGACTTGGAGAATTGTGTGCGTGTGTGTGTGTGTGTAGCGTGGGAAATTTGCAAAAAGGAAATTGCAAGAGAAATAGTAATAAATTAATGACTGAATGGGAAGAGTCGTCGGACTAAGTGCATTTTCAAATTCTTAAATAAGAATGGAGAGCAGTCTTTAAGTGGAATCTGGTTTTTTGTGTATTGTAAAGAGAGCTCAGTCGACGCTAAGTAGAAGTGATTAGAGTTGAGATTTTTCAATAATGGAGAGAAGTGTTTAGTGGAATCTCTGTAGAGAGAGATAGACTTAGAGATAGATATAGACCCCTTAAGTTTAGTTTAATTGTAACAAAAGATTAATTTCTTAAAGCTTTAAATGGGAAATTCTTGTGCCTTTTGGTGCGACTTTATTATTAAGAATCTTTCTATAATAATAATGTATTAAATTCAAATTTAGATTTAAACAAATGCATCTCTTTAAATTAAAATACAGTTATTTAAAAGCTTTCAAGTCATTAAATTTTAATTTTAATGTTCAGAAATGTTTCTATAGTCGTTGAAATTCCAATTGTAATTTAAGCAAATATTTTGTTCATTATACAGTATGCTATATACAAAGATAGGGTTCTATATTATTATCCGAATTATGTACCCAAATTAACAAAGTATAACTATAAATATGTAAACTTAAACTATTTGAATGTCATGTCATGTCATCAAATCAATACGGATTCTAGATGACAATATTTTAAACATTTTAAGTGACATGCTTATGGTCAAGAGCTTTTGAAATATACTTGTAACAACAAATTGCTGCTCACGGTCAATTAATTGGCAAAAGTATTGCCAATACAAAAAGAAAAAAAAAGTGAAAAGAAAAAATGGAAAAAAGAAAAAATGGAAAACGCATGCGCTGTCACATTTGCTGCTGGCCGAATAGCTATTGCCAATGCGCCCGCACTCTAACGAATTCTCAGGGCCAAATACAAACATATATGGAAATATATAAATATATATGTATACGTAGATATGTACATTAATATATACTTTTATACAGACATGCATACTTCTATATATATACATACATGAACATACAGTTATCTATATCCATATATATTTATATCGTTAACAGGGCTTCTAGTTCAACTATTTCTAGTCAAAGTATTTGCAAATACATTTTCTATTTTCACTATTATATATCATATTTACTATTCATATATATTCTATACACCTTCTCTAAACTTAAATCGAAATCTTATTGTAGTTAATTCATAAATTCCTTAATTATCTTACGCACATCACGTAGGTCTACAAATACCTTAAGCATTTGTGAAACGCCTTACGTAATTTGGTTACGTTACGTAGGTAGTTAAATAATAATGGCAAAAAAAAAAGAAGAAAAATATATTCGTTTGCATGGCAACACTCGAGTTAACTTCAAGGGTTCGCCTGCAGGGCGCCTCCTTTTGCAGTTGGCTGTGCTTTTCTTCATGCTGAATTTTCTTATTGTTATTCCAATGGGTGTGACTGTATGTGTGTGTGTGTGTGTGTATGTGTGTGTATGCTTCTGTGTATGTGTGTGTGTATTCTTGCACTTAACGAGCTGTTTGCTCTGCTTTCTGTGGTCGCAATGGCTTTTCGTGCTGCGCTAGGTGGGGCGCCTTTGAAGATGAAGCAACTAAGCATGGGGGCTGGGTTGGAGCTGAGTATTCGATGTGTATGCCGTTGTTTGGGGCGAAGGAACAGCTGTTTATGCTTGGTTAGCAAGGCAAATACGCTGAGTTGCTCTAAATGTTAAGTGCAGTCGATTAAGATTTCAAATTTGAATACAGATAAATTTACAGTCTTAAACGAAAATATTACAAGTTTTAATGAAACTGAATTAAATAGAATAGTCTAGAAATTCTTTTGAAAATTTTTCGCAAAACATACAATTTTATAGCTTACGACTTTGAATGGTTAAATATTCATCCCTAAAAACAATGCGATTTCAAGAAATTATAATATATATTTTAAAAATTAATAATTTAATGTTTTAGTTTTATATTTTCGTCATGTTTTATTTTTATTTTTATGAATACTTATGAGTTCAAGAAAAAATAAATAAAAAATTAAAAAGAAGTTAATATTTTAAAATCAATAAACTATTAAATTTAATTACAATTATTTTAAGCTTTTTTGCAAATCGGTGATCATAATGATTAATTAAAATGTAAAATAATAAGTAATTAATTTAATCAATACATAACAATTTTAAACAAAAAATTGTCGTTGATATTCAAATTTTTGAAAATTATTTTATATATTTATTATATTAAAAAATTATTATGTATATTGCAAAAACAGTAAAGAATTTAATTTTTATTAAATAATTTCATTAAATACCCTTTCTTTGCAATAAAATATTCATAATATTATATTGCATAAAATCATATATTCTAATAATGATTATATAAAGTAATATTATATATAATATTAATTATCGAATAATATTTACAAAGCATTATCATATATGCATGCTGAATAGCCATATTTAAATAATTTAGTTCGAATCTGACTTCTTAAAATGAATTTTCTGTTGCCAAGTGGCGCTTCAATTTTTGATTTCTCTTTTTATATGTGTGGCTTGGGTGTGGGTCCTTCGAAATCCGATTGATTTACGTGAAAATCTTTCACTCATTACCTATGGGCTTGTGTGCGTGTGTGTGTATGCATGTCATTGTGTGTGTATGAGTGTTCACGCTGCTATTGAGCACCTGGCAGGTCTTAGTGGAACATTAAGTATACGCAGCATTGTGCGCGTACTCTCTGGCTGCGACTGCTCTTTCTCTCTCTCTTCAGCTCTCGCGCTCTTTCCTTCTCCCTCTCTTTTAATCGCTCTCGGCCACACTCTCTCTGTTTCTCTTTCTCTCACTGTCTTTCTTTCTGTCTCTGTCTTTTCGACTCTAGCTCTGTCTTGCTTTTTGTAGGTCTCTTGGCTGAACTTTGCCATTTGCACAGCTGCCGCAATAATGTAACAAACTGTGCTGGTATATGCACTTGTGTGCGTGCGTAAGTGCGTGTGTGTGCGTTGTCTGCATGTGTGCTACAGCTGCAAGCTGTATACACACACACAAATACACAGTGACACTCGCAAAATGAATTGCGTCCACTTCTTCCTCTTTTGTAATTTCAGCTACAATTTCACCTTGCAGCCATTGGTGCGGGCTGTAGCCCATTTGCTCTGTTAATTTTGACAGTTGCAGAAAAATAAGAAAAATATATATGTGCATTCGCACACACACACGCACACACAAACAGTTTTCTATAGCAGCAGCTGGCATACAATATTGGACGGCAAAATGGAGCAGAAAATACAGCTGTCAACATCAGGATTCGCAACCAGCCCCCAGGCTTTACAGCATATCACGTACATACAGATGGATAGAAAGAGAGACAGAGATAGCGAAAGGCAGAGAGAGGGACTGAGA
Source organism: Drosophila mayaguana (assembly GCA_037075325.1). Lineage (NCBI taxonomy): Eukaryota > Metazoa > Arthropoda > Insecta > Diptera > Drosophilidae > Drosophila > Drosophila mayaguana. The sequence continues at coordinate 4,289,844 of JBAMCG010000121.1, read as the reverse complement.
TACATACACACAAAACGTACATAAATTTAAGCACACAATAAAATAAGTAGAATTATAATTATGTTTGAATACTCTCGTCAGAGAGTCTTTGAATTTTGAAAGGATTTAAACATGTTTCAGAATAGTAATGAAATATATTTAGAATTAATTTTAAAATTCAGAATTAAAATATATTTAGAATTCTAAAATTGTATTTTAATTTCTAGTAGATATTTATTGTATTTACTTAATATCAAGGTTTCAGAAATATTTGTTAATTAAAAACAGGAATCCAATTTTTATGCTATTAATATAAATAGTAATACATTTATAATAAGTAAAATCTATTGATTATTCATAAGTATATTTCATTTTCTGCCTCCAAAAATTTCAATCAGTTTCCTATTATCTCTGTCTAATTAATAATACCAGCTTCTCTTATGAATACACAATCACCAGCTGTCCTTGATTTATGAAGTAAAACTTTTGATTTTAATTATGTGTTTCATGTTTGGCAATTTCCTATGTTGCCAGCCCTTTAATTATTTGCATTTCTCCAGACTCTTGGGAGTCCATACGATTTATGAATAGCCTAGTCCTAGTTGCCTTGCGTGATGTACTCTCTCTTGCGTAAGCAAGGGATTAGCATTTACAGGCTTTCTTTATTGGAATTTGTAGCCATAGGCAGCTGAGTTATGCAAATTACTTTGATAGGCAAAGATATAAGAAATATTCTTTAAATATGTATAAATAAGTATTTGGTCTCAAAATCTTATAATGATATATGGAACATAGCTTCCATATAATTTAAATGGATGGTATATATATTTATATACAGGGTATTTGCTAGTCTACTACACTAGAACACACTTGTCATTCCTCGAGCATTTCTTAATTGTTTTCCAATTAAGCGTATTGAAAGTTTTGTCAATTTAAAATCTTTGATTGCTTTCTAACTTTTCCAGATGCCCTTAAAGTTCCCTGAATGTCTCATTATAAAGAGATCTCGGCAAGAGTTGAGCTCTCTATAATGCACTTATGCAATCAGCAGTCGACAATCGGCAATCGTGAACCTTATGCTAATTGCCGTGTCGATTGGATAATTGTTTTTCGTTGTTCTTGATTTTGTTGTTTGTGTTTTGTTCGCCTCAGTGCAAAGCACTTAACAGATTTGCAGCCGAGTCGAGGTCGATACGAGGTGTTGCAATCTAAGAAGTGGGCATACTATTTAGCGCAACGCTCAATTTGATGGGTCGATGTAAATTGTAAAGCCTCGAGATACTTTTTCACAAACATCCATATCTCATGTGCCTGCCAAACGGCTCAATTTGAGTCCATTGATCGAAATGATTGGCGTACATATTTTTTTCTGTTTGCTATCTTAATTGGTTTGTAGTGAAGCAATTGATTGGCTTTGATTTCTCTAAGAGAAGAGAAATGAAGATGTTTTAGAGCAAGTGTGTTCTAGTGTTTAGAGGCTGCTTGTAGTACAAGTTGTTAGGGCAGTTCTTTATTCTTTAATTCTTTATTATAGTTGGCGCTTAGGAGACTAGATGAGATGTAGCTAAATTAAGAGAAAGTTCTCTAAGAGAAAATTGCTGAATTTTATATCTATAGATAATTGAGTTTTCTTATTCTACATTTCGATTGTCCACTCGAAGTTTGTACAATAGTACAGAGTCTGTGCGAAGGTTCTTGAAAAAGCCTAGAGTTCAAAAATTTGTATTTCTTATACATTCAAAGCCATGCAACACCAAGATATTCGGATTGATCTTATTCTCAATCTTGCCAAGTATCAAGTATTTTCAGAATTTATAAAATACATTTGGAATATAGCAAAAGTATTAAGAGAGGCACAAAACAATCTGAAGAAGCTGCTATGGTTAAATTGATTTGTCTTCAGACTCAATAGAGTACTGAATATTATATATTAAATTTTTGATATTTATTATATAAGATATTTTTTATAAATCCAACAAAGTTTATTTAATTAAATATAAGATAGCTATAAATATTTCATGGAAAACTTATATATGATTATTTCTCTATTGCTTAGTTCGCTTAATTCTTAGTTTTTGTACTGATAATGTTTCTTAGAGTACTTGTCGAACGATTAAAAACTCATTATAATAATGCATTATTCATATTAATAATTACCCATTATAATAATTATTATTCAGTCACTCATTTTTCAACTGATCAAAATATAACGGATTAAAGATCCATTTAAATTATTATGTATCTTACATATATCAAGAATTTAGCTGAGTTGGAATCCCTTACAACTTAGGCTGCTGTCAGGCTTTATATTGATCGAGAATTTGCATAATGCAAACTCTTACATATATATATTTCATTACATAAGTATAAAATATACAGACTTTATTTATTATAACATGTAGTTTCAGCTCTTCCGAAACATGCCTTTTATAATAAACGTTGCCACAAAATGTTAGTTTGGAAAGCAGAAAGTACTATATGCATAGCCTGAAAAGAGTTGTATATATGCATATTTACATACAAACACTACATATATAAGTATACCGTTCACTCTCTTTTAATCTTCTCCCAGCCGTAGCCCTATTTCTTGTTGCTCACTAGCTAAATAACGCTGAAAAGACTTCGCGCTGGAGGCGTGTTAAGTGTTTAACTGAAGAAGCAACACAACTTGCAACTAAGTAGGTTACAGACAAAGCAATCGTGCAACAGCAGCAACAGCGCCAACAGTAACAGCAACAACAAGAAAATTGTCTGTTTTGCAGCCATGTTGAATTGTTTGCCGCCAACGCCCACTTTTGGTTACCAGCTAAGCCCGGAGCGGCACTTGTCGTCGTTTGTGTTGCCTGCCCGTCAGTCAGCCAGCCAGCCAGTGTTGTACAGTGTTGCTTGGGAATGAGGTTAGAATTGATTTTTAGTTGAGTCAATTTCAGTGCATGATAGTGCAGGTTTTTCATCAGCCACTTGGCACTTAACTGGGTTATAGGCAATTGTGCAAAAAGACCTCGAGTCTAAGCTAAAATGTGCTACGAATAGCTAACAAATGACGGAGACTAGATAGGGAAAAATACTTTCGATTTGCGATGCGCATTGAATAGTACATATATCATCTATCATTTTTAATCTATCATCTTTTTGTTAGCTTTTTTATCATTTTTATCATATATTTTCTATCATATATAAACTATATTGAATGGTTCATCATTTATTATTTATCTGACATCTATCATCGATCATCTATCATCCATTTATGTCGTGTATCTATAATTTATGGCATAGACTATAAAGGTCAAAGATTGTATAATATATATATATTTACGAACTCTATAATAAATCTTTTCATTCAACTTTTCCATTTATAATTGTAATATTTAAAAAGACATTACCATAAATAAACCACCTATTGATAATTTCTTATCCTTTGCTTGTCATCGATATTTATAAATATTCCTTGCCATTTTTACCACTGGCCTTCTCCCTCTAGTTTGACATTCAAGCGCATATCAATGTTTCAATAGTGTCAAGCGATGCGACAGCATCACAAATTGAAGCCCATTAAAAATTACTCTGCCCAGAGAAATTGCTAAAAATAAAGCAAAAAAAGAAAAGAAAAAACAAAGAGGGATGACGTTCTCTAAGCTGTGCGACAGCCAGAATTGAAGGATGTCACAGCTAGCGAGGGAGAATAAATGAGAAATAGGGAGGATAACGGAGGGCAGAGCGCGAGTGTAATCCCATATCAATAAACAGACAAATATCACGTATGCTATAAATAGTTGAGAAATAACCCTTGAGCATTATCGTAAATCGCAGCTTATCTAGTAGTGCTTGCAGTAGTAAGCGACTGTTATAGCTGAACGTGCTTGGCTAAGATTAGAAAGTTAATAATAGAAAAATTCATTATTTCTTTCCATAACTGTTTGCCGAAGTGACAATTATTTATATTTATATGATATGTATAAAAAAATAATAAAAAGAAATCTAATGAGATATATATATACAGAAATTATAAAGAAAGCACAGATTCTTAATATAATGTAGTATAAATATATATTAAATCGATATCCTTTAGATTGAAGTACAGTAAATTGTGTTTCAGTCCAGAGCTTATCGATTTTAACACTATTTTCAAAAGCTTACAAATAGTTTGTTCTATTTACGATCCACTTAAAGCTTTGCGATAAATTTGTATTTATGGTCTTACACTGACCTACGAAAGCTGTCAAGCAACTAACATCAGTTATTAGTACGATATTATCTAATAATTTGTTATCTTTGTGTAGTAAATGATTTTATAATATTTTAAAAAAGCCTATCTAAGGCCAGAAAGTTAAATACATCATAAGTTATGACATGGCCTGTGTATATGCATATATACCGTTTTATTTATTTTATTTATTTATTTATCTATTTTTTTTTTTTTTTCTACTGTCCATTGTCTTTGTTTGGGCCATAAAATATTTATGACAATTTTGCATTCACATTGTCTCTGATGGCGTTTACACACGATATCAAATGATTAGTCATATTTGTCTACTACCTAAGCCCATGGGGAGCCCCGAGGGTTCGACCACGCTCGTATAATTGTTATGCAATGCCTCTAAAAAGTAAATCAACTGTATATGAACAATCCAAATAACTGACTAGTTGACTGCTTGACTATTGATACGATTGTCAGAGAGAAAGAGAGAGAGAGAGAGAGAGAGAGAGAGAGAGAGAGAGAGAGAGGGGGGGGGGGGGGGGCAGATTCTATATTTAGGGCTGGCTGGGTCAATTTACTCGGCCCTCTAGTAGCTACCCATTAGGTACGTGACTTTTTACTGTGTACGCCATATAGGGAACGGTTCCTATCGATCGATACGCATTTGGAGTATAAATATATATATATAATTGGAAATAATGAATGCAACTATGACTATTACTGTAAAATTGATGGTACAGTAATGTAAAGAATGATCAATCAATTGGATTATTTCAATTATTAATTTTCGCTATATATATAATATAGTCAGCACTTGTCATTGTCGTTTTTCAAAAACCTTTTCGATATGTCTAAGCAAATTTATATATATGTATTTATTTATAATTGCATATATTGATATTTGTAGCATATAGCATAGCAAAGGTTTATAACTTTCATATTTCATACAATTTGTTATCAATTTGATTTGCATAAAATGATTATATAAACGTATTGTTAGTTTATATATAGTTTGCAATTTATTAACTGCAGTTAGTATATAATTTATATTTGAGCTACTATATTTAACGTTTGCCATGTCCTTGAATGCCCCTCAAATAACATGTTATAAAGCAGTACAATTATTTTGCACATCATATATAAAAGGCAGACACACATGTAGCGTGTGCGCACTGCGTGAAATTTGATTGATTTGCTCAGCGCTTGCTAATTAAATAACTAGAGCACATAGCTAGGCTATGGATATATTTAATATATTTATAAAATTAAATGTATAATATTATTTATTCCTGATCTTAATAAAAGAGAGGTTTGATTTTATTATAAATTAATTTTCATTTAAATATTAAGGAAAAAAATATTATCTATAAGTTCGATATATATTATTTTTGTATTGCTAGATTTATTAATAACCAAACTAAAATAAAATAAATAAAAATTATTAAATTAAAATATCAATCAATAAACCAGTTTTAAAAGCTAATTAAAATTTGTTTTAATAGTTTAAATTGCGAAATTAATGTTCGAAAGGCTTTTATTAATAATTGAAAAGTTCAAATTTGAGATTTAATAAAATTAATAATAAAATTTTGTAAATTATATTTGACTTAAACTTAGCATTAATAATTTTAAATTAATAATTTGGTATCAGTTAACTTTAAATAGAAAATAATTTAAGTAAAAAAAAAAATTATACTTAATTTTTTTTAAATAAAAATAAAAATAAATATTTGCTTAAAAATAATATTGGTAACAATAGACCTCGACCAAAAATTAAAATTCCAATTTATATAAGAAATATTGTCAATTATTATAAAAAGATGTTCTAATTCATTTCTAGTTTTCTTCGTTAAAATAGATATTTCATGAGAAAATATTGCCCTTGTATAGATTGTTTTTTAATAATTTTGATTTTGCTCAACTTACCCCAACTGGAACCGGTGCGTCCAAGGCATTGGCTAGTTTCACTGTTCCATATGAATTTTTTGAAACCCTCCCATTTGCCCATTTTTGGCGGTGGCGCATAGTATTCACCAATCTTCTTGTCGGCCATTGTTGATGGTTTTTGGTTTGGTTTGGTTTGATTTTCGGTTTAGCTTGCTGTTGGCTATAAGTACGGTTTGCGATACGTTTGCACCAGGTCTAAGGAGGGTGTCTGTCTGTTTGTATTAGGCTAGCTTTAAACTATTTGTTGTATTTTTAGGTTTTTGTTCCTTATGCTTAATTTAAACGTTATGAATATTATTAAGATATTTATTATTTATGTTATATTTGGTTTTTTTTTATATTTTTGGTTTTTTTTTTTGGTATATTTGTCTTAATCAACTGCGTTGGTACAACATTTTTAAATGGGGTTTTTGTCTGAATGTTCGTAGCAGTATTGTGTTAAGATTTGCGCTAAATTTATTTGGTTACTGAAATAAGAAATAAATTTATGAGTAAATGAGAACAGTTTTGCCTTTTCGTTTTGTTCCACCTGTTGGGTGGAGAAGACCAGGTGAGACCTACTGTTTCTAAAATATATATAAATATATATATATATATATATATATATATATATATATATATATATATATATATATTTATATATATATATATTTTATATATATATATATATATATATATATATATATATATATATATATATATATATGTTTGTTGTCAAGCAATTTCCTTTGGATGTTATCTATCTCTAATTTTACTAGAAAATGTATTAAAACTATTAATTAGTTTTGATTGCATTTTATAATTTCTTAATAATACAAATTGGGTGTTAAATTTAAACTGTGAAAACTTTTGCTCATATTCAGCTGCTTATATAAACATTAAAAACTCATTTGGCTTTTGTCAAAACGAGAAAAAGAAACGAATCAGTCCTTGTCTTGACACTATTTTTTTCAATATCCGTTTTTTGGTATGTGTGGCCCACAAGGACACGCTCTGAAAACTGTTCGAAAATACACTTTGCGTTGAGTTGTGCAACTGTTAAATAGTTTTGTACACTCGGGCTGAATTTTTGTGAATTTTATGTAAATTTAGTTCAATTAATTGTTGGTAATTCAATCAACTTTTTGTCATTTACGTGAAAACAAATTGCAGTCGCCTGCCGATTTTAGCCACACACTCTGCCAACTGTTATGTAATCTCGAGCGAGGAGCGTTGGAAAAAAGCATCTAAAGCTTGTCCCAAGCCAATCAGCGTATGCGCACTGCCAGAGAGTAAGGCGAAATAAATGCAGAGCGAATTCGAGTGAGTGCAAGCGTGTGTGAGCTGCAGAACGAGAGACAGGAAGAGAGAGAGAGAGAGCGAAAGAGCAAAAGTGTGCCTGGAACGAGCGTTGGAAGTACTTTTCCGTATCTAATCTCTTCTCCTTTCTCCTTATTTTCCTTTTTGGTGCAGAACAGATTTTGGGCATTCCATACAAGTTGACAGCTGGGCGCCAGCTTAATGACAGTTTGAGCAGCACTCGGGAATGCTGAAGCAGCCCATTACAGTTATGCGGGAATCGTCAGCAGTTAGGTTAGCTTATGGCCATGCTAAGCGGCTTAACGGCTGCAGCCTTAAATACACCACTGGCCATGTACACACACACACATACATATAGAGAGGCATACACATACATAAGCTGACAAAGTTATGTAAATTGTATGTTAATTTTGCAATATGATATGCGCTCCTCCTTTGTTGTTGGTGCAGCTAAAAATAATGTTTCACTAACACAATGAAGCTGCTCTCTCACGCATACGCGTAGCTTGACTTACTTTCTGAATGCTGCCGCCGGCGACGTCGTTGCCACATTGCGCAACGCGCGTCCGTGGCGAAGGCGAAAAAGAAACGGCCTCGGCTCTAGCTATGGCTTGTGGCTTGTGGCTTGTATAGCTACATATAGTTATAGCTATGGCTATGGCTATAGCTATATAAATGCCTGTGGCTATGTCTGCAGCTGGGCGAGTCTGCTAGCTGTTGGGCACGAGGCGCACAAATGTAGGCAATGATCAGCTTTTTTTTTTTTTTCTTTTTTTCTCATCTTACTTTTTTTACTCATTAAGAGTACTTAGTACAATTCTGAAGTTTTCATTTATGATATGTATATGTATAGTATATGGCCATAAGTCTCTTGTATTCAAACTGTAGCTCAAATTTCAAAGTTTATATAAGCATATTGATTACACAAGCTATATACATACGAATGCACTACATTTTCACTAGCCGAAACAAGCTAAAAACCTGTAGTAGATCTTTATGAAGATCTTTAGCAGCATTATTTTCTATCTATTTTTGTTAGTTATGCGTTGGAATTAATCTATTAGACTCTTTCCGCTTTTTTAAAACCTTGGAAATTGCTTGATTGCATTTTTTATTTGTGTTGAATTTTTAATTATATTTTTATTAGCATTTCTTTTTAACTATTATTTCTGTTTATTGTTTCTTTCATTTAATAGTTTATGTTAAATTCTGTTTTTAATCAAGAGCAGAAAGAAAAAAATCGAATTTCGGTATGTATATAAGTTTTACAAGGATATAATTTTGTTCTGCTGCTGCTGTCACAATGTCCTCATCGCGTTGTCTTTGCCGACGCTGTTCATATAATCACTCGAAAAATTGTCTCTTTTTTATGTTTTGCATAATCTTTTATTTATGTATTATTGAGGTCGTGAAAAGATTTATTTTGTTGAAATTTTAACACTTGAGCTTCATCACCTCGAGAATTAAATTCTTGTAATATTTTTAAGCTTTTTTGCTTTTTTTATGTAACCAACGTTTTGTGTAAATACATGAAAATTTGTTGTTTTTCCGCAGCGGCGCACCAACAACAACACACATACAGATGGATTTTCTTGAACGCTGCTTTTCAGCTTCCTCTTCTTCTTCTCTACGCAGACATGCACATAACTCTCTTTATATATATGTGTGCATATACATATATATATTTTTATAAATATATATATCTATGTGCCGTTAATCCGCCAGCGAGTGCGAGTAGCAACCGTCCACAGTTAAAACGCCAATGATAGTGCCAGTTGAGCGTTGAGCTCGCCAGCGCCACAACTGCTGCAGCTGTGAGCGAAATGTTCGGCTTCTGTTCGGCTGCGCTTCGGCTTCAGTCGTGTTGCTCGCTCGTTTTCGCGCACTCCAAGGCGAATGTGTGACACACACAGACAAGGCTGGGGCTGTGGGCAAACAATTGCGCATGGAAATACACAATCAGAGCTTATTCTATATTTCTTTTTCAATGTGTGTGTTTTTTTTGCCGCCTTGCAGCTTTCTGTGTATGAGTGTGTGGGTGTGTGTGTGTGTGTGTGTGTGTTTTTTTTCTCAGTTGGGTGCCGTCGCCGCCATTGGAACGGCAGACTCGCTTGCTAGCGCTGGACTTTCGGCTTGTGGGTGGCGCCATTGCGGTCGGCACTGAGTGCCGGTGGTGAGCGCTGGAGAGCAACAAACAGTTGGGCTGCAAGCTTTCAAGGTTTCAGGCGTTTCTACTGCTTTCGCTGCCATGGTGGCGTCAACGGCTGCGGCTTCTGCTGCTGCTAGGCTTTGCAATTGCGTTCAGTGGCTCTTGAACTGAACTCGTGAGTTGCATGTGAAGCAAGTGCTTCTAGCTCGCTAAGTGCTCTTCCAACTGTACGCTCGGTTATCATGGGGTTTTAGAGTCAATCGTTCTTATCAGAATTTCTGTGTTTCGAGTCCAAAATAAAGATTAGTCAATATTCTATTATAGAGCATAAACAAATATATATTAATCAAAAATATAAATGTGTATGCATACACGACTGTGGTTTGAAAAATGCCTGATACAAATTTATTTATGTCTAACTTTTATTTTCAATGATTCCCGTAATTATCATAAACTACCCTCGCATACAAATCTTTGTAGCTCAACACTACATGCCCCCATAAGTATTCTTCATCTTTAATTTACTTACTAAGCTTATAGAAAAGCTCTAACGAACAACGAAAAAATGCTTTTTCTAGACCTAGATTTCGCTAGAAGCTCTCGCTTACAGTTAACTTTGCATAGATTTGAATTCGCCGCACATTGAGAACACCATAAGCTGGGGTAAAATGCTGTCCATTCCAGGACGAATTGAGCCGCAGTTGCTTCCAGTCACTTTGCCGCAAGCTTGCGCAGTAAAAGCGCAGCCAAAAGAGAGAGCGATAGAGGGAGAAAACGAGTGCGCTTGAATGAGCGAGACAGAAATTGGAGGATTCCAGTAAAATTTAGTAATATAATATTTATTGATTACTTCTGCTGCCAAAGTTTTCCACCAACCGAAGAGTTTTACTCCCAACTAGCCAAAGTCGAAGCCGGGATATTTGCAAATTATATAAACTAAGAAAAAAGTATGAAAGGAAAAAGATACAAAAAACTAATGGCCCACTCTCAAAATGGGGGCTGTATTGGGGGATGGATGCCTTAGGTCTTTTGATTATTCTTATATTTTTTCGCCCACATACAATTACGTCATATCTCAGCTGTTCTGAATACGCGACGCTTGTTATACAATCGACTACGGCTCTTTTAGCTCTCCGGCACATCCGCCCTAAATCTCTCCAACACACACAAGTGCATACAGTCAGGCTTCATCTCCCCCTTCGGTTATTTTCGGTTTTTAATGCTTACCTGTTTATATGGCTGACATTTATTTAAGCTCTTACTTGCTGTTAGTTTTTGTTTGCCTGCATATATACATATCTAAATATATATATATATATATATATATATATATATATACATATATATATATACATATATGGGTGTATTACTGTTTATTTAGCTCTTACTTAAGCTCTTGGTAACTGTTAGCTTTCTGTTTATTGCGGTTAATTTCCTTCTTACGGTATCCCATAACAGCGTCACACACATACACCGACTTGAACTGTTACTTGTCTTTTTTATATACACAGCATTCGCTCTAACTATTTGAGTGTCCATTTGGTTGTATACTTCTTAATAACAGTTATTGCAAAGCTTCTGTTTGTCAGAAGCTTTGATTGCATTTTTTACGACGAGCTCTAGAGATAAAGAAAATAGAGATAGTGATACAAATTCAGGCTCAAATCAAGGTACAGAAATACAGATACAGATATAGATACACAGATACAGATACATGGATACAGTTATTCAAATACAGATACAGATACAGATACAGATACAGATACAGATACAGATACAGATACAGATACAGATACAGATACAGATACAGATACAGATACAGATACAGATACAGATACAGATACAGATACAGATACAGATACAGATACAGATACAGATACAGATACAGATACAGATACAGATACAGATACAGATACAGATACAGATACAGATACAGATACAGATACAGATACAGATACAGATACAGATACAGATACAGATACAGATACAGATACAGATACAGATACAGATACAGATACAGATACAGATACAGATACAGATACAGATACAGATACAGATACAGATACAGATACAGATACAGATACAGATACAGATACAGATACAGATACAGATACAGATACAGATACAGATACAGATACAGATACAGATACAGATACAGATACAGATACAGATACAGATACAGATACAGATACAGATACAGATACAGATACAGATACAGATACACTGATATAATGACAACAGGATGTGCATACATTCACACATTCTCACGTACTCACACACAAACACACACACACAAGTTCGTCTGAACGATAATAGAACAAGGCACATGCTCCAACGGCTAATGCAATTACATGCTGGTAGATAGACAGGAAATGTAGAGAATCATATAGAGGAAGTATGAGATAGAGAGAATGTGTGAGTGAGCAATCGTGATAGAGAATGAATCAAACAAAATGTTGCAAAATTGCTCACACATATACAAATATTACGTATTCGCCGCTTATTCATGTAATGTTTCATATGTTCAGCTAATGCGAATAGCTTGCATGCAACTCTATACGATAAAAAATAAAAATAAAAAAAATTGCAAATTTAAATGTTGCCAGCCATAAAACAATAATCCAACTTGCAGTCATTTCTTTTTGACCCACATTGGCTGTCAAAAGTTTGCGCTTGAAATGTTGACAAAGAAAGAACAAGAGCGCGAATCGCTGAGGGTAATTGCTGCATATTTTTAGGAGAACGCCAATTGTGAAAGTCATTTAGAGGGTGGAGTGTGAGCGATGGAGGGGGGAGGCTGATATAAAAGTTATAGCTGAGCTTAAAGCCTTTTCCTTTGTTTTAGACAAATGGAAATTTTTATGGAAATATTGCTTAGACTTCAGTGATTGCAACGTCTATTAGAATAGTATATTTTTGTTTTGAACAAAGGAGGTCAACTTGTAGCTTATGGAGTGGAATATGGGTTCTATTATGGACGATTATCTGTTTGTATACATATGAACATCTTTTTTATCAACTGACTAATTCAGTTACTGAATTAAAATATTTTTTATAAGCAGTTATTTAATTATAGATAAACTGGATAAAAAATTCTTTAAATATGTATTTTAATTGCAACACAATTTCTTCAAGATTTTCTAATTGAAATTTTTTGGTCTACAAATTACAAAAATTATTCTCTTTTATATCTGGTAAAATTCTTGCTGATTTCGGATTATGATCTATCTATTAATACCAGAATACCATTTCCTTCAAAAACATAGAAAGTACTAAAAAATAATATGATTAAATAAATGAAAGTAAATTATAAATGAATATTTTTATTGATTTTGAATATATATACATAAATGATATATAGCTGCGCTTAATACTATTTATCTAAAATCTGGATTAAGTCTTTTGAGCTCTATTAATAGAATTCTATAAATGTACTTAAATTTTTACGATTTTTTCAGTACTCGATCGTAACGCACTTGGTCTTCAGATACTCGTTTAGTGCCTCCTGGCCGAGATCCTTGCCGAAGCCGCTTTGCTTGAAGCCGCCAAAGGGAGCAGCCACATCTGTTTTATTATAGACATTAACGAAGACTGTACCGGCCTCGATGCGATCGGCAAAGCTTAAGGCTTTGCTAATGTCCTTGGTAAAGACGCCGCTGGCCAGGCCATATTCCGAGCGATTGGCGCGCGTCATCACAGAGTCGACATCACTGCCATTGAATTTGGATATGATCATGATGGGGCCAAAGGATTCCTCTTGTGCTATAAACATATTGTCCTCGACATCTGTGAAGACGGTGGGCGTAAAGAAATAGCCCTTCATATTGGGCACACGACAGCCGCCATAGACGAGCTTGGCGCCCTCGGCCACACCGCGTTCACAGTATTCTATCAATTTGTCCATGTGCGCTTTATGATTCTGCGGTCCGTGCGCTGTGGAGCGATTAAGCGGATCGCCAATGGTCATCGAGCGCAGATCCTTCAAGACCCGACGCACAAACTCATCATGAATGCGATCCTCAACGAAAAGACGACCAGCTGCTATGCAGTTCTCACCTTTGTTAAAGAATACAGAGGACATGCCCTGCAAAACAATAGAAAGAAAGAGAAACATTAATAAGAGAAGCAGAAGCAATAAGTAAGGAAACTCTAGCCCGGCCTGCCAAGCACTCTGAATGATCTGGGCTTTTACATAGACCCATTTATATTGAAAGTCTCAAGCTTTTGATATCCACGTGCTCATAACATAATAAGATACAGACGGGCAGGTCTCAATCGAGTCATATCTAAACCCAACCATAAGATCTACTTACATGCTTCACAGCCTTGTCGAGGTCGCAGTCGGCGAATATGACCAAAGGACTTTTGCCGCCTAGCTCCAGTGAGCATTTCTTCAAATTAGAGTCAGCACAGGATTTCATAATGTGTTTGCCAATGGGCGTAGAGCCCGTGAAGCCCAATTTGCGCACCAAGGGATGATCGGCAACAGCTTGACCCGCATCGGAACCTTTGCCGGGCAGGACATTGATCACACCGGGCGGAAAACCGGCCAAGACCGATAGCTCGGCAAACTTCAGAGCAGTTAGGGGACACGTTTGAGCTGGCTTAATCAGACAGGTATTTCCGGCCGCTATGCAGGCAGCCATCTTCCAGGAGAGCATCATCAGGGGATAATTCCAGGGAGTGACCAGGCCACAAACCCCGATTGGTTCCTTGCGCGTAAATGTCAAAACATTATTGGGTCTAGCCGGATTCACGGGAATCGTATTTCCCTGAATCTTATCGCACCAGCCAGCGAAATAGCGCCAGGCGTCAATGGACATGCCGATGTGGGTCTTCAACGCCAGAGTGTAGACAGCGCCCGAGTCAACGGATTCAATGGTAGCCAAATCCTCTTTGTACTGCTCCATCAAATCGGCCAGCTTCAACATGAGTTGGCCGCGTTGCCTGGCCGACACCTGCTTCCAGGAGCCAAAGAAAGCCTTGTGAGCGGCCTGCACTGCCTTATCCACATCGTTGGCGCTGGCACAGGCCACCTCGCAGAGGACCGTCTCATCGGTAGGATTCACAATATCCAGCACACGATTCTTTTCGGCATCCACAAATTCGCCATTGATGAAGAGCTGTGTGGGCACACGAATGTCGCGTTTGTTCGCCTTCAGCTGGAAGCCCTGATACTCGACCTGCTTGCCACCAGCACCGCCGCTACCCTGACGCAAGTTGCGAACGAGCAGGTCGAAGAACTCGTCAAATACGGGCGCCATAAAGACATTCTCATTCTCCAGCGGCACATCAAAAGCGTCCTTGACCTCCTCAACCAGACGCACCACGTCCATTGAGCCAGCGCCAGCGGCAAAGAAATCCGTAGCTCCTTCAATGGGCGCCTTTAGGATGGCCTGCCAAATGCTCGCGAGCTGCGCCTTCTTGGCCAGTTCGTCCTCGCTGAAGTCGGTTATGGGCTGATGCTCAGCCTGCTTGAACCAATCGCTGGCATTGATCATTTTTGTTCCACGTTTGATGCGACGCACATTGACGAAGGCGCCGTCGGTACCTTCGATCAGGAGGCCGCCCTCGTGCACCCAGGCGGGCTTGGCCAAACCCTTCAGCTTCAGCGCTTTGCCATCCTTGACGGGTCCCGCCGAATAGAGATGGGCGCCAAAGAAACGCACCTGCTCCTCGGTGCCATCGTCGAGCACCACTGTGGCTACCGCTCCAGGCACCGAGTCCAAGCCGCGCACAAAATTAAAAATTCCTACAGCCGACTGAGCGAGGCAAAGCTGTTGATTCTCCACCTTAAACATGGCGGGATCATAGCTGGCGCCCACCTCAGTCTGGACTATCTTGGGTGCTGTGCCATCGGCTACCATGTCCACAGCCAAGCCCATTGCCTTGACGCCCTCTGGGTAGAGGAATCTCTTATAGATGGTGTCCAAGGTGTCTGTGGGTTCGAGATTCGTTTGACGCTGCAGCAGCAATGGTCCTGTGTCCAAGCCATCATCGGCCCAGAAAATGCTGAAGCCAGCGACCTCATCGCCCTGTGGAGCAATAGGAGATTAGAATTGTGGATTTAGCTAAGCGCATATAGAGCTCACCTCAATCAGTGTCCAGGATATAGCGCTGGCGCCGCGATGCCTGGGCAAGATGGATGGATGATAGCAAATGCTGCCCAGGCGAGCGCCATCAATCACCTCCATCGGTATAAACTGTGAGCAGAAGGGCAGCACATTCAACTCCGCCTTGACCGATCTATATTGCTCCAGCACCTCGGGCAGTGGCACGCCCTTGCGTCGCCAGCTGGCAAACTTAAAGACGGGTATATTGTGATTGGTAGCCGTCGTGGCCAGCACATCTTCGCGACTGCCCTTGTCTGGTATGGTGAACACGCCCACCACCTGAAACTTCGAGCGCTCCAATATCAACTCCAACACATCGGCCGCAAAATTGCTTTGACCAATGATCGCAATACGTAGATTCGACTGTAAAAAGTAATGACACCGAAACGAAAAACGCATTTTAAACTTTGCCAAAATCAGGTGAGCTTATACATTAAATATAAAAAAAAAAAAAAAACTAAAAGTATTTAAATTTAATATTTTATACATATGCACATAAAATTTGTCTGCTCTTCATTGTTACAAAAATAACAATTTTTGCTTATGCCCTGTTTGAAAGTAAATCCATAGTAAATTTATTGAGTCCCAAAAATAGAAGGAGAATTTAATATATAAAATAGATGGGTTTGAATACGATTTACAAGGGCGCTCTCGTATCAATTAATGAATCATTTTATAGAGCTACTAATAATTGTCTACAATAACTGAGTGTATATTGAAGAAGGTCAGGAAACTAAGCGGACACTATATCAAATCAAGCCGAAAACACACATACATATATATATATATATATATATATATATAGAAAAATATAAATTTCTTAACTATTTATGTATATAAAATTGCATGCATATAAATTTGTATACTAACACTCATGATTGGGCACTTTATATAACTTTGTCTCTTCACACGCTTTCAAGCAGATTGATTTATTAATAATTTCTTTCGATTTGTTTATCACTTTGGAAATACGTTTTGCACTTCAGATTCGCTTGTTAATCTATAGATTTTTAGTTTGTTACTATTTTTATTTAGAAGAAGCCGGCTGCCAAGCGCTTGAGCAACTTCTCTTAACTGAATCGCATCAAGTGTGCGGCTCGTATTTATACCTAGAGCCGGGGCAAAATATTATCAGCTGTTTCTAGCAATAACAACAAATATAATAAATAAATATATATGGCGTGCACTCGGACTCACACATTTTTAAATTTTCAATATTTGAATGAAAAAAAAAGCAGTTCGTTGGACATTTCACTTATCAGCTACGTAAAGCTTCAGAACGTAATTTTTGTCAAGCACAATGATAAGGCTCAATTCGGATGTGGAGGCCAACGACAAGTGGAAAGTTTGGTAACAAACACCTTAGAGCAGATTTTTAGTTTTGTTTGTCGCCGCATGTGTTTTATATTGAGTTACATTAAATTTTAGTTATGTGCGCGTATTCCTTAGAAATACATGAACTCTAGATTGACAAACAGCAAATCACAAATATATCAATTTCTGTAAATAAATTCCGGCTTGAACTAGTTTCTTTGCAATAAACTGTAAAAGCTATCAGCGATTAGTGTGAAATGTATTATTTGTAAAGGGCGATTGTTTTAATCACACAATCAACGTCTCTAATTGGCGTTAATATAAAGATTAATATAAAGATTTGCTATTGATTTTTAAAAATCATCATCTCTGGTGTAAAATTCTGACAATCGGTAATAATTGAACGAGGCATAGTCAGTCGAAGCTGCTAATTATTTGACACACATTTTGTATTTGATGCCAAACCTAATCTATAACTAACAAGTCTTGTTAATTGATTTATGAACTATTCTATTTCACTTCGCGTCAATATTTATATACATTTTCTTCAAGGGCGTGGTTACATTAGTTCAGGGTGTCATCTAGTCGAACACTTTCGGCCAGAGCGCTCTTATTTCTAAAAGATTATAATCGTGGCTTCATCTTAAATTTGGCATCAAATGCAAATTGATTTGAGTCCAATATACAAGAAGAGCCTTATGACAATGAGAGGGCATTAGAGAGAAAGTAAATAAATACATAGTATTAAATTACATTTTTTATTTACATTTTAATTTCTTTAACCTTTTTCTTAAAAAATATATATACTTTTATTATATATTGCTAGTTAATTATTATATTATTATTATATTTATTATAATATTTAAATTTATTTATTTTCAGTTAGTTGCTGCTTATATTAAATTATTTATATGCATATATAATAATAATATTTTTATTATATTAGTTAATTTTCATCTTAGTCATCATTTCCATTATTTATTTTTATACTCTGAAGAAAAGTATATAATTATGTCATTATAATAATAATAAAATATAATATATTTATTTATGCTAATATTATTATATTATATTTTATTTATACTAAATGATTTTATCTTTCCTTTTAATATTTTTGTTTGCTTTAATTTCTGCTTGATTTCTGTATTCATTGTATTTATTTTCTAATGAAATAATTATAGTTTTTGTTATTATTTACGTCAATTTTATAACAAAAGTGTATTATTAATATAACCATTATTATTATTCTTATTATTTTTGTTTTTCTCTTGCTGTAGAACAAATGTTATTTAGTACTTTAAATTTCAAATATATTCTTTAATAATAAATAAATATCATATATTTTAAATTTACATTGACTATACACGAATTTAGATTTTGAAGTTCTACCAAACACTATCTTTGTTAATTGATTTGTTTTGTTCGCGCGGAACGCTTTTTCCATTTCAGCTAATTATTTTTGCATTTAATTAGCGGACATATCAATTTTGATTGATATCTACAAATGTAGCTCGAGTCGATATTTTTAGCCAAACTCTCTAGTATCCATTGACACATTCTTAAGAAAACATGTTGTTCGCTCTGCAACGCTATATCAAGTATTTTGCTGTCTTGGGCCTGGTACCGTGGGTGACCGAAAACTCGCCCAAACAGCATTATCAACAAATCTATACACTAATCATAATACTCGCGAATATTGGTGTGGCATTCTACAAAATCATTTTTCAACCGCCCGAGGGAGATCTTTTGGTCTCACTGCTGGTCAGCTGCATTGTGTTTGTGTCCAATATTGTTACCATGACAGGCGTGTATCTGAATTCTCTTTCTCTCTCTCTCTCTCTCTCTCTTTCTCTTTCTACATATATATATGTATATAGTATATATAACAGATCAATTTCTCTTTAGTTATTGAACTGCAAGTGATGTGCCAGTACAATAAATACTACGAGTTCTGCCTGCAGCTGAAGTGTTTGCGTCTGCACTTTCAATGCGAACTACAGCGGCCGATCAGAAACTTGCCCTGGAGCAGATATATCAAGTTCTATGCTCTGGGCGTCATCAATATCATCGTATTTATTCCTTCTATATACGTGGTTATTAATTACGATTATATCGGCTACTTTTGGTACTCGCTCGGCGCCGTCATTATTAACCGATATCAATGTCTCCTCCTGCTACTCTACGTGGATGTCTTGGGCTATCATGCGGAGCGCTTGGATGAACGTCTTCAGGCCCTGCACAGCTATCGTCAGCTGGGCACCCAGACGATATTGGACATACAATTTGAGCAGATGTGCTCCTTGGACTATCTGCTGAGTCTGAAGCGCGCCTACATGGAGCTCTATCGTCTGTTTGAACTCTACAACAGTTTGTTTGGCTGGTCGATTGTCTGCATCTTTGTGGTGATGTTTCTCGACAGTATCGTCAATATATATTGGTCACTGCTAGTGCTTGTCAAGGTCTATAAATTTGGCTTTATCTTCATGACCAGCGCAACGATTGTGCCATTGCTTATACTACTCTTCACCTTTTGCCATTGTGGAGAGTATTGCAAGCGACAGGTGAATCTATTACATCTATATCTATCTATCTATATCTATATCTATATCTATATCTATATCTATATCTATATCTATATCTATATCTATATCTATATCTATATCTATATCTATATCTATATCTATATCTATATCTATATCTATATCTATATCTATATCTATATCTATATCTATATCTATAATCTATATCTATATCTATATCTATATCTATATCTATATCTATATCTATATCTATATCTATATCTATATCTATATCTATATCTATATCTATATCTATATCTATATCTATATCTATATCTATATCTATATCTATATCTATATCTATATCTATATCTATATCTATATCTATATCTATATCTATATCTATATCTATATATATATCTATATCTATATCTATATCTATATCTATATCTATATCTATATCTATATCTATATCTATATCTATATCTATATCTATATCTATATCTATATCTATATCTATATCTATATCTATATCTATATCTATATCTATATCTATATCTATATCTATATCTATATCTATATCTATATCTATATCTATATCTATATCTATATCTATATCTATATCTATATCTATATCTATATCTATATCTATATCTATATCTATATCTATATCTATATCTATATCTATATCTATATCTATATCTATATCTATATCTATATCTATATCTATATCTATATCTATATCTATATCTATATCTATATCTATATCTATATCTATATCTATATCTATATCTATATCTATATCTATATCTATATCTATATCTATATCTATATCTATATCTATATCTATATCTATATCTATATCTATATCTATATCTATATCTATATCTATATCTATATCTATATCTATATCTATATCTATATCTATATCTATATCTATATCTATATCTATATCTATATCTATATCTATATCTATATCTATATCTATATCTATATCTATATCTATATCTATATCTATATCTATATCTATATCTATATCTATATCTATATCTATATCTATATCTATATCTATATCTATATCTATATCTATATCTATATCTATATCTATATCTATATCTATATCTATATCTATATCTATATCTATATCTATATCTATATCTATATCTATATCTATATCTATATCTATATCTATATCTATATCTATATCTATATCTATATCTATATCTATATCTATATCTATATCTATATCTATATCTATATCTATATCTATATCTATATCTATATCTATATCTATATCTATATCTATATCTATATCTATATCTATATCTTTATCTATATATAGCACATGCTTATAGGCAGTCATGTTAGGGGTCTGGCTTGTGCCGCCCAGTGCCAGGCGGTACCGCCTCCCTTAGCCTACAGTGCGGTTCTCGCTGAATTCGCCATGCAGGTGGAACAGGATGTTTTGACTATCAGCGCCGAGAGCTTTATGGATATCGACTATAATCTGCTCATGTCGGTGGGTGTTCTGTTCTATCTGTAGTTAGATATATTTACTCCCAATTATCATATTTCTGCAGATCTTTACGGCTATGGTTACCTATCTGATAGTGCTAATGCAATTTGGCTCGTTGTATGCCTAGAAATTGGCGTAGAATGATATTGATTGCGAATTTATGTATTTGAATTGAATTCATATTTTTTTGGTGTCGAATTTATGTATTAGTATTTTATTAAATTAGAAGAATCTTGTATCATGGCATAACCTACTAAATATATGCAGAGCCTTTTGCTATTTATATATTTGATTTGATTTAGTTCATTACTTATTGCACAGCATCTTTGTCCCAGGACAAAGTTTCCTGTTTTCTGCCGCTTAATCCTCTCTTCATACACCTTATAAAGTAATCCACTGCATTTTCCCGCAGTGTATCCCTACATAGGTCTTAACTGCTCAAAAGCGTTTGTTATTAGGGTAGCTGACGTTCGAGGACAGGATCTTGCACAGACAATGTGCTGAAGTCCTAGAATGACATAGCTGTCATTAATTGTCACTATAGATCTGACTAAATTCACTGTATTATCTGACCCTCCTTCTAAATTTCTGCCCACTTTTGTTAACATCATCATATTTGATGCTATTGCATTCCCTAGTCCTTCATGGGTTTTTATATAAATACTCCCAACTATAATAATACTTACAGGTGATCATAATTTTAAAAGCTCCTTCCTTCAAAATTTTTTTCAAAAATGTAATTAATTTTAAGCTCCACTTCCTTTCCCTCAAATTGACAACAAACTTTAGCCACAGCGATTTCTCAATGAATTTGTATCAAACGGAATTCCGTCGAAACTAACAGAATAGTAAGGGAAAGTTTTTACTTGACCGATAAACTTGTACATTGAACGTCGATCAGCATTTACCACTGACCTACTTTGGCCCCCTCGCCCAGTCATTCAGTTGTTTCGCCTGGAACCACTTGCCGAGCGTGATATAGATAAGATTATGAAATGTCCAAAATAAAATGATTATCAAAATTCATGAAATAGAAGTGGTTCAAACCGGATTTAATTTTTTTTTTATTGTGACGACTATAATCACTAAAGAATTTCTTAAAATACACAAAATTTGCTTTCCACAAAATTATATGAAGTTCGTCTATATATGTATATATGACCCCCTCGAGAGCTCTTATCTGATAGCACTTGTCAGCTGAGTGAATTTCGATCTTATTATACTAAATCAATTGTATTATGCAATAGGCATCAATCCATGTGGAATTCTGTTGAGTCCAATAAACTGTGCACGCACACTCCAGCTGCTCGTTGCTGATGTTTGGACGTCTATGGGAATAGTGCAATATTCTTATTTTTTTCCATACAATATTTTCGAAGTGATAAGGCGCGACGTCGATGATAACCTGCTCGAGTGCCCCCGCCGAAGTCATCTAAACAAAGCAAAAAAACCGGTTTCAGCGTTCTGGGCAAACCGGTTTCAAGTGGCTCAGGATGTGCCAATTTTGATAATTAATCGATCGGGCAGTAAAAAAAGTGAATAATAAAAAATCATTCTCTAATCTTTTGCACTTTTAATATATATTTAGAAATCATGTACGTGGTTTGTAGTTCTCATTTGCCTTTTTCTATTTAATGCGGTTCAAACTGGTTTTTCGAATTTGTTGCTTGTGGACAGCTCTCCCTCGGGAAATGTTATCATTGGGTTCAGGTTCGCAATGTTTCCTACACGTGCCTGCCTAGTCGAACAACACACACTGAATTGTATAATACAATTTTATTCGTTTAGTAAAAATCAACTGGAATTTCAATTACTTTTTCAACTCATAGGTGACCTGGGCATTGACGCTGACCTCCTTGACTATAGCATCACCATCATCGTCAAATATTTCCAGATTACATTCAATTTCTTCGGTCTTCAGTTCGGGTATTGTATGGAAGCTTTCGGTATCGGTATTATCTTCAAAGTAATCAAGTATTATGGCAGGTTTCGAGGGATTCTCTGGCAACGGCTGATCATCGCCTATTGGCTGAGGTTCTAGATGTGTGCTCTGCTTATCCTTTTCGGGCTCGGTATGATCATCTTGCTCTTCTTGCTCAAGCTCTTGCTCTCTAGTTTCTAGAGTCTCACCTAGCTCCAGCTCTTGCTCTCTAGTTTCTTCAGTTTCTTTTAGCTCAAGCTCTTGCTCTTTAGCTTCTAGAGTCTCACCTAGCTCAAGCTCTTGCTCTCTAGTTTCTTCAGTTCCTTTTAACATAAGCTCTCGCTCATTAGCTTCTAGAGTCTCACCTTGCTCCAGCCCTTGCTCTCTAGGCTCTTCAGTTTCTTTTAGCTCAAGCTCTTGCTCTTTAGCTTCTTCAGTTTCTTTTAGCTCAAGCTCTTGATCTTTAGCTTCTAGTGTCTCACCTTGCTCCAACTCTTGCTCTCTAGTTTCTTCAGTTTCTTCTTCGTCACACTGTTGATCAGTTGCTTCTAGAGTCTTTTCTAACTCAGTTTCTTGTTCGTTTTCTATTTCAGTTTCTTCTTCCAGAGTCTTGTCTAGGTCAATTCCTTGCTCTTCGGTTTCTTCAGCCCGTGCCTGCTCATTTTCTTCTTCAGTCTCTTCCAGCTTAATCTCTTCTTCATTCCGTGCCTGCTCACTCTCTTGCTCATTAGGTTCTTCAGAATCGTGCCAGGCTTGCATATATTCGGGTCTAGCGCTCTTAATCTGTGTCTCGCACTCTTCGTAAATAATATTCAGTTTTTTCAGACTCTCCTCCAGTTCATCTTCCTCCTCGTCGCCATCGCTGTTCTCCTCGTTGAACTGACTCTTCTCCAATAGCTTCAGATCGTCGGCCTCGATAAACTCATTCAATTTCTGTGATATTTTCGCCCATTGACGCTTAGCATTGCGCGCCAGCTCGTCGATGGCGCCACCCGATTCCATGTCATCATCGTCTTCATTTGCAGGTTTCTTTGACTCCTTATTCGTTTCCACCTCACAGCTTTCATCATCCACATCAGTTGTCGCCGCTGATTCGGAATCTTGTTTTTCCTTTGCCGCATTTGCGACTTTATCTATGGAATTCTGACTGGCCCAAGCTCTCAGCGGCAAACTGAATAGTTGTTTACGCAAAGCTTCTTCATTTTCGCGCTCCAGTTTGAGACCATCCTCGTCGAACTGGTTGCTAAACAATTCAGTGAGCGCACCCTCGGGTAGTCGCGGTGGCTCCACAACGGCTATATCCTCGCCTGATTCATAGTCCGTCGATGCATCCGATATAATGTCATCATCTATGCTGATATTGACAGTGGGTATGGGTTTCCTTTCCGACTTTTCACCCATTTCATTCCTCGTTTTTTCCTCAACTTTCTCATCAATTTGCTCGCTGTTCGCTGTTATTTCCTCCAACTTAAGTTCGCTTTCCTCTGCTGCGGCTTTGGCTTTCTCAGCGGCTTCTTCCTCCTCATCTTTTGTATTCGGAACTTGACTCTTTATTTCGCATAATTTACAAGCACCCAGCGTTAATTGTATGGTAGGAAACTCCTGGACATTGTCCAACTCCTCATCATGTTCCTCTTGCTTCTGTTGCTCCTCAATGATATCCTCCTTTAACTCTTTCTCTTTTGGACTGCCCCAGTTTAATATTTTTAAGACAGCCGCTTTCTTCTCTCCCAACTCCTCCTCCTTAGGACACTCCAAGCTGTTTAGCATTTGTAGGAAATTCGTCGTAGCCTTTGCCTCTTCAAGTTCGCTTTCGAGTTGATCTGTTATCGATTTACATTTCAATTTATGCGCCCCCAAATCCTTAGATAATTCTTCAATCTGACGTTCTCGTTCCTCCTGGAGATGCTGGCGTTCGATCAGATCCTTGAGCATTTCATCTTGTTTCACCAGGGCGCCAGGATTTTCAGCTTTCTGTACTGCATCATCGGCTGTCAGCTCGTCGAAGCTGCGCATGCCCTCCACAGTTATTTCGCCATCGACGCCGATTACCTTTTGCAGATCCAATTTGTCCATGAACTCTGAGTCTAGCGAATTGAAAGCAGTTCTCGCTTCCAGCGAATAGAACTCATCGATTGACTGATCCTCCACATTATCCCCATCCTTGAGGGACAATGATGTCTTGCTTAGCTCCAAATCAGCTGGGTCGGCTTTTGGCCAATTAGCGCGTAAGTTTCTATTCTCTTGGCTTTCTAATTTATTCTCGCTAAGCTCTTCGGCCGTATCGTAGTCACAGGGCTCGTTGTCACCGAACGACTCATTATCCGACTCACTCTCCGTATCACTGATCAGAGCTGGCGGCGGCGGCAGATCCTCGATCTCGCCCGTATCCTTTTTCACAACCATCAGTTTATTGTTCACAACTTCGAGTGTGTCTTCGTAACTATCCCGCTTGGAGAAACAACGGTCTGCCATGGCCGCAACGCGACGTTTTCGCTTCTCCTCCTGCTTGGCCAGCTGCGCGTCGACCTCCCGGGGACTTTCGTCCATGTAGGCGTTCATCATTTTTGACTTCAGCAACGCCTTGGCTGCATTCACCTTCTCCGAGCTACTTGTCTCCTTTTTATTTAACTTTCTTTCCTCCTTGCGCTCTTTGACTGAAGTAAGAAAATCGCCAAATGCATCGAGACATTCGCGCAACGATTTCCCACCGGCTGGATCCTCAAGCTCGGATGGCACTATCGATTGGGTTTTGGGATCCGCTGAATAGCTATATTCTTCATCAGATTCAATGATTCCGAAATCAAAGCATTTAATATTCTGTCCATTGATGATTTCCTGATATTGCAGCTCGTCGATTAGGTCATGGATGAGTGCCGCGCAAACCTCATCTACTGGCGGCTCTGGTAACTTATCGAGCTCGTCGTCGTCTGCGGTGCTCGTGATGTCATACAGGACGTCTGTCTCATCCTCTAGCTGTTGCAGTAGATCCCGCAGCGAATTCTCTTCGTCCTCCAGTTTTCGACTCATTTCCTCACAAATTAATTCAGCTTGTTCGGCGCATGTATTTTCATTTAATGGTTTCACCTTGAACAGCTCGTCATCATCGTTGGGCTCTGTACGAGTTTCTGTTATGGTCAACTGACGCATACATTCCTCCTTGTGCCACTCATGGCTGGGCTGATCGCAGCCCTCGCCAAAGACGCGCATGGGCACATCATCTGTGCAAGTGTCCAGAGCCTTGGCAAACGCCGCATCCAATTCATCCTCCTTATCCTTCTCTATGTGTATCTCCTCAATCAGGACTTTCTGTTGCTGTTCTTCTTGGGCCTTCTTCTTTTCGATGTCCTCGTAAATGCGCTCGCGTCTCACACTGAACTCCTCGATGATGCGCAGAGAACGCGTCACTGTTGTCAGCTCAACGCATTTCTTTTTATCCTCCTCCTTCTCCTCATCGGAACTGTTCTTGCCATCCTTTTGCAAATCGTCCTGTGTAGCACGTATTTCCTCCAAAGACTGACTCAACTCCTTCAGGTCCTCATCCATTTGACTGCTCAGCTCTTGCATGTTGTATTCCACAATCTCATTCGCCTCTGTGCACTCCGCTTCATATTCCAATTGTTCTTTAGTCTTTATTATATTATTTATTGTAGTATTTGCTGTTGACTCTTTCTTTGTAGTCTTTGGCTCTTGGTGTTCTTTGGGTTTTTCGGGCATTGCCTTGTTGAACTCAGGTTGCTCCACAAATATCTCGTCTCCATAGGATTCATACATTCTGTCTATGGCTTTCTGTTTGATCTGCTCAGGCGTTGGTTCTCCACCTTCATTTAAAGCGATATCTTTTAATTTCTGGTATGATTTGTCTAGATCTGCTCTGGCATTATGATCCAGCTCTGACCCGCTTTCTGGCTCAGCTATGAGAGCTGGCATTTGCTCTACTTCATCAGTTATAAGAGCTGGTATTTTCTTTAGCTCTACATCCTCCACTTTATCATCTACAAGAGCTGGTATTTGCTCTAGCTCCACTTCATCAGTTACTAGACCTGATATTTTTGTAAGTTCTACTTCCAATACATTTTTCAGCTGATCTTGTACTTCCTGAACTTCTGGCTTTATTTTATTTTCTTCTGTAGATTTCTCCAATTTAACCCCATCATCCTTGGCAGCCTTTTCAGCCTTTTCAGTCTCGTCAGCCTCGTCAGCTTCTTCTTTCTCCACTTCAGCTGTCTTGCATTCCACATCAAGTGGTTCTAACTTAACTTCCTCTATAAGCAGACGCTTTGCACCACGGGTTTCAGCTTTCACATCCATTTCATTGACTTCCTTGTGAGCCCCCTCATTATTATTAGTACTCTCAACCCGTACTTCCTCAGCCTTTTCCTTTTGAGGGTCTCCTTCATAGTCAGCAAATTGGGTTTCGTATAGCACCTTCGGACGACCGTCTAAAGACTTTACTCGACGGTTGCTAAGCTTCTCGGCCAGCTCATCATCCTGGGAGCCGTTGCCAGCAGACTGATCGGCTACACCTGAACTGTCCGTGCTTTCGTTCTCTTCCTTATTATCGCCAGACACTTCACTCCATATGTCATCCACACAACCGTATTCTAGATCCGCTTTGACACGCGTCCTTTCGGCGCCTTTATCGGCTTCCGCTTCCGCTTCCGAATCGGTTGAGCTAATCAATTCATATTGCTGATCCGCTGGACGATGGCGATTGCGCAGCTGTATGGTGTCTAACAGATTAGAATTTGTAGATTATATTTAATATATATTATGGATATTATCTGACTACTTACAGTTCACACTGTCACGCATTTTTTTACGATCGGCACGATTCCAGCGCCTATTTTCCTTTCGCTCGCCTTCGTAGCCCTCGCGTTTCCTGCATTTTAATAATATAAAATTGCACTTTCTTTAGTTTACATTTGGAATAATGCGGTATTTAATAATATTTTTGTATTACCAGGCCTCTGCACAGGCACGATCACGTGGAAAGACAGGACGACTGTCCAAGTAGGTTAACTCTTTCTGCGGTGGGAGAATAAAAATTAAATAAAATATATATAGAAAATTATTTAAGTAAAATATTTTAATATTATATTTTTCCAGTATGTTTCTAACTGTATGCAAAATATGATTTATAGCTTTTAAGCTATCATAACTATCTATCAACTATGTAAATTTATTCCTATTTCCTTTCCTCCTGCAAACTTCATCCAATAAAAAAATCATTTTCATACTCACACAGGCTAGAATCAAAGTCTTGCGATATTGCGGCAAACGTGAGACGACGGGATTACCGTGTAGCACTAAAACCTTCAAGCAGGGCATCTTCTCAAATATTTTAACCACCAAAATGTCATCGATGCGATTATTGGATAAGTCCAGCACGGCCAGGGTCTTACAGTCCACCAGACGAGCGAGGCTCTCGCTGTCCTTCAAATAGTTGCACGATATATTAAGGGTATTCAAGACGGGCAGTACATCCGTGCCGATGTTCTCGATCAAGCGTATGTGATTTGAGCTAAGATTCAGTGTATCCAGTAGTGGACATGAGCCCAAGTTCTCGATGCGTTTAATGAGATTGTTTTGCAAAAAGAGACAGCGCAGCTTGCTCAGTTTCTCCAAGCCCTCGATTTCCGAGATGGCATTGCACTCGAGCCACAAACATTTGAGTTCCGTATACTCATCCAGACACTCGATGTACTGATAGCCTGCAATATGACGGGAACTTGAATAGAAAGTTAATTCTAGTATCCTATTGATCTTTTCGTTTACCCTGATAGTGCAAATAGAGCACATCGTTTAGACGCGGCGTCTGATATAGTTTATCCTTTTTGCATAGCTCTCTTAATCCTTTCTCGGTCATGCGACGCAGTCCGGTTACCTCCTTGCGGGGCGCTGCAGCGCCCGCGGCAACGGCTTCTGACATTATTCTTATAATATATATATATATTTTTATTTATTAATATATATAATATATTCAAATATATTTTATATATATATTTATATATCTAGTTGATTACTGGCATTCAGAAACGGAATTTGTTTCCTACTGTTTGCTTCAATGTGTTGGCATAGTTGACGGCGCTTGTTAGGTTTGTTGTTTATTATTGAACAAACAGCAAACTGAAATCGTTAGGGACAACCATATAGAGAAATGTATATGTATATATTGTAAGAAGTTGATTGGAAACGGATTGCTTTGATTCACTCATAAGAGAGAGGGTGTGAATTTTGAATCGGAAATATTTGAGGCAGTCCTGTATATTAAAGCTGTTCCTTAGATTTGGCTTAGACCAAGCTTTAAATTGATATCTTTAATTAGGGTTCCTTTTATCAACTTAATTACTACCTTAAGTAATATACAAAAATACTAGATTTAACATATTCTTTAGATTTTCACTATGTTGTATATTTTACAATTAATATAATGATAAAAAATAAAATACAAAAATAATCAAATAATATTTTAATGATCATTGAATATTTCTTTAATTTTTGCTACAATAAAAATAAATTAATATATATGAAAAAATTAATATATAATCAAATAAGTATGCGGAGAAAAGTATTTTGTTAACGGGAAATAAAAGTAGAAAAATATTTGTTATCCATACTACAAAATAAATAATAAAAACTAATTTAAATTCCAAATTCTGCTTATTAGGAGAGCTAAATGCTGAATGCAGACGAGGGGAGTGTGTGGTGATATCAAAATTCATTCAGTAAAAAACCCGCTTTCATTGATTTTAAGTCAGAAAAGTTTTAATTAGTATTGAGGCTAGGGGCATACGAGCTAAGATTGCATTTAGTTAGTAGGAATCAAGTTCAATAAATTCAAAAACGTATTAAAAATTTTAGGATTAAAAACATTTATAGAAATCCACTTTTAAAATTTACACATAGAATTGATTATTTTTGTCATTTGTTCGTTTATTGATTCATAAGTTTTTCAGTGCTGCACAATCATTTAAACTCATTATATTTAAAATACATATTCAAAATGCATATTGAGAATCAAAAAGTCGTGCAGTTTTAGACAATTGCTTGGATCATTTTAGTTTTTTTTTTTGTTTTTTAATTATTTTTTATTATAGAATCTAACATTGAATTGTAATATGCACTTTTGTTTTGAGTTTGAGATTTGTGTTTAGTAAGCACACTGCTTAATTAATTTAATTTAAATTAGTTCGATATAAGACTGTAAATTCGCTTTCAGTTTTCTTTACTCTACTTCAGATTCTTTCTTTTTTTCAAGGAGTTGCCAAGATATGTAAAATTCTCCCAAATGTCTTTTTTTGTTACTTTAGTTTACAATACAAATACGAATACAAATACAGTCACATAGATATTCCTTGTATATATAAATAAACATACATATATATACGTATATTGGGTATGTCGTGTATTGCTAAAAATATTGCCGTGTGTGTGTGTGTAAAGTGCAGTGTTCTGTTCATGTGTATATAATAAATTGCATTAAGGTCTAGAGGACATATAAAAGAGACTAATTAGGAAATGGGTGGGATTTTCTTTAGGAGAGGGCTAGAGGCCATGCCCGTACACACACAGACACACGCATACACATCGCAAAAATTGAAAATGCAATTAAATGTACATTACATATAAAAAATTTTGTTTCAAGGACACTTTGTAAAATCAATTTCGAAACAGTCGGTATATAGTGTATATAGATGATACAGTTATGTGTTCGGATTGATATGCCTAATGGGTATGTTGTGGTGCCATTAATGGGAATGTAATAAGTAAAAATAAAATAATAATATATATTCTCAACTAGTACAAGAAAGCAATAAAACATAGGTAGATATTTATGAGATATACAAATTGGTGTAGCTTATGTATGTAGAGCTCAGCGCAACTGAGCTGGGAATAACATTAACAAGTTTTCAAATATATGTATATATATCGTATGTATGTATATGCACAGTAAAACCTAAATCTTAGAATGCTGGGCTAACGGCGATTGACAAAAATGCAAGTTATGAATTTGTGAATTGAGAATGTGTGATTTGTGTTCTTCATTTTCATTGAGTATTATAATTATTATATAATAGACGGCAACGAGTTATATCGCATGCATGTGACAAAACTACAGACTATACTAAGGGGCTGTCTTGCGCTCTGCTTTTAAAATCGATAGATGGGATCCTCGCTACGCAGCCTAAACGTGATCGTAGCTGCGGCGAAACGAACGATACAAGCAGCAAGCAAAGAGTATGGTGAGCAGCTAAAAGATTAAAAGAGAGGAATTTCATTTTAAAATTACAATTAAATTATAATATATAATATATATTTCGCTCACCTGTATGCCTGCCACAGCGAGCACCACGCCGGCCAGTATCAAAGTCTTTGAGTCGAGAATGTGCAAAAGTTTCTGCAGACAGCCCTGCTGCACGGCATGCAAGGTGGTGCATTCCTTGGCCTCGCTGAGATTGATTACCTTGCAGCAGGCCGGTGGCAAGGTCTTGTTGGGAAAGATGGCATCCCAGTCGTTAGGCCCATTAGTGCCACAGCAATCCAATTCGGTTTGCAGCAATGTCCAGGCATCACGATAGTCATCACGTTCCTTATAGTTCTTCATGGTTGTATTGAACTGTGTTTCCATTAGCTGTGGCAGGCCCGAGTGCTTGATATAGCCAGCGATTCCCAGCCCAATTTCCAAAAGGAATATTATAACTGCCAATATGGCGAAGCTGAGTATCATGCAGCTATTCTCCTTCAATGCGCCACAGCACCCCAGGAAACAGATAAATGCCACAGCGGCGCCCACAACCATCAGTACAATGGGCGCCGTCCAGATATGATCACTCACAAAGTTCGAATAATGAGCATAGTTCAGCTGCACCATTGCGCCCACCAACAGGATCAGTAGACCCGTGAGCTGTATCAAGAGATATATAGAGATTTATAATGGTTTAGTATTCATTTATTATTCAAACTCTTTGCCAACTTACCGCAAACAGCAGATTGCAAAAAAAAGTTATATATTTGACACATGTCAAGCCGCCGGATGCCATTTTTTTTGTTATTGTTGTTGGTCAGAACCTTTCACACCGGACACCGTCTAGATACTGCAAGGAAATGGGCGAAATATTAATCAAAACTGGCAAAAAACGGCGGGGGCTAAAAAATGGAATAAAAATCAATATGTGTATGGTCAACCGCACAAAACGAAGGGGAAAGTTATTGGAGCCAACCCCCAAATCAGTGACAGACACGCGAAGCGCCTCCCCATGACCAGCCATAACGATGTCCAAGTGTCTCTATTTGCCACCTGCCACCTGCCACCAACCTGTGCCACACCTGTGCCTAGCGTCGTCTGGCTGCGGATTAACCCCACAACAACCCTCAACGAATGTGGCCAAGTCCGTATAGAAATGAGTTCGCCTGCATTTAGCCACTTTTTCACGGTGCTCTGGCCTAGTTCTTGCCGCATTATTATTTGCTATTATATCGAATTGTTGCTCTGCCTCACTGAATGCATTGTTTTGGTGGCAAGGACGTGATGGGCTCTTAACAATTCGCTGCATGCAGCTCGCATAAAAATCAATGCAAAATGCGTGCAACACCCAACAAGAGAGCGTGGAGATCTTTGCAGCTGCATGTCGACTATTAGGGAATAGAGTAAGTACTAAAAGTAATTTCCAGGTAAATTATTTTTAATCTATTTTAAATGGGTAAAAAGGTTAATGGGTTATTGCTGCCATTCGTATGTGTTGCATGAAAGCAGGCTTCAACAAGTTCATGTTTCATATTTTAATCAATTCCTCTGTCCATTTTCATTTGTCTTTAACGCAGAAATTATAGAGATTTGAAATTTTTAATAGTTTAAGCATTCCATTTCTCATATTAGTTCCTTAATAAAAATAATAATATACAATATGTAGAATAATTTTTTTAAGAACTTGAGTTTAAGAATGTTGTATTTAGCTTCGCCTTCACAGTCTATCATACCATTTTATCAAAACTCATACAAATGTACAGAAAGAATATTTATTTTAAGATAGCTCGAAATTGTGTCAGTGGAAGTGATATACATATTAAAATAGAAATGTAATTTGTATTTTAATTTTCACATTTTGCTATTCAGTATATTTTTATATTATATTTTTATAGTATTATAAATGTATATTTTTTATAAAATGCATATTAAAAACGAGCTATATTTTTAACTTTACAATTTTTGAAATAGTATTCATTTAATGGAAAATGTTTAAATATCTATAAAAATAAACATTTTTATTTTTATTTTTTAACCTCTAAAACAATATAAGACTAAAATATATATAAGACTCATTTTAGAAATTTCTGCAATTTTAGAATTTTAGTAATATCTATATTTTATAATTAATTACTACCCAATTCCAATCTCTTTTCAAATTCATACATCTATGCTCATTTATATCCAAAACTAATAGAGCAACATTCATTGCTGCCCTCTAACCTTTTCTTGATAGTTAAAAGAACTACGCTCATCATCAAATCCATAAAATATTTTATTCATAGTAAATTATGTCTAAGCAAGTCTTATACGTCTGTCTGTCCGTCCGACTATTTGAACTCTTCAATTAGAATAGGTCGCAATACCAATTAGTTGGACAACGCAATAGGCATAATTTCCCACTGCGAAGCATGAATAAACCAAACATATAGAGGGAAAATATATATATATTTATATATCGTAGCGAAAGTCGTCTCGAAATCGATCGCCCAGAAATTGTGTCAGCGGCGGGTGGTTAATAAAGCTGGACATTTGGGTGGATTGATTGAATTAGTTTCTAAATAGAGAATAGAGCCCGAAGTGAAAAGGTTCAGCTGTTCGGTGGTCTACCTGCCGCTGCTACTGACGCAGGTAAGCAGGACAATAGAACGCGTCGTAGGAAAAAAACACCTTGTCAATAATTTCTAAACGTGCTGGAATTGCACAGTGGTTTGAGTGTGACAAACATGAGTTATATAATTATTATATGTTCTCATTTACGGAACATGTTTATGTAGTTGAGTTTCACTAAATGATTTTACATATTACAGATATTATATTGCTCCATATGTATTTGTTTATATTTAAAATATTCTTTTTTATTTTATTTTTAAATTTCTTTGTTTTTGCAAACAAAATAAAAAAAACATACTTATATTATAGAATAATACGTTTTTATCTCAATTTGAGAATGGATTTAGCATATACAAATACAATATAAAATTTTGAAATAATAAAATAAATATACATGTATACAAATATACAAATATATATAAATATATATAATATGTATACATAATATAAT
Source organism: Drosophila mayaguana (assembly GCA_037075325.1). Classification (NCBI taxonomy): domain Eukaryota; kingdom Metazoa; phylum Arthropoda; class Insecta; order Diptera; family Drosophilidae; genus Drosophila; species Drosophila mayaguana. Next base: position 4,255,577 of record JBAMCG010000121.1, on the reverse strand, counting down.
ATGTATATATATATATTTATTTATATTTATTGCAATGAATTTGTTCCTAACATTAAGTAATATTAAAATTGCAATGTTTTTAAAGAAACCTCTAATTAATATGAATTCCCACGTTTTCTTTCTATTCATAAAAATACATATAAATGCAAGTGTAATTTCATTTGATTGCTTAACTTCATTTCTATTTTTGATTTGGAATTGCAATTTGTCTCTGTAGGTATCGCGTTTGTATATGTATTATAAATAGACGAATTTTAATCCCAAACCAGAAATAGAAATTAAGTTAAATAATCAAATTTAATAAGCTCTTGACACAGTGTAGAATAATTGTTGTTGTCGCGTTTATAATCAAATGGGAGACTTTGTTGGGGTCAGTAGGCTGCGATGTTGAAACAAATATTAAAAAAAAGAATGGTATGTATATACATACATGTGTACATATATTTTCATACGTATGCATGTATGCGTGGATGTCAACAAACACACACAAGTGTGTTGCGTGCCAACAGCTAATTCCGGAAATTTACCTATAGACATGACTAACGGGTATTAAACAGGAGCAGACGAGCTGACCATTGTGCGTGTGTGTATGCGTGGGAGCTTTTGATTAGATTTCAAAATTAAAACGTAATAGAGGAAAGTGTTAACAACTGCAAAGCTGCAGCAACAACAACAACAAACGAATTGGAGCACAGTGTGACCAAATGCCAATTGCAACGGCTGCCGACAGAGGTTAACAAACTGTAACGAACTCAAGCGGCAAATGCAAACGCATACATACATACAAGCACATACATATACACCTCGAAATGCAGACTTCGGTATGCGAGTACAGGAATTTTTGATCAGCATCAAACGCAACTATTGGTTGCTTTTGTTTTTATTTTTATTATGCTGCGTACCAGTGTTCCTCTAAATATAACTAGTTTCCCACAGGAACATACATAAATGCATATACATATACATATACATGTGTGTGTGCACAGACTCAAATGAATCTGGCAGCGTCTTGAGAAAAAGCATAAAAGAAGAGCAACAAACAAAAGACCAGCTAAGTAGAACGGAAGCAGGCAGTGAACCTGAAAAATAGAAATAACTGCACTCCACCAGCTACGTCTGACGCTTTACCTAATTCCTACACACGCATATAAACACTGACACACACGCTTATCTACTATTATTAATTCATCACCGAGAATTACTTTTAAATTTGTATACTCACTGTGGCTTGCAATTAACTAATCACAATTTTGTAGTTTGTCTACTTTTTAAAAAAGCGCTTGTATGTTGATACTTTTTTCTTTAGCCGACGTCTTAACTCGCGTTGTTTTAGTCGCAAGGCGCAAAAACATAATGCAATGGCAAGCACAAAATCTTGTTTTGGTTATTGTTGTGGAGCGCATTGCGCAGGTCCGTTACTCGATTTGCGTGTCAGCTGCTAAGAGCAAATCACAGAGAGAGAGCGTTGGTAATGCCAGAGAGAGAGTCTTTCTCTCTCGGGCGCGTTTTTCACATTCTCGATAGACTCAACAAAATTGTTGTTTATGGCTGTGCAGTTAAATTATACGTTATAAATATAATATATAGCAAAATTTGTAATATAACATTTAGTTAACGGTTTATATAGCATTTTAATTTTATATTTTATATTTATAGATCCGTTTTTATTAGAAAATTCAAATTGTGGCGGCTGTCGATAAACTGAAACTGGTAGCTTTTACACCGATGTTGCAGTGTACTTATTTTTAGTTATCTGGCAGCACTACTGCTCACGATATTTTCAAATAGTCGATAGTTTGTTGTGCTCGCGACCAAAGCACACGCCAAATAGTTTTATTTTTTATTTAAATTTTATAATTGCGTTTATTAGGCTTAATAAAGAGTGCTTTCATTGTAGATCAGCTCGCAGATATTATAGTGATCGTGCTTTTGTAAGATAAAGTTTAATTGATGTTAATAAATGATGCAATATTTTGCCTGTAATGGAAAGATCAAAACAAAAACAAAAACGAAAATGAAACTGAAGAGAAGAGCAGGAAATTGTAAACTAGATTAATTTTTGCATCATCCACAGGTATGCAAACTTTTTTTTTTTAAACTTACCTTACGAAAACCGTTAATCACAATTTAAAAATATTACTAATACATGAATGAATAATGCGAGTTATGTTTTCAAATATTTGAAATACATGCAATTATTTCATGACTTTATTAAATAAACTTGAATTATTGAGGCGCAGTTAGATATCATTAATGCTCTATACAATGTTGATACATAAATTTTGCCAGAATATATGCACATATATACCAAATACATATTTATATAGAATTGTATGCACATACATATATGTACGTAGGTACATACATACATATATGTATTTACTTACGACTACTTCCTAATATTTTCTTGTACACACCAAATGCTCATTTAGACCAAATCTTTAACATTATATAAATTGAAACTAACAGAAGTTGTTCCATTATTCTTGTACAATATTTCTTTATTTGTTAAATTTTATTTTGTTTGATTTATAATAGACATAGCTTAATAATTCACTACACAACTAAACTACTGGCCTATATTGCATTTTTAAAGTTTGTTTTACTGATTCTGACTAGAAGAACTCGTTCAATGGGTTTCGTTCAGTTTCCGTTTTTTTTTTCGAAATGCAACCCTGTTTGTCCGTTCGTCTACACATAAATATCGATAGCGTTTCTTATTGGACTTACAACTACATAGAATTCGATATCAAAGAACCAATTAAAGTTGAGCATTTGAACAGCTCTCTCCGCATTCCATTTAACTTGACTAAATCTTGACTAATCAAACATAATCAACAAGCTTAAGTTGACATCCACCCTAACTACTATTTTTCACTTAATTATTGCTAAGTCCCACACACACACCACCACCCATTGGGCACCGTTATTTTTATTAGTGTTTACCGTACGCACGTCATCCATGTGCTGTCCCTTTCTAACCTGCGGCGCCCCAACGGAAGTGTGCCAATTTCAATGGGGCCGCTTTCAACGGTTTTAGTGTGTTAATTGCTGTGTCCACCCCTGCCCTGCCCCTGCTTCTGCTCCAGCCGTATTGGCACCCCCCGCCAGTGTTGGCTATTCCAACAACACTAAATTTCAAGTGCATTAAAATGATCATGGGTGGTAAATTAACTAAGCGACGCGTCGCTTTAGCTGTTCCATTCCTGGCGTCGCATTGGGTCGCCATTGTGGCATCATTCAGCATCTACTTAACACCTCCCCAAAACAGTTATTTAGCGTTAATTGATGCTGCGACTTTGTTGCTACTATTGCTGCCAATTGTTAATGCGTACTTAATTATATAAACCCAAACAAACATACATATAAGTATGTATATATTTATATGAACTACGTATTTCCTGTTTCATTCACACGTTTCAGTTTTGCTATGCTAATCAATTTTTGGTTTTTGCTTCATTCATGTTTTCGTGTTGCATTCGTCCGTTTCTGTTGCGTCTTTAATCTGAGCTACATTTCTAAATAATATTTATTATTTATAAGCTTAAAGTATTACATATATGTATATAGGTATATATAATATATATGCGGGTGTATATATATATATGTATATTAACAACTTTGAATAATTGCATAAGTATTTGAAATTTGCACCACAACGGTCGGCTTTGTTATTGGCATTACTATTATTACTATTACTATTACTATATATTGTTTGTTTTAGTTTTATAAAGTTTTTAGTTTTTAGAACAAAACAACTTGAATTATTTAAGAAATTTTATAGGTATTTTATTTATTTTGCTTGCTCAAATTTCTTTTTTTAGAAATCAAGATAATTTAATCAACGTTAATTTTAGCAGTTACTTTACAATCAAAACATTTAATGTATTATGTGTGTTATAAAAAAAATTAAATAAATAAAAATAAAATAAATAGTAAATAAAAATACTAAAAAATTACTGGTGAAATGCAAGGAAAAGGCGTATTTATCAAATAACTTGGACTTAGATTGCTTGAAAATAAACAGAAATGCAGTAGAACATTTTTAAATTCGAACTTTGACAGCCATCGAAAAAAACTTAAATTTTTCCGATTAGGTTCTGATATATATAATAAAATAATATAAAAAAAAGTTAAAAAAAGGATAAGTCCCTAACATTCATCGTTTACAATTTCTAGAAAAAAGCTAGAATATTTTACATTTAATTTAAGTTTTACAATTTTTAAGGTTTTTAAATACAATACAAAAATTTGCTGAATATTTGGAATACATCTATTCCAAAATTAATAAATAAAACAAATAAATAAAGTTAATTTGATGTTAAAGTGTTTAACATCATTTTGAGCACTAAAAATCAATGTTTGAAAATCAATAGAAAATTAAGTGAATGTTCAAGTGCCTGCTAATTTTGACAGCTAGCTAAGATACAATAATGCGCTCTTTGGTTTGACTTTAAGCTGTTGTTTCCTTGGAAGCCAACCTGTTTTGGTATACCATTTACTCTGGGTTGTTGCTTAAATGTTAGTCTACATAATTACTTAATATGTTTCATGTTTATGTTTAATAAATTATTTATATATTCCCATTGTTGAATTTTGGATATTATGTATGCTATAAATTCTATTTTGTGTACTTATATCCATTTTACCACAGACCTACAGAATTAGCCCAATCGCAGCTGTTTAGAGAAACTCCCGAAAGGGCTCATCGAAATTATCATTGACATCGGGAAAAACGCCCACGCCCCCAGACACGCCCACATTGGCGGAGCCACCCACAGCGACAGCGACAGCAACGCCACCCACATTTAAAGTGGTGCCACCATTGAGTATGAGCGTTGGTTGCTGCGGTGGCTGCTGCTGTTGCTGCTGCTGCTGTTGCTGTTGCTGTTGCTGTTGCTGTTGCTGTTGTGGCAGCAACATGTTGTTGCCTAGATGCGCATGTGAGTGCAACATTTGCGGCTGTTGGGCATGATGATGGTGTGGCAAATGCTGTTGCTGCTGCTGCTGCTGTTGCTGCTGTTGCTGCTGTTGCTGCTGCTGCTGCTGTTGCTGTTGTGTTTGCTGTTGCTGCTCGGCGTGCATGTGCATGGGCAGCGATTGCATGGCATTGGCGCTCGTTGCTGCACTCAACAGGCTGCCATCGCTGGCAGCGAGCAGCGCACAGTCGTAGGCACCGCCGCCGCCTCCTCCAGTAGTCAGAGCATCGTCAAAGCACAAGCCGTTGCTGGCGCCATTGGCAGCAGCAACCACATTGCTGTCGGCTGTCAGATTCGTTAGCAATACGCCGCCAACAGCGCCGGCATTCAGCTCCATGGCGGCCGCCTCCTCATTGCGCTTCGAGAGTATAATGTGCGTTAGATTGATAATGTAATTCTTGGCCAGCGTCAGGGTCTCGATCTTGGATAGACGTCGCTCCATTTCCACGTGCGGAATGACCTCGCGCAGCGATTGAAATGCATCGTTCAGGCTGTGCATGCGCATGCGTTCCCTTTCGTTCGACTCGAGTCGGCGTAGATTTCGCTCTTTGGCATTGAGGGCGCCTTTGCGGCGACGATTTGCATTTGCATTGTTGTTGTTGTTGTTGTTGCTGCTGCCGCTGTTGTTGTTGTTGCTGCTGCCATTGCCTGCCAGATTGCCGGCATTCTGCTGCCGTCCGCGACTCGAGGGACGTTGTCCACCCAGCGCGGGGCCCAGCTGATTGCTGCTGTTGTTGTTGGTGCTGCTGCCGCCGCCGTTGCTGCTGCCACCGCCGCCACTCGTGTCGTCGCTCTGCGAACTGGAGTCGGTCATCTCCAGATCGTAGGTGTTATTGCTTAGCTGTGGAACAGTTGCAATAGCAACAATTTGCAATCCATTTAGCCCTTGTATTTGATTTCATTTATCTTTCTCTTTTTTTGGTTTTTGTTTTTCTGTTTTGCTTACCTGTGAGGTGCGTCGTGTGGCGCGTCTTACGGGTCTGGAGCTGCGCTCCACAGATTCCGGCGAAAGGCCATTGTGACCATCGGTGTTGTAGTTGTTGTTGTTGTGCTGCAATTGCTGCTGCAACTGCATGAAATCGTGACTGCCCATCAGCTCGGTGAGTTGAGTGGCGTCCATTGTGTCAATAAAGTACTGCGATGGAAGGAAATGTCAGTAATTAACAATTCATATTACATATGCAATAAACTGTTTTTAAAATGCATAAGGCGCTTGCACTTAATTCTTAACTAAATATCCTGATCTCTATCCAGAGCTATTACTCATCATTCATCATTTAAGCCTTCGTATATGCAAATAAAACATATACAAAATGTTGTGAAGCGAGAAGTAAAAAAAGAAATTCTGGCACACTCAAATCAAAGCAGTAAAGTGAATAAATATAAAGTAGTAAACTGAATAAATCTAATCAATCTAACATTCTAAATAAAAGAAATTATTTAAAAGACAATCATTTTACCAACTGTCCCAAAAGTAACACTAATTAAAATTTTATTTTCAGAACAGAATAAAGTTGAAAATGAATAATAATATTTATTACATTTTATAGATATGCATTAAAATCAGCAGCTCAGAAAATTAGTATTTGCAATGTAAATTGAAAAAAAAAAAAAAAATATATATATATATATATATATATATATATATATATATATATATATATATATATATATATATATATTTATTTATTTATTTATTTATTTATTTATTTATTTATTTATTTATGTATTTATATATTTTATAGATATGTCTATTTATATATAAAGAGGATAATTAAAAAAATAATAATGAAACAATGTTCATAGTAAAATCTAAAATAACAACTACAATTACTCCCAGCATTTAAATCTATTAATTTAATGTACTATAATTTATTGTAAATATGTTGTTTGATATAATTAATATATTCTATTAGAAAAACATACTATTTGAAATAAGCTATAACACCTTTTAGTCATTTTTTATATCATATCATTAAAATTGTTTCAATAACTTAGATCTAGGTTTATGTAAGTCTCATTCGACAATTGTCTATTTCCACTTATATAAATAGTTATAATATTGCTATAGTATGAATAACTATATAAATAATTATAATATTGCATATCTGCGAATTATCGATTTATAATGCCACATATCATCCACATCCACATTTACTCGGTATATTTTTGTAGATTTACTATTGAGCTGACAGTAATTGGTTAACTGGTTTGACATCACGTAGTATTTATGTTTAATGTTGTTTATGTCTATCAGTTTTATCTGCTCAATCTCAACTTATTATAATAGGCTTCCTCTCAATCATATTAATAGACATTTCGTCATATTTGCCTTTTTGCTTATCTAAAATCGATATCAGCTATTGATGCACGTGACATTATCAGCATTCGCCATCCGGCTTGAACTATGAAATTTATAATTGTTGTTTAATCGATTCAATATATGAATCTTGTATCGAAATGATCTATATATTAATCGGTAGTTATATATATGAATGTTATGAAAGTTTTCTAATTAATCGACTCCACTTTCAATGCTATAGTTTTCTATGATAAGGTAACCGATTAATATTTTGTTCGTGATTATCGATCATATAATCCTTAATTTAATCGATTTGTTCGGCATATTAATCGGTTGCGTTTTATTCATAATAAATCTTTTGTCTGTTTATTTTATATTTGACCAACAAAATGGAAGCTAAGTATTAAAAGTAATTAATTACATCGTTTTATGTGTTAGTTGTTATGTAATGTAATTCATATTAATCGAATTGATATCTATGTTTATATATCATATATTTCATGTTTGCACACTATGAAAGTATCAAATAATTAAAATTTACACAAAATATATGAATAAATAGTCTATTAAAACCTATACCTGATCGTTATATTTGTAGCCAAACTTTTCTGTTATTCCTACTGATATTTATTGAAATTTTTATGTGATTCCGTGCAAAAAGCAAATGCATTATAATAATTGCTATAAATTCATATTAAACAATATAATCGATAATTACTTAAATCAGCTAATTTTGAGCTCTTAAGTTTCGAAAAATTAGAATACCTTCAGTCTATTAACGATTGTTGAGCTGAATTATTAAAACACGTGTAAGACCAGAGCGCAATGCATTGCATTATAGTTGATTTCCAAATGCGGCGAGAGCAAACGCAGGAGGAGGATGGGGTAGATGGGTGGGTGGTAGTACGATCCCAACAACTGAGCAGCTGAATGTTGGCGGCGTTGTTATGGCTATGCCCTTTGGCATTGAAGCATTTGACCGGAACAGCGTGCAGCATTTAAAGCGTTGACTTATTGAGCAACGGACAACGACATGGTCATGGATATGGGTATGGATGGCGAGAAGTGTAAGAAAGCGGGGTAGCAAAAAGGGCAACAGTTAGTGGGAGGGCGGGGTTGGTCGGGCGGGACGTAACAGAAAACGCGCACTTTGCGGCGCGTTTCTTTTGTCGCCTGGCCGACTGGCAGCTGCGACTGTGTCGCTATTATTGAACTGCATGTTGTGGCAAGCTCCTTGGGCCTTTGGACTCTTTAATAGAAATGCTACAAGAAATTAAAACACAACATCAACATCAAAAACAACAGCAATAGCAACAGCAAGAACAACAACAGCAAGAACAGCATCAGCATCAACAGCAACAGCAACAGCAACGAGCTGCTCACAGCGTTTGTAATGGGTATAAGGTTATAGGATTACATTCCCAGCGATTGTGCGTTGTGTTATATAATGGCTTTCAGTTATAAAAAACTCGGAAAAAATGGAACACTAGCTACTCCGAATAGGATATATCCTTTAAGATGTATTTATTTATTAGAGATTAGCATTAATATACAATTAATACTAACTAAAGAGTCAGCCACTGCCAAATGGGACTGGGGCAAAAGTATTAAAGAATTATCAATGAGATTTCGTATATTTATATATTATTTTATAGAGTATATTTATGTGCCTTATTTTACTCAAAATATGTTTATTAAGATTTAAAATTTAATCTTTAGTTGATGTCAAATGTTCCTTCAAATTAAGATATTAATAATAATAAATTTTTTTGTTTTTTTTGTAAATTGACAGAATATTATCATAATATATATATTTCAACAAGTTGTAACCTCGAATAGATTATTTTTTATTTATTTTTTATTATTTGTTGTTATATTTATAATTTTTTTTTTTTTTTTTTTTTTTTTTTTTTTTTTGGCACATCAACAAGTTATGACTTCTAACAGATTATTATTTAGTTTATTATATTTTATTATTTGTTGTTATATTTATTACCTTTTTTTTTGACAGAGTATTATTATAATATATGTATCAACAAGTTATGATTTCTAACAGATTATTATTTAGTTTATTTTATTTTATCATATTATTATTAAATTAACAGCAAATTTGGCTGCACTTCATTTAACAAGTTTTTCTAATAAATTACAGTTTTTCATCATTCCTATAAAATCTCTTTGTCTGTTATAGGAAAATGACTTATCATAAAATTTATAAAAATTAATTAAAAATTTATTTTAAATAATTTAAATTGTTATATAAGAATTTTTTTGTACTTAAGAAAATAATAAATATATTTTTCATTGAATAACTAAAGTCTATCAACTTAAGCAATTTCATTTCAATTGTTATTTTCTTTTTATATTTTATTATTATTATGAAGTGCAGTTAATAAATATTGTATTTATATTCGTATTTCTAGCTAGTCCAGTGTTCAAAAGCAACGTCTGTTTGTTAATAGAAGAAGTTCTTAATAGATATTCTGACAACCCGTTAATTTTTTTTCATATGATAGTTATTTATCCATAATAATCCGTTTATTATTTGCATATAAGAACTTGCAGAGCAATGTTCTCGACTGCAGAATACTCCTTCACGGCTCAAATGCTTTTAGATCAACATTTGCCATGCCTCCAAAAAAGCGAAAATATTTTTACACTATGTCTAGTGCTGGGTCGGTATATATGTTAAGCTAACAAAGCTACTAAGGAGCTAGAATAGCTGCAATTTCAAGGCCTTGTACACTGATCTAAGCTTCTCGACGTACCTGCAACTAAAATTTATCCAAAGTTCTCAACGTAAGAACTATAAAAATAAGACACCTATTTTCAGGAACATCCATCTCTATATCAGCTTATCCAAAAGTCTTGATAATCTTCAAATACGCTTGTTTGTTACATACTCGCTATCAAATTCAGATCATCCCATTTAGAAGAATAACACACAATACCATTAACAGGAATTCATTTTATATGAACTTCTGCTGGGAGTTGATCCAAACTTGTACAAGGCTTGTAGCATTATTCGACAATGAGTAGCCGATTTGTTGGCGCCATGCAACATGTTGCAGTTACCCGTTACAGCTACCAGTTTACAGTTACCATTTGCTGCTGCTGTTGACACTGAAACTGCGGTGGATTTTATGCGGCTTTGTCTGACAAACGTCCTTAAGGAGCAGCCAGCCAGCACCTGCGCTTGTGTAATATTTATTATGCTCTCTATTAAATAAGTGAAGCATACATTTCTGCGACAATATTCTTACTGTTGTTGTTGTTGCTGTTTGTGGAATAAAAGGTCGTTGCTAGCTTTATAAAACAATGTCGAGCTGCATTTGACAAGAAAAGCGAAAAAATGAAACTTTTCCTCTTACGCATTTGTCAAAGAGTAGGTCAAGCAAATGGTTAAAGTTGCAAATTTGGTTGAATTTATATAGGTGTTACTTGGATATTGGATCATATTACACATTCAAATTATAATTTGATTTGATTTGAGTTTGTCTTGTTTTAATACACTTTACAGACCATAAAATTTAGTTATAAAATGTTTATTATTATATAAATATATACATTCGTGAGTGAATATATGAATGGAATATTTTTAAATATAAATATAAATTCATATTAATAAATGAATGAATAAATGAATATAAATGAATAATATTATAGAATATATTTTTAAATCAGCAAATAATATCTTGTTAGGTCGTATACTAATTTGCGAAAGTTATAGGAGTATATTGGTCGGTATCGTTGTCCGTCCGTCTACCTGCAAGAAATTAAACCATTTTGATACTATTTTGATACTATGAAGCTAGATACTTGAAATTTTGAGTATTTACTCCGAAGGACAGCTCAAAATCAATAAGATATAACGGATGTAAACCAAAGAACCAATATACTCATTTCACTTTCGTGAATGAGTATAAAAAACTGTATTTTCCACAGTTTTAGAGTTAGAAACCAACAACTTGACATTGATTTCCACAAAAATAATTTGTATGTATATATAAATCTGGGGCATAGCGTGCTGGCTTTTGGGCCGTAAATAAGTATTCTGCGTTAACGGTAACGGTAATGCTCCACTGCAAAATTTAATTTTAAACAAGTTTAAAATTATTGTGATTCAATATTTATGTCCAGAATCTCGCAACCTCTTATAAAATATAAATACTAAATTATTAAACTATCTCTATTATATATTCAGATGTTTTCCTTATAAAAATATATATCTTATTCCCTAAATTTCAAATTGGAATACAAGCCAAGCAATCTCAGAAAAAAATTTAATCAAATCGAATTTGTACATATTTCTTATAATAGATTCTTTTTATTGGGAATGATATATATAATAGGATATAAAATAATTATGATATATAACTTTCATTCAGAGCACTTTAGATCAAGTATAACAAATTGAAAAGCCCTAAACTAATGCTTCACTTCCCCTAAATGAAACTTTTACAACTAAAACGTAAAACGTAAAAATAAAAATATAATATAGTTCCTCCAATAAAAAACAATTTCATTGTGGACTTTACTAACTTTTTCTTAAATTAAATAAATCTTACAAATTTATGAAATCAAATAATTATCACATAATTGTAAATAAATCCATTTTTGTTTTTCATTCTACTTACATTCAAGTGAATTTCAATATTGTTATTGACTATATGAATAGATAATTATATACAATTCGTGCACAACTGAGTCGAGCAATCACAATTTTCAACTTTAGGAAATATGCGTATCAAACATTTTCCCAATCATCTTGGCCATATTCACACACACATTTCACTGAGTAATTTTGCATTTTATATGAATATTTTTCTCAAATTGCTTGCTTGCCTGCAAATTATATAGAATATCTGATATATCTCTATATATAGTAGGTGTATATTTGAAAAATGGTGATATTTTTATTTGAAACAAAGTCACTCGCGACGACCAAATTGCGTTGAATCCGTTGATAAACTGAGCACCGGAAACGCGTTGACGTCGACTGCCACTTGTGGAATGGAAGCGACGAGCCGAGCCGAGCCGAGCGCAAGCCAAAGCCAGAAGGCGAATCACGAGCCTGCCCGGCACGAGGTCGAGGCGAACTTGTTGCGGCGCCAGTTCGTGTGCGTCTGTGTGTGTGTGCGCGCCTGCTTGTGTGTGTGCTTGTGTGCGGCCAAGGGAGACACCCATACGATGTACGACGGCTGGCGAATCGAGACCTTTTAATTTCGCTCAACACAAGCTTTGAGCGCAATGCGTGAGTGAGTTTGCGTCTGTGCAGTTGAGTGATGGTAAGCTGAGGGCAAAGTCAATGTGCTGGCATGCAGGAGCTTGAGTGAAATGGAATTGAGTGCAATTGGGATGGGAGTGCTGTGAGTGGCGTGGGTGGCCTGTAGCGCCCCCTGTTGTTCTTGTTGTTCTTGTTACTGCACTGTTCTCCCTTATCACGTTACTCATACGCATCACACACATGCACACACACACACCAGGGGGTGGCTTATGTTGTTCTTCCCTTTGGAGTTGGAGCCATGCACACCACGTGCTGCGACCCCCAACTCCAGTAGGCGTAGGGTGGGTGAACGGTCGGTCGGTCGAAGTGGGCCATTGACGTTCTGATTAGCATCATTGACGTACGGTACTCGCTCGCTCTCTCCCCCTCCCTCTCCCTCTCTCTTTCTCAGTCCCACTCACACATTCACTGACGCTCTGCAGCGACTCCATGTGCTGACTGAGTGACTGTGGCAGAGTCCACACTGTTATTATGTATTATTATCGTCTGTTTGCCTACTCTTTTGTTATTGTTGTTGTTGTTGCTTATCACTGTGCTTATGTCCTTATCGAAAGGGTTTTATCGCTGATAAACTATTGTCGAGATAATAATAAAATGTTGCCAAAGAGTTTCGGTTAGTTGAAAGTTGGCCTTTATTTTACTTTTCAGTCTTTCTTCTTCAGCTATTTATATTTTGTCTTTTATGCAATTGATGAACGTGTCTGAAGGACTTTTAAAGGCGTGCCTTTGTGTGTAGACCGTAAAGTTTTTCACTGGGCTTGTAAAATTACATTTTTTATGACATGTATTTTCCATACAAAATGATTTATGCGATTTTATCTTGAGTCTAGTTTTAATTTAAATTAAAAATTAATTCGATTATAGCAACAATCTTGGATTGCTTTACTTCAGCAGTTGATATCCTTTGGGAAGTATATTTTGTTTAATAAAATTTTTAGTTTATTATGTAAGACAGTTAAATTATTATGTAAAGCTTAGAATTCAAAAATATAATATTAGAACTATGTTAATTATTGAAAAATATTTACATTTATTTATATTAAACATTGTTAGCTTATAGAGATCACTGTAACATAAACTTGATTATAGATAAACTCGATTATAAAAACAAGTAAGGAAGCTCTAGTCGAGACTGCTCGACTAGAATATACCCTGATCCCTACAAAGAGCTGATATTCACGCACGCATAAGCACGCGCTCTGCTAACTGCGCAGTAAGCAGCGACTGCGCTTGGGCTGCGTTGCAATGTGGGCAATATTATGAGAATTTTGTTGCTGAATAATTTCTCCTGTAGTAAAACTATCTTCATGAAACTTTCAGAATGTGATCACAATGTGCAAAGGTGTGTACATTCCAAAGCACAAGTCTCTAGTACTTAAAATAGGTTTTTTGCAAATTGGGGGCGAAGGGGGCGTGGTATCCAAAATCTGTAAATGACAAAATCTGCGTATTGATCAGATGTATATATACACCAAATCTGAAGTCTCCAGGTCTAAAAGTATTGAAATTACGGTGAATAAACAAAATCAGTTTATCGATTATTCGCGATAAAAAAGTAATCGGATGAGTTATCGAAAAAAAAGATAAACTTGTACTGCGTATGGTATACATGAGTATGCATACAAAATTTGAAGTCTCTAGCTTATATCTTCTGAGATCTAGGCGTTCATACGGACGGACGGACGGACGGACGGACGGACAGACGGACAGGGCTATATCGACTCAGCTCGTCGCCCTGATCAAGAATATATATACTTTATGGGGTCTGCCACGCCTCCTTCTGCCTGTTACATACTTTTCACAAAACCATTATACCCTGATTTCCCATTTTTAATGGGATCAGGGTATAAAAAAGAGAAAGAAGAGTTTCTGTGAAAAAACTCTTTATTCCATCATTTTATTTTAAATTTCATATCCGGTTAAGGCTTCGCTGTTTCAATTTCGCTTAATAATAAAAAAAGAGATGAATAATGCAATTTCTATATGTCCCCTTGCTTACTTTGTATTCTTGTAGATCTATTTCTATATTAAGGTCTAATATTAGAGCTGTGTTTACCAGATATGCTTAAATTTTATATCTATCATCTATCACCAGTTACACACACACACCCGACCCAGCACACTTCGCCCCCCATATATTCCTGCCCAGTTATTAAGCGTTTGCTAAGTACAGGAATTTACCGAGCAAATGAACTTCACTAGCTTCAAGTGCACTTTCTGGTTTTGCTTCGGCTTTCGTTTCAGCTTCGGCCGCGCTGCTCCACTCGACGCGACTGTGGGTACGGGTGCGGGCGAGGGCGAGGGCGAAGGGTTGGGGGTAGCTGCTGCGCGGCAAATCTCTCTTCAGCCAAGTGTTGCCAAATACAAATTGACAGTTAATATTTTTAAACTAGTCAGACCGAAGGCTTCTGGTGCGGTAGCTGTCGAGGGGTGCAGCTGCCTGCTGCCTGCTGCCGATGTCGACAAGGACATTATGTAAATCACACAACGGCAGAAACGCGTTGGCGTTGACTTGTCCGTCCTACCCACCCACCCCCCATGCCCAGCCTTCAGCCCGCCCCTTGCAGCTGTGATGTGGAAATAATAAACAGGAAAAAGACGCAGAGCAAACGAAGGCCAAGCTGCAGTTGCTCAGATATTCAGATACTTTTGGCGTGGGCGTTGCTTTTCATCCGGCATGCCATTTGATTATGCCCAGGCAGAAGCGGCAGCAGCAGCAGCATCTCCTCTTCTTCTTCTACTACTACTTGTTGTGGTTGCATGTTGCTCGTCATCAACTGAGTCCAGCCCTTAACATATTAAACCGATCATTGTACTCGACATCTCAAACAAAAAGTTGAGCAAACAAATACAATAATAACTCGCAGTGCATGAAATGCCTTTCGGCTCTTTCCCAGTTGCGAAAGGCTAGACGTTTGTTTGCTTGGCTTGTACTGATTGTAAGCCAATTGTAAAGTCTATGTGCGGTTCTGTGAGATATATACAAATATATCACAAAACTAGGCCCAATCGAGAGCACGAAAATCAATAAAAGAAAAATGCAGTTAAATATAAATTGATGTGTGAAATTAAACGAGTCTTAATTTTCATATTCAATTTCATATATAATATTTCGTTTTCTTATTATTTTAGCTGATATTTAAATTTATAATTATGATTATCTATGTCGTGCTATCTGTTTTATTATACCCTGATCCCATTAAAAATGGGAAATCAGGGTATAATGGTTTTGTGAAAAGTATGTAACAGGCAGAAGGAGGCGTGGCAGACCCCATAAAGTATATATATTCTTGATCAGGGCGACGAGCTGAGTCGATATAGCCCTGTCCGTCTGTCCGTCCGTCCGTCCGTCCGTCCGTCCGTCCGTCCGTCCGTCCGTCCGTATGAACGCCTAGATCTCAGAAGATATAAGAGCTAGAGACCTCAAATTTTGTATGCATACTCATGTGTACCATACGCAGTACAAGTTTATCTTTTTTTTTCGATAACTCGTCCGATTACTTTTTTATCGCGAATAATCGATAAATTGATTTTGTTTATTCACCGTAATTTCAATACTTTTAGACCTGGAGACTTCAGATTTGGTGTGTATATACATATGATCAATACGCAGATTTTGTCATTTACAGATTTTGGATACCATGCCCCCTTCGCCCCAAATTTGCAAAAAACGTATTTTAAGTACTAGAGACTTGTGCTTTGGAATGTACACACATTTTCATATTGTGATCACATTCTAAAAGTTTCATGAAGATAGTCCTATTACAGGAGAAATTATTCAGCAACAAAATTCTCATAGTATTGCCCACACTGCAGCGCAGCCCAAGCGCAGTCGCTGCTTACTGCACAGTTAGCAGAGCGCGTGCTGTAGGGATCAGGGTATCTCCTAGTCGAGCAGTCTCGACTAGAGCTTCCTTACTTGTTTTCTATTGAGCTTCGCTCAGTGAACCTGGTTTAGCACATTGGCTTTTTATTGATAATGCATCTCTTACTTTCTCTCTCTTTCTGTTTCTCACTCCTGCGGGATCTCTCTTATCCCTAGTTGAACATATGATTCATCAAATGTATTTATGTATATTAATTATATATACATATTATGATAGATATGTACTAGAAGTGAAATCCCTCTTTTGATTCATTTTTTTTCAACTGAGTCAAGTCCTTCCTCTTTAACTTTGTCTCTCCTCCATTCTATCTCTCCCTCTATCGTTCTAATTTTTCTATTTCCAGCTGTATATCTCTTTCGCTCTCTCAGTCCCTCTCGCTCTCCCTCTGGTCTCAGGCTTTGTCTCACGTTCTCTCGCACTCCATTTGTCCCTCTACATATCTGTCTCTATTTCTCTATCTCTCATTTTATCTGGATTTATTTCTATCCTTCTCCTTCACTCTATTTTTTGCATTAGTCTTCATGCTCCCTCTCTCTCTCTTTCTTTCTCACGATAGATTTTCATAAAGATTTGATATTTTGATTAAAATAATTGTCTGCAGGCTAATTCAGATCGAGTTAATAGATTTTCAAAGCTTCCTTAGCTCTACCTAAAATAAAAGGCAAATTTCACTGGCTTTCGCAAATATTGCGCATCCTTCATTGTTAAGCCGAAGATAAGCAGTCAGCATTAAGTTGCTTGCTTTGAAATAGACTATGGGCTTTACAGCAATTGGCGTTGCTTGGGCAAATGATTTACAAAACAGAACAAACAAATAAAATAAATGAATTACCAAATACTTGTTCCTATATAGAAAATCTCTTCAATCCCAAAGAGCTGCATATTATTTAATGGTTGTCTTTCAAGAACAGATCTCTGCTTCTAATACAAACTCAGTGACCGGGGCGTTAGCAACCGCATCCTGGTAACCGCAAACTCGTGTCAATCAAAACGACCCGAACGGGGCGTGGCGTCGAAAGAGTGGTAAGAGGGGGAGGCCAGTCGCTCCGGCTTTAATGCAATCAAGAGGCTGCTCTGCGCTGCTCTACCCGAGCAGCATATTTAAGCAGGCAGCTTAAAAGCGTTTAACGCACACAAATTTAATCATGAGACAGGACTACCGGAGCTCGACCCCCAGCCCGAAGGGAATTGAGCGGCGCTTAGCTGGGTAAAAATCACACCCGCGGTTATTTTAAATGCTAAAAACAAGGCAAAATATTATAAGGCAATAATAGAAGAATGAAAAAACAAAAAAAGTATATATATACATAATACAAAAAATAAGCGACGCTCCACTTACAGCTAGACCAATGCTTACGCCGGGGGCCAACCCACGCGTCCCGTCAAATGTCAATAGCAAAAGCGACGACTTTTTGCTGTGTCGTCAACAGCTGCTTGACATCCTGCCACATCCGTAGGTCTCTCATCCTGCTCAGCCTTTTCGATCACTGGCGAAAGCCCCTTCTATGTCCTGGTCTTACGCTGGTTTTGGGGTCACTCTAACGGCATATTTACATTTATTATGCCCATCGACCCTGAAGTTATTCCTATTACTCTAGCATAATCGGAGGCTGCTTAAGAAAACTGTGTGAGAATCTATAATTCAATAAGAGGTCTATTCTTACCGTATTTGAAGAAATAATTTATAAATAATTGTTTTTATGCAGAGATGAATTTAATTAAGAGCGCTTTGATATAAGTGAGCTTTCATAGATATTATAGAATGATACAATTTTCTATTACATTTATTATCTATTAAGACATTTAAATAATATATGTATTTGTATATTCTGCATGGCTTTGCTTATCTATAGAGCACAATAGACGGAGTTTAAATCTTAACAGTTTGCTAACATATCGAAAAAGATAATTCCCACATACATATTAATTTAGGTTATACATATTTATAATAATAATATAATAATAATTTATTCCCTTTATTAATTTTCGATAAAAATTGTTTTTCCAGGAGGCCAATAAATAGTTCCATTAACACTAAAGACCCATCCATGTTGATTGTAATGGTAAGTCGTATATAATATGTATAATTGATTTATTTATTAGTACATCAATAATTTGGGCGTTCATAAAAACTGTTTCTAATTATAAATTGCTCATTGTTATCGAATTACACTCGATTGTCACATATTGATAACTAAACCGATAAATTGTGATTATAGTTTTGAGCTGTACCACTAACCATACAACACATAGACTGGACATGTAGAACAAATTTTTTCAACGCCGAAAATCTATCTAGCAGGGACCACCTAACTTCGTATTTGCTCGGCTTGGTCTCTACTGGCTCGGGCAATGAAAAGTTCGCGCGACGAAATCAGTACGCTGCGAGCGCTCAAGCCGAATGGTCACTTTTTATTTGAAGTATGGCTATGTGCTATTTGCCCTACTCTCTCTCTCTCTCACTCTATCTCTTTCTTCTCTCTCTATGGTCTCTCAAATCATCGAACTCAGCAGCGCACAAAAATTGAAATTTTTAGCGACGATCCCAGCTCTTTCCTTTTGAGTGAAGAGTATACCGAAATCTTAAAGGCGTTTGCCACGCACATGCACACAAAATATTAGCGTTTCGATGATTATTTGTGGGAAGGGTATGAAAGCGCTGATGCGCATAAAGAATATTATTTCGCGACGGGCATGCACACACACACACTTGCAGTCTCTAGAAACATGTATGACCATTGGGCTGCCTGTGTACGAAGCTCTACTCTTAGAGGGCTTATAGGCTATTGAACTCTTCAAAGGGCTACCATGCTCATGTAAAATGTAAGTGTTTTTATGATTATTTGTGGGTAGGGTATGACAGCGCTAGTGCACGTAATGAATATGTTGTGTATGATGTGAATATGTGTTGTATGGTTAGTGGCTGTACTATTTATTTATATCTCCCATTTGTTGGCTATCGCTACAGCAATAACATCGCATTTTTCGATGAAAATATCGATAATGATGACTTGTAATTTAATAAAATATAGACTATAATAATAATCCATAGAACTCTAAGTCTTAAAAAGGTTTACCTATGGATAATTATATATATATGCATATAATAATATAACATTGAGCTGACTTATATCATTATATTTGCCTTGGATTGATTATCCACAAAAATACAAATGATTTCCCAATAGGAATCGATCAACTCTGCCAAGACTCTAAGCTCTTTTTCATATATGTTTCCATATATCATATATCTCCAATGTAACAGCCTTCAGTTTGGCTGTCAGCACAGACTTCAATATCATTCTCTGATCAAAACCGACAAATTCAAATCAAATTAATATTGCACGTGCTTTTTTTTTGTACACGTCCAACTCGAACTTTGCACAACATTAAAATCGATAGCTAAACCATGGATCTAGAGAAGATTCCTGAGACGGACATGTGGTCGGTGTCGAAGAGCGCCCGTAAGCATCGTCGCGTCGTATTGGGCTTCGTGCCGAAGATCGGTTTGCCCATTGTGGACTATGGGGATGTGGATAGAATTGATTCATTCTATTTGGAATGTCAAGATTATCGTGATTATTATCGCGATCCATACGACAAGTTGCACAAGCCCATCAGGTTCGTATTCCATCAGGGCAAATGTGGCATCAGGCTGGATACGAGTGTCGAGCAGCTGAGGCAGCCAATGATGTGGGCGCCCAAGCGCCTGCCGCCAATTAGGCCCCTCGAATACAAGTCCTACATGAATCTGGGCATCGATATGGGGGAAATAATGAAGGGACGCTACAACAAGGCAAGCTGCAATTTGTTCAAGCGATAAATTGTCGACACAGAAAAGAAAACCCTTTTAATCTTCTCGGCTCGCTGCGCCCTATCGATGAGTTCATACAGCGCATAAAAGTTGCGTACATGAATTTTAAGCACTATATGAACATCAGCTATACGTGGACAGACATTAAATTGTAAGGTGTGTTCAGATGAAAAATTAATCTCAGTAATTTACTTTTGATTTTAACTGAATGGGCTCAGAAAAAAACTGATCCCAAACATGTGTATTTCTGTATTTATTTTAATCATAAATTTAAATGTTCCATGCACATACGACTTTTATTTTTAATATATTGAAGAGTAGCAAATATTAAAATAAATAGTAATATTATTTTATTTATAGATGTACATACATATTATATACATCCTATTTCATTCAATTCATTGCCGCAATAGCCAATGGATTATATAAGCATTTATTCCAGCAACTATGCTCTTTTCGAGCGTATAAAAAAGAGTTGCAAACTAGAGCACTCTTAAAGTTTGACTGCAGCCAAACTTGTTTCTCGGTTGAAACAGATCTGTTGAATAGAGATCGTTGAATATCGAGCTGATATTTATGTACAATATTATGTATTTTATAGAGATATGCACATACCAGCATACATCGAATAAGTAATATAATAGAAAGTATCGTTAAGAAATTATAACATTTATTTGTTTATGATATGACAACAACTCTTTAATTGAATTACATTCTAATAGTATTCAAATTACGCTGAAAAAATAAAAACAATGTATCGACTATTCTCGATAAAAATAAATGAGATGAGTTATCGAAAAATATGATAAACTTGTTCTGCGTATGGTATACACGAATATATATTCAAAATGTCTCTAGTTCTTATATCTTTTGAGATCTAGGCGTTCATACGGACGGACGGGTAGACGGACGTAGCCACATCGACTGAGCTCGTTGCCCTGAGAAAGACTGTATATTTTATGGGATTTGCCACGCCTCCTTCTGCCTTTTACATACATTTTTATAACAAAACAAGTAAGGAAGCTCTAGTCGAGACTGCTCGACTAGGAGATACCCTGATCCCTACAAAGAGCTGATATTCACGCACGCATAAGCACGCGCTCTGCTAACTGCGCAGTAAGCAGGGACTGCGCTTGGGCTGCGCTGCAGTGTGGGAAATACTATGAGAATTTAGTTGCTGAATAATTTCCCCTGTAGTAGGACTATCTTCATGAAACTTTCAGAACGTGATCACAATGTGCAAATGTGTGTACATTCCCAAGAACAAGTCTCTAGTACTTAAAATACGTTTTTTGCAAATTGGGGGCGAAGGGGGCGTGGTATCCAAAATCTGTAAATGACAAAATCTGCGTATTGATCAGATGTATATACACACCAAATATGAAGTCTCCAGGTCTAAAAGTATTGAAATTACGGTGAATAAACAAAATCAATTTATCGATTATTCGCGATAAAAAAGTAATCGGACGAGTTATCGAAAAAAAAGACAAACTTGTACTGCGTATGGTATACATGTGTATGCATACAAAATTTGAAGTCTCTAGCTCTTATATCTTCTGAGATATAGGCGTTCATACGGACGGACGGACAGACGGACAGGGCTATATCGACTCAGCTCGTCGCCCTGATCAAGAATATATATACTTTATGGGGTCTACCACGCCTCCTTCTGCCTGTTACATACTTTTCACAAAAGCGTTATACCCTGATTTCCCATTTTTAATGGGATTAGGGTATAATTATACCCCGATTTCCAATTTTCAAGGGGTGCTGTAAACTGATGCAACTCTTTATGGTTAATATAAATAATGCTAAATTAAAATGATTTATATGAATTAAATTCTCTGAATGTCTAATTAATTTTAGCAGTTCCATAATATATTTAAGAAGATATTTCTATATGCAAATCTGTCAAGCAGCTTTCCAACTTTAAGTTAACATATTTACAATCATGTTAAAGTAAAACTCCCTTTATATATAAATATAGGCTTCAGATATTTACTCAGAAACATGATGCATGTGCCAACAACTGAGCTGAAAAGCGCACAGAAATAATTATTATTTACACAGCGACTGACGACTGAAATTCATAGTCCACATTTAAAAAGACGCAAAATGTGCTGTGGGGGCGTGGTGAAAGAGCAGAAGGAGAAAAGTCGCAGCGGCTTATGGAGAACTCTTCATCGTTGAGCGAAACAGTTGCTAATTGGTGTCATTAAAAAGTTCTTTAACGAAAAATATGTGCCACAAGCAAATATTGCGTATACGTCATGTGGTGCGCCATTCGCTATTTATATGCATCTGGGGACAGCAGATGCTGTGTGTGGCATGCCCCAGGCTACTGCTTTACAATGTAAATGTAATCAAAGTTTCCATTTTGTTTATGTTTTTTGTTTTTTTGTTAACACCTTCCGCTTGATTTGTGTTTATGAAAATGTTTGAGTAAAAATTCATTGCGGCGCACCTTGAAAAGGTGCTCGGAAAATTAGCATTTAAATTACGCGACAACCGCGCCTCCGCCGCCTCACTTCAGCTGCAGCCGCAGCCGTAGCCGTAATCCAAGTTTAGTTGTGGCGTTCAATGAAGCAACATTAATTGGAATATCCTGCCCCGGACACTCTGACGTCCAGTGGCTGGCTTTGATGGCTCGCCTATAATTGTTATTGATGGCACATTATCCAATGCCACGCGAAAACAAAGTCAACTTTTTATGCCCCGCCTCTCGCCCTGATTGCAGGTGTTATGCTAATCAGCCATGGGCATGGCCTGTGGGCGTGCTGTTCTGGCCAGGCACTCGGCCTGTTTGTGAAATCTGTGCCTGTTACAGACCTGCAGAAAAAAACCTGATTAAAACTTATTTTATAGTATGTCACGCAGCGTTACAGATATATTTATAATAAATAGAACCTAAACAGTTCCGTTCTCTTTTATATTGCTATTATATTGCTATTATATTGCTATTATATTAAAACGTGAGAGACATATTGCTAATCGAATCTATATCAGAAACAATGTATTTATTCTATTGATGTTTTTATAGAATTTATTTAATTTAAGTTTTGAAATACATTTTTGTAATATATGTACATCAATTTATTTATGTATAAATATTTAAATTTATTTAGATATATATATAGTTTTGCTCTACATTTACTTTTTGTTTATACTTTATTCACTTTTCTCTAAATCTTATATATTTGCAATATTTTATTTATTATTTTAAACATTTAGTAATTAGACATTTTTATACTCGTTTCCGCAAGTTAATTTGTGTAATGTCCGTTCCTCCGGCTGCAGATAAGATATATATGAATATCTTTAAACATCATTCTAAACAACGTATAACGAATTCTGTCTGCTGCTCTGCATAAATTAGATTAATAAATTTGACTTTACATAAATATTCCTCTTATAAATCTGACTTATTCACATTTTTCCAATTTTATTACGCAACAGGAATTTGAGTTTGGCATATTTAATACTATACCATAGATCAAAAGAAACTTTTATGATTTCCCAATCAACAGCTCTGTTAGCTAATCTATTGTGATTTCTACGATATTTGTTGCTATACTTCAAGGCCAACTCAACGCATGCATTGTCAACGAAGCCAAAGAGTTTGACTAGCACAGAAATACCCTGTTATTATTTTGTATTTAAGAGAAAAAGATTTATGAAATTAAAAATTATTTTGATATATAAATGTAATTATTTTGATATATATATATAATATGAATTTGTATATAAATAGTCATTAATAATTTATATTAAAAACTAATTAATTATTATTAATATCATAAGTTTCTCATAAAATTCAAATTCAAATGCTTACAAGCCATAGTGAATAATATTGAAGCAGTGTAAAGTTAAAAATTTTATAATTTTATTTATTTAATTTAATATTAGACAGTTTATTTAACAGTGTTTTTTAAGGTATTCCAAAGTTTTAAAAATGAGATTAAAGAGAGGTATTTTTTTAAACTTTTACAACACTGAAAACGTGACATATTAACGAAAATTAAATATGACATTTTCTCTGATCCAACTATTGTGAATTTGTGTTTTTTCTATTCGCCTTAGCTCCCTCTTATACAGGGTATATCACACACTCACACCCACACATTGCACATTTGAATTTTAGCTTTATAGATGAGCCAAGTTGACGAGGAGGGGGCGTGGTTCGGCGTGAGCTTGGGTTTGCCTGGCGGCTGAATGGCGCCGCTTTGACCAGCCCGCAAAACCGACGCCGCAGCCAGAATACAGAAGAAGCTGGCGCAGACCTAGGGCCACGAGCCACCCGTTAATCACCCAGCACATCCACACACACACACACACACACACACACTCGTATATTGACGCCCGCACACACAAATCCAGGCAACAATCTATTTACATTTACACCAAATGTACAAATTTAGTTATCGTTAGCTGGGTGACGACTAGAGCGTGTGGGTGAGCATGAGTAAGTCGGAGGGGTGAGCGGGGGTGTGAGTTGGTGTAGAGTGCTGAGCGAGGCGGAGGGGTTGGTGCGACGCACAGTGGGCCGTTTGCTCATTTTGCGTCGAAAGACCAAAGCAGAAGCGCTTAAGTTTTGTTTTGTTCGACAGATTAGTTATTTATGCAAATTAACTAAATCTTGAACCTATTGGGCAGTCAGAGTAGAAAGCATTTTTGAGAGAGGATGTAACAGATAGAAGAAGGCGTGGCAGACCCCATTAGTATATATATATTTATATATATATTGGACCACGATGACGAGCCGAGGTGATTCAACCATGTCCGTCTGCCCGGACGCAGCGATTTCCTAAGGCACAAGAGCTAAAGACTCAAATTTTCATTGTATTCTCTATCATCAAAGCTCATCATCAAAACACTTCCTTAATCTCGAATAGCAATCGATAATTATTTAAGCATAACTTCAATGCTCTTAGAGCTAGAGATTTCAGATTTACTCTATAGATTCATGTAATGAATGCACAGAATTTGTAGATTTTGGTTATCACGTTGCCCCAAGCTTTTTTAACTAATAGCATTTGTTTTTCTTTAACCAAACACACAAATCTGAGAGTTGATATCACGTTCCTAAAATTTAATATAGTTAGTCTATTTAAAAGGCGATTTCATCAGCCCTTTGAAGGCTTCAAGGCATCTCCTAGTCGAAAAGTCTCGACTAAATCTATTTCTGTTAATCTATCTCTTTTTATATTATCTCTTATTTATATTAAACATTTTTATCTTTAATTAAGCAATAAATTAATCTATTTGTACATGGCATTTTTATACAGTAAGCTTATCAATTATTATTTGCAATCCACTTGGATGCTTTGCCTCGTTTTGCCCCACTGTGCAACGTCAGACGTCACGCAAAAGTTGTTTGCGTTGGCGAGCGCACAAAAGTAGGCAACGTTATCTTTGCATGCGGTGCGTATGAGGGCGTGCCGCGGCAGGGCTGGGCGGCGGCGGGCGTATGTTTACACACATGTTGGAATGTCTGTTTAGGTATGTGTGTGTGTGTGTGTGTGTCTCTCTCTCTCTCTCTCTCACGCTCATTCTGTGCGTGTGCTGATGAGTTTTGTTTTTCTTGAGCAAACTTTAATTGTTTTTGATTTTTCTAAGGATTCAAGTGACGCTCGTTTGCATCATGATGATGAAGATGCCGCATGATAATGATGTTCGCTGTGATATATGTGTATATGAAGGACATGTGTTTCTTCTCTCTCTCTCTCTCTCTCTCTCCCGGTCTCTCTCTATCTCTTTCTCTCTGTATGTCTTGCTTGAAGCCTTTGAATGTCGTTTTGGAGGATAACAAATCAACGAAAGGAAAATTGAAACCGCGTGCGCACTCTGGCTCCAGATCTGTTTCTGGCTAATTAAATGCACATTTGTCAAGCTTCGCTTGAGGGGGCGCTGGCCCAGCCACGCCCCTCTCTCGTGCCCGTTTTTGAAAAGCCACTTGAAAACAATTGGCTGCCCCAATTGCCCAAATGTCACGTACGCCCGTGTAAATGTCAAAGAAGGAGGGTTAGAGCTACGTTTGCTAATTGTTGCAGTTGCCTCCATTGGTGGGAGGAGGGGCTGTGGGGCATGTTACATGTTGCATGCTGCACTTTTCCTAGCTCTGTATGCACTTGGCTTAACAGTTCCGCCTGCGGCACCCACTCGCACATTAAAGCATCGCAGGCTTCAGTCTCTGCTGGTCGGGGATAGAACAAAAAACAAAATCATCTGATTTTCCTCGCTTTTCATTTTGTGGCTCATCTGTTTGGCAAATTGAAAATTGAGCTCATTTATTGCATTATTCGAAAAACGTAGTTGTTGTTGGCTCTTCCTCTTTTTTTCTGCATGCCCATTCAAATAGCCGTGAAATTGCATTCGATTTGTCTGACAAAGTCTCTGTGTGCAAATGTGGGTGGCCTTTGGATGGGCGGAGGGCCAGGAGGTGCAGGAGATGGGAAGTTGAATGAGGGGTTAGTCAAGGCAAGTGTTTAACACTTGTTGCAAACATTTAATGTGGCTTTAGTTTAAATATTAAAATGAAACAATGCGGACGAACAGATGATGATATAACAGATTATAAGCCATCTTTAAGTAGGGCTTTATTTAGGGAGAGTCCTTTATAAAATTGCCCAATGCACGTTATAATATCTGTAGGAAAATGAACAAAAGGAAAACAATATGTTGGTATCTGATAACGTTGACTTCCGCCATTAACAGCCACTCCTATAGAATTGAGTCTCAAGCAAGAACGCTGCAGTCAAACGATACGGATTGCAGAATACTCATCATCAGATATCATATTAAACAGATATGTTAGAGTAACACAAGTTTCTGTTCGTTCTTCAATGAACTCCAAAATTTAGTTCTTCATCGGCGAAGAATGGAAAAGTGCAGCTATTAAGAGGACGCTCCTTCGTTTTATGGATCTGTATTCGAAATAGTCTATGAAGCAACGTTACATCTACGCTTGGTGCCGCTCGGTATCTCCCAATGATCTCTGCTGCTTTCTTTGCAAAGCTATATTAATTAGTTGTGTTAGCTGCATGAGATAACAATCGATCGTATTTCTATAGTCTAATTTCGTGCGAGTCCTACTCTCTTTAATCTTTCCAGCGTATTTCTGTTGCCTAATTTGCTGAGAGTTCTACTCTCTTTAATCTTTGCCTGAAGTGTATGCAAACTCTTTCTCTTTGATCATAATAATAATAATAAAACAAAACAAAAAATAAAAAAAAAAAAATAATAATAATAATAATAATAAAAATAATAATAATAATAGTAATAATAATGATAATAATAATAATAATAATAATAATAATAATAATAATAAAAATAATAATAGTAATAATAATAATAATAATAATAATAATAATAATAATAATAATAATAGTAAAAATAATAATAATAATAATAATAATAATAATAATAATAATAAAAATAATAATAGTAATAATAATAATAATAATAATAATAATAATAATAATAATAATTAGTAAAATTAGATTAAGTTGTCATTAAAGAAGACCTGCCTGATAAAATATGAATTAAAACCAAGTAAATAAAAATAGAAATAAAAGTAACACTAAATAATAATTCGAATATTAAATATACTATTCCCTTGTGTGTCATCCGATCGCATGTACACTCACCATATAATAAGTAATTCCATCTTATATATATACTATATATTGACTGCTCAGCTCATATGTCAAATGCAATAAAAAATCGTCATTAGGCCACACACATACACATACACGCACACACTTATCACACGCCCCGCGCACACTCTCAGATTCATGTAAAATGAACATATTCAATCGAACTACTGTAAACGCATTTTGCTGTGGCCCATTGGGAACCCATTCGATTGCGCTGGAATGTAAAATAAAACCTAAGCGTGAAAGCGGAATGCCCCTTAGACGATAGCCGCTGAGAGTGTTAGGGGCGGGGAGGGGCAAGGGCAAGGGGGAGGTGAAATCAACGTCATCGTTAAATTTAATTAGGCATCAAATGACCAGAGCTAAATCAACAGCCAAATGGCCTGTAAGCGTATAATCCACTGGCCAGCCCCAGACCCAGTTGCTGCTCCTGCCCCTGCCCCTGCCCCTGCTCCTGCCCCTGCCACGCCCGCCGCTAACAGTCCCAACCCCTCGTGGAGCACTTTAAAACACAATTAAAAGTCAAAACGTCAGCCAAGTAAATGGTAAATGGATGCCACTGGGCAAACCTCCACGGACTTCATTTGCAAGTCAGCAGCAGCAGCAGGAGCAGCAGCTGCCGACGCCAAGGAGTCGGTATCAATGCGTATGTGTGTGTTAGTGTGTGTGTGTTTGCGAGGGGTGTTTATAATATGAGACGCGTTTTCATAACATTTAACAATGTCATAATCAGAATGCGACATCAGCTTAACCCTTGGGCATGTTAATGAGACACTTCAAAAAACTCTGTGAGAGATTTGCATTTTTCGGCCTGTGTGCGTATACACGCGTGAGCCACTGTGTGGCTTTTTTCCATTATTAATGTGCGCACTATGAGTCAGTGTGAGAGTGGGAGTGGCACCAAACTAAATGTATTACGCGTCCATTAGTGTAAATTTTATTACCACAAAAAAAAGAAGAAATGGGAAATGGAAGACGTGGAAGACGAAGCAGCGCATATCTGACGGAAGTGCAAATAAATATATCTCAAAGATACAAAACGAGCTTATAGATATAATTACGCAGTGCAAATTGGTTTAGCACCACATGAGGCAACAAAGCAGGCACATGACGCTCTAATTAGAGAGAGAGAGAGAGACAGAAAGAAAGAGAGGGGGAGAGAGAAGAGATATAAGACAGCAAAAGTCACACCGAGAGTGTGAGAGCCGTATTATGAGCTAGCTTTTAGTGAATTCAATTTATTTGCGCAAAACGAACAAACACACAGAAATTGCACAAAACTAATTTCCATTACACACGATTTTTATGCGCCTGGAAACAAGGCAACCCTCTGGCTGCCGCCCTCCGACCCTCGGCGGAAATAAAAGCCAACTGTTTGATTTTTTGCTTATCTAATCGCAAACACCACAACACGTTCAATAGCTTATCTCAACCCGCACACTTACACTCACACACTCGCGGAGCCCGTCGTTTTCCACACATTTCCATTTGCACCTTTTCTAGCGGCTCCATAAAAATAAACTTAAATAATATGTAAACAGCGTGAATAAACGGGTTACACTACGCCTTTGGCCCAATGCGGGCCAATTTTCAATTAAATTGAAAAGCTATCTAACTTTTCTTGTGCTTCTTCTTCTTATACATGAGGGTCCATTTGTAAGTAGTCGAAAATGCTGATTGGATTGGCCGGCTCACTACTTGAATTGCACACTCATTCACTTCAATTTCTATTTATAGAATTTAGCCAAACCTAGCAGACTACATTAACTTATACAACAATATTATATATTTTCTTGAGCGAAACAAAAATAAATTGCAATTTTAAATTATTCAACTAATAAACGCCATTTTTGTCAAATATTCAAATTATTTCATTTCTAAATTTTTCATTTCTTTGCACAAAAAAAAAAAAAAAAAAAAAAAATCCCAAACAACAAATGAACTAATTTGATATAATAGGTATATACATATATATATATAGCTTTGATTTATTATGAACTTAGTTTGCTTTTTATTTGTACTATAATTATATATACATTATAAACCAATAGTTAAAACATAACTTGGTTGTTTTCAAAAATCATAATAAATTAAATAACAACTAATATAATTTAGCTTAAGATCTTTTTGAAAAATATAAAGAATACATAGACTATATAATTATGACAAATAGTAATTAGAAATTTTTCAATATTTTAATTAGCTTAGCTTTATTTAATATTTTGAGCAACAAACAGAAATGGGTTGACTCAAAAGTTTTTGTGTTTTGTTTAGAATTTACGTGTTAGATTTCAGGCTTTACCTATGTAATAAGAAAAAGATGACAAAATGTTATTTTTTATATAAATATAAAATATATAAATATAATATATATAAATATAAATATTATCTATATAAATAAATTTACCTAAAATCTACAATGAAAAAAGCGACTTCAGCTGACATAATTTTTCGGTTATTCTAATATAATATTACAATTTAGAGAACTTTCCTATATTCTTATTTATTTATAAGTTGGGACTAATATAAAATTAAAACTATAGATTAAAGCACTAGCCTCTAAAGCCTTCGGCTTAGATGTAAATGTAGATGTAGATGTAGATGTAGATATATTTTTCCTAGTTAATTAATAATAATATGATTTAATTACAAATACTAAATACTACTAATACTACTTAAGCCGTGGGCTTTAAAATTATATCTAAATAAATATAAATAATAAATATAAATAATTCTAAATAATAAAATAAGTTAAACACACTTTTCTTAGAGCATGTCAAATACTTAAGGAATTCCGCTTTAAGCCTTTAGTCCATGTTCACATAAAAAAACCCAAGTCTAATTTTTAGTTTAATGTAACGACTTGACATTGCTCTATAATTCATTTTACGCCCTGAGGCTGAGCCTCGCCGACGAAGTAGCCAAAAGCAAAATCAGCTTTGGCGACATTTTTATTGACAGCACTTGAAAGGAAAATTTGTGGCTGGGCTGTTGACAGTTAACTGTGTTAAAGGAGTCGTGTGTGTGTGGGTGTGTGTGGGTGTGTATATGTGTGTATGCCTTGACTAGGCGAGTGCTAATAACAGGATTAACACAATGGAGGCAAATTGAATTTCGTTTGGCAATACACGCTTAAAGTCAAAGTCTACTACACGGGCAGGATGCTGGCCGGGAAGGGGGTAGGTGGGTAGGTGGGTAGGTGGGGTTCGCGTGGGAGGCAGGAAGCGACCAGCGACGTCGTCGATGAGCAAACACAAAGTCCCAAACGTAATTTTCACAAATTCATTGAACTGCGTGAGTGTGAAAAATAACAATTTAGATAAACATTGCGACGGCGTCGCGGCGACCTCCATGGGTGTCGCTTTGGCACACACACACACACACACATATATATATATATATATATATATACTCTATATACGCGACGGGTGACGAGTACGTTGGCTCAGACATCGCCGACCGTTGACACAGAAATCATATTAATATAAATTAACGATGTGGAAAATTTAGTTTAGTAGTGAAAATGGCTTTGGCAGCAAGGGAAACTCACTCGCTCTCACTCTCTCTCTCTCTCTCTGTCTTACTCTCGCTATGGCTAACTCTCACGTCGCCAGCTCATCCGTCAAATGCCACAGCTCGCAAATCCCAGCAGTAGCATACAGCATCCACACACACACACACACACACGCACATGTACACGCACACAGAGTTGAGAAATTGTTCTCTTTTGCTTATTTGGCCTGCTGCATATAATTTGTATTTGGAATTCACTTTTGGCACTCGCTGCATCAATCTCCATCTGCGTGAATCTGCGAATCTATGGCTCGCTGTTTTCAATTAATTTACCGCTCTCTCTCACTCTCTCTTTCTCTGCCTCTCAAGCCTTCAAGATTGTCCCATTGTCTGTGCTGCACTTAGCGCTAATAGCTTCCGCATCGACATAATCATAATCCGATTATACCTTGTATATTACCGTTAGTCACGTGTGCTCTCATGTCGAGCGGCGGATGCTTGAAAATCTTGTTGACTATCCTATCGATTGATTAAGTTTTAGCTTTTTATATTTTAACTAGAAGTGGAAGAGTTGAACTCATGCGGAATAGCTCGACTGGTAGGATACCCTGTAGGAAAATACTGAATCTTCTTAATATTTATCTTATATACTTATGTATACACAAGCTTAGGCACTCGAGGGGTAAACAAAATTTCCACTGAATGTATCCCCAGAACTATGTTAGCAAACGGAATCAATCCCAAGTCCAAAATTCAACAAGCTCAAGAAGCAGAAGGAAGTTCCTGTTCGTAAGTGGGCAGAAATACCATCAAATCATAGTTTAGTGGTTTCTTGACTATATGAAGGTAAAAGCTGGTCATATCAAGGCGTAAAGTCGAAGAAAGCTCATTTTGAATAGCTTGTACAAAATATACATATATCAATTTCCAACTAAGGCAACTTTGCCCTTCATGTCCAATAACTTGCTCATTATATGAAATATTTATAGAATAGCTCACTGAAAGAGAAAAATAAAATTTAAATAATTTAATTAATGTAACCCTAATGGGTAAAACGTAAAATTCAATCCGCTCGAATCGATTGTATATATTAAAAGAAAGCGAAACTTGAATTCGAACTGGGGAGCTATAAGAGTTCCACAGTTTCGAATCTCCCATGGAAGCCGATGATTTCTAATTATGGATACTAAATTAAATAATATAGTACTTATATGATGATAAATCTCTTAAAATGTGGTTTTTTAAGTTTTTACTTTTTCTTACAGGCTTACTTTGAAAACCTAATGAGATGTCGATCTCTACTGATATAATATATTCGGTTTTCCGTTTGCCAATCTCTAAGGTATGTACGTAAATTATTTAAGAAATTTAATTTTATTATTATTATTAATATGTGTACAAAATATATAACAATTATGCTGAAAAGATTGCAGTCTAACCAAAGATAACTCTATATATTGAATATAAAAAAAAGATAAATCTTATCTAAGTTAGCATAAGAACTCATCAGTCAGAATGCATACTGAAGCCCTTTAGCATTACAGGGTGTTTCAATTATCATATGCACTGCTTGGAGTAGGCAACTCATTAGGCATTCTTTAAAGCGTGCGTTTTATAGTGACTAGATGAAGAGTAAATTCATTTACTGCTATCTTAAAGCATAATATAAATAGGCAAGCTATCTATATCAAATCATACAAAATACCTATGGCTATAACTCTCCTACAATATTGCTTTATTAACAGTTTAGTTCACTTGAGTACAAAAGATAAAGACAGAAACAATTCATAACTTCATAAGTACCTTAGATAAGTTCCTTTATTAGTTCAGAATATATAGCACATCCATTTCAGTTTAGGTTAGTATATATAAAACATCATTTTTGCTTTTTTTTGAAAACCCTTTTTCAATTTATTATTCATTCATAATAAAATCAATTGTTTGATGTTAATTGTTATAAAGTCAAAAATCAAAATCCAACAAATGCAAAAAAAAATAAAATATTAAATTTAGAAACATTTAGCGGCCGCCGCACAGGGTTTGATGATAATAATTTAATTAACAGAAAAAAAGGTTTTCATACATATTTTTTGTTGTTGTCAACTTTAGTGCCACACACGTGTGTGTGTGGCACATTGGCCTGGGCGGCATAGTGTTGTTGTTTTTGTCCACGGCTCAGCACTGGCAAAGGGTTTCTCGAAGACGCAGCGAAGCGACTTGTCATAGGTGCCAAAATAGAAATGCTGAGCTGGACAGGCAGCTAAAGTTTGCTTGATATCAAATTGCATTTGTTGTACGTTGGGGGTGTCTGTATGTGTTGGGGGGTAGTTGGGTGGTTCGGGGTTCATTTGCAACGTGACGATAACGATAACGATAACTTTGCATAGGGCATTTATGTAGAACTAAGCAGAAAGATAAGATAGACATTTGAACTTGAAAGGCAACAGTTTGAGTGTTTCGCTTCTATTGCTGACGATCCTTGTAGAACTCGCGAAGGAGTTGGCGCAGATAACGTGTTTCATTGCGACGATCGGTTAGCTGACGGCGCAGTTGCGCATTGGTCTGCTGCAGCTCCTGCTCCTCGCTGAGGACATGCTCCATTTCCTGTTTCTTCTTCTGGCGATAGCGTGTGGCCGCATTTTTGTTCTGCTCCTTTTTACGTATCTTGCGATCCTCGACGCCGCGTCCATAGGTGCGCGTGCGCTTCTTGGCCCCCTTGGTTGAGAGCTGCTCCTCGCCGCTGGTGTGGGTGGGCGAGCTACTGCTGCTGCTGCACGGCAGCCAATCCTCGTCCGCATCAGCAATGCTGCTACGCGGACTGGGACTACTGCTGCTGCTACTGCTGCTGCTGCTGCTGCTGCTGCACATTGAGGTGGATGCCTGCGATTCGCAGTCATCGTTGTATTGTTGCCAGTTGATGGGCAGCTGCAGCTCCTGGGCGCGCATATTGACAATATCGTCGACGAGCTGAGATTCGCGTATGATCTCATTGACGGGCAGCCAGTTGTTGAAGCCATAGGCTGCACCAGCTGGTGTTGCTTCTGCTGTTGCTGCTGCTGTTGTTGTTGCAGTTGGTATAGCATCCGTGGCATATTGCAGCTGTATGTGTGAAACTGTTGTAGTAATTGCTAGATTGAATAACTCTATCTAACTCACCTGTTTCGACTCCTGCTTAATAGACTCCTCCTGCTGCTGCTGTTGTGGGAGCTGTGCCTCGAATTGTGGTGGCGATTGCGGCGGCGTCAATTGTTGCAAGATCATCGACGCGTCAGCATGTTGTAAGTCGCTGGCATTTGCTGCATTCGCCTCCTGCAGTTTGGTTACAGGTAGCATATCTTGCTGCACCAGATCAAGATGTTGGGGAAATGTCGATGTTTCATAGTCAATGTAGTGCGACGCCTTCTGGTCTAGGAGGCACTCTATAAAGAATATATAAATGTAAATTAAGTGTTATTTTTGTTGATTAAGGCGAATAAATCTTAAATTTAAGTATAGTAATATTAGCTTAACATAGCGTTGAAGTAGGCTTGAGGACTATTTCACTGGCTCATTGAGGAGCATAAATTCAGTCTCGAATAGTCGTTCGTATATTAGTCTTGTGCGTTTCTTAGACAGGCGATTAAAGTAATACAAGAGTTCCTGAATCTAATCAATAATTAAAGTTTTAAATTTAAGAGTGAAATTATAAACAATTGAGATGAATATATAAATATATTTAATATGCCTATACAGGAAATTCATTTGATTTCTAGAATATATAGAAATATAGATACATATATTGTAACATTTAAATTTATTTAATTAAAAATTAAAATTGGTTAACTATTAATTAGTTCGGAATAAAATCAATTTCCCACCTAGCTTTGATTACAGTTATTTAGCTGGCGGGCTGACCGTGGCAGAACTACGTCGTAATATCAAATTCTTGTTATCTATCTGCTGCTTGCTGATTTTTCTTCTTCTTGTTCTTCAACATCATCATCTAACTGTGTGCTGTGTTCTACTCAAATACATTTCCATTAAGATGGGAAGGACGCTTTGCTTTAGCTAGACCATTTGGAGCAGCGTTGCGTAAATATTTGCATATTGATTGTGGCATATTTTTAGCTATTTATTGCTCGTGATGTTGTTGTTTTTCCAATTCTTTTATTGATTCTCACTTGAAGAGAGACGACAAATATTGAAATTAGTTCGCTGGCAACTGAACGATTTGATTATTTGTCTTGTCGCTGAGTTTCATTTCAATTGAGTAGCAGCCGCAGTAGCCGCAACAGCAGAGGTTATCAGCGCAGCAGCAGCCCGCCTCCTGCTTCGCCTGCTCACCCCACCGCCAGCCCACTAGCTCAGAGCAGTTGCCAACTGCACTTATATATTCTATAGAATTTATATATTACTCTGGACAGTCCGTGCGAGTGGGAGAGAGAGTGTTAGAGAGAATCGACCTTCGCCTGCACACCTGCTTGAGCACCCTGCATTTCCACCTTGGGCTGGGTCGCATTCTCCTCTCGACAATCGACAGTCGACAGTCGACGCTCGATTAGTCAATTAACATAACTCGTTCTTTACATAACTCAAAGATTTGCATATAAATCTAGTTTACAACACACTACACACCTACTCTGTATAGGGTGTGCCTATATATACGTATATGTAGATTATATTTATTAGATTAATCTAAAAGGCTATTCGGAAATCGGGAATCTAATCATAACTGCACTTTGTGAGCTCTATGGAAAAGTTTCTTTGTGCTACTTTGTTGCAAAGTGAAAAACAATTAGTTATTAAATCTTGTAAATGAATTAAGTCCATGTCAGAAATACCTGAGCAACATGTATAGATTTATATATATATATATATATCGCTGTTGCATCTGTACAATATGTATACGAATTTGTTAGTCAATTAGCTGATCAATTGACAAACTTGTCTGAACAAAGTTGTCAAGCTGTGGGGGGTTTAATGACCCTTTCAAGTAAATATATATCAAATCAATATTCAGTTCAAGGTCAGTTTTCTTAGGGTGGTGCTGTACTAATAACTGAATAACGGTTAGAATTCGATGGTGTCAATAAAAAGTACTTTCAAATATGTTTTTAATTTTCTAAAATGAAATTTGACTAAATATCCAATTTTTTGCATTTCCAGCAGTTTTTTGACTAAAGATTTAATACATTTTATTAAAATATTTTTACTTATAAGGAAATTGTTTTATAAATGTATAGTATATTATAGATATAAAATTCCGAACAAATGTTTATATCAAATGAAATGTATATATGCCAAATTTTATGATAATTTTATATTTTCATATTTGTTGATTGATTCATTCATTTGCTTAAATTTAAAAAATTCATATTTTATATATGATCATATCAATTAAACTAATTTAAATCTAATTTTTATACATATATATAATTTAGTATTTTGTTCATTATCTTTTGCTAGCATAGTAGCATAGCTAGCATAGTTCCTAACAATTACTGGTCGACCTTGCTACACTTGCTGAGCTAAAACTACTTGAGCAATTCATGAATAGTTATTTTGCAAAGAGCACCAAAAGCCCACTAAAGCCATAAAGTGCATAGTTATATATGAGCTCATTGCAGACTTGGCACTAAACAAATATAAACGAAATAAAATTAAAAATGAAATAAAATATATATATTTATTTAGTCATTTACATTGGTTTACTTATTCGAATCTTCTATTTCATTAAATCAGAGTAGCTCGATTTAGAATTAATCTATAACCCTTAATTTAATCTATAACACTAATATTGTTTCAGCAGTTCAAAATAGATAATCCTGATTCATACTACAAATCTCTGTCTTCCTCAAAAAAACAGAGCACTATTGATAGTGCCTAACTATGTCACATGAGCTATAAACGAAATGTAGGAAATTAAATGAATGTGCTACGCATGTTGTGACTCGATAGGCATATATATAGAATATATATTTTATAATTTATATTTATATATATATATATATATATATATATATATATATATAAATATATATATAGTACATTTTTATAAAATCGTGTCCTACATTTCGTCTGCAAACTACGCAATTTGCAGTTGCAATGGGAGCTCGACTCAGAGTTTGACATTAGACAAAACCGAGATTAATAGAAACAAACAAAGTTGTCTTTACGACTGGCAAATAGAACGGGGAACAGCTGCAAAAAAAAAAAAAAGCAAAAAACAATGCCAACAACTCGCACTATCACTGATCATATATATATAAACACATGTAATAAATTAATTTTTAATGAGGGCATGATTAAAACAACCTTGGGGAACATTAGCTTTAGAGAAAGCTGCAGCAGTTTGCTTAGAAAAATTTGAAATTTCCCATTTAAAAATATATTAAACAAATCTATAATATACTTCATATGGGTTTTACGTCAGGATATTTTTGAACGAAATTCCATAATTTTAATTAATTTCTTTCATTTGGCAGAGAAGTAGGTCAATAGGTCAAGGTCATGTGCATTTGGTTCTTATCTCACCTCAGCCACAATCCGATTAGACTGCAGAGCGAACTAAAAATATATAACTAGATATATATAAATATACCTAAATTATTTTTGGAGAAGGCACGTCCGTGTATAAAGCATAAATTGCAATGAATTTTATAAATATACAACTCAAATACGCAAGAAAAAGCGTTGCAAATGGAAAACAATATGCAATCATAAGAGAGAAGTATCAGTATTTATAAGTCACTCATATATATATATATACTTTATAAGTACATAAACCTATATGATAAACCCGCTTGACCGGAAAGACATCTTTGGCCAGACTTTGCACAGCAGCGACAAGAAAAAAAAAAAAAAAAAAACAACAGTTGAGTGAAAGAAAGATCTTGAGATGCGTATATAAGTGGATTATCTCGCATGGGATATCTCCCATTTTGAGAGAGATTTACAATAAGTATTGACAGGTGCATTGATCTTCAATGAGATATATTCGAGATTAAATTGGATATGTGCACCTTTCACTGGCAATATCGAGTGGCGAGAGACAAACTTATATATCTCAAAAAATGCTTAAATATTTCTATAGAGTAGAATACAAACCTAAGAATATTATTAAATAATAATAATAATATTAAATAATATTAAGAATTCAAATGCCTAACAGTTTCCTCTATAATTTATCAACCCAGTTACCCTAACCCACCGATACTTTCAATTCCAATTGAAGTTCCCATAGACTGTTTATAGATTAGATTTATTTAGGTTTTCAAGGTCTTAGCGGAAATAAACATAAACTTGGGAAAATGCATAACTGAAAATGATATTTAAACAGCTCTATACAGGTGTTATATATCGTATAATTAATTTTAAATAGTTATTAGATATACTAACCATACGCTTGTTGCATATATATATAGCAGTTCATTGTTGCGGCAGCAGCGACTCAGATTCAAACGGAAATATTTATATATCGAAGGGATCGAATTGCAAAATGAAAAAATAAAACGAAAAAATGCGGCAAAGAGCGAGAGATAGAGATAAAGATAGAAAGAGAGGGAGAGTTGTGGTGGAGTATTCAAGAATTAAAAACTAAATATTTTCTATTGTAAATAAACGCTAAAAGCGTAATTTTTTTACAAAAACAAGAATTAACCTAAATAAAAACGTTTATACTAAATTACTAAATTAACGAGATGCGCGTTTAATATAAAATATATATATTTTTATATAATATTTGATTCGTAAATATATTTGCAACAGAATTGAGAATTTTACAGAGAAAAAAACCTGCTCAAGGGAGAAAAAGCGAGAAAAAATCACAGCGAATTTTTTAACATAAGCCAAGCTTTTTTGGCCAAGTTAATAACAAGCGAAAGGTATGAGGCGGACACACATACTCTCAGAAGGGGCGTGGCCTATTACAGGGTATTTCTTTATATATATATATATCTATATATGGACTTAAATTTCTGGTCAACTGCTGCCGCAGAAAATACTTCAAAGGCGTGGCAGCTGCAGTGCAGGTTTTTCGCTTTTGCTTCTTCCTCTTTATATTTGTGTGTTTCTTCTTCTTTAGTGGAGGGCTGCTCCGACATATATATGTGTGTCTGTATATATATGTGTATATCCGCCCGCTTTTTAACGTCGCTTCACCAACTTTTGCGAATTGATCACAATTTCACGGTTCCACATGTAACGGTATCCACAGTGTGGTATCATGCTCACAAAGTCCTTAGCGCACACTAACGAATGCCGGACGTAATTTTGACCCAGCTTCTTTAGAGTGGGCCCGTGCGGAAGCGAGATCGACGGACACTGGCACTGGGTCTGAGCGTTTCAGCAGAGTGACAGAGATAGAGAAACCGAGTGGAATAGAGACAGAGATATGTTTTATATCGGACACGAATCAGCTACATATAGCTGGCTTTCGAATGGAACGACACCTCAAACGCACGCGTTTCGTTTTGTTTGGCGCCGTCGTCGCACTGTTTGATAGCCAATAGCCGTTCAAATGGTATACAAATCAAATTCGATTCCAATTTGATTCCAATTCGTTGGCAATTGAGTTTCAGGTTGTTTTCCGTTTCGCGTTGTTTTTGTAATTTTTTGTTATTTGCGCGTTTTTTTAAACGCCAAGACGTGCGTCTTGCTTGTTGCTATTGTGTTTCTGTTATTGTCTTATTTTTATTTTCGCTTGAAGGCAGTTTCTTTGTTTCCAGTTGCTTCTCTGTGTTGTTATTGTTGCTGCTGTTATGATTGTTGTTGTAACTGTAACTGAAAGCCGTGTTTATAATCGAGCCGAGCGCACGCACGCGTCAGAGTAACAAATTGTACTGAGCTTGATGCGCAGAGCGCGCTCGGTTTTTGCTCTGACAAAGTCAGCAAAAACACACACTGAGAGAGATCGTAGAAGAGAGAGAGAGAGAACTCAAACAGGCGCACGACAGAGAGTGCGCGCATGGCTGCGTATGTGTGGGTGAGTGGGAGACACCAGCCCTGTAACAAGATCAAGCCGAAGCGCTGCTCTGACGCTCGTACAGCAAAGCCGAACGAACGGCGAAGCAAAAAGCCGAAGCTCAAAAATCGAAGAATTTGCACAGTGGCACAAAGAGTAGAGCGCATCGCTTGAAAATGTTGATCACTTATATTACGAATGCAAATATATATAAAGAAATCAATTCAAAGTATAGTTATTTTGGTATTTTGTATGCAAAAATAAATATAAATGAGTACATTTTAAAGAAATATGAAGTATGGAGAAAAAATTATTATAATTTGTAGTATTTTTTAGAAGAATTATTAAGAAGAATTATTAGTATTAAGTGAATTAAAAATAAAAATTTTGAGTACATATATTTATACAGATTTGAAAATAAAACTTAATGCTAATTTGAATTAAAGACAATCAAATTATTAGTAAAAAAAAATTAAATAAATAATAATCGGCTAATTTTCAATCAAAAAGTTTTTACTGACTAATTTTGATACGGAATCCAAAATTAAGTAGCTATAATATGTATTGCAGAACTACTATTTCATAAACATTCATTATTTAAAGGATATATGTATATCAATACTACTATATATGTATATCAATACTATTTTTAAGCCCTTGATTTTATTTCTATTTATAAATGGCTATTTTAATGATCTTTGAATAGATTAAACCGAATAAAATATGAAATGAACTGGTTCACTTTTTTAATAATAAAAACATTTCGGTTTCTATTCCGATCCCAGAGATTTACTCACTGTTCTTCGAACTGTGTTTTGATATTTTTTATTTATATATATTTAATATATAATTATAAAAAAAAATTCCCCAAAACAAAAGGCCCCCAAAGGCACTAATTAGCGCCCATTTTGAGTATGTATATATACATATATCAGTTTATTTACCGATTATATATATGCATAATCGGCCAGACATTTCGCGAAACATCAGCGTGTGTAAAAAGGTGACGATCAATGAACTCGACCCAAAGACAACAAACAGAATCGGGGCCCTACTCTCAGGCAAGTGACAGGATCTAGATCTAGAATTCATATGCATTTGTTTACCATATAAATACTAAATATAATTGCTCGAACGATAAGCTTTGCTGGTGTCAGGGCTCCAGCAGAAAAACAATAACAATTCAAGTCAACTGTGGAGTTCAATGACAGCCGCCCCATATAGAGCTCGCTATCTCTCCGTTTCACTCTACGATGAGGCGCTCTCACTCTTACTCTCTTTCTCTCCCTCTCCCCCTTCTCTCTCTCTCTTTCTGGCGTGCAATTCCCAACTGCATTTGGTGCAAGGAACAAGCAACAAGCCCCAAAAATATCTGTAGACAGCTCTAAATTTATAATACCAAAATGGGGGGCACGTCCAAGAAGCGAGTTTAAATTTAAAACAAAGAAATTACAAACTTTAAATTTCCTGTTTAACGGATCAAAAATATTAAATGAAATTTCAAAAAAAAAAAAAAAAAAAAAACATGAACTGGTTCATTGATCTGCCAGCTGATAAGTTCTTGAGCCCTTCCAACTCATATGCATTTTTTTTCCTATTAGAAATAATTATATATATATATCTTTAAATCTGATTTAATTTTTCATTTTTTTAAGACCTTCAAGTAAATT
The DNA here is from genome assembly GCA_037075325.1 of Drosophila mayaguana. Classification (NCBI taxonomy): domain Eukaryota; kingdom Metazoa; phylum Arthropoda; class Insecta; order Diptera; family Drosophilidae; genus Drosophila; species Drosophila mayaguana. The sequence continues at coordinate 4,213,529 of JBAMCG010000121.1, read as the reverse complement.
GAGATCTTAAAAAAAAAAACTTGTAATGAACGTGTTTCAGTTGTTTTGTTTTATGAGAGAGCACGACTCAAGTGCGAGAGTTGATTGAAAAATATATAAAGAGCATATGGGACAGATGCCATCTAGTTCGTATAGCTCATGGAAGTCATTTGGTTCAATCATATGCTCATGCCTCGCATACCTTAAAGCCAAAACAATAACCATTTTTGTTGTTTTGGCCTTTATTGTCCAAGCTAACGATGTTTATTGTGAATTATAATTAAGTTGCAAAATGAGAGCTAAAAAAGACAAAAACAAAAATGTTGCCTGAGACACGTTTTATTTAACAAAATTGTTAGACAATCGATGGAGACAAAACAAAGGAAATTTTATGGCTGGCTAATTGGAATATATATGCACATAAGAAAGAGTATTTATGTAATTCCTATAGGAATCCACAGAGAGAAAAACGTAGATGAAACCTCCCAAAATAGTCCGACTTGAGGTGGACTTAAAAATAATAAGTAAAATAGTAAAAATATATTTATTTTAATATTCTTAAATTATTATCAACTAATAAAATAAAAAGCACATTACCTAAAAATATATATTTTTTGAAATTTCAATTCCTATTATCAAGCTTTCCAAAATATATCGTATAGCAACTATGCGAAATAGCAGCTACTTCATTCAGTTTTAAGACGAAAAAACTGGTTTCTGTCTCTTCGAAATCGCTTATAGGTAATTCGTATTCAAAATAAAACCAAAAAAAAAAAAAAAACAATAACAATAAAGCTGTTCAGCAAGCTTCACAGACGTCTTATTTGTCTACATTTTAATCAGACGTTCAAAGTTCGATTGTGTTTCGAAATGTTTGTTTTCGAATGTATATATATAAATTTGAGTATAAGTCGACACACATATAGATTGTTGACTTGAAAGCCGGAACACATGGATTTTTAGGGCTTTAGGGCTTTTTATATATGACATACATATTGAATAAGGTGTTGATAATATATAGATAATGCGATTTTTAATGATCAGCAAAGTTAATCTGTTGGTCTAAATAATAAATCTAAAACTTTTTAAAGTCTCACATTTTTAAAATGTTCTCAATTTCTATAACTCGAATATTTTCTAATAAATTAATATTTTCCATAAATTATTTCCTAAATTATCTATATCTCTATTATTTATGTGTTGCATTTATTATTATTTGATTAAACTTAAAATTTTTCAAAATTTGCATTTTTTTGTTTTAAGTTCAGAAATTAAAATGAAAATATCCAGATATTTTAAAATAATTTTATTTTCCACGAATATTTTGGGGAAGATACATATACGAAATGAAGAAAAAAACATGCGTTCCTTGATTCTGAATTAAAGGCGAATACCTGCACAAATTAGTATTCACTTTTTTTGTTGCATATATATTTTTCAATTAAGATACAATTATATTATTCGAAATAATAATTAATTTAGTTTAAGCAAATTTATTAAACATAAAACAAATGTTTAATCAAAATTTTGAAATTTGCTCAATTAAGGTATTTATTTTGATTATTTGGCTTGTTATTAAATTAAAATATAATAAAGTTAAATTCACATATAGATAATGGGCAAATTCATATGTCGGGTAAACACCTATATAATATAGAAAGGTTAGCTGTCGTAAGGCACAAAGGCTTAAGCTGCAAACTTGTTGGACCGACTATGACTTAAGAAAGTCTCTCAACATTAACAAGTGTTTGTTATATAATATAATATAATATTACAGCAAGATAAGTACTTGACATATAATATATAACAACACAAGCTCCTAAGTATTACAAGACTTTCCCAGTCAGTGTCCCTATGCTTTACAGTCCATTTTCTCAGCTTATTTAAGCTAGGCTAAAAATTAAAAGGCATGCCAATATTTGTTGGGTAACCATAGGCAAATTGCATATTTGCATTATCTTAAAATTCAAAATCTCTTGCCTAAGTTCTGCCCTTAGCTAAGTTCTTCAAACTTGTTAAACTTTAATTAACTTGCCTTCATCCTTCATATCCATGAATTCCACTACGAAATCTTCATCATTGAGCAGCTCCAAACTCGCCGACTTCTCCAAGGAATCTGCCTCCTCCACGCTTAATAGCGTAATGCCTAAAAGAGAATATATTTAGTCTATAGATAGATATATGTATATCTGGTTAATAATTCACTCACCATTTGCAAAGTTATCGTCATAGAGAAAAGTTGGATCGTCAAGCGCAAACAGCTCGCCGTCCACCATTGATGGCGGCGAAACTGGCTCGGTCTTCGGATCCCAGTAAAGTTCTTGGGGTAAATCCAAACTCTCCATTGTCAATGGTATTTTGTTGCTGCTGAGGGTGGTCATATGATGATGTTAAATCGGAATCAAAGCTTAACGGGATATTTTCGGAATATTTTGAAAACGGTTCGATGGATGTGATGAACGCTGGTTGTTGTTGCGGTTGTTCTTGTTGTGAGGACGCCATGGTGGCTCTGAAAGCGGGGAAAAATAGTTTGATTAATACAAATTAGTTGACACTATGTGTCTGACCTGCAGTGTACCTAGGGCTGATTTATATTGATTAACAAACTTTTGAATTTATTACAAACTGCAGCCAGACATAAACAAATCCAATCGCATGGCTAGACGACGTCAGCCGTAGCAGCTGATAAGCCATTTCGCTGAAACCCAAGCGCAGGTGAAATGCATATTTCGTTATCAAAATATTTTCGAAAAATATGTTTTGTTTGATTATAATCATATCGCAACAATCATAATTTTGTTTTTATATTTTTAATTTTTCATCGTATCCCTTTATTGAGACCTGTTGACTCACGGAACTTATTTTTACATATATCGTGCAATTATTGAGAAACACAATACGCGCCCAACACCCACTTCCCATTGCTATGCAAAAAAACAAAAATGATATCTTTACAAATAGCTGCTTGCTATGAGCACTGGCAGCGCCATCGACGCAAATGTTTCTTAACTACATACATACATATACACTCAGGCAGACAGCAGTGCGAAGCATACATATTTTACTGTATGAGCGAGATAGCATGTAAATAACATGATTCACTGCCCATCGCACGTGCTGGAGCATGTGGCAGGCTGAAGCAGCATATGCCGCATTGCTACGCAATTTTGCAGCGTATTGCATCAGCCAATTTTGCAGTTCCTCTGCTCCCACTGTCCAACTCTGTTGCATGCCACAAGCAGTTTGTAAACATTTCTGCCACGTTACCATGAATCGACAAATAAAGCGAAAGCACACACAGACAATCCAACACGCACACTACTACCCATAACTGTTTACAGCAGCAAATCCGCAATTGACTTGCTTGTGTGCATGCATATGTATGTATGTACATATGCATAGCTATCAGCTTCTGTGTGTGCCCGTGTATGTGTGTTCGCGTCCATTTGTGTGCGATGTTGCGAAATTGCACTTTTGTACACTTGCTAAAATGTTTCGGTACTTACAGGTATTTTGTTAACATTTTCATAACTTTGTGTGTGTGGGCACTGTTCGTGCTTGTGTTTTGTTTGCGTGCAAACTAGAAAGCCATTTTTATGTCCATATAAATGCAAAATACACGACAGAAAATATGTTGACCTTTTTGCGTTTCATTTGGAACGATACTGAACGGTTGCTCAGTGTTCCGGAACCAATTCGACTAAATAGTTCCAAATGAACTAATGTTAATCAGTAACAGTGACTCACTTGCTTATCTGAACAGTGAACAAATCAGAATTTCGGGCAATTTTGAAATAAAAATGAATCATATGCATTTATTTACCAAATTGTAACCAAATTGAAATCAATATATATTTCTTAATTAAAATTTAATGCATTTTGTAAATCTCATTCAGATATTGACTAGTGTCACAATACAAAATCCGTGTTTTGCGAAAATACTACAAAACACAAATTTACTTTTCAAATAATAGATAACTATAGCTTTAAAACTGTATGTATACAACATTTTTTGAAAAATATTGAATCAAAACAGTTTAAAAATATGTATGTTCGGTGTTGTTAGGTAACATCACTAACCATACAACACATAGACTGGACATGTAGAACAAAGTTTTTCAACGCCGAAAATCTATCTAGCAGGGACCATCTAACTTCGTATTTGCTCGGCTTAGTACCTACTGGCTCGGGCAATGAAAAGTTCGCGCGACGAAATCAGTGCGCTGCGAGCGCTCAGGCCGAATGGTCACTTTTTATATAAAGCATGGCTATGTGCTATTTTTCCTACTCTCTCTCTCTCACTCTATCTCTCTCTTCTCTCTCTATGGTCTCTCAAATCATCGAACTCAGCAGCGCACAAAAATTGAAATTTTTAGCGACGATCCCAGCTCTTTCCTTTTGAGTGAAGAGTATACCGAAATCTTAAAAGCGTTTGCCACGCTCATGCACACAAAATATTAGCGTTTCGATGATTATTTGTGGGAAGGGTATGAAAGCGTGATGCGCATAAAGAATATTATTTCGCGACGGGCATGCACACACACACACTTGCAATCTCTGGAAACATGTATGAACATTTGGCTGCCTGTGTGCGAATCTCTAGCTGCCTGTAGGAATTTGAAAGCCGAACATTTGCATTTGGTAGATCTTGTGAACTGCACACACCTACATAAATGTGTTTGATTGTGTGTACGCATGGGACGCGATGCTTACAAAATTGTGGGGTAACGTAGAAGCATTTGTGAGCCTTTGTGCCTGAGTATGTGTATGCATGGGAAATGAACATTGGCGTGTGCCTACCACAACTTAGAATTGTGTGAATGATTTTGGGTTCGATTAGTTGAGTCGCGTTTATATTTAAGTGTCTGATTTTGTTTGAATGATCGTGGGTTTGTCTATCATAACGAATTTTTTTTTAATGTAATACCTGATTGAGCCCAGTGGGCAAAATGGGATGCGATTTTCGAACCCGTGCACTTGTGCATACAGATACAGTTCAATTTGAGCCTTTTAAAAATATGCATATGTATGTAGGTCAAATGGATCATACTAACTATATAGTAATTTAGGTAAAGCTAAATTAAAAATGATTCCACAATATTACATTTGAATCAATAAATATATTAAATTATGACCATTTGGCTGCCTGTGTATTTAATCTTGGTGCCTGGCTCTGGGCTCTGTGCGCTTTCTATGCTCTCTCAAATAAATATAAGTGCACGGGTTCGAAAATCGCATCCCATTTTGCCCACTGGGCTCAATCAGGTATTACATTAAAAAAAAATTCGTTATGATAGACAAACCCACGATCATTCAAACAAAATCAGACACTTAAATATAAACGCGACTCAACTAATCGAACCCAAAATCATTCACACAATTCTAAGTTGTGGTAGGCACACGCCAATGTTCATTTCCCATGCATACACATACTCAGGCACAAAGGCTCACAAATGCTTCTACGTTACCCCACAATTTTGTAAGCATCGCGTCCCATGCGTACACACAATCAAACACATTTATGTAGGTGTGTGCAGTTCACAAGATCTACCAAATGCAAATGTTCGGCTTTCAAATTCCTACAGGCAGCTAGAGATTCGCACACAGGCAGCCAAATGTTCATACATGTTTCCAGAGATTGCAAGTGTGTGTGTGTGCATGCCCGTCGCGAAATAATATTCTTTATGCGCATCACGCTTTCATACCCTTCCCACAAATAATCATCGAAACGCTAATATTTTGTGTGCATGAGCGTGGCAAACGCTTTTAAGATTTCGGTATACTCTTCACTCAAAAGGAAAGAGCTGGGATCGTCGCTAAAAATTTCAATTTTTGTGCGCTGCTGAGTTCGATGATTTGAGAGACCATAGAGAGAGAAGAGAGAGATAGAGTGAGAGAGAGAGAGTAGGAAAAATAGCACATAGCCATGCTTTATATAAAAAGTGACCATTCGGCCTGAGCGCTCGCAGCGCACTGATTTCGTCGCGCGAACTTTTCATTGCCCGAGCCAGTAGGTACTAAGCCGAGCAAATACGAAGTTAGATGGTCCCTGCTAGATAGATTTTCGGCGTTGAAAAACTTTGTTCTACATGTCCAGTCTATGTGTTGTATGGTTAGTGGTAACATCACTAACATTCTGTTAACTTGGCATTCGTTAAGTGAGTAAAGAGTTTTGTAACCGACAGCTTTCGTAATGCTGCTGGCATACATCTGACGCTCATGCAGTTAGGTATTTTTTAGCCAATTTAGGTGTTGTGTAGTCGCGGAGACAAATTAATTAATATGAGCGCTTAAATTTCCATTAATATTACGTGAAAACGCACGCTTGCGCGGTAAACTCGTGTTACGCTGTACGAAACTGAACGCCACTTGGGCGATTGAAGACGCGCCCCCAAACTAGTGAGTGTGTGCGGATGAGTGTGTGCGATGTAACTAATGTAGCTGTATAAAAGCAGAGGTCAAAAGTGCACGCAGCCCAGAAAAAAGGGGCAAATTGAGTGGTCAGCGTACTCAAACTGTGACGTAAATGGAAGACAGCGCTTCAAATATGCCTATTGGTTGTGGCCAATTGGCCGTAACATTAAACGAGCGTACCATTGTTTTTGTTATGCACAGCCTACGTATATCAAAAGCTGTGTGAGTGAGTATACATGAGTATGTGTAAATATGTGCAGGCGCAGCCTACGCCAACGACGTAGCCGAATGTTGTTTCTTCTTCTTGCACGCTTAGCCAGTCGCATTTAGCGCCAGAAAATTCCTATGCTGATAAGGTCTATACGTATCTGTGTGTGTGCGAGAGAGAGCTGAAGCTAGGCACACGATTGCCAGAGAGAGACAGGGCAGGCGCACCCGAGAGAGTGTAACTGAGATAGAGAGAGAGAGAGAGAGTGAGCGCAAGCTGCTGGCGTCAGCTGTTTTATGTTTTGATTGTGTGTGCAGGGAAATAAACGCAATCGCACAGGTTTTGTTTTTGTTTTTGTTTTTTTTTTTTGCTTTTCAGCCTGAGTTCTTGAGTTGCGGCGAGCCGCCGATCAGTACCGTTTGTGAAATCGAAAAGTCATCAACATCCGCCGCGTGCCAAGCGCAAGGCAAGAAATTAAAATCTACTAATAATTCACACAAGCTTTTTCATTATCAGCCAATTAACTGACGTCGCATTTCTAAATAGTTGCGCTCTTTACAAATGCAGGCGTATGTGTGCATGTGTGCGTGTGTTTGTGTGTGTACGTAGGCTTTTCTATGGGTGTGTGTATGAGTGAATTGTGACGCGCTAAAAGCGGGGCGTGTTTGCCATTAGAAAAGAAGAAGAGTCAACAATTAAGCAGAAACAACAACAACAAAGGCGATAAGTGCTATAAACAGCAAGAACAACAACAACCAAAAAAAAAAAAAAAAAAAGAGGCAAGTGCTAAGAAAATTTGATCAAAACGCAATAAATGTAGCAGAAATTAAGAAAATTTGTTAATTAATGAATATCAACAAAATAGTAGAAAAATCTAAAGTCAAATAAATAAATAAAAGTGCAAATTGAAGAAACAGCAGGACAAAAGAAAATGTACAAACCAAAACCACATAAATTGTCATAAATAAATCAAAGTGTTAATTAAAGCTTTTTTCAAACTGAAATTAAATTGTTAACTTTTATAGAGAAAATAAATGTACCGAAGTTAGCAGTAAAAACTTAGGTAATTCAAATTTACAAAACTAAACAAAATTATAATAAAAATAAAAAACCTATAATTAAATGTGCCAATTAAATTAATTGCAGAGCTAACAAAATATATTGCAATCACATAATGCGTAGCATAAACGTGAGCTGAGGAAACCTCAGATTTATTCGCACCTGGTCACACTACAAAATCCAAAACCCAAAAAAGTTAAAAGTTTTAATTTTCTTAAAATCCAACAAGAAACAAACGTAACAATAAGCCAAGAAAATGATGTTGAACAAATACGAAATCTATCAACGCACAAATAACATGTTCCAACAACAGCAACAATTACAACAACAACAATTACACTTACCGCAGCAGCAGCAGCAACAGGCGTCGCAGCAAGCATCGCTGCAGCTCTCCCACTCGCACCCGCACGCCATATCCTATCTGGACAGCGCTGCCAGCAGCAACGCCGGCAGCACTGCAGCAGAACTGGCCGCCATGTTGGCCGCCAGCAAAGCGGAAAGGGAGTCCATACATTCGGGTCAATTTATGGTCTCACACTTTGAGGCCGAGGAGGCGCAAGATGATCTAGAGGATGATGGCGAGGTGAAGATGTTGGATCCCGAGGATCCGAGCCTCGATAAGTCCGGCACCGCGACAAACACCTGCCGCGACGTGCAGCTATATGTGCCCCAGAAAGTGGTTCATTTTCCACGCATGGATATGGATCGCGAATGCGATGATAATAGCATGGGCATGAGCGTCACCTCCCACCTGGAGATCGAGACGTCGCTGACCAAGCTCTTCAAATGCATGAATCTGGCCTACAGGTAAGTGTCGACACGCCAAGCCGATGGCCACGCGCCAAGCGTGTGTTAACAAATAAACATCATATTTTAAGCTCTAAACTGGGCCGAAAAGGCCTCTGTCCGCATAATCGTTCCGTAGCACATGTTGCTGCGACGTTGACGGCGACGGCAACGGCGACGCGTCGCTGCTCAGGTTACCTTTAGCTTTAATCACTGTCTGTCTTTTCTCCTGCGTCTTCTATTTCTGCCAACGCTTGCAAATGAACGAAAAAATGCAAAAACAAAATAAAAAATTGAAGAAACAACCAAGATATATGAAATATCAATTCAGGAAATCTGAAACGTGTAACTTTATAAAGTCAATGACTTATTGATACCCTAGAAACAAATAGAAAAAATTGCAAACTATCAAACAGATTCAACAGCTACGAAATTATTTGAGCTTATAAAATGAGTTTTAAAAATTAAATAAAATAGTAGGTAAACTAAATTATTTAAAATTAAAACAATTATATAAGTAAATTAGGCAAGGAAAAATTAAGATAAATAAATAAACTATAAATTTATAGCTATATGTATATATTCAGAACGAGTTAGGGGCTTTTACCTTCTAGAATAATCAGATAATATTACTACATATACAAATCCAAAACCCGGATCCTGGTTAATAAGTTTTTGTTTGTTTTTTTTTTAAGTGTGAAAATTTTTTATAGATCAAAAGATTATGCTAATTACCTAAAGAATTTTGATAATCATTTCTTTTCTTTTAATCAATTAATAAGTGAAGTGTTTTGCACAAATCTACGAATTTGTTATCTAATCCTAAGAGAATAATAAGAGAAAATAACTTTTGTTGAACTCCAAGTAGCCACTGTAGTATAATCTGCGTTTTTTAGTATGTACTGTAAGCTCCACTATATCACAGAGCATATAAAGCATATAGATTCCTATATATTCCTCTTATTCTAATGCAAACTTATAAAGCAAATCATTTATGGAACTACAATGCATTTATCCTTAGGGACTAAATGTTATAATGAGAATATAATTGATTTGATTTATTGGATTTATCCAGTGTATACTGTACACCCCAAACATACAAATAAACGACTCTCGTAGCAATCCCCGTTGCATGCCACTTACTGAATAATCACTGTGCATATCGTAGACATTCTAACTTATACAGTATATCTAGCTATCTTTTCTAGCTATCTTTTCTAAGCAAAAGCCAAATATGTGCCCATCTTCATATCTACAAATACATATATGTATATAACCCTAGATCTACGCGAACTCTATGTCAACAAAAAACCAGATAAAAATTTGTTTGCCATTTCAGACAACCCGGGTGCGCTATTCAAGGCATATTGCCTTTAGTCCCATCGTCTTTCTGTTGCAGTCAACAAGATTGGGAAACCTATATATATATATATATATATATATATATATATATATATATATATATATATATATATATATATATATATATGTTTACTCATTTTACACTTTTATCGCACATTTTTGATTATTAAATATATTTGAATTTGGTGAAGAAGTCACAAGTCAAGTCAAAAACTTAAATTACATATATCCCCCATTTAAATGGAAATGTATATATAATTATGTTTATATATATTATATATAAATTTGCTGGTAAAGCACGTAGCCCGTTATTAGCGCTTTGTTTTGATTTGCATTATTATTTCTTCCCTTTGCTCAAACTTTTTACAAAGTCAGCTAGTTTGTTTATTATGGCGTATTTATTTTTTAATAGGTAGAAGTGGGCTATCCGGCATTGCACGGCAAATTTATAACCTGGAGAAAATATATTTGATGGTTCTGAATGGAATATTGCTCTTTAAAATATTGATACAAATGGTTTATGTATTAATTTATTTGTTAGAATAAAAATATAAATATGCATAGCGACTTTATAATTTGATTAATGAATAAAATATTAATTAAATATAATTATAAAAAAGAAAAAAATATATATATTTAATAAAAGGTAAAATATAAATGAAAAAGGTTATTTTAAACAGTTTCCCACATTTTTTTTAAACTCTCGGGTGAATATTTATTAATGGCTTGTATTTAAATCTAAAATAAATTGGAGATAAATATATATGAACTTAAGAAATATAAGATAAATTATGATAAAAAAAAAAATAAACAAACAAATAAACACAAATTTAAAAAATAATGATAAAAATGATAAAATTTTGGAAATTATTAATAAAAAAATATAAAAAAGGAAAAATTGGTTAGCGGATTATTAATAAATTATTTAATTCCAAAAATAATAAATATATAATTATAATAAATTATTTTTTTAATTTTCTCTTAAGTCAAATTTATTTATTATTTTATTTTATTTTTTTTTTCAAATCACGATGAGTGATAAAAATGTTTAAATGGTTTTTGTTTAGTGCATACTTATCGCACATGCCCAGTTCTTAGGCACACATACGTATTTATATGTAGACATATACATATTTATTGGTAATTCAATATGTTTATATGTATGTGTAGACATCTATATTAATTGGACTTTATGCCACATCTCTAGTTCGCATTGGGCACGTACACAAGTTATTATTCTTCTTCTTTTTGGCCTGTTCTGCCTTTATATCTCGTTTTCGTAGTACTAAAGTTCAGAGTGTTTGGGCTCATTAAAGTTTTTAGTCATCGAAGATCGTTGCTGCATAGTTTATACGTTTCCTCTTTTTGTTTTTTATTTTGTTTTGTTTTGCTTCGATTCGTAGTAGCGAGATATTTTTAACGTCATGTTGGTCGGTCGGTCGATAGGTTGGTTTTATTGTATTAGTTTATTTTTCGGTTTTGCATACTCGTTTTTTGGCTTTTTTCTTTTATGATCGGAGTTTTATCAGTTTGATAGCTAGATAGGTTTTTGGGTCGTATTTATGTTTGCATTCTCTTATCTATCGAGGGGGACTGCGCTAAAGGACAATCGCCATTCAGTTTTCTGTGTGGCGCACATTTTGCACACCAACTCGATGTGGGGTTATCTCAGATAATAGATGTGTGTACATTGTGGGCTTACGAAAATGTACAGTATTTGCATGTGGGGAAATGTGCACAGTGTAAAACGATTAATCGATATATATACAAATAGATTGTTGATATTACACCAGGGGGAATATGAATTTGTGACGAAATGAGTTTGAGATAAGAATATAAATACAAAATTACGTCGATTGATAGGAGCACATTCGTAGTGTTTCTGGTATTTATGATTGAGATAAATTTAGATATATTCGCTAGTAGTTAAGCTATTTTAATCATTATCAATGTATGTATATTAGAATCTGATAATATGCCCGTCGACTATCCATGTGAAAACCAGTAAACCATTTTGACGTTATTGAAGGTAAAGACGTAAAAATAAAAATATGAATTATTAAGATTTGCCGCCCACTGGGGCGTCACAAAACGGAAAATGAATTTTCTGATATTTCAGAAACCGTATTAGATGACAACACCATTCACGTTGACAGCAAAATTCAATTCAAAATTAAACATCCTCTATCGAGGATGTGCAAAATCGGGAAATGGGCTCGGCACCGTTTGATAATAATATTATTTATTAAATAGTAATATAATTGAATGACAAAATATATAAAAAGTAAAATAAATATTTTGCAGTGTATCTGAGCTACGTAATCAACATGATCAATTTATTTTTAGCGCCTTTCAGACTTTCATCTCCGATACGTAGTTTAATTATTTTTAGATTTTAATTGTTTTCTTGAACTTATATTTTGATATAGAATATATATATATTTAAATGTATATTATTTTTATTTTTTTGTGTCTAGTGATTTTTTTAGGCAATACACTTTCCGGTAAATATTTTATTCATCGAAAATTTTTAGTTTGGGCCATTGCCCTCTAAAAGCAAAACTCATCAAAATTTAATTAAAGTAAATTACAAAAAAGTCTATATTTATTTATGTATTTATAATTTGTTTAAATACAAGATTTTGTACGGGTGTTCCTCCTTTATAAAGATCACACAAAAACAAGTAAGAAAGCTCTAGTCGAGACTGCTCGACTAGGAGATACTCTGATCATATTCACGCACTCGCTCTGCTAACTGCGCAGTAAGCAGCGACTGCGCTTGGGCTGCGCTGCACTGTGGGCAATACTATGAGTATATATATACTTTATGGGGTCTGCGATGCTTCCATTGGCCTGTTACATACTTTTCACAAAACCATTTCCCATTTTTAATGGAATCAGGGTATACAAAAACACAACTTGAACTTTTTACCTCATGTATTTATTCACAAATTGACAAACAAATAATAATGTATTCTTACCTTTATGATAATAAAGATATTCGACTCTTAAAACAACTCGCTGAGAAATATACTAAATCAATTGTATAAACTTTCAGCCTATTAATATCTCAAAACTTTTCTAACAGGAAGCCTAAGCTTTTTGTTAACTCATCTAAGAATGCGGCGGCGCGCTTAGTGGTGCTTGGTGGTGCTTGGCATTTTGAGTGGTTCCATGAATACGGACTATTGTTTATGCAACTGCCCTGCTCTCTTCACTAGTTATGTAATTTTGTTTTGTTTACAGAGCGCAAAACAATAACAAGCAAATGCAGTAGTTGACGATTTGCTACAGTGAATCATCGACAAAAACGACAGATCGAGTGTCGGCAGCTTATTGATTAGTTAAACATTGTTTATTATGTTCGAGCTGCATTGATATTGATATTGATATTGATATTGATATTGACGTGTGTCGCTTAATCACAGTTATCACAAATGCCAATTCGTCGTCAATAGTTGGATATTTATATTGATTAACAGCTCTTTCGCTTGCTGTCTCTTTGTTCTCTTTGTCTAGTGGAATAGAAATAGCATAGTAAGCTGAAAAAATTACTCAGATTTTATTTTGAGATTGGCGCCCAGGCGGGTTATGGGGCAAGCTATTTATAGAACTCACAATCTGTCCATTTCGATGCCTTATATTATTTTCAAACAAATTGTGCATACTCTTGTTGTAAACTATACATATTTAGCTTGTTTTTATTCCAAACACATACATACACACACATACATATATTTATATATTTATTTCGTTCTCATTATAGCCAAAAACTTACATCTCCCAAATGGAATCATTTTAAAGGCGTTCGTTTGCGGTGGAAGGATAAAATACGACTCAATAATGTCATCTGGCGTTGTTGGCACATGCAATGTGAGTAGAACTCGAATTATATAAAAAAGTATATATATATATATATATATATATATATATATATATAAAAATATAAAATATATTATTTATTATTATTATTTACATTCTATTATATACGGATATTCTGGAAATATAAAGAGTTTTCACATTAGAACTAAAGTACAAAAATGAAGTATTATTAGTAAAATTTCATGGAAATAAATATTATATAATTTATCATCTAGCATATCAATAAAAACAAATCCATTAAAAATCATGGTTGTATAAAAAGCTTAAAGCTTACACGTTAATTTGCTGCCACAAATTTATGACAACATTAAAAAGTTGTTCGACAAAATTGTAAAAAATTGAGTTTGATTAGGATAAGATAATAGATTAATACAATTGATATAGTTGCTAGGTTATGAAATTTCAAACGGAAAGACGAACATTGCACAGAACTAATATATTTTTATTTCGCTTTCGTGAATGAGTATAAAAATTACAAGTCATCGATGAACTGAACAAAATTGTTTAATGACTATTTCCTTGAGCGCCAAAATGCTACACGTGCTGTACGAATTACACATTATACAGAAACAAAAGCTAAAAGCTAACGTATAAAAAGCTTTCCTGATTAGCAGATGAGTCGCATTTGTTGTTAGCTTTTCAACTGGTTTCTACTTTTTAGTTATGTGTCTAACTTTTTGACAGTCGCTGTTCGGTCTGTGGAGCAAGTTGTAGTTGTGGTTGTAGCAGACACACTTTGTACTCTACACTTGGTTTCGTTGTCAGGCGTCTGGAGAATGCGTCGCGCTTCTCTTACGCTTTTCCTTATCAGCTTCCAGTGGCGCTTATCAGAGATGTCTGGCTGCGTTACTTTTTGAAATAGGTTTTAAATAATTACCTTCTGTGTCAACTCAAACATCTGATGCCAGCAAAATTCGGAAACAAATCATATGAGCAAGCCATTAAACTTATCTCATGCTATATTTGAAAATGTGGTAATGCTTCTAATTTAAATTTTTTATTATAGTATATTATTAAAAGTTCTTTAAAAATTATAGCAAATTCCAGCTAGTTAGTGCACAGCTAGCAAAAAACTGTAAATTATATTAAGACAGAGCTGTCACCTTTTGTGATTATTTGCGACTAAATCACAACACACCATTTAAGTTGAAGAGTTAGTTTTTTAATAATTCTAATAAATTAAAAAAGCTTAGAATTATAAAATTAGGTTTAACACGGTTGCCGCTTTTTTCAAATTTTAAGTCTGTATATTTATAATTATTACAAATTATATAAATATAAATCATATTTTATAATTATTTAGGACTTTTCCATAAATTTTGCATTTTATGTTTCCATTCATTACATCACGAATGCGGGAACAGCAAGACAGTTGCCCAGATAGATAGATAGATGTGTTGTATTACAAGCCCCGACAACGTACGATTATCTCTTAAAAGTGACGACAACTGCGACAAAGGCAAATGGAAAATTTTAGGTTTATTTATAAAGTGTACTGTACTGTGCTGTAAATCCAGCTACCTACAAATACACATCGTTCATACATCATCTTCTTCTTATATATTTTTAATGTTTATTCATCAGATTATAGAACCTTAAATGCCGCAATGTGCTCGCTGTTGGGTATTATCGGTCAGATAACTTATCAAAAATTCAGATTGTCATCTTCGTATTTTTCTGAGCAAGTTGCTTGGATTATGTTAATGTTTATTAGTTGGGCTAAGGTTAGAAAACTGAACTATTAGATCAATTTATATTTATAATTAGATAAATTGTATTTGTTAGCCAAACAAAATTATTTATAAGCTATTTAAGTAAATAAAATATATTAAATTTTATTTATTTGCTTATTTATATTTGAATGATTGAACAGAAAATACATGGAAAATTTATTTTAAAATCTATTATAATTTTTTGCAAAGAAAATTAAATAGAACGTAAAAGTTAAAGTTCAGAACAGGCCCTTTATAGTTGCGTAGAAACCGAAGCGCCATTTAAATATATAGTATTTCATATTAATTAAACCTTGATAAACTTTAGCAACGCTCAAAAAATATATATATTAATTACGAAATATATATATTAATTGTGAAATGTATATGGATTTCAATATGCCTTGCCTTTCACAATCGTACTCCAAAGTATATATGCTTAGTAAATATCATTGCGAGTTTACAACATAATGAATTGTCATGCAGCCGTGATTTCCATACGTCTGAGGTTCATTGTTATTGTTAATTTATCAGCACGTTTTTAGAATCCGCTGAAAACAGTTTTGGCATCTCTCTGGAGCTATCTGTAGGAATAACGCTAATCTCCAGGCTAAATCTTATCTCTGGACGTTTGACGCGCTCTCTTTGCATAGTCGTTATAATATTTCTTCATATTTCTCGCCCTGTTTTTTTTTTGCAGTTATACAAAAGCGCAGAACACCGGTGTGTCAATTCGCATCACCACTGGACGTTGACATACATAGTAATCCCCAAGTAAGTATTAGAATAACAACCGTCACTAAATAGTTAAGAGTATCAAAATGTGCGCACTGCGATAGTAGTATCTACATGAACTTATTTTCTAACAGTGCGTCGAAATCGGTTAATAGTTTACAGTGATAAACAAATATAATAAAAGAAGTTGTGAAATATCAAAACTCAACTCAAAACTGTATTCCTGGCGCTGAACGGCGTCAGATTGTGTAGAGTATTCACCTATATAAAAGATGAATGAGTTAGTTTACGTCTATAGATCTTTAAAATTTCACATGTCTTCTCATACAAAATAAAAGCTTAGGTGAAATGTGCGCCGTGAATTCAATTCTATAACAAATAAGTGTTGTTCAATAAGTGAAAAATAGTGTTGTACAATCAGTTAAATAAGTAGAATATATAGTGATCATTTGATGATTAATAAGATCAAATTTAGACAAGTTTATATAAGTGAAATTCCAAGCAATTTAAGCAAGTAAGTTCAAGTTACGAAAAGATTATGTAAAACATATCAATATTTTGAATAAAATCGATCATGAGCATTACAATATCTAGAAATATATATACAAATATACATTTAGATTCGAAATTGATTTGAAACTATTTTGAATTTGATCTCATTGAGCTAAATTTCATAATTGGATTGTATATCAGATTTCGAAAAATTAGTATTAGTATTTCTGTAAAAATATACACAACAAATTTATCTGCCTAACTTGTATATTAATTAATATTTAAAAATTTGAATTACTTGAAAAGTACATCATATTTTCAACCATATTTCTTAGCAATATGCTTCCATAACTGTTCGTCTAAATACTTGTTCAAGTTTTCTTTCATCAGCTGTTCAATTATTTAATAGCTATTCAAATCAGCGAACCGAACAACTGACATATTAACCTAGTCTAAATTTGTCCTGAATCAATGCTATCGCAATGTACTCAAACAACCCCCACATGGAGCTTGGACAAAAATTATTATACTGTTCGATCGACCAAACATCATTTGCAGTAAGCGTGATCAAGAAGTCGCGCGTCGTTAACACATCGTCAGATAATACGAGTAGCACCCAGATATACATAAATACATGTATAATATATATTTATGTATATGTATATGTACATAAGTAATATAGATTTCCCGTTGCTCTGCTTTCAACTTGCAGCACGTGATAAGAACTCCCGTTGATATTTTTGGGCATTATTCACCTATTGCCGAGTACTATTTATAGAAAAAGCAATTGAATTCGAGCGATTCGAGTGTTTGTACAGATTCTTTGAATGTTTCAGTTTGTAGAGGGCATTAATGATGTTGCAAACTTTTCATCAACAATTAAATTTTATTTTAAATACAGTACAGAGTATACTACAATTTGACCTTAGGGTTGACAATTTATTTCTTGTACGTAGAGTAGCTCCCTATGCGGCTTACAAATTTACCTCTATTAGGGACTTGATTTGTTATTTTTAAGATATATATTATTCTTGGGGAAAATAGTTTTATACAGAACTATTATATTTATAATAGGTCATTTACCATTTTCCATTGAATCTTGCAAGGAATATTATTAGATAACTTCTCTGCATTTTCCATTTCATATAGTCTTTATTCTTTATTGCGAAATAAATCATCATAACTTTACATCAGGATAATAGCTTCTATATGACTATTAAAAATTAAAACTAACTGTGTTTAGTTTGTTGATTTTTTAAACCTGCCCTCGCATAATGTTCTAGATTTTACTTTGCATGAATGATGAAATCACGCGATATAGATATAACTTGAATTGACAACAATTAAAACGGATTCTACTTACACGTGTTTATATGAACTAGTTTATTAACGTAACTGTCAATATACGTAGCGGAAAGATAAGATTTGATTGCTATCTCCCATAATATAAGTAAGGTGTTGCATCTGTCTATGAGCAAGAGATGATGAAAATAGACTTTTCAGTTAGATACTAGATAATAGACAATATATAAGAGGTATATATAGATAGATAATAAATAATAGATACTAGATTATATATATATACTAGATACTAAAGAAACTATATTCCAAATATTAGATAATATATATATACTACATACTAGTATCTAGTATAAACTACAATTTAAAAGGAAAATAGACTTTTTTCTATTAATTATGTACTTTATACCACATACTATATACTCAATACTCAATACTAGATATTCGTTTCTAACTACCACATATATAGATGCTATATATTCATAATATCAAATATATCGCATCTAGCGAATATCTGGCAACTGTATCTGGAATCTAGAATCGCAACCTTTTTCAAATATAAATAGTCAAATATAAACGACCACCCGATGGAGGCATATTCTATTTATTTGTCTAAATATTAGTATTGTTTAATTAAACTTTATTGATATCAAACGCTTGACAACTGCACTTCCTGGCTCAGCCCCACTTGACTTTAAAACGACTCTTTTATCTTTGATTCCTCATAGATTAGCACATTTGCAGCTTAGTTAGGGCAACATTGTACAGCACAAACTGTTTACACATTGCACAAAATATGAAAGGGGCAACAAAAAACAGAATGATGATAGAAACTGTAAACAAGCGAACGCCCACACCTTTTACAATAACTGCTAACTGCTCTGACAACAAATGGAGATTGCTGGAGGCAGCGCCACTCGTCAGCCACACCCATATTATAGTCGAGTATGTCTAGCACGTCAGTCAAATACTAAATCTAGATTGTATTTCGTAGTAGTATATCGTATATAGCTACATGAGCAGACTCTTATCTTGTCTGGGTGGCAGCGGAAAGAGATTTATCTTATCGAGAGCTGCACCGACTGTGTTTTCCTTTGCCAAAGTTGACTAAATCGGTTAGGGGAGCCGACTCGTATACCTAAATTTATTTAGTGTATTCTAAAAAAGATTCATAAATTTTAATTATCGCAACGCCTCAGTTATTGGCTTTACTTTTGTTTGGGGCCACTCGAATCAGTTGTCCAAAGAGCTCGACGCTAGGCAAATCATACGATTCGCTCTCGAATCCAGAGAAAATGTGTAAAGTAAAGTATAAACTCTGTTTATTTAAGTAAATACAAAAAAAGAGTATTTTATATTTCTTATAAATATATAATGTGTATATATTATTTGTGTGTGTTTTTTTACAGACCGTTGTGCTTGAGGGAAAATATTGGAAACGTCATGCAGCTGTTATCAAAGCAGAATATAGAAAGTGGCGCAAAAATTATAAATCAAAAGCAACTGGCTGCTTGACTTATGATTCGGTAAGTCCCAAAAAATACCCTTTTATTTATGCGTTTATCAAAATATTAAGATAAGTTAGGCAAAAATATGTCAAATTATGATTTCTGCAAAGATTTGGTTGAATTTTCCATTTCCTTAAACTGCACCAATATGACCATATATGTAAATATGGCTGTAAAGAGCTGTGAAATATATTAGATAAATAGTCAGATAAATTAACAGATTTCTCTAGCTTTTACACCTACCTTAAAGAGGGTGCTCTTATCGAGTGCAAAAAATCCATAGGCTGTGAGTATAGGCTGTTGGCGCAGATTTTTGAGCAAGAACTTTTCAACCTACTTAAAAGGGTTCTTATAGTACTACAAATATATAAATTGGTGTATATACTGACCATTTTGTCCAGTCCAGAGCCAGTTCTGGGTATTTTTGCAAGTATTTTAGCTGTTTTATTGGCCTAAAATAAAAGTAAAGTGTGTATGAGAGAGAAAAAATTGAGATTTCCGCAAAAGCTTCAGTCTACTACAATCTATACAAGGAGATGCTTCTATAATATATAATAACCATACGTTCTATTTAGAGCAAAACAACTTAATTGACAAATAAAGTAGAAAAAAGTTAATTGAAAGAAAAAAGAAGATTAAAATAAAGCAAGCTCTGAAGTCTTGTAAGAAAGCCTATTAACAATTTATACATTATTGTATTATAATTAATTAATTAATTTATTTAATTTCAAGTATTAAAATATGCCTGAAACTCAAAAATAAGAAACATAATATTACATAGCCTCTCCATTACAATTTTTGCATAAGATCTTGATCAATAAGTTAGATAAGATATTTTGATTAATCAACTCACTCACTTCAGTTGTGATCACATTCGACCGCAACATAAACGTTATCATAGCCAGCCAAGGAATATTCCATAGGCAGGAAGTTATGCAATATAAGGTGTACTCGAAAGGGTGCTCTAGTTTGCCCTCCATAACGGTGCTAACCAGAAAGAGTGGACCAGAGGGGGCCAGAAATAGGACGAGTGGCACAATGGGCAGTATTAAGACTCCGAAGCATGCAATTAGCTCCACGGCAACAATATCCAAGAGACGGTGTCTTTTGTAGAGCAAATGCTTGCAATTTGACACGGAGTTATTCTCCACTAACTGGCCGTTAAATTTAGCCAAGCCCGCCGCCACAATATGCTGCAAGCAGACAAAGAACACCAGCAACAGGCACATAGCCGAAAAACTATACAAATACACAACAATATAGAGTAGAGTGGGAATTTTGGATAGGCCCGCCCGGGCATAGCCATTCAAATAGTTCACCAAACAGAGCACAGCCAGAGCTACGTAGACATTGAAGTAGCGCCGAAAGAAACGTTCCATGGCTGCATCGGTGCACAAGCGATGCAGGCGAAGCAGAGTCTGAACCAACTCGATATGGCGCTGACGTCGCATATAGAGGCATATATGGAGCAGACAGAGACCTATGCAAAAGCTGCGTATATTGATTAATTCATAGTAGTTGCCCGTATCATTGTAGACGCCCATGTAGAGCTCTTGAGGCCACAGGCAGGCGTAGATGAAGCTAGCGAGTGCCCCGATCAGCACGATCAGCATGTGGAATAGCGCATAGCGCTCACTGCCGGGCGTTGACTGTAGCAAACACTCGCGATCATCGAACTGGGCACACAGCATGCCCAACCTGTACAGGACACACAAATATAAGCGCACGTTGCGACTGCCAGACATGCTGTCCAAGACTAACCAGCCGGCACATATAGCTACTCAATTTACTAAGTGCACCAACAAAGTATATGTGATTTAGATATTAGATATTAGTTACTGATTAATCACTCAGTGTCCTAATTGGCCGAGTCAACAAGTTGGTTTGGTCTAAATTGTTGGGGTAGCTAAATGAACACCGGGAAAAAATTGGCCCTGAGTTAGGGAACTGACCTAACATATATATGTATATTCATGCTAGATATTAGCCAATGCTATATGATTAAGGACAAATCTGACTAAAAGGTTGGGAAAATGTCCCGGGCATTCCATTAACTGTTAACTGCGTATATGCATTAATCTAGACTTCAATTGAATCTCTTTTGAATTTCTTAAAATTAATCGGTTTGGACTCGTCTAAATTATTTAAGTCTCATATCGTATACTCTGTATTGATCTGATCTATAATTGATCTGATTTATAACATTTAATTGCAGCTTTAAACATTTTCAGTTGTTCAAACATTTCCATTTCGGAAATATGTTTTATAAAATAAGTCTAAACTAACTTTAGACTTATTTTAAACATAATATTGAAACTCTGGTAATAAACCGGCTCGGATTAAATATGCAATTTTTTGGGCTTACTTATACACATAAATAGTGTTTAACTTTTGTTGGAAATATCAATTTTATTTGTCTGAAAAATTGCATATTGAAGACTAACTGGTTTATTACCAAAGTATATATGTATATAGTGATTTTTTTGAAATATTATACCAAAATTTTAGATGCCGTTTGACTTCAGATTAATTACTCAAATATGTTGGGATTTCATTTCAAAAACGGGACGAGAGTCAGAATCAGATTCAGGTTTAGCTTAAATTGCTCCACGTAGCTCAGATGCTTCAGCCCAATCCGCTTCAATCCATTTTTAAGATCAGCTCAAAATACTTTTTGTAGAAATATTTGTACAATATTTGTATTTTAAATTTCCTACTCCTCTTCTCACTCCCACTCTCACGTCTTTTACCTCTTGCCGGACGATATCTTGTCGAAAGAGCATTACCAGCCCGGCTGTCCAGGGTATAGTCCACATGAAGCATGCGTACAATGCCTGTAAAATGTTGTTCAGGCCAATTTGTTTGATTTCCAGCTCAAAGACGATTGTGATCATAAAGAACGGAGCAACTGGCGCCGAGATTAAGCACAAAGCCGTTATTAGCGCTATAAATGGACCAAACACAGAGTTCAGCTGCTCGTGGCAAACGATGAGCATCTGATTACGTTTATATAGACGATTGATTGTTGTTGTTATTGCTCTTGTCACTCCTGGTGTGGTTATTGCTGTTATTGCTGCCAGCAATTCGCGATTATATAGGTGCAAAAGGGCAGCCAAGATTTGTGTAAGGCAGCCATATAGAATTATGATAAGCCCTATCAGCACAAAGCTATAGGTGTGGATGAAACTCAATAGAATGCACGGCACGATGTTTAATTTGGCGAATAGGAAAGCCCTCGTATAGGTAATCGCACAAATAGCCATTAGACCCACATACATGCAGTACAATTTAAGGAAACGTTTAGCATGGCAATTCTTTAGATCCTTGTGATTGTGATAGAGAATGAAGGTGAAGACGACCAATAGGCGTTGGCGCCTCGCATAGAATCCGACATATATAAGCGATATAACGATGCAAATTACACCAAAGTTAATTATGAAATACGTATTGCCAACGGTTGTGTATAGGGGCAGCATAAAGGTGTGAGGCGTCAGTAAAAGCTGCGCGAAGGCAAACCATATGAAAAGCTGGAGAATCGTTAAACCGACTACTGTTAGAGTTTGATCCAAATCGCTGGCATAAATCCGATACGGCTGGCTAACATCGTGCGTTACATAGAGTAACCCGATACACTTTAGGCTAATTAAATAGACGCGCAGCTCGTCACCGGAAAACATGACGGAACAGGTGCAACTGACGCAGAAGGATGTCTAACTGGCCGTGGCGTTAGATCAATCAAGTTGTCGAGGGGGAACAGCCAGGGGATGTTTTTTGATATATTATATGTCCAACAAATATGAGTTAACAATCAAATCAATTGATGTTTACATTTCATTAGCGCTTAGTGTTTGCCCTGACTGCACCCAAGGGGCCTACAGATAAACAAGCACAGTCAAAAGGTGGCAGAAGGCAGGACATTAACTGAATTGGATATATAACATTTATAACAGAAAATACTCTAAAAACGAAACGAAGTAGGCGGGCGGCACATTGATTAGATATTAATTCTTATAGCTCACAGAATTGCATTAATCTGAATGCAAAAGCTGAAAATACATATTTAAAGCACTAAATAATATTTCGAGTACAAATATCTGGTATATTAAAATTTAGTAACTTATAGAATTTACTAAAACATTTAATTTACCTGTACATGAACCGTATCGCTCATTAGAGCTGTTGCCGCTGTAATAATTGTGGGCGAGAGCCAAATAATCGACCTTAACATATTTTCGTACACTGATTTGCCCGTGTCGGTGACCATTGTGATGTATAATATGCTAGTTGAGTCCAATGAGGAGAAGAGCAGGCAGAGCCAAATGCTGAAGCCATAGACGATACTGACCTCATCCGTGCAGAGGATGAGCAGACGGTCGTGCATATCGAGGCAGGCGCGCAGGCGCAGAACATCGCCACAGCTGCGCTTGGGCTGCTGCAGTTGACGGACCAAAGCGGCTAATTGCGCCTGATTGCTCCTCAGCAAATGCCGTATGACATGAATGAGGCAGATGTAGGTGCCCTGAATAAAGCTGCTCGTCAAGGCGCGATAGAAAAAGCCAATTGTGCTAATTCGAAACAAGATGGATGTTTGGCCGAGCCAGTCGATAATGCAGGCATTGAGAAAGTGGCTAAAGTAGATGATATTGAAAATGAACAGAACGAGAAACAGACGCTGGGGCAGCTTCAGTCGTAGACCCGTCAAATATTTCCTCTTATATAGCTCCACCTGTCTCACAATATGAATTTGTTGCTTCTGCAGCGACAAGAGCCAAGTATTCTGCACAAATTGTATGATCATGGCCGAGAGGAGCACAAAGCGCTCATAGTGATTGCCCGTTGCGGTCATTTCGTAATTAAAGTGAAAGGTCCAATAGCACACCAAGATCCCCATAGCGCTGATCAAATACACCTGCATTACCAGATGCATAAAATAGAAGATGACGCTGCGGCGCAATCGAAAACGATCCGCCCGAAAGTCGTACTCGATGCAAAAAATGCCCAGATACCGGCAGATGCAATAATACGGGTATAACTCCATTGGCTTATACTTTCTCATGATAATGATTGCACTTCCCTCAACACTGAACAGAAACTGATTTCAATTAAATCCCTTCGCGAAGTATTTATATCGAAAATCATTTGTTGACAAACAATTTCCTGATTGTGCTTTGATAGTGTTTTGTTTAGCTTTCATTTAGGTTTGCTTATAGTTATAGCGCTTCAGTTATGTATCACAGATAGCTGTACATTAATTCAACTTTAATTAAATATTTGATATATATGTATGTGTTTCATCGTGTTTACAAAGCGAACAGAGTATATTGGTTTTGCTCAACTTTGAATTTGGAACTAAATTAAACATAATCAATACACTTATGGAACTTCAATCATTGCTAGTTGTTATCTAAGAACTCACCTGATTGGCCACATGGTTAACGACTAAAGGCAAAGTCATGTAGAAGATTATAGGCGTTAGCCAACTAAGCACTGCTAGAACTTCTTTATGTGAGAAGCGGTCCACGAATGTGCCTACGTAGCATATACAGATGGCATCCAGCACAAAGTACAGAAAGGGAAATATCAAGGCAACACCAAAGACATTCAGCATCTCTTCGTGGCAGAGCAGGAGAAGCTCATCGTGAATGCACAAATTACTTGCTATATCGAGCAGAGGAATTTGATCTCGCAAGTGCAATTGGTGCGCTTGGATCTGGAGCAGCTTCATCACTACATAAACCAAGGCTGTATAGCATGTGATGATATATTTAATGCGAATGTTGTGCATGCACATGCAGATAAGACCGAGCAGCTGCTGGACTCCTTTGTTCCGCTCCCAGGTGGCAATCGTATACTGGAGAATATGGTATACGTATATCAAGCTAATGCCTAGCCAGATGCGATAGAGCCAGCGAAGCGAACTGAATGCTTGAGTGTCCACCTGCAAACGAAGAGCCAAGTCCATGAGGCGATTCAGTAGATTCTGTTGCAAGTGCTGCTGGCTGTGTAGCCAAATGTACAACAGCAACTCAGTGACCGGTGACGCGAGCAGAAGAATTTGATAGACGGCACTGCCCACAGTCGACTCCATGTCCACGTAATCGACTTGGTTGCCTAGAAATCCTGCAAGCAATGCACAAACGTTGCAAGCAGCTCGAATAATCGATATCACTGAGACCCAAAAATCGTTGATAGTGCAAAAACGTGACCAACTCCTGGGAGTGCATGTCTTTGGTGTACTGCGCCACAGGTTGCACGATATATACTGAATAGGGCATAAAATTTGAAATATAGAACTCACTATATCTGAGAGATTAATACGTTATTGATATCGAGAGAAACCTGATGTACGATAAAAGTACAAAAGTAAAATTAATTTTTTAATTATATTAATGCATCGACGCGGAGATGACAGATGATATCGTGTATATCGTGTATATATATGCATATATATACATATATATACACATATATATTATTATAGAGGTCTACCAGTATATCTTTGTCCTTATTAAGCAAATATAAAATTACAGATTTTCGCAAAGACTTTTACCAACAAGACCAAGGCTAATAGCTTCTTGATGATAAGCAAGAAAGAGATGTACATAAAACTGATGCAGTCTGTTTATATATTCTTAATTAATTATAATCGGAATACTCTTTCATTCCACACAAAACAAATATATATTGTATATTGCTTCAATACTCACCTCGTAAGCCAAGTTATTTATTTTCAATGGCATGTACATATATATAATATTGAATGCCATCCAGGATAGGATGCCAAGAACATTTAGTAAAGTGAAGCGACTCTCCAGCGTTGCTAGATAGGCCATAAAAATGGAATTCTGACAGAGAAATATGAAGCAGACGAGCAGAGCGATGCCAAAGACCTGAACGAGTTCCTCGTGGCACAGCAGCAATATTTCATCGTGAGTCTGCAGATAGATTGCCAATTTATCTGGATGGATATCAGGTAATTCTCGGCTTAATTGTGCCGCTTGTGCTTGCAACAGATTTGAGACAACATTCACCAGGGATGTGTAGCAAGTAAGAATGAAATTCTTCCTTATAATGTGCAAGAAAAAGCAAATGTAATAGAAAATGTAATGACAATTGTTATATATCGCAGCAAACATCATTAGATGCAGGATATAGAAAGTGCAGCTGACCAAGCAAAGGCGATACAGCCAACGAGGGCATGGCAATGACTCGGTGTTCAGAAGCATGCGTTGGGTCAGCAGCGACATTCGCTGCAGGAGCAGTTGTTGTCTCTGCTGCCGGAAACGTAGGCACATATTAAGTAATATCTGTATGATTGGTGGCATCAATAGATGTAGATAGTAGAACGCTTTGACAGGCTTCGAAATCATTTCCACATTGTAAACACATTCTGCGGTCAGAATTTCATGCAGAGAGAAAAACACAATGAGCAGCACCAAGAGCTGACTCAAGCCAGAACAGCAATCGAAGTGGACAATATAGCTTTGCAGTTGCTTCGAGTAGTCTATATCATTCAATCCCAAGTAACGTTGGTAATTGAGAAAACTCAACAGCTTGTGAACCCTCGTTTTTTGGAGCATTTTCAACACACTTGCGTCGTCGTAAAGGCTTGGACAATAACTGAGTGTAACGAAATGTTTATATGAACCGAAGGAAAATTATATCTATAGTTCTATCTGTCCATTTCAATTATTGGAATTGACTGCAATTGGTGTATTATAACGACTGTTTATTATCAGATGGACCTCTAATTCAAAAGAAAACTAATTTGTAAAAATTTCTTATCATTATTCTAATTATATATCCTAGTACAGCTACGTCTGTTTTTCGGATTATAGTCTAGTCATAAGATTTATATTTGAATATGATATACCCTGTAATTCAAAAGAATCTTTAATAATTTTCACTTAGTGTTAAAGAAAGCTCACATAGGAGTTGTTAAATTTCAGTATTAGACTATAATATACCCTGTAGCTGACAATAAATTATTATTCAGTTCTTTTCCAGGTATAGCCATATTTTCTAGCATTGATCTACTTAATAGCACCCAACTAAAATACCCATTACATTATGAAAAGCATCAAATATACATACATTTATCGTAGACTCACCTGATGGGCCACATGATTAATTGTCAACGGCAGGTATATGTAGAATATATTTAGTGCCATGCAATAAATTATGACTAAAACTTCCACATATGAGAAGCGACTTTCCAATGTAGCCAAATAGCCGATATATACGCAATTCTGACATAGATGTAGGAGACTCAACAACATGGCGATGCCGAAAACCTCAACGATCTCTTCGTGACATAACAACAAGAGTTCATCACGAATGCTCACATGGCTGGCCAGTTGCTCTGGGGATAGTCCCACAGATACATCCCGAATCAGTTGTTCAGCATGTACTTGCAACAGGCTACACATAACACTTGTCAACGCGGTATAGCAAATGATAATGAAAAAAGTGCGCACGATATCCAGCATTGAGCAGATATAATAAATTATAAGCTCTATCTGTGGGCAATTATGCCAGAAGAGCGCTGTAAAAATAGTCATGTGTATAGAATAGACAGAGCAGGTGCCAAGCCATAGGCGAAAAAGCCAACGGGGGCGGGAAAATCTTTGTAAATCCAAAAGTAGGCGTTGACCCCACTGCGACATTTTCTGCAGTAGCTGCAGCTGACTTTGCTGTCGTATGCGTAGTAAAATAGTGAAAATAATTTGTAGAATTGGTGCCGTAAAGATATATAGATGATAATATAATTGAACTGGACTAGAAATCATTTCATCGTTAGAAATACACACTCCGCTTAGAGTTCCATAAAGAGAAAAGCATGCGACAGCCAGTAGAAAAAGTAGACTGGCATAAGTTGACCAATCGGCGTGGATTAAATAACTATGAAATTGCTTCGAATACGCTATGTCATTCAATCCCAAATAACGCTGATAGTGTATAAAGCTCAAGAGTTTTCGATGCTTAGATTTTGAGAACATTTTCAAAACACTCGCGTTTGACCAAACGTTGTGTCGACTACTGAAGTATATACGCGTATATATATATCTTGAATAATCTTTCATTTCATTTAGTGCTTATTAATCTAATTAAAAATTAAAGACAAATTGAAGCTAATAACTTAAATGTTTGGTCAGATTATTGATAATAAGTTGCATGGCTTTTGGATATTAAAATTTTTATCGATAATAAGGAAAACCCAATTAGTTAGTTGTGGACAAGACTAAGTTGACTCAGCTAGTCGCCCAAGCCAAGAATATAACATGGAGTTTGCCACTCACTATTAGTTTCCCAAATAATCCTAATATCCCATTTTCAGAAAGTTCAGGGCGATAATGTAAAGGTACAACTTTACTGTCTTATTCTTATTATTTCGATATCGATAAAACTCGAAAATGGTTTCATATTTATTGAATGAACATATTTCATGTTATATAATAAAGTATGACCAATATTTCCACGACTTTCCAATGTAGGAGACTCAACAACATGGCGTTGCCGAAGTTCTCAATAAGCTCTCTCTCTCTGATTTAAATTCAAGATTCAAGATATATGCATTTTTGTAGCAGACAGCTAAAGATAACTAATCGGGGTTTCCCCACCAGTAGATACCCTAAATCCACAAATTCAGGTAAACAGATAATTAATCTAGAATTTATGCTTTGTATTTCAGTTACCCAAAGCCAATCTCTGTTTAATATTGATTGTGTAGTCCTCATATGTATATTTTTTCAACCTATTAATAGTTTTTCTCAATTTTGCAATAATGATCAATAAATGAATAATACAAATAGTCTTAAACTTTAATAACACATATAAAAGTTTTCAATAACACATATAAAAGTTTTCAAGTTTATTGTAGTTATATGTCAGAGCTTTAGACATATCACTCACCTGTCTGGTCAGGTTGTTAAGTAACAACGGCAAAATTAGGTAAAAACTAGGTGGCAAAATCCAGGTTAATAGGAATACCACTTCTTTTCCTGAGAAACGCCCCTCCAATGTAGATATATAGCAATTGCAGGTACAATCCAGTAGAAAGTATAATGCAATAAATACAAAGATACCGCCAAATACATTAACCATTTGTTCGTGGCTTAGCAATAGCAGCTTATCGTGAATGAATAAATTGTCAGCCAGTTCTCCCATGGATATAATAATTCCATTTGCTATAATATTCAACTGATTTGCCTGCTGCTCCAATAGGACCAGTGTGACATACAGTAATGAAGTGTACGATGTGATGATATAGTTAGAGCGAGTAATATGCACGTGGAACGCGATAACAGACACTACATATCCGAAGCTGATATAATTGGAATTTGAGAATGATATTAAACAGGCTACATAGTAAAAGTTGCTGGCAATCCAGAGGCGAAAAAGCCAACGTGGCAAGCTTAGCTCCAATGTATTAACTTTTAATCGAATGGCTATGTCATTCAGCATCTCAAGTAGATGGCATAGCGCATCTTGCTGACATCGTATCCAGATTTGCATAAAGATCTGAACAATAGGAGCAGCCAGGAGAACCAAATAAAAGAATTCATTAGCAACTCGCGAACGCATGTCTATGTATTGACGGCTATCTTCCTCCAAAGTACAATAAGTACCGAAGATTAGAAAAGTTAATATCAAGAACTGCAAGCCAAAAGAGCATAAATTTCCATTGATCACATAGCAATTGGTAATGTTAGCATAGTCAATATCGGTTAGTCCCAAATATCTTTGATAGTGAATAAATGTCAAGAGCTTTCTCTGTTCTGACTTGACACACATTCTAATTATAAAAGAACACTAGCGCGCGAGTAGAAGTCGAATGGATAACTGAATGAAATATGTGTTTAGGACTAATGTAGTTAATTAATTGAAATTGAAGATAAGCCTTTGGCTATTACATTGCTGTTTGCATTAGCGGAAAATTTCAGAAACAAAGGGACGAAGTTCATATGAAAAGAGCGGAACATATAGTACCAAATAGTAATAGATACAGATACAGATACAGATACAGATACAGATACAGATGCAGATACAGATACAGATACAGATACAGATACAGATACAGATACAGATACAGATACAGATACAGATACAGATACAGATATAGATACAGATACAGATACAGATACAGATACAGATACAGATACAGATACAGATACAGATACAGATACAGATACAGATACAGATACAGATACAGATACAGATACAGATACAGATACAGATACAGATACAGATACAGATACAGATACAGATACAGATACAGATACAGATACAGATACAGATACAGATACAGATACAGATACAGATACAGATACAGATACAGATACAGATACAGATATGGATCGATCAAAAGATTTATAGATTAATAAGAAGATAAAGACAAAGTCTGTAAAACATAAAGATTTTAAAATTGACAGAGTGAGATTAGATACAGATACATAGATACATTAAGATATAAAGGCTTGGAAAGAATTATATAAGAGTTCTACGTTAAATGTTCAATGTTGCATGTTTTTCGGTAAACTTCAAATTGCTAGAATACAAATAATTCTACAGCCTATAAACTCACTCACCTGCTTAGTCAGATTATTGACTGTCAGAGGCATGATAAGAGACATAAATATCGGCACTATCCAGCAGAGCACGAATAGGACTTCCACAAAAGAAAATCGTTCTTCTAATGAAGCTAAATAGCACGTACATATAGCGTCCAGTACGGTATACAGAAAAAGGAATACCAAAGAGCCGCCAAAAACTTCAACAATCTGTTCATGGCAAAGGAGGAATAGTTTATCATGAAAGCGCAAATACTGTGCTAGACTATCCACGGTGATCGTAGATTCGCACTGAAGCTGATTAGCTTGTTCCTCCAGCAGCATCATTACCAGATTGACCAAGGCTGTGTAGCACACAATGATGTAGTTAGTGCGCACGAGCAGCACAATGTAGCCCGACATGGCAAGGTAGTAACCGAAACTTTGATTGACATTAAAATAGAAGCGTGCGAAAACAATATCGCAGGCATAGAGAACGGAAATAGCCACCCAGATTCGATAGAGCCATTTAGGTCGATTCAATTCCAAGGTATTTACTCCTAAGTTCCTGGACCAATCTGTTAACAGGTTAAGGATAATCAACTGCGACTCCTGTTTGACACGTAACCAAATATTCACTAATATCTGGGTAATCGGAGCCGTTAGTATATAGATGTGATGAAAATCATTGCCCGACTCGGAAGGCAAATTCACATATCTTCCGGAAACCGCACCGTAAAAACACGCGACGAAAACTATTTGTATCCCTAGCTGTATACCATGGGAACACCAATTTCCGTTGATCACATAACACTCCAAACTTCTGGAGTAATCAATGTCCGTGAGTCCCATGAAACGTTGATAATGTAGAAATGGAAAAAGTTTTCCAATTCGGTTTAGCTTTGACATGTTGTACCGAAAAACTAGTGCGTGTCGTGCGTTATGTTGTGCAACTAAATTCCCTTTGAGTTTTGGGAATTGTCTAAATGGAAACATTAGGAAATCGCTAAGATATCAACTTAATTTAAGTGCTTCGGGCTCTTATTTGAACAGAGTTGTGTGTGGCAAAAAGCGTATTTCTATAGGCATTTCAATATTAGCATAAAACCTTATTCTAATAACGCTTATAAACTATAACTGGGCTTATCTTTATTTGCATGTATTAAAGGCATGAAGGCAAAGGTCTAAGATCAGCTTTTATAATCATTTAAATGTGCTTTAGTGTTCCTCTCTTATTTTGGACTTTTGTTGAAAAGGGTTTTTCATTCAGCAGAGTGGGGCACAAGAATGACGGCTCAATATAAATAAAAGAGTTAATATCCATATATACCCAGCCAGAGACTCATCTTTAGCTGCTTTAATAACTAAGGTATTTCCTAGTCAGTTATATCCCACATATTTTACATGCTGTCACATTCAGCCATTTCATTTTTTCTTGACAGTGCGTAAATAGTCCTATCGTAAATAGTCTTACCTCATCAGCCAAATCGTTGATTATCATCGGCATGCTTAGGAATATGCAAATTGGTATCATCCACCGGAGCAGCAGTAACATTTCCATATAGGAGAAACCATCCATGGGCAGAGCCAGATAGCAGACCTCGGTGACATCGAGCGTGCCATATAGATAGGGCAGAATTAGAGCACCGCCAAAGACATTCACCAGCTCATACTGGCATAGAAGCATTAGCTCATCATTCAGCTCCAAATTGTTGGCTATGTACTGCAGGCAGATTCGCTCCTTGCGCAGTTGTCGTTGCAGCTGGGCTGCTTGGGCACGAAACAGATGCTTCACTAGAAGCACCAGCGCGCTGTAGCAGATGATGATGAAATTTGCACAGACGAGACGCACATAGAAGCCAAGCAGAAAGATCCAATAATCTTGGTTCATGTCCATATCCAATACTACAAAAAACGCAACATCCAAGGCGTAGTAAAGGCAAATTACGAGCCAAAGATAGTAGAGCCAACGGGCGCGTATCTTCTCCAATTTAACAACTCGCAGAGATGTGGCCACGCGGCTCAATCTGTTAAGCATCTTCAGTTGCATCTGCTGATGCAAACGCATCCAAGTATTGGAAATCAATTGGGTAAACGATGCAGCCAAGATGACCAAATGATCGAAATTGTCGCCAGTTTGCGAATTTGTTGACTGATAATTAACCGACCATTGCATAAACGTGGCCACAATGCAAGCAATCAAGACGGATTGCACAAGTAAATGTAGCACATGAGATACGAAGCTGCCTTTTAATATATAATGTCTCAAGACTTCGGAGTAATCCAAGTTGTTTAAGCCCAAATAGCGCTGATAATGCAAGAACTTCAAGAGACGCATTTTGCTACTAAATATTGTTTTCAGCACACGCGTTGCTTGTCGAACTATTATGCGTAAACTGTATGCAAAGTTTAGAAAATAGTTGCTTAAATAAACTTTTGTTTAAATTTGTGTATGAGCTGGAAGAGAATTTCAGTGGAATAGGAGTTTTATCTTTTTGATTTTTAATTATAGTTCTTGAACAAATTGCACACGGTCTGTTAATACTATCACACACCAATTTCATTTAACTGAATGACCTTTTAATTTCCCCATGACATTTTACATAGCAGATAACGCTTTTTAATTTTACAATTGATTTCAGATTAAAAAAAAAAAAAAAAAAAAACAAATATTAAATCGAATTATTTTCGAAAATACTATAATTAGCGCCATTGAATTTAAATTAACAAAGTACGAGAATTAAATAATATATAAACGAAACATATATAAAAAGTCAAATTGCTTTTTTTTTAAATATATACAAATTAAATAAATCTATAATATTTTAATAATCAATATTTTAAATTGAATCTGTAAACAAAATATCACAAAATATTTTTACTTTTTAAATTAAGTAACCTTTCGTAGTTGTAGGTAAGCCCTACTTTACTGATACTACTTACTCTACAATGACTCTAATCAGCCTTTGATTCAGTTGGAGTAAGCACGACCCCTGCTCTAAGAAATCTAACTCCTGCTGCTCTAATTCATCCAAGATTAAGTGATTTAACTTAAGGTCCTACTTTGTTTGTATGAAAAATTCTACTCAGTTTGCCCTGCTGTCAGCCGACTATATGTATATACGAAGGCATCTCGGACTGTTCTCATATGTAAGCTACCAAAATGAAGAGCTGGCTATGTATCCCGATATACAATGTGCCACGATGTTTTAATTCCCATTGTACTCAAACTACTAACGTAGACGCAAGATAAGTGCAGAGAAATATTTCCTTTCCCTTCTCCTTACAACTCCTGATCATTGACGCGCTGACGCTGACTTCTGCACTGTCCCTAAGTTAATCTCCTCAAACTCTACGTTTCACACAGCTATAATATATAAATAATTAAATTTATTAATATTTACCTATTCTATATTTATTATGATTTATGTAAGATATAAATTTATATTCAATCAATTCTTTCCAACAATTTCAAAACTTGTTTTTAACAGAAAAGTGAATTGGACTTTTTGGAATGGTCTCCGCTGAACGATAGAAACTTAATGCCAGAGGACTGGACAACGGATACATTGTTCTCGGCAATAAATGGACCATTTCCATTTCCAGATTCCAGAGAGATCGGTAAGCATTAACTGAAATCAATCTAAATATCGACATAGATATTTATTTATGTAAATCACAACTTTCAGCACGCGGTGCAGGCATTGCGGATTTTATACAGCCAAGTCTGGGGCCTTTGCAACCGAATTTAGATGATATCGATCTTACCCTGTCAGGTATTATATGCAGTTATATATCAATTATATATCAATTTACAAGATAATGGAAATTTGTCCGCTTAGATTTGCTCACCACAACCGGCTCACGCTTGCCACCCGTGCCCGAGGAGGGCACCGATGCGGAGATGCTCAAGAACGATGACTATTGCCTGCAGGCGATTGTAGGTGCTCCGCACACGCTTTACAGCAACGACAACATGATGGAGGTGGTGGCCAGCAACAGTGGCGGCGGCAGTGCTCAAGTGGATGCCAATATGCTGGAGCTGAATACGCCCATTCCCAACATGCCGTACGGCGACATTGAGCAACAGTTTGTGTCGGCGCGTCAGCAGGCTGTAAGTGATACGCAGCAGCAACATCTACTGAACGATGGTCAGTCAACGCGATTGCATGCGGGCAAGCACTTCGGCGCCATCGGCGGTAGTGATAGCAGCAGTCGTGGCTCCCCTAACGACAGTTTCTCCAGCAAGAGCGTCATCAACGGGCGCATCGCCAAGAATACGCAGCGTCTCATACGACGCGAGCCGCACAACTATGATAAGGCGCAGCCGACGCTGCATCAGACGACAATTTATCAGCAGATGCTGGCCGAGCAGCAAAAGAATCAACAGCAGCAACAGCAACAACAACAACAGCAGCAGCAGCAGCAGCATTTGAGTGCTGGTGCTGTATTGCAGCCGTTTCAGACACCTCAAGAGCAGCAGCAACAGCAATTGTTGCAGCAGCAGCAGCAACAACAACAACAGCAGCAGCCGCGCTTGCTTTTTCCCACACAACAGCAGCAACAAAACGCTTACAATACGCAAAGTTTCTTAAGTACCTATGCAGACAGTTATCAGCAGCAACAGCAACAGCAGCAGCAACAGTTGCCCACACAGCAGCAGCAGCTCAGCGTCAAGGTGGAGCCACATCAAACAGATGTTATGTCTTTGCTGAACGACAGCTCATACAACTCCATTAGCTACAAGCCATATCCGCAGTTTAAGAAGTCCGCGTCCACGGGCACGTTTTTGAACGTGCCTCGCATCTCGCAACAGCAGCAACAGTCGCAACAACAAACCTACATGCAACAGGACCAACAGCAACAGCAGCAACAGCAATTGCAGATGCAACAGTCGCTTCCTTTGAGCCTGGGTCTAAGTCCGCAACAGATCATGCAGCTGACACGCCAGCAACAGGCAGCCAACACACAGCAGCAGCAGCAGCAGCAGCAGCAACATATGCAGCTGCAACAACAAACTGTCGCCAGTCTGCTGCTGCAACCCGCTGTCAGCGTCGCCTCCTGGGCCACGCCCAATCAAACCACCCTCTTGCCCAAGGAGATGCATCGCTCCAATAGCTTGCCGCTGAATGTGTCGCTGCCCAAGCCCATTCATCACGAGCAGCAGCAGCAACAGCAACAGTTCATCGTACCCAAGTATCATGTGAAAGGCAAATCGCGTGTACGCAGCAATTCGATGCATCAACAGCATACAGTTGTCGCTGCCGGCGGTGGCTCACCCGTCAACAACGGCCACGCCAGCAGCAG
Organism: Drosophila mayaguana; assembly: GCA_037075325.1. Taxonomy (NCBI): domain Eukaryota; kingdom Metazoa; phylum Arthropoda; class Insecta; order Diptera; family Drosophilidae; genus Drosophila; species Drosophila mayaguana. The sequence goes on along the minus strand of JBAMCG010000121.1, from coordinate 4,177,237 downwards.
CAGCAATAGCAGCAGCAGCAACTTGCTGATCACGCAGCAAATGCAACAGGCGACCAGCGATCCAATGCTCAACAGCACACTCGCCCAGCTGCTGACCTCAAGTTAGTTGACAATATTTACAAATTATGTAGATAGATATGCAACCCTATATACAAGTATATATCTATGAGCTAAAGACATGAACTTTTGTAGGATCCTCTAAAGCATTAATTATTACCTTTTTAATCTCGTGGATTACAAAACTTAACTAAAATTAGTTATAAAATAGCAGTATATTAGTAATAAATAGTTCTATTTTTTTTTCTTCAGGTCTTATAGGGAACTATAAGTAGTTTATTTATTTATAGACTATTTCATTACAGACTTATTTTATTCGCTTTCTACAGCTAAATTTTGAAATATCTTTCCTCTTTTCTAACCAGATACACGCTTGCAGGCAGCCGTGGCCAGCAAAACGCAACAGTCAAATTCTTCCGCCAATGCCATAGTCAGCAACAATAACAGCAGCAGCAACAACACCAACAACAACAACCAGCAACAGCAACAGCAAACGCTGTATGTGAACAATGCGGCAACATCGCCGATGTCTGTGCCGGTGCCAGCGCAACAACATTCACCAAAGAAGTCCGCCTCGTTGCCGCTGTCGATTGCTGCGCCGGCACTGCACAGTCCGCCCATGGCGAAGATGCTCAGCTTTGGTGGTCAGGGTGGCAATAGTCTGGGTAGTAATTTGAGCTTGTCGCCGGACTCGCCGTTCCACGATTCTCAGGACTCGCCGCTATCGCCCACAACCAGCCTGAAGTATCAGCCGCGCGATTCGCAACGTCGCGCCGGCCACATTCATGCCGAGCAGAAGCGTCGCTATAACATCAAAAATGGCTTCGATACGCTGCACGCGCTCATCCCGCAGCTGCAGCAGAACCCCAATGCCAAGCTGAGCAAGGCGGCGATGCTGCAAAAGGGCGCCGATCACATCAAACAGCTGCGGCAGGAGCGCAACGTGCTCAAGGATAAAATCGAAGCGTTGCGCATGGAGCGCGATGCACTGAATAACTCCCTGATGTAGGTTCTCACATTGCATTTACTTGACTTGGCTAATTCGAATATTTTCTATTCATAGGCATCTGCACTCGGTGCTGCCGGCGAATGGAGCGCCTGTGACACGGCAGGGCACGGAGCATGTGCGTCAGCTATATGAGGCCTACGTGCGGTACAATACGATGAACGATTGGAAGTTTTGGATTGTAAGTGGGAGTGAGGAGACGCACTGCATAGCAGCTCAAGAAATATACTTTTCAATTAGTATATTTCTTGAGCTACTAAGATTATTTGGGTAGCTTTAAGTCATTTTATTTATTGTATTTAGATGATCAACTAGTTTTGAGTGGCACGAAAAATCGTAATGGAGGAGCTTTTCATTATGAACTCGTGTTTATTTATCTATTCTGGGAAGTTTCCTTACTATCGATAAAATCTATAATTTAACTTTTTAATACAATGAAAATCTGCATAATGAACAGAAAAATCTCCAGAGTTTGGACACTTCTACCATTGGGTAATACACAAGCAATAATGTCATTATGATGATCTGAAAATTAAATATAAATAATTTAATTAAAACAAACTTAATTCGCAAAAGCAACAAAAAGTTGAACAAATATTTTCCATAATGTGATATAAATATTCAAAACACATTTTACTTTCTAGCTGGGTCTCATTCTGGAACCTTTGTTAGCCTCATACACCTCGACCGTTTCCAGCGCCAGTTTGGATGAGCTGCGTCGCACCGCTTTCCTCTGGGTGGATCAGCACTGTTCGCTCATAGATCTGCGACCTGGTGAGTATTACTTGTTACAGAAACAAGAAAGAAACTCTTTGTGAATTTCTATTTCTTACTTTCAGCTGTTACGAACAAATTAAAGTACCTATCGATGCACACGGATATTGTGTCGGATCCACCCAGTACCTTGCAGGAGGAAGTGGCGAAGGCTCTGCAGAATACCAGCGGCCAACATCCTAATCTACATGGCTCCTAACCGTTGCTGCTGCTAGTGATATGAATTTAATCCAATAACCCTACAACAAATCCAATGTCAATGCAAAATGTTCGCCCTGCTGGGGGCAGCCACGTTCCACAGTCAGCAGCTAAAAATTGTACAAATTGCCTCGTGCTGGGGCAGATTCATTGTATATGTGTAGCCACCAGCAGATGCAGAGGCAGCTGTAGCTGCAGCCTCAGCTGCAGTGGCAGTTGGCGCAAGCCTAAGCAGCGCGTAGTGCCTACAATTCTATGACTTAAGTGTAAAATAAACGATTTTACAATTTTTTCAAAAATATCGTGAGAGTTTTATTTCAAGATGTAAGCAGAACTGAGTTGAAATGTAATTTGTAATCACACATACATATGTACATATATATTTTATAGCGCTTAGTACATTTCACTCAATATAACAGTAGCAAAGCAAGGCCTCAGTACAGGTAAACATTGTTGTTGAGAGTGGAAATCGGGTACTTTAAAAAACTCAATCGTGCTTTTGCATTAGACATGAGTGTCTTCATAAGAGCGATCGCATTGAGCGATGCATTAGAACGGGATAGCATACAAAATCCACAAGAGCGGAGTGTCTTAGTCAAAGGTGGTCTTGAGTGCCTTCCAATTAGTTCAGCTGATTGGTTTCGGACGGGTACACACACGTGCGCTCTCTAAAAAGCTTGACATAATTTTGAGAGCGAGAGCACATATAAAATCCACATTACTAAGTGGAACCTAAGCTGAACCTAAGCGGTTGGCATTTAAAGTATTAGAGAGCGTGAGAATTATTGTTGCATTGATCACAATTGGAACCAACCCTTCATATGTACATACACGTATGTACATATGTATATGCCAAATCAAATTATTAAAGTATGAAAATTGCAAATTCGTAAATTTGGGCGAATTAGCTTCTTTAGCAAGAGCCTAATCAAAATCTAAATACTAATAATATCAAACAAGTTATTTTTAAATACATATTTTGTGTTAATTTTATAATTTAAATTCCTAAACCATTTTTTCATCGTCAATTTGGCCCGGTAAATTTCCAAAGATAATGCAAACAATTATTCTGCTGCCAAGATCAGCAATACATCTATAACTGCATTATCCTTGAAAGCAGCTCGATAGAACGGTGGACCCAAATTTATTATTTCATTTGAGCACGAACAAAGCCAACAAGAAGTGATTTATTTTTATTCCAGTTTAATTTATTTCAATTCTAAATTACACTATATAAAAAGCTTAGTATTAAGAGAAAAAATAAATAAATAAAAATATAGTAAATTGTAAATATATTTTTTCACTAATTGTATGGGTCATCCGTCATTTTCCAATGAAATTAATTACAAAATCAACAGTATCAACGAAACGAAAGAGTCGGGAGGGAGCCGGCGTTCGGTAAATCTGATTTGGTCTCGAATTTGCCCGAAAATCGGACTGAAATACCAGGCGAACAGAAATGAGGAACATCAACAAATATGTTAAGTAAAATGTCTATGTTAACTAACAGAGTGGAACCTAAGCTTGCTGTTAATGAACACAGCATTTTAATTGAGTTGCTTTAAGTCGTTCGCTCAGCAACTGTTAAATTGCGCTGCTTAGCTCACATAAAGCTGCAGCTCATGAAAGAGATAGCAGACAGGTTATCAAAGCGTTTTCAATGTGAATTTTGTCGGGACTTTGGGCTTTATATTTACCAAGGCTATGATTGTGGTATGATTGCATTATAGATAAATATTGGAAACTTAAATCAAAATTATACACTTTACATACAATATAAAATGCAATCCATTATTTATTAACTATTAATTAATTATAATTTACACAAATATATATTATTAAATAATTATAAAACAAAATTATTGAAAACAGTAACTAAATGATCTGTATTTGTACATATCTCCTATAATCAAAGCAAACTTTGCGAACAACTGCAGTTAACAGTAGATCACTCTATTAACATTAATATACCTTATTGATCCAACATCACCTTACATTACTCTCTCAATTAAAGTATTAGAAAAGCACTCAGAACAATTTCCATTGAGGCACTCAGCAGACCTCTTAATTGAGATCCAAGTAGCGCCAAATTTTTTCTCCTCTCTTATGGTTTCTATGTATGCTCACACACCACACTGTGTAACAGACTACAGTCCCTAATGGTGTATGTGCACGTATGAAGCATCGGAAGCATTAAGCAGTCACTAGTTTCCATTAATGCGCTCAGCAGCAGCCGCTCAATTACACTCCAAGCGACATCTTACAACTTCTGTTCACCCACTTGTGTGTGTGCATCTTTTTAAACAAGCTTAACGAATAAGAGAGAGCTTTAGCTTCCACTAAGGCCCTCAACTCATTTGCTCTATTTACTGACAAAGCCGCGACTTATGGTTTCTGCTTGAGAATTTTCCGTAACAAAACAAACAGACCTATAAATGCATGTACATTAATATGTGGGTATTTAGTGGATAGGTATCTATTATAAATTTATACCAAGCATTAGAAGAAACTATTAATTAATTTAATATGTGGGTATTTAGTGAATAAGTATCTATTACAAATTTATAGTAAGCATTAGAAAAAAATATTAATTTAACAAATGTTACCTTCGATTTCGTAAATAAAAAGTCTATATTTGTACATGCTTAAAGACATATTCAAAAACATTGTTGATAAATATTAATACATACATTTATTACTTTTATTCTGAGAGAAACTCCGCACACAATTGAGTTTAGCAAATTGCTACTCAGTTACTCTGCCTTCGCAGAGTCGGCATTCGCTCAAACACTAATACAAATGAAATCATTCACTATGAATGGTTCCCACGGTTAGACATCATACATCAATAACAATTGGAATATATACAACTTTTTAAGCCTTCCCGCTCTCACAAAATAGTTGTAGTCCCACTGCCAAAAGACTCAGCATCGTGGGCAAAATTCAATGCTAAAAGACTCAAAAGCCGAGCCGCGCACTTATAAAAACAGTGAGCTTAGCATCCACAATAACATTTAGCTTAACTATCAGCTATGATCCACCGCGCTCTGCTTCTTTTGTGGATTTTACTGTTTCTGTTGCTGCTGCTCAAATAAATGCACTGCTGAGCACAGCAACGCGAGCAAAACAGAAAAAGTGAGAGAGGCAGACATCGCGCAAATTGATAATGCAAAACCAATCTCTCTCTATCTATATCTCTCTGTCTGTCTTTCTCATTCCAGTTACACTCCAAGTGCATTTATATTGCACATAAGTCAATTTAGCTCGTTCAGTTGACTTTTGATTATTACAGAATGTTCATCCTTGGACTGTTGCTTCTTCTGCTGCTCGCCTGGATCTGGCAGAACTGGCACTTCGGTCACTGGCAGCGCCTGGGCGTACCTCAAACGCCAGCCACGCCCTTTGTGGGCAATGTCTGGCGCCTGCTGCGCGGCTGCTGTTGCTTTGGCGATCAGTTTCGCGAACTGTACGAGAGCGCCGCTGCCAAAGATCAGGCCTATGTGGGCATCCATGTGCTGCACAATCATGCGCTGCTGCTGCGTGAGCCGGCGCTAATCAAGCGCATTCTCGTCGAGGACTTTGCGCAGTTCTCGAGTCGTTTTGAGACTACAGACGCTATCGGCGACACGATGGGCTCCCAGAATCTGTTCTTCTCCAAGTATGAAATGTGGCGCGAGACGCACAAAATCTTTGCGCCCTTCTTTGCAGCGGGCAAAGTGCGTCACATGTTCGGACTGCTGCAGCAGATTGGCCAGCAATTGGAGCAACATATGGCTAGGCAGCTGGTGGCATCGGGCTCATCCGCAAACGCATTCGAGCTGGAGGTAAAGCAGTTGAGCGCGCTCTTCAGCACGGATATAATTGCCTCGCTGGCCTTTGGGCTGGAGGCCAACTGCCTGCAGAAACCGGACGCCGAGTTTCGCCGCATGTGCATCGAGGTGAATGAGCCGCGGCCAAAGCGTCTTTTACACCTCTTTACCATGTTCTTCTTCCCTCGCTGTTCGCGTCAACTGCGCACACGTCTCTATTCGGATGAGTACGAACGCTTCATGCGCAATTCCATGAACTGGGTGATGGAACAGCGGGCGGCTAGTGGCGAACAACGTCACGATCTCATTGACATATTCCTGCAGCTGCAGCACAGCCAACCGCCGGAGAGCGTAGTGCATCGCCGTGACTTCTATGTGGCCCAGGCGGCATTTCTGCTGCTTGCCGGTTTCGACACCTCCTCCTCGACCATAACGTTCGCACTCTACGAGTTGGCCCGCCAGCCGGCTATACAGCAGCGTCTTCGACAGGAGCTGGCAGCAGCGTTGCTTGGCTGCGTCTCTGGCCAACTGGACTATGAGACGCTCAGCGGCTTGCCCTATTTGAGGCAGGTGGTGGATGAGGTGTTGCGTTTGTATCCGCCCACAGCATTCCTGGATCGTTGCTGTAACGCCAAGGCGGGCTACGATTTGTCCGCTTGGAGTAGAGGCAAACCCCTGCACTTGCCCCCGGGCACGCCCGTCTACATCTCTGTGCTGGGACTGCATCGCGATGAGCAGGTGAGAGGGAAACAGTTGAACTTGGGCATTATTTAAAGCGCTTGCTTTTGCAGTATTGGCCGCAGCCGCTGAAATTTGATCCGGAACGTTTTGCGCCGGAGCAGCGTGCGCAGCATCAGCCCATGACGTATTTGCCCTTTGGAGCTGGTCCGCGTGGCTGTCTGGGCACCTTGCTTGGCCTGCTGGAGATTAAGGTGGTCTTTAGTTAGTTTTCATTTCACATTGACATCAACTTACTTGTTTCCTATCAATAGGTGGGTTTGTTTTACATACTGAAGAACTATCGCGTGGAGAGCTGCCCGCGAACGCTGCCGGAAATGAAGTTCGATCCGAAATCCTTTGTGCTGACAGCTGCAGGCGGCACCTATTTACGTTTCATCCACGAACCGCTATGAAAAAGGGAGCTGAACAATAAACTCAAATTTTTCGAAACATTTATTTTTGAATTTTCACTTTATTAGGGTAATTGTTTTTCACATATTTTTATTTAATGTATTTTTTATTTTTCTTGTTTGTTTTTAGCCTAAGATCAGCTCAAAAATGTACACAAAATTTGTCAGTTGGGCTAACCAAATATTGTTGGCCATAATAAATATGGCTAATGCACCATCTATAGACTGCATTTATTGGCGGGCTTATCAGTATATCAGTATATGTAATTGAATTCTGAAATGAAGTGCTTTGATAAGAAAATTAAATTGAACTAAGACAAAGAAATTGAACTTTTCAGTTTGTGTAAAGAAAAATAGTTATATTACGGCGGCTTTTAGCCATATATCAAATGTTACCGACAATATTTGGGTAGCTTGACAATCAACTATATATGTTGGGTCTATTTGATTTTCTTGTTTTCTTTCTTTTATTTATATTTATTTATCATATACAATTTAAAAAACTAGCTCTCGAGCTACCTGGCTTATATATCTTCACTTTATACAAATTATCAAAAACATAACTAAAGCAATTTTACACACTCATTATGAATGAACTAAGAGCTAAGCTAACAACTAATTGCATTTTGTTTTTCTCATTTTGAATTATACATACATATATAATAATTATAATATATTAACACAAAATTATATTTGTATTTGTATTTTGTTTTTATACATAAACGTTTTCACTTTTCTTTTGTTGCGGAGAATCGAAATTGAATAAAAATTGATTATTTCACTAGCTACGAACCGAATTTAGCTGGAATTAAATTCAATTTAATAAAAAATTGTATTTCAAAAGCAAGATGCAAAATGCAAGGTTTACTGTTACATTGAAATCGTTTAAAAAAAGTATGCATAAATATAATTTGTGAACTTTCAACTGCTGCGCAAACAAATTTTGTGATTCTAATTAGTCTGAATTTTTTTTTTACTATTTTTGTATTTATTTTTATTTCATTTATTTAATTTTATTTATTTTTTTTGTTTTCAATATATTTCAGAAGTTTTCAAAAGGAAGCAGCATTTATTATGGCATACGTATGTATATATAGCGGAAGGTTGTATTTTCGGTTTTTTAATTTCAACTCCTGCTCAATTGTATATAAGTATAGTTAAATATATATATATATATATATATATATATATATATATATATATATATATAGATGTATGTATGTAGATGTGTGTGGCAAGCAAATTTGCATTTTGTTCTGTTGCAATGACAGCTTTTGATTTTTGTATTTTCTTTTATTTTATTTTTAATTTAATTTTTTCTTATTGGAAGCAATAAATTAAATATTGTTGCAAGTATTTTGTTGAATTTTCGAATTTTTTTTCCAACAATAATTTCAATTTCTATTTACATTCAAAGTGCAAGCATTTAAGTGTTTAATTTGAAAATCTGAATTTTTTCCTGTTTATTTGGTTTTTCTCTTCTTCACACAATATACAATAAAATTTGTGTTAATTTTTCGCTTGATTTGTAGCTTTACTGTGACTTTGGAAGTGTGTTGGAGGCTCGTAATTAAGAGAGTCAAACAAGACAATAAAAATAAATAAAATGTGCAGATACTAAAATTATCGCAAAATTTCTGTATGCAAAATATTTGTATTTTTTTAAAAAGGTCCAAAACACTCCCAGAAGCGCTAACAGCGACAAAATGTTAATTAACATAAGTGAGAGCGCTGCTAATTAACATGATGCTATGCTTATCCTGTTGCTTTTATTTTGTTTTCTTTAGTTTTGTGTAACTAACGCTAATACACACATTCATTGTTACACATAACGGTATATAGGCATACATATACATGCATGTATATATATATAGCTAGTTACATTTATAGTAGTGTACTTTTGACATGACATACATTTAAATATATAGTTTATATATATATGTAGTATATATATATACTCTCACTTTTAGTTTGCTAGTAAATATCATGTAAAAATTAAATCATTACATTAATTCTTTTGTTTGTTTCTTTTTTTTCTCACTTTACTTGTATTTAAATCTGTTGTTGTTGTGGGTTTTTTGTTTTAGTCTTCTTAATACATTTTACCAAACACACACATTAGAATCGTTGAATTGCTACTATCTTCGATCCTGCATGACCACCTGCTTAAAGGCACCCGCCCGCACATTCGACTTGACCTCATGTCCGCCCAGCGAGGCGGTGCCATCGCGCGCTATATAGAGCTGCAAGCCAGATGCTAGGGGAGAGAAGAAAGAGAGAAAGAGTGTTATTAGTTTAGTTACTCATCGGATATTACATTTTACTCACTCTCGGCGGACTCGCCTAGCTGATCTAGCTTGGTATCCTTTAAAATCTCATCTATTAATGAATTGGGATTGACGCGCGTCTCTTCGACACGATCCGAAACGCGTGGGCCATCATCGAGGGCGCCCTTCTTGCGCTTCTCCCCGCTGCTTTTCGTGCGATCTAGAGATCCTGTTTCACTTATAACTAACGAGCCGGAACTGGGATTCCTGTGAAACCAAGAAGTACAATACAATTAAATACATACATAGACTAGTATATACATATAGTAAAATAAACTAAAAATATAAATAAATAAATAAATATATATATATATATATATATATATATATATATATATATATATGGTGCGCCCTGTTTAGTTTAAAAAATGTGAATAAGCAGCGAGGTACATAATCACACGATATTGGGATATAGGCAAGACCAGGGACCAACACAATTGAATGGGGCTATCAAGTCTGGCCATGCCATGCATAATACATACATATATGAATGTGTGTCTGTGTGTGTGTGCTTATATATACTAGGCTTAAAAGTATTTGAATACAATATGCTCACAAGATCTAGTGCAACATAAAAACAATGCCAACGCTGAAAATTAAAATCTCAAAGCTGCACAGTAAAAATAAAACTTGGCAATAAATTGATAAATATTACATGTACATAATTAAAAATTAATATAAATTAAAAGAAGAAATAAGTTTACAAATATTTTGTATCATTGTAAAACACATCGTTTTACACTTATGTAAGTATTTAGATTAAGAAATTAAAATGTTGCTTACAAATAGGGCGTTTATATAAGAATTGGATATTGAATAATAATAATAATAATCAAGTGTATTTTAATACAAGACATGCTCATAGTTGTTGCTGCCTTTCAATATTTTCATTCAATATTTATTATTTACCAGACTTTGAAGTGAACTAAACTGAGATATTTAAATGTAATTTAATTTTGCGAAAATCTAACGTCTTTTTAAATTTTCTTCCTCCTTTTGTGTGTAGAAAATTAATTTTTTAATATATATAAACAAAAAATAAATAAATATAAAATAAAACCAAGTTATATAAAATATATATATAATTATTTAGTTAAATATATTTTTAAACAACAGAAAATTATTTCCTCTATTATTTAAAAAATTAGTAAAATAATCATATGGTAAGATAATGCAATATTCCCAGCATTATATTTTCATATGGTTAATAGATTGAAATGTTTCTTTCGTTTTAGGATCAAAAAAATTAATATACAAACTTATTTGCTTCAATTTCATTTATGTTGAACAAAATATAATAATTAAAATCTTTAATTATTTCGCTTAGATAAATATATTCATTTGTTAACTAACAATTTGTTCTTGTTTTTAATCCATAGTGTTTTAGTTCAATGCAGCTCCTACAACTCTTAGATACAAACATATATGTTTCTCCAACAGACAGACAAAATTTGCTGCCTATATATAGAGAAATCTCTGATAATAGTGTTCAAGCTCTAAAAAACTTTTATAAATCATAATTTATAGACAAAATTACATGACATCGAGTTACGAGCACAACAAAGTAGCATAACTTAAGGATCTAATAAGTTGATACAAAGAAACAGAGGCAGGCAACTAAGTATTAAAGTTCGCTGTGCGGATAAATAGAAAACCCACATCATTGTGATGCTGGGCCGACGGATGATCTGCGTGGTGGCCAGCGGCGAGAGCGTTGCACCCGAGACAGACATCGTGGTGGCCGAGGTCAGTGCCGATGCCTCCGCTGCCGCAGCTGATGTGGAGAGCAGCAGCGATGCAGCCGATGGATTGGAACGTATGCTGCACGCATCTGTGGGACTGGCTGCCAGCGAGCTGAGTGCATCTCCCGACATCACATTGCCAATCCTTGGACTATTGCCGTGGCCATTCGGTGAGCCCATCAGCGTCTGCTGTGACGGTCCATCTACAGTGTCCGGATTGCACTGAAAGGTGATGAGGGCGCCGCTACTGCTGCTGTTGCTGCCGTTCGACGAGGAGGCCGAGTGATTTGAATGGATGCTGGCTAGAGTGCCGCACGGCGAGCAGCTGCTGCTCAGCGCATAGCCATAAGATCCTCCCGATGCTCCGCCTCCAGCTCCAGCTGCAGCAGCTGCCGCTGCTGCTGCCGCTGCCCCCGCCGCAGTTGGCTGTCGACTGCCGCTGCTGCTATTGTTGGCGCCGCTGTTGCAATTGTTGTTGCCGCCGCTGTCGAAGAGGCGACGTGGCACACCGCTGAAGCTTCTGCATGTTGCGCGTTGTTTTATTTGATTTTTTTTTTTTTTTTGATTAATTCATAGACACAGTTACAGATCAAAGCGTTATGTTTTCATATATATAGATATGTAAATTTATATATGGGAAGACATAAGAAAAAAACATTTGCATAATATGCACAATAAAATGGATGAGTAATAGTAGAAAATACTTAAAGTATATTATATATTCATAAATATATTTAAATATATTATTATATTCAATAAATACGTCTGGCTGACAGGCAGCTTAAAGCGCTTAAATCAAGAAGCATTTGAATTTTGGATTTATATTAAGTTATGAAATTGTTTAAGAGAATTTATTATATCAATATTAGATAAGCTTTTCATTATCTGTGTAATTTTAGTGTGTGTAGCAGTGTTTGTGTGGGTATTTCCATGTGTTTCAAATAATATTTAAATTAAATATACATAATGAATATTTAAAAAAAAATAACACAATAGATAAAAGTATTCTGAGCCTTCATTCTTTTAAAAATTGGTTACCTTTTTCTATCGTTTTAATAATTTTTTCAACCATTATATTATTTTGTAATCTGATTCATTCAAGTATTCTAGTGCGGATTTGATCAAGGTTTGTATTGCATATATATACATATTATATATATTATATATAATATATCTATTATATAATTTTATTTTTGTAAATTTTAAATTTGTATTAGAGACCAAAATAGCTCTTAAATAATATACTATTGTTATACACAAATGTATATAGTAATAGTATAATTTTAAGTATTTTCGTATTTATGTTATTACTACTCTTTATATTTTGCTGTTATATATTTCTAATATTTTTGTTAATTTTTTTTTTTTAGATGTATATATTTTAAAATATAATTAATATAATTTAAAATATACCCATTTTTAATCTGTAGAAATTGTTCGATATTTTGTAAAAAAGAAGGTTCAGATTTATATTTTCAAATTTCACAACTCCTTCTAGACTTTTAATTTTCTTTATGTACACAAAACTAAGCCCCTTCTTAATTATATTTAATTGCAATGCAAATTGTATGTCGAACACCTAAGAAGTGTCGCTATAATTCGAAAGTAAAGACTGATCTTTGTCGGGTTTGACTTCACTTTCACTTATATCTTCCCTTTGAATTGTCAACAGGTCATTAATCATTTACTCGAAACTCGAAACACCACAAGCAAATGTCAATGGGTGAGTGCTTGAAAGCTCTTGTAAATTTGTTGAAAACAACAAGCAAAAAGCTTGTTTTCTTGGCTAAATGAAGGTCAAGGTGAGGTGAGAGTTTGGACGGAAAACTTGACAGACAGGGGGACGAATCCTTGCCCCAGTTTCAATTATTGTTGACCCCGAAAAGGACAAGCTATAAGTACAGACGTAGCGCCTGTGGCAGCGGACGCGGGGCAAAGAAAACTTAATTAATGTTATTTGATTAGCGAGGGCAAAAATTAGAAAGTCTTCCATTTCAATTATAGACCTAAAATAAATTAAATTGTAGACGAAATTCACTTAAGTTTATAATCAAAACTTAATTAGTAAGCTCAAATTAAAATAAGTGCTTAGTAACTGTAGAAGCACCAGTAGCTACTGTTGACTGTACAATAGGTTGATAAGACCCATGGGATAAGGCAATAATAATTACATTGAAAAGAGTTATATAAGATTAGCTTACATCTAAGATTTATGTCTAACTTAGTAGTAACCCGGTTCGGGGTAATGATTAGTATCAAATCAATAAAGGAACACGAACGTGAACAAAACAGAACGGAACCAAAATATAAACAAAAACAAGAACAATAACAATATCAACAAAACAAATGAAAGTGCATTAAATGATAAGAGCTTAAGCGTTTTCAACGGGAATCAGAACATCAACTGGACGTTAACGAGTCAGACCCAACGAGTAACGAGTGACAAACTAAAGTATTTAGTTTAATTTGTTATAGAACTGAAACAACAGTGAACAGTTTAAATGTGAGTCCAGCTCTGCAAGTAACGAGTTACTGAAACTGATATAATTATATATCTTTAACTTGCAGACGTAATTGTAGATCAATGTTCCAAGAGACTAACACGACAAATTGAGTCTTGAAGAGTAACGAGTAACGACTTGCTGCTGAGCTAATTGAATATATAATTGTGTTTTGAATGTTTTCGTAGATCAATTCTCCCGCTAAACTGAAACGGGTAAGGAATAAAGATAAGCAAGGAGTAAAGTAAAGAGTATATTCACTGCTAAACGAGTTTCACTTTGGCGAATAGCTGAACAAGTCAGTCGAGTACAGCTTAACGAAAAACGACTAACAATTAAGTTGTGAGGTGAACTAGATAAATATTTAGAAGCGTTTTTGGGAGCAATGAACATCTGTCTAAGACCAAAACGTTAACAAGCAAACGAGTAACGAGCAAAGCTTAACGAGTAACGAGTATTGCTATGTTGCTGTTGAGCCAGTGTCGGGCTGAACGAGTAAAGCTTAACGAGTAACGATTCGCTGTTGAACTAGATAAATGCTTAGTAAGGGATAAAGGACGCGACGCACCTCATGAGCTCGTAGGCAGCATTTGTGGAATGTGGCCGAACCAAATGATGGATGGGCTCCTGTGTGTTCAGCGGCGTGGACGATGTGCCCTGGAGCATGGTGCGGCGATAGGCGCGCTCGAACGGCGTCCGTGACATAAATGAGACACCATTTGCGAAATTATCAGCCGGGGAATCGACCACATCGTAGGTAAGCAAGCGGTTCACATAGCTGTTACCCAGCGCTGGCTTATCAGCCGACTGTATGAGCCGATTGAAGCTGGGCCGCCGCTCGCTGGTGGGCGTCAGAAATGGATCTGCTTCGATGCGTTCGCTGACGACATCGGGTATGGTGCCCATCGAGCGCATCTTCTGTATGGGATAATGCGATGGCGGCGCTGGACTCTCCTGGCCGCCATCCTGCCCAATGAACTTGGCATTGCCCACCTTTGATTGATGCTGATGATGCGTCTGATGCTTGACATACAGTTTGCCCGACGAACTATTCGATGTGGTCGAATTCTTGCGCAGATTATAGCTGTGCATGTACAGATAATGCTGGTGATGATGATTGTGCTGCTGGACACGCATACGCTCCTCCAGCGATTGTTCGCGTATGCGTTCAAATTCCTTTCGCACCGCCTCCTCCGAGTAGTCGTCGAAGCACAGATTATTCAACGATTTCATTTTCGGTATTTGTGCATGCTCGGCCAGCTGTTTGAGACGTCGTGGTGAATTGCGATCTAGCTCCATGGAGGCCTTGTGAAATTCCATTTCAAGTATGGACAGATTCTCCATGGACTTGATTTTGGCCACGCGCGGCGTATGATAGTTCTCCTCCAAGCCCGAATCATTATCGCCCGAATCCTCTGGGGCATATTCGTCCGATTCACTGGTCGTCTCGGCGCTATCATAATACTGCGTCGCCTGCAACAAAGATGGCAGCGGCATCTCCGCCATGGGCGTGAGAAAGTCCTCATAGCCAGACAACTGATGCTGCTGCTGGCCACCGGGATTCAGTGTGGCGTTCGGTGTCTGATATAGCAGCTCTTCGCTCTCATATTCGATGGTGGTGCTGAGGAGGCCGACAGTTGCCTGCGGCTTGCTCTGTGGGCCGACTTGATGTTCCTGCACCAGGCCCAGGCCCAAGCCCAGTCCCTGGGGCTGTGGTTGCTCCGCTTTGTGTCGCATCGCTGGTATATTCAATTTCATGGCATTTATAGCTCTCTGATTGAGCCTATTAAGTAGAGAAACGGATTTTCTAAAACGACTGATGTATGTTTTTTTTTTTCGACGTACGTAGAAATACATTTGTTTTTTTTTTTTTATTGTTTTATAGATGAATGTTAATGTATTTTATATAGTTTTACAGTTGGTTAGTTGGCCATTTACCCGTTTATATATTCAAATTATATACATTACATATTTTGGTTATAAAAGAAGAAGAAAACGAAAAATGTGTTAAACAAAATTAGCCAAAAGCAAAAAAAAAAAATAATAATAATTAACTAAATTTAAAAAGGGGTATTTAACGTAAAAGCTACCATAAAAACCGGATTAAAAAAGGCCCGCAACTCCATAATAGATTATTATATAAACTAAATATATATTGATACTTATGTATAAATATTAACTATGAGTTAAATTTTGGAAAATGAAAACAATTAAGAAACCAATTCCATTTCATGTACTTTGTAAATGAGGTGAGTGAAGAGTAAGTTGAGTGTTCTAGACAAGTCACAGTAGACAAATTAGTATTCCTGCGGGCTCTTAACATATTGAATATAGTAGTTGTTGACTCGGTTGTTGGTATAATACACGATCTACTCAATCTAGGAATTAATTTCAATAGAATTTTGATCCAAATTTTAATTAAACTTAGGCACTTTCTATTTCACTTTGATTTCAGCTGTTTGATTTATTTATCGATCTATTTTCTGTCATTTTTGCTGAACATAATAAAGAGATCTTTGATTGTGAAACCCAGTTTTGAGTCTGTCCTAGCCTTAATTTAGATTTGTTTAAGTATATATTTTCTTTACTTCTTAACTTATTTGAATCAATTTATCTGCCCATCCCTCTAATCATTACTTAAGTTCGTCAGTTTTTAGTAAATACTCATTTTCAATTCACATTAGTTGAGTTCTTCTAGGCTAAACTTTCTATACTAATCTATTTGCAAATAATATTTTTTATTTTAAAAAATATATGTTCCTTGGTAATCGTCTCTATATATATATATATATTTTTTTTTTAACATACATTACAAATAGCTGACCTAAGCTCTTGAATTTATACTTGTTTATTATTCACTTATTCCTGCCTCCATCAAAGCTTATCAATAACTCTGCATTTCCTCAAACATTAACTTTGTTACTTTCTTAGTTGCTTTACTTTTCATTACACTTTTCCAACTATTTAGTTTTCCATTTTACTTTCCAAGTTCATGTGGTGCAAAATGCAGCGAAGCAAAAAAAAAAAAACAAAATGGGGGAAAGAAATCCGTGCAAATGCCAGATGCAAACTCGTGACCTTTGAAGAGCTCCAACATGACGTCAACTGATGAAATCACCAGCTGTGCAGAGTTGGCTTTTTCTCTCTTTAAGTATTTGCTGTGTAAATAATTCTTCTGTGAGCTCGACAAAATTTCTCTATATTGCAGCTGCACGCGAACAGTAACCAAACAGACGCAAGCCAAATTCAATTAAAATACATATTTTTAAAATAATATTTCTATTTGGATTCTAAGAATCAGCGACAGTTTGTCTGTCTGTCTGTTTGTGTGCGTGTGTGTGAGTACATTGTCAACATTTGACCTTAAACTTAACGCAATGAGATATGTTTCATAGTATATATATTATATATATATTAAACTAATTTAGTTAAATATAAAAAGAAACGCAAAAAGAATTATTATTTGCCTAGACTATGTATAACTGTGCTAGTATTTAAATAATACTAAATATACAGCATTTATTTAGAAACTTGCTGCCATATATTTATATCTATATATAACTCTAACTTAGCTAATTAACGTATTCTAAATCAAAAATAAGTTAAAAAATTAAGATAGAAAGTGAAATATGTATTGAGTATAGTGTATGTGTGTGTGTGTGTGTTAAACAGTGTTGTCTAATAATACTGTTTTGTATAATTTGGTTTAGTAGACATTTAGGGCGAATAGTATATGTGTATCTCGTGTCAGTGTGTGTGTGTGAGTGTGTATGTATTGTTTAGACACGTCTCTTCAGAGATTTAGCATATATAGCGCCTATATAGTTTAGAGAGGAGCATAACAAAGTTATAATAGTTATATATATTTTAGATATTCGATATTTAGAAATTAAATAGCGAATTGTGGGCAAATCAAATCAAATTCAAATTCAAATTCAAATTCAAAGCTTTATACATATTTCAAGCTATACGTAATAAGTAAATGGGTGTGAAGGAATTTTTGTTCTGTTTTATTGTCTGTTTACTCTGTGGTTGATAACTTACCTAGCATGCCCCGAGTCACCCTCGGAACTTTGCCTCGAATGTTGACTGTGCGAAAAACTACTATAACCCGAACCTTTTGACATCTGAGTGAGAAAGAGAGATACATTAGTAAATGACTTCCCTAGGGATATCGCGACCGATTCGGAACAGGTGCTGAGGGATTGATGGGCTTACTTGACTAGTATTACTGGAATTCCTGGAGTGTCCCATTTCCATAAGCGCCGCCGTATTAACAGCGCCCACAGTGGCGCCTGTGGTGCCAAAATTATTGCTGCCAATCACACCTAAGCCGGGCAGCGTTTGGCTAACCGTCACAGGCGTCGTGGCACTGGCTGAGGCAATCACATGCTGCTGCAGATTGTCTGTGGTCAGCGTCACAGCCGATTCCGAGGACTCGGACAAGCCGGAGTCGGTGACAATTGCTGCTATCATGATCTGTGTATCGAGATCTACTACTAAAATATATGCAGAGAGTTGAGGTAGATGTTGCAGTAGATGTCTAATCATTAGTTAGCACTCACCCTCATCCTTGGCGGTGGAGACGGGTCGTGTGCCCGCTGCAGTCACTGTGCTGGCCACGCCGCCCAGGGTGGCGCCACTGCCACCCAGCGGTATGGCTGTGCCGCCACTGCCGCTGCCCATGCTGGACAATGCTGTGGCCGTTGGCGTCTGTAGACTACCGCCACATGTCACATCATTGGCCAGATCATCTGCAGATGGCTTGCTGGGCTTGTTCTTCAAACTGGGCGTGGGCCTATCCAGCGCATACAGAGTTAATTAGCTCACAGATTTATACGTATTTATTTCAAATAGTGCACTTACGCCTTGAAGAGTATATCACCGCTTAGCATATGCATTTTGATGCTAACTCTCAGCATTGAGTTATCCAGTCGATGGCGCGCATCGTATCCCTCGAGCAGAAAGCGACGCGATGTCAGACCGGCGCCGGCGAATTCCGCCAGATTTAGATCGATAAAGCCGAGCTTGTAATAGCTGCGCCCGCCCTTCATTTCCTTGCGGATCGAGATGCGCAAATGGCAGGGATCTAGGACGCCTGTTGAGGCATTTGCGCTCATCTTGCAGGGAAACTCAAAGCTGCGATTCCATTCAACGCGATGGTTGCGCACCTCCTCGCTAATTATACAAATATAAGTATATAAATTTAATATATATTGTAAGACTAAAGAAAATTTTTTAGTTTATAATTTATAAAAACTATTATAAGGTATTTCAAATGTTCTTTAAATTCTTCAATTTCCCTTTTAGTAATTTTTAGTCAATAGTTTAAATCGTTAGTAACTAAATTTAACTGGCTTCAATACTTATAGAAGCGATAGTAACTAAATCAAAACGATAACGATATCGATAGATCTATGCTGTTTATATATTCAAAAAGGACAACTCACCGACTGCTGTACTCCTGAAAGGATCCGCCGTCCAGTAGACGTATCTTGGCAAAGAGCACCTCATTGACCAGAGCCACCTCGACCAGATCTTGCAGCTGGACCTCCACATTGAACTTGTACTTTTTCTTTTTCATCATAAAGGCCATGCCAGGGGCGCTAGGCCCAAGTAGTGTCATCAATTGCCTTGCCTACAAGCCGTTGCGTTGCGGCGTTGCCACCTAGTTCCAAAAAATGTGAATCCGTATCGGTTTTAGGCGGTCGCCAAGCACCGCCTCAAACAGGTGTTTTGAGCTGAGTAACTTTGACTCTAGCGGCTGCTCTGATTTTTCGTGAACTCCAAAATTTCCTATTTTTGTAATTATAGTTGGCTTTGTTATTGTTGTTCTCTTGTGTGTCCTTTTTGTATGTTTATATATGTATATTTGAGTTTCTAGTATTTTAGATTCCTCTCAATTGTGTTGTGCTACATGACAGCCATTTTTACAATTGGTGCATGGCTTCTGCCTTGAAGTCATACTACGCGTCCACCTGCAGGAATAGCCAAAGGAAAATTGGTATGAAAATCAGTTATTTTCTCTATTTTTGTCTGTACAACTTACAACCCAATTGGGGGAAATGTGTGTAACTTCAATAGATATATATAAAAAAAAAAAAAAAACAGCAGTTGGGAAAAGTCGAGTGAAAATTCAACAGATAAATCTTTAACTACCTACTCATTCTGTTTGCGTTGTCTGTCAAAGAATTCCTTTCGAATCGATCGAATAATGTCTTACGCCGGCCATCCAAATTGGCAATTTACAAGGAAGCTAAAAATACATTTTTACGAAACCTTTTTGAATATGAAATGAATGATAGACTGTTGACATTCGGAAGGGCTACACTAAATATATTAAATCTTATTCAGTGGGTTGTCTTGAAATTGATCATTTTTCAATTATAAATCGAAGAGCAGTATACATATTTTATATTTTTCGAAATTAACAGAATATTTATTTCTGCGAATGTCATTATCATTATATATGCTTGAAAAGGAATTATTATATGGTATAGACAGCATAGTTCTCTTAAGGACTAGCACTTCTGCATAAACTGCTCATTTTCTGGCTATTCCATTTCATAGAAACAACTTGTGTCATATTTTCATCACAACATATTCTATTACAGAGCATCTTTAGGTCATTCATCCCTGCCAATTCCATCCAATTATAACTGTCATCAATTTCGCTTGTCATTAGAAAGAAGTTTTCGAGGCGCCTAATCGTAACGCTAGAGCAGTCGTCAATCAAAACGCAATAAGGTGAGTAAAATTCATCGCATAAATTAAGCTACAGCACTTTAGTAATTAAAAGGGCCGGCACGCAAGATACCATAAGTAGAGACAACGCAGGGAAAGGGGGAGTGAGATAGAGAGAGAATCGTGCCAAGATTACCTCATGATGCGTTCTATTTGGACTTTGCTGTATTTCGCGTGCTTTCTTAAGTTATTATAAAAATAGTTTTTTTATTTGTTGTGTTGTCGGCTTTAGAAAATCGATGACGCATTATCATCAGCGTCACAATTGCTATCGTTTTTATGTTTGCCGGCAAGACGATATTGTGGTTAGCCATTTTTATTGAGTAAAATCATATTCTAGGAGGGAGTAACAAATAAATTAACGGTTGAATTTTATGTATATATATTGTTTTTTTCTGATTTGACCCTACAATATTAAAGTCAAGCGCACTTGATAACAGAAAAATATTAGATGCGGTTTCGATTGCCAAACAACCTTGATAAAACATTGCTAAAGTTGAGATTTTGAAGCTTCATAATGCACAATCCATCATCACTCAGTATAAAATTGATTTCGCTTGAGTGTCGTTTAAGAGATTCAATCTTAGCATTTGAAATGTACATACTACGAAAGCTAATTTGAAGCTTCCTAATATCCCCGCTTTCAAATCGAAAATTCTGTATATTTTTGTGTTGTAATGAATGTGAATTGCGTGTAATCTATAATTGTGAATTAAATCCATGTTTCAGCAGTACATCGCCTCTTAGAAATGGCATCGTGAAGCCCCTCTTCAAATATGCATTTTAGGTGATACTAAGTAAGCAAAGTTTGTGGAAGTAAACAATGAAATATTAAACCTTGAAGCAACTATAAAGTTGCAAAAATATTGCTTGACTAAAGAGGATTTGTTGGTCTCTAACAAGGCTTTTCTTGATTTGATTAAAGATTTAATTATTCTCTATTAAAACAATGAAAATAAGTGCATGACAGAGTTAGAGAGTTACATTAAATCTGATATTAATAGCCAAGAGACAATCTATTACTTTATACTTGTAGGTATTAAAAGCGTAAAAAGCAATGGAATAAATGACAAAAATTCGTTTAAGCCAATAGGGTAGCAAGTTCAATACAGTCTTCAACATTCTTAAATTGCTTGAAATATCTATTTTTACTAATAAATTCATTTTATTGCGTGAACGAGCAGACAAATCTAATTGTTGATTAATGTGCGAGTCGTCGATTCATTTTAGAGCACCGTAAAATATAAATAATGCAGTAAACAGAAGTGCTCAACTAGATGATACCCTAGGAGCCTTAATTATATACTATGGATATTGCAGAAAACCAACATACTGTTTTCTTTCCTGAACGGTCATAATCAGCAAAAATAAATAACAATATAATTATAATAGCAAACAGAGGAAGAGAACAAACATGCGCCAAAAACATCTGATAGACGCCTACGTTGATATCTTTTGTAGGTTTGCCATTTGCGACATTTTTTTGGCTGCTGACTAATTTTATGTATAGCACTCTCTGATCAATTCTAAGAACCAAGACAATGCTGTTGACGCCGTTGTTTCTTTTTCTTTTATTTATTTTTCTTTAAGTGAGCTGCGTGCCTTTTTGCTTTGGCAGCTAATCTTAATAAACAATTAAAGCAAACTTGATTTGAGAAAAGAACAATAAAAAGGCACGTACAAGACCAGCTGATTGAAAATAGATTATATAGAAAGAAAGAGATTTGTATAGCATGTGCTTCTTCTTTCAGTGCATTTTCGCTTTTATATAAATGTTGCAAAATTACAAATTGCAAAGAAATTGAAAGCATTATATTTTCAATGCGAAAGTGCGAAAATGAACTGATCTATATCGGTGCAATATTAATCATTGATAATGTCATGGAAGGGATGAGGATTACGTTAAGATAGTTCAAATCACAGTAAATCGATTTGACCTGTAAGTTTGAATTTGCAATTTGATTAGGAATTGTAAAGTTCTTAAAGAAATATTTTATAAAAACATATAATTATTTGTAAAATGAAATAAAAGTACACCTCAGTAGTTCAGTTAATGAAACTAAATTCGATTAATTAATTTTTAAAATTCCTTTAAATAGTTTGATTTCTGTTTTATTCTTGTCTAAATATCAATAAATAAATGCTTATGCTTATATTATTGCATACAAGTTATTTTCAGGCTCTCATATTTCTCTCTTCAATCCACTTGAAGTCCTCGCTTTAACCTGACAACATTTGCGATGGGCAACAAACAAATCTGTTGCGAGCCAATTACGTCCATTATATCCATTAGCTGAATATACCCCAATCAGTTGGATAAACATTGCCAGACCAATCATAACCGAAGCCCATTAGCCCAGTTATTGCCACGGGCAAAAATAACGAAAAGAAGAGATTGGGACTGGAGTGCACACACCCCGTCATAAAATATATATATGCAATATATAGCACCCCAAAAATCTCTTGCAGCGTTTATTTTGTTTTTTGTACGCTTCGGGTGGGCTGGTTGGCTTCACCACGCACATGTGACCGCACCCAAAATAAACCTTTACGGAATTACAAAGTCCGTAAAGTGAAAAAGCTTAGGGTGCAGAACTTAGTGTGGTCAACGGACAAGAAAACTTGCCAAGAAAATTGACCATATGAACTAAATGACCGACTCTGAGTAACTTGATCGACCGCAACTTTATATTGCAAATACCCTGTAAAGTTGTAAATCAAGAGTTGAGCTTATGCAATGGTTGCATAAAGTATTATTTACATTTATGAAAATTGTAACTTAATACGATTAACAAAGTGCTCTTTATTTAATACATATTTTTGCATAGTTCTAATTTCTTTACTGAGCATCACTCAGTCGTTCATCCCTTTGGTTCTTTTAAGCACTTGCACACTAATTTGTGGGTGCGTCTGTTAGACACGAACAACCTCAAGGCAGCGCGCAATGTTGTGTTATTGTGTCCTTTTGCTTATCCCTTGCTGATTGCAAAAAAAAAGTGTATGTGTGTGTTTATGTGTGTAGCAAAAGTTCAGTTGATAAATGGGAGAGCTTTAAACGCACCCGATATTTATGACTTTTAATGAGAACTACACTTAAAATACACTGATATGTAAGCAGACATTATTTGCACTTAGTTGGCAATTGAAATGATAAATATTAAGTGCATTTGCACTAAGAAATTGATAGTCTTTCTTCACTAATCAGTTCCAATCAGTGTCTCAGACCTTTTTGGTGCAGAAGTCAATTAACGAGTGTTCACAAATTTACTTTGTTGACCTTTACCTTGCCGCATCATCATCACCATCATCCCGTTTATTATTATTAACAATGACGCAGCAGCAGAAAATAACAGCAAAACAAATGTGAGAAAGAGAAGAGTGCGCGCAAATATTTATTGTACACATAATATATATACATATATATCTGCATCTCGGTCAACAAAGCATCAACGCACGCCGGCTGATGACAGCCGAACTGTAAACGAAAAAGTGTCGAAGCGAATTGAGCAGATCAAGAGAGATTTGGGTATTTCAAAACGATGTACAGCTTGCTAATATATTGCAATACGCCCACTAAAAGGGAAACCAAAAAGATCCGGGATTAATTACCACGTTGACAATAATGTGAAATAAGCGTGGAACATAGATACAAACTGAGTCGGTAGCAAGAAAGAAAACAAACATGAAATAGAAATGAGATAAAGGACATTTGGAGAGGGGAAAAACATGTTGAAAGATAAGATCAGATGATAAAACAGAATATACAGACAAGGTGAATAATGAAATTTATATAGGGAATACAATATCAGCTACAGAAAATAGTATAGATATAGATTGTATAAAAAAAACTTGTATATCAAAATATAAAATGTTGAAAGCTGAAATATATAACCTCTATAAAGAAATTTCTGCATTGCAAAAATATCAAATAAATAGAAAATTCTATTTGGAAAATATTGATTGGTAAAAAGCTGATGATAGAGAAAAGGTTTAAATGAATTATTACAATAAAAGACAGCAGGAGATTCAATAAGAAATTATCTAGGAAGACTATATTTATCTTCGTTTTATATAATTCCTTAACATTTAATAATTCAATCGTAAATATAAACAATTATATTAAATTGTATAATAAAAGCCAGAATTTGGAGTGTTTTAATATATAGTATTATCAACTGTACGTTCTTGATTGATGATCACAACTACTAATAGATTCTCTCTCTATGCAACAATCTAGCCCTGCGCTATTGCCAACCACTAGATGCATAAAATGTTCACATTGAACTCTGACTTGTCAATTTGAACATAAATGCAATTGTTCAATTTGTGTAATGATATTGCAGATATTATATAATATCTGAGTGATGAGTAGCTGCATTCCACCTGGCACGGTTTGCTTTGCTTTGTTTTCAGCTTTTACCTATGTCGTTTTGGCTTGATCGTGGGCGCCGTGTCACGGTCAAGTTCTCACACCCATATCTGTTAGCTGAGAGAGCCTTATTCATTAGCTGATTGTGCCAAATTGACTGATTGAATTATCTGATGCTTATTTAACTGCCTCCCTCTCCTCACATGTTGAAGTCGACACGCATCTCTCTCGCTCTCTCTCTCTCTCTCTCTCTTTCTCTATCTCTGTACAAAAGTGTCTGCTTGTTGCCAGAGATGCGGCGGTTCGATAAAAGCAACGACAAAGTGATAAATGAGTTCATAGCCCGAATGATGTTGGTCATGTGGATGAGCGAGGGGCCACCAAACAGTTGATGTGAGTAAGTTTATTTAATATAAAACTTACTTATTTAATATCTGTATATGTGGATTTGTAGGAATCTTTAACTGAAGAAAGGAAACTGAATAATGATATATATATAGATATATGTTTTTTTCTTTGCTTATTTATACATTTTTTACAAAATATAAGTTTTAAAACAAATAATTTGATTTCTACCGAAAGTAAAAAAAAAAATATATATATATATATATATATATATATATATATATATATATTTTTTTTTTTGTTCTATATTTTAGGTTTCCTGCCTGTTCTCTCATTCAACAACTTCTCGATTCACCCATGCAAGAACTGTTTTATTGAGGAGATCGTGCATTGTATACCCACTTTTCTTGGCCACCCATTCGTTCGCTGCAGCTGCTGCACACATGTTCGAATGATTTGCATTCGCTTGGCTTCTCGCTTAATGCTCGATGAAATGTTTTTGTTTTTGTTTTCGAGCTGCCCCCTTTTGGCCCCTTTCATTTAGGCACTCAAAAAAAAAAAAAAAAAAAAAAAAAAGAAGTGAGTGCTAATGATGTGTAAAACACAACACACAACGCACATTCTTTGCCGGGGCAGATGCTCGCATATGTCAGTCTGGACGTCGGAGCCGAGCGAGTGTCGGTTGAGTGCTCATAAAGATAAGCACGGAAGCAAAAATGATAAGAACTTTTTAGTGTTCTTGCTGTTTATATAGAGAACAAACTGCACATAGCATCAGCCTAAATTGGCAAAAGAAAAACTATATGAAGCAGAGGATAAAGCGGAAACAAAACTTTGCTTTAGGAAAAGCTCTAACAGATAGCAAACAGTTTGTATAGGTTATTAAAACTGGAAGAAGGTTCTAAAAGTCGCTGAGAGTTTACTACGATATACAATGGTTTTTGAAAGATTATTCCAGTTATTCATTATAAATTAATTACAAACTACGAATATTATAATTTAAAAATTATCAATTGCAATAAAAAAACGTGTAAATAAGAACAAAATTCAATACAAAAAGGTATACATTTTGTTTATTATTGAATTCATAAGAAATTATTAAAAGAAATAAAATCTTATTTATTTTATTTTATTTAACATTTTACTTAATTAAATAAAGAAATTGTAGTTTAAAGAAATAATTAAGAATGAAATTATAAATTCTTTTCATGAATTTAATTAACAATTTTACTATTTATTGAATATATTTTATTTGTTTACTTTATTTATTTATTTTTATTTCTTTTCATTAAATACTTAAGTTTTCAGATTTTGAACTACCATATAATATTGAATTGATTATTATAAATAAAAAATCTTTTTAAATTGCAATCTATTTGCTTTGCAAGTGCTTTAAACATACAGAAGAAGGTGAGTGGGTTTGCCAATATTCATCCAGCTAGTAAGCCAGTATTATGCATACCACTAAGTAGCTTTGTGATACGTTTTACATTACGCTGCAAGCACTGAGCTAAGCTCTGTAAAGAGCTGATTATTCGACTCGACTTACATAAAACGCTCAACTTGGCCGCAACGACACGTACTGAAAGTTCAAAAGAGGCCATAACGTGTCTTGATTGAAAGAAAAAAATAATAATAATGGATGCTTGAGTGATTTCTCTATTGTGCACGGAGAGAGAGAGACAGAGAGGGAGAGAACGACAACAGAGCTATCTTAGAGACGCTGAGTCATACAGACATCTAGAAAGACATTGACCTTGACAAAGCGAAGCGTTAATGGATTCGACTTTGACTGTGTGCAAAGGGAAATCACACGAGGACAGGCACTGATGTCTTGCAACCACTACTAAGTGCGCTTTGATTTTACCTGGTTTAGATTTACTTGCACTTTTGACCTTTAAAGGTGGATTAACTTTTAGGACTTCTGTTCCAACTATATGGAAAACTTTTACTGCCATGCTCGGCCATTAAGTGCAGCAGCACATTTATTAGGTTTTCACAGCAGAGTCCTGCCGGCTAGCTGACCTTCATTGCAGACAACTCCCACAGCATCCCAGGTTGGTAGTTTGATATCTTTCGCTTTATGACCATCCTTTACACACCGAAAGTACTTTAGACACACTCGCACACCCTAAATGCCTTAAAGTCATTAAGAGCGTACATTTACTTTGAGCTTTTGCCACGCCTATACCCTGTACTTACAAAAGGGGATAACAGTTGGTATTTGGTATGATTTTAATTTGTGTTGATTACTTACAATTCATTTGATTATAAATTTGTGTTTGGGTACATTCATATTTCTATACCTAACCAAAAATACTGCCGCAAGATCTCCTGATTATCGAATTCACCTGATTATTGACAATCTTTAGAACAATTTCTTCAATTATCATTATTAAATCAATAAATTTATCTTTATTAAAAGCTTTTCAATTTTAAGCAACATTTTCTTGGTGCTCCTTATTAGAATATTTTCAAAGCTCACCAAGTGACATATTCTTTACCAATATATTCTTCCATTTCTATAATTTAATGAATAAATTAATTAACAAATTAATTATAATAAATAGTTTAACAGTTCAGAAAGAAAAACAAGGAGGGTATCCTGCAGACACTTTTACTCTCTAGCTGTTCGGTATGTCACCTGTTCGTCGGCTGTGGGTGAAGTGTTAATGAGGCACACTCTTAATGAATGCCACTGCCACAGCTGGGGAAAAGAGCTCTAAGAGTGCGTTTAATTGTGTCAACTTACCCGCATTATCAGCGACTCACAAGTGGGTGGAGACTGCACAGCAGCTGGCCTGCAAGACAAGCAAAGAGAGATCCTTGTAAATTACTGTCATCACTTCACACACAAAAATCTTTTACTCAAATATACAAATGTATGTGTGTATACGTGTATGCCCCCTCGGCCTGACCTACTTTAGTAGGTACCAAGTGCCTGCACAAATTGCGCAACAAATGCCCCGAGGAGCCCAAATCACAAAAAATGTGCAGTGCTTGACGGGCGAAGAGAGATGAGAAAGCAAGCTAGTGTAAGGGGAGGAGGAGAAGCAGGAGGAGTTGTTGTGGCTCTGGGGCCACAAATGCACCTCGTTGAGCTGCGTGGATCAGAGTATTATGTGATAGGCTATAAACCAAGTAATTTTTGTTTGAGCTTACAAGCACGTAAAATGAAAAGATAGTTAAGTATTATGTTGCTAAATGAGTCGACCTAAGCGTACTACCAACTAGACATTTACAAATACTGATTAAGCTAAACATAATGATAACTAATATAATTAAAATATAATCATATATAATAGTAAAGGTAAATATAATAAGATGTACTACATGCATATATACTATTTCATTTTTATAAATATAATAATAGAACAAAATACATAATATCATATACATAACATTATTCTGCAAACGTTATACAATTTAACATTATTAGCATTATGGACTTTATGTCTCAGAAAAATATTCCAAAACTCGATTAGCACTCATTTTTTACACTTTGAATCTATTCAAAATGTTTTGTTGATTGATTGGGATGAGCACAACACTTAGCACTTTAATTTATATTTCTCAAATGTTTACTTTAGTCTCATAGCGTGTTAACTAGATCATGCTATGCCGGCGCTCATAGTTCGAGTATATCAAAAATTAATTATCAATACGTATCAACAGCTCTGCAAATTGCCTAAATATTTTCTCTTTACAAACATATGAATGTTATAGACGCTTTCTCGCATTTCGCACAAACTTTGTAAGATCCATTCGAAAATAAGGTGAACAATAAATATAGAACTTGATTATATTCATTTGAAACTATACGGAAAATCTCACTGGTTCAACAATCATATTTTACTAGGTACTACATATATATATATTACATTTAAATTTAAAAGCCCAAAGAGTATTTCTATTTACAAATTTAAGCGTTGTCAGTCTCCAAAAATAATAACTATAAATACATTTCGCTTTACCAGTTAAATAGAACTGACTTTTTGTTTTTATGTCAAACAATAAATATATTGTTCATGTATGTATATGGAACACAAAAGATGTCTTGGTTTTTAACTTTATCATTTATCGATATGAACATTTGTGATAACTTATAGAAAAATTGAATTGAAAATTTATATATAAACAAGTCCCAAGTAACTCATTTTGAGTTAGTTAAGAGCACAAGTTTCATATGCTTGGCTAGGACTCGAATCTGCATATTTATTGTAGTACTAGTATTTATTCTTATGTTTATATGTTATTTCGATATATATATATTTTTTTATATTTATTTATATTAGGCAAATGTTATTATTATTTTTATAATTTCATTTTTGTTTTTAGGTATTTACTTATATTTTATAGTTGTATATTCAAATATTTAAAGTTTTTATTATTTATTTATATATATATTACTTATTTATTTTGTATATTTATATTTAAAACATATGTGCTGTCCCGTCGAGTAGTAAAACTAAACTAAGCGCTTTTAGGTACTATGTTATAAATGAGGTTCCGATTATGCCGCCCTCGGGGGCATATGACAACAAGAACAACAACTATTTCAACTTATCAAGCGACGTCGACTGCGACGCTGGCGTTGACAGGCAACACCAGTGACAACAACAACTACATCTACTAAAACATATATAAAATGAAAGTGTTTCACTGTCAAATGTCAGACGCAACGTTCTTTATTTTATTTTATTTATTTATTTTTTTTTTTGTGCGGTAAACGGCAATATTTCTGGAGAGGAAACACAGAAGCGGACGCGAAAATGTGCGATGACATCATTCATATATAGGAAAGCTAAGGAGAGCAAGTGGAAATGCGTTGAAAGCAAATGCAGAAAAATGATTGGGAAACGAGAACAAGTGGAAAAGCTTGGTGTATTGTATTTATAGAAAAAAGTTTAATTATATATCAGTTACATTGGCAAGTGCTAGTAATATTATTCAATTGATGAACTAATTAATAATCATTGATATTTATATACATAGTACATATACATATATGTATACGGTCAAATATAACGCTTTCATACTCGTTTGTATAAGGATTAAATACATATATGAAATATACATACTTTATTAATTTTTTTATTTTTATTTATTTGTTTCTACATTTTTTTTCTACATTTAATTATTATTATTATTTTTTGTATTTGGATAATTTTATTTATTATTATTATTATTATTATTATTATTATTATTATTTTTTGTATTTGGATTATTTTATTTTTTTTTTTTGACATTTATTTAATTATATTCTCATATATATTCTTTCTGCATATTTCCATTTTATATGTATTTGAATTAATTCATTTATAATTTTCATTTTTACTGTATGAAATTTAATTTTAAATTATAGCTTTATACATTTTTAATATTTCTTTTATGAATACTATACTATGATATTCTTTATTGGAAATTCGAAGCGTTATACAATTGGATTGGAATAGTAATAACCTACAAAATATAAAAAATTGTTTTAGTGTAAAGTGGATATTCGCTCAGTTAATCCGCTTGATTACCAGTAATACTATATTTATTTTCATATCATTTTCTCGATAATAGAAAAGATTCTCTTGTGAAATATACTTTATAAAATAAACAAATCATATGCTTTGTGATGCTATCACATTTAGAATTGGCGATGAGCTAAGCGCCATCGAGAGAGAGAATCTGGTTAGACATTGTTTAGCAAGTACTGCCAACATCATCTACTTACGAAATTCCCCCGCCTATGCCACAAACAATATAATCGATAAGCATTTTGTTTTATGGCATACTAATCAAAACAAATAAATACGAAGCGAAATCGCGCAGTTGTTGATGTGAAAATTACAACAATTTGCAATCGGCTAAGGCAACAGCTATACATATAAATATTTGTATATAGTATATATACATGTGTGTACATCTGATGGATGCGCCGCTAACCGCAGATAGGCAGATAGTCGGACATGTAGATAAACAATACCAGACAGAGATTGCCAGACGTCAGACAACGTCATCATCAACGTTGTCAACGTCAGACGTTAAATTTATGCTATTTGCCAGATTTATGACGTGGCTCCGACTAAGCCCACACAACCAGCTGCAAACGTCATTTCGACTGTTAAAAGAAAGAAAGAGAAACCCAAATATCGAATACCAATTCAATTTAAATTAATGCGGCTGTGAATAGACATACTTATCGATTCACTGGAAAGGACAAGGACAAGCTAAAAATCGATGCACGACAATACAAATGAACATTTCTCTGGCTAATGGATAGTTTGTGTTACGTTTCCTTAAAATTGATTTGAATTTTACAGAGTAGAGAGGGTAATGGAGCTGAATTGGCGGAATAGACGTTAAGAGATCCATTTGGAATAATATTTGATTTTCCATTTATAATATGGACACAGTTTTGCTGTCACTTTAAGCTTTTTATATGTCTATGTAATTCTCATATTCATTAAAATCCCACAAAGCAATAAAACTTTTACGCCTGAATGTGATTTTCATTATATATTTAAGCTTGCTATTATATAAAAGATGTACCCTTTGTACAGGGTATACTAACGATGCACTCTATAAAAACATTACCGTCTCTTTATGTTCTTATTATGGAATGCTTACTTGGCACAGTGACACAGACCATTTGTTACTTGGCATTGAGCCAAATATCGCAAGGCATGAAAGCGACAAAAAAAAAAAAAAAAAAAACAATGTTCAAACACAACAAAAACCCACAAAAAACAAAAACACCTGCAGTGAATAAAGATCATGTAAGGAATTAATGCAATTTACAGACCTGGCTAATTGTGACTAAGCCTCAACTACAATAACAAACAAAGAAACAGATTAAAAGTGACTAAATAAGTGTGTTAAGTAGTCAAAAGCCATAAACAAATCTGGTGCGCATTTTCATTACTTTTCATACGCAACGTTGGCGCTGACGCTGACGCAATGCCACGACCTACCCCCAAAGGCGTCCCCTCAGCAAACAGTGTGTGGACCGACAGGCAACTGACGGCTTCCGTTGACCCTGGTCAATAAACCAGTGGGGCAAATGGGTAGCTACAAGTAAATATCATAAACGCAAATATGTGTCAATAATGAGTGTGAGGGGCACATCGAATGAAAAACCCGAGTAACTCATTAAAAACCAAACATGACGAGTGCAAAACAAATAATCAAGGCAAACGGTTGCATTACACTCGTTCACGGTACTAAAAACTATGCAAAATGAATAATATATGGTCAGTTTAGAAAATAAGATAAAAGTTTTATGAATTTATCTATGACGGTAGTTAAGAGTAAATAGAATTTATATGTGGAGATAGTCAAGACTCTTGACAAAAAGGTAAGGCATCGGCAAAAGTTGATGAAAACTTGAAAACTTTCCAGATTCCGCAAATCTAAAATGAGTAGTAGCTATATTTTTTGCTTAAATCTTTAAAGAGAGTAAAAAATCTATAATAGTTGAAGTAACAATTTTCTCTTGCTAATTCATCATGCCAAATAAAGCATGCAAAATAAAAGTGTAACAAATCTTTAGATATATTAAATAATAAATTTTTATAGCAAGCTTATCAATACGGGGAAAACTATATTTAAATTGTTTAGTCATATAGTGCACAGAAAACCAATATACTCTATTCAACATGACGAATGAGTAAAACAACACAATGCCTGTTCGTAAGAGATACTCAGACGAAGGCAGCTCACAGTAGTTTTGATATAGATCCTTTATCTATTGTCTGCCTTGATTAATGACGCATAATAAACTTGTCTTGTTTAGCTCTAATGGATGTGTTTTTTGGCCAAAAGGGAAACCATTAAAGGGGTGGGACAAAGCATCAACTAACAAATAAATAATGTCCAGCAAAAGCAAACAGAATGTAAATGGCATTTTAGGACAAAGCAAATGAAAAGCAAGCGACAATATAATAAAAAAAAAATATGGGTTCAGTAATATAAACTGTTGAAAAATCTTTAGCTATTATATATTTTATTATGTATATATGCCTGAAATGTGATTACATCATATTATAAATTAATAGCAAGTTGATAGAGTTTGCAATGCCTACTTTATAATTTATAACTTTCGCAGAATCACCGTTTTAAAAATTTCACAGAATAAAAACTTGATGTATATATAGATTCCTTTGTTGTAATGTTCGTTTGCTAGTTAAGCCTCTGAAAGCCCAGCCCTTTGTACTCAGTGCTCGATAAAGCGTATTATTTAATTTGAATTGCAAAACAGAAGAAAAAAAAAAATATATATATATATATATTATAAATATATATATTCTATATTATAAATAAATATAGATATAAATTATTGATAGCAAAAGTTGAGCGTACTAAACATTCTCTTGACATTATATGAATTAAATGTGTGGAAGTATATGAACTTTAGATTCAGCAGCTTTGTTTACATTTCTCGCTGATAAGCTAGTCGGTTGCCCCACCAACACAGTCAACACAATCCATTCAGTAGGAGTAGGAGGTATTAGTCCGATAAGCGTACGGCATTTTGTTTATACGGGTTTAATTATAATCGCCAGAGGCATAATGAAAGTGTACCGAGCAGGTTTTCCGTCAGGTTATCAGCATTTTGCGTACTCGAACGAATACTAAAATAAATAGTGTGCTTGTGGGTGCGATAAATGATTGATTGATTATTAGTTTTCAAAAACACACTGCAATGGCATTGAGGTTCAAGTTGAAAGCCAACTAGGGAGAGGGAAGTACTAACAAGCCACTCCGACTACATGTTATCTATGTGATATAATGAAAGCCTACACGCAAAACTAAATGTAAGTTTGTTCTAGGCCCAAACAGAACTAATCGATATATATTGATAAGCAACAGGCATGTGCCAGGCCCATTATCTCCCTGGCTATCCTGCTGTTAAATGTTGACTACTCAATTGAATAAATGTAACATACATATAATTTATAGTCTTTAGACATACGTTTGCACTTTAACTTTCACATCTACTTTTAATTATTGATAGACATAGCATTTCCAAGAATTGAAAGTTCAATTCATGGGATCCATATATACTAAAAATTTTTTATTTAAATTTATCCTCTGGTCAAATATGACATATATATATTAAACAATTAGTTTAGATGATAGTTAACAAAACTCAACTTGCATAGGAATCTTTGAATCTATTTTATTTGAAATTTACCCGCTAGTTAAATTTGGCATATAGTTTTAACTTTTTTGCATGGCATTATAAATCTCTTCTAAATTTAACATCTGGTTGAATTCGACGACTGGTAACTGTTTATATGAAATTTCCAAGAGTTCTACTTCCATAAGCTTAAAATAAATGTCTAATGTTTTCAATATTTTATATAAATTATTATACAAATTTACCTTCATGTTAAATTTGAATTTTGCTTCATAGTTAACTTCCTTTCACACAAAATATCGTATAACTTGTTTCAGTTTTTAACTTCAAGTTATTATTAAGTAAATATACCATCCCACAACTGCGTTAACTTAAAACAAACAGTTCTCCACTGAAATTACGTTATATATTATTAATAAACACTGACGTTGACATCGAAGCCAACTGCTGCTGTTGCTCCTATAATTGCCCATTGTCCTGGGCTAAATAAAGAATGCATATTGCGTGACCGAGTGGGCGCGCTGTGGGTCTCTGAGAGCTGAAGTGTGGGCGGGCGAACTGGGGTTTAATTGCGGCGACATTTTGAAAATTTTCATTGTTGAGCGTAGAACGCCCACAAGCGAGTGTGCCGAGAGCTAACAATAACTGTAAAATGAACACGCAATGCCAGCACAACGAACACATATGTAAATGTGCTTCTGTGTGTGGGTGAAGAAAATCGATAAGTTTATCGAAGTAGAATTAGATAAAGTTAAGCGACTGAAAATCTGAAATTAAAAATGTAATTTCCGCCTGAGATTACGCCCAAAAAGGTCGCACATAGACACAGCTCAGCTCACACCGAGCTGGCACAAACATCCGCCCCGAGAGCCGAGAGACGCGCTCAATCGGCTGACCAATGTCTCGCATACATGCAACAAATTAAAATTTCAAATCTTGAGTGGGTGGAGGTGAACAGGCACTTGGGGTAGTTTGTAGGATATTCTCTTCGAATTGTCGTAGAGGGCTTTAATATCACTTTGTTTATACTCATTGACAAAGAGCAGATGGGCTATAACGATCACTTTAACATTATATAAGTGTAGTACTCATATTGAAGGCCATTGAGTTTATGATGAAATAATTACAATAACAATCATAATGATAATGATAACAATCAGTGCAGAGCTATATCATGATAATGACAATTTTAATTCCAATAGAAATTATTAGGTAAAGAGTAAGACATTGGTTAAGTTATAATATTTATTACGATAAAAATGCTAATCTAAATGCCGATTCAAGTAAAAATAATAATGATTAATCATGATGATAATATTTACCATAATACGATAATCCCAAATTACCAAATCTATAGCACATTAATGACATAACAATAACAATGACCGCGATCATTATGACAATGACAATGTCTAAGTCTATGACATATAATACTATAATTATAATGTAATGATGTTGTCGATTATAATGATTATTCTAATAACTAAGATAATAACAAGACTCAACTCAGCTCATCGCAAAGCCTAATGCAGCTCAACTGATACAACTGGAGATCAGGGTATCTCCTAGTCGAGCGACTCGCGATTGGAGCACTCTTTCGTTATTGTCTCGCTGTTGTCGTGTGTACGTGACATGAAATATAAATTGCATTCCCGTCTTTTTTTCTCATTTTTATTTTTTTATTTTTTTACTTCTTTTTATTTGTTTCAGTCCGTTTTTTTTACTTTTGATTTTCATTTCGATTGCAGTTGAAAAACGCGCAGGCACGTCTGCAATTTAATGCGCTCTGCTTTTGCGCTTCGTCTGAGACGTTTGTTGACTCTGCGCTCCTCCTCGAGCAATCCGCTTCAATGGCCATAAATTGTGAAATAACAGTTGCCTGGGGTGTAAAGGATTGCGACATGTATGTAAATACCTGTAGAGTGTGTTTTATGTTCTTTTTTTATTGTGAAAATGGGTACACAAAATGAAAAGAGAAGTGTGGGCGACGAGGAAAATGAGGAACTGTAGAGGTTTTTCTTACTGTTAGAGTTGAAAGGATAATTTCAACAGGTTTTCCCTTTTGTTGCCTGTTATACCCTCATCATATTTTAAAGGGTATTCAATTTGCTTTAGCTCTCGCTTCAACTCTTCACACTTTATCTAATTTCACAAGAACTCAACGTTTTAACTAATTGATTTTTGAGTGCACACGGCGCCATAAATTCAATTTAGATATTGTCAAAGCAGGCACAAACATATGTCTACAGACACACGCCTTTAGCACATACAGATATTAGTAACAAAATAAAAAACAACAAAAAAATAACATTATAGATTGTTTGCTGAATCATTGTTATGAGTCTATGATAGCAACACTCTAGGTGCTATCGATTAGATTTGCTCGAAACACAACAGCCAAATCATTCGCAGCGAAATCAAAGAGAAAAAAGCTTTAAAATCAAACTGAATCATGTTCCAAGAATAGTCATTTGCCGATTACAGCAGTCTCATAAAGAACAGCAGTATCTCTATATGATAAACAGCAATTTGCATGCTGAGAACATTAGGGAGAGTGCATATAGTTAGTCATCGTGGCTATTTAAGTTTGTTTAGCATAGGAAAGAATAAAGGAAAATTGCGAAATTTTTAATAGATATTTTAAATGACTTGGGAGGTATCTACAGAAACTATAGAAGGATGGAATTATAAATTAGGGCAGCTCTGGGAAATTGTATGGATTTGATGCTATATACTAAAAAAAATCATTTTCCTATAGTTGACTCTGGTATAATTGTTCATAATAATATAATATATAATATGTCATAAAATATTTACTAGTACTTCCGCTTCTCGAGTCTTTAGGTATTTGTTTATATTATTCTTATCAGTTGAAGTCAATTATAAGACTTAAGATTTTAACAATTTCTTGTTATTCTCCCGTCAGTCGTAAACTTGATACGTTCTAATATTTTTCTAATAGATACAATCAATAATATCCGCTATATAAATGGTCTAATCTATTTAGTCTTCTATTCTAGCGTAGCTTTCGCTTTAATACTATCTTATCTCTGAGCTTCTACTACGGAATTTGCAATGATTCTGAGCTAAGGGTATTTACAATCTACATATTCTCATACTTATATCATATTATATAGCTAAGGGTATTTACAATCTATATTATCATATCATATTGATGCCATTAAATTCCTGAGATATTTCTGTGAAAAATACTCAACTTAATTTACGCTGGCGCTTGCCGTCTTCTTTTCTTTGTTTAGGTTTTCTTTTCGCTTCGAGTTCATGGGAATTTCCATGCCCCCCCGCTGTGGCATTTTCCAGGCTGGCGCAAAAAAAATGTAAATATTGCAATTATTTATGCGATATTTCATACGTATATGTTATCCATGCGAAAAGTCGAGTTGGTTTTTCCTTCTCCATCTCTCTATCCCTCTCTCTCTCTCTCTCTTTCGCTTACTTTTCCAATGATTCAATCGTGCGGCGGTAAATGTCAGAAATTCTTACGCTCGGCATGCGGAAACATGTCGGGGCGACCGCGTCGTATGCGCAATATATGTATGGATGATATATATATACACATACATATATATATTTGGGTCAGCATGCAAATAGATCACCCACAAAGACAGCGATAGCGAAATATCGAGAGATTCGCATTTTCTATTTTGCTTTGGTATGGTTTTTTTTTTTTTATTTTAAATTTGAAATTTTATGCACATTCCATGGCCGCCAGCTGTGCAAAACAAAACAAATTAATATTTGTATGGCTCATAATACAATTACCGAAAAGTTGGTGTTTTTTTTTGTTTTTCTTTAATGAGTGCGACTAGTTAATTAACAGATGCTACACCAAGCATGAAGAACAAGACAATTTGCCAACAACAACATGAGTGTCTCAAGTGTAACGCATTATGCAAATATGTTTCGTTTCTTTCTTTTTTTTTTTTTTTTGGTAAAAGTATATGAAATGGAGGTGAAATAAACCATTATATTTAAGATTAATTTCTGGTGAAATTTTAGAGAACATACGAAAAGTATAACTTTGTTGATGAGTTTATTTTATAGGAATCTACATACCTAATTTAGAGCCAGAGATTGTTTAGCAGTTGAGGAAAACTAATAAGTTATCCTTTAATAAACATATATATCTCGAGATCTAGGCTTAATCAATTCAGTTGCCTTCTTTCATACTTTCTTACGTCTATTAGAGACACCCTAACAAGAAACTCATCATACCCCACGCGCACACTTTTGATGGGTATAAAAAACCAGCCTTCATCACAAAAAGTAACTGTCGACTGCTCAAGATACGACTCGGTACAAATGAGTTTTGTGTAAATACTTCTACTTAATATTAATTAGCTTGACTGACTCATATCTGATGTAGTATGTGTATGTGTAGCTCGTGCTTTGGCTAATTTTTGCGCAGAAAAAACATTCCGAAAGCGGCGCAAGGTGTGCGTTGGGAATATAATGAATGTCTTCTCAATGCAATGCGTCATGGGCGAAGCCCCACCCGCCCACAAGTGTTGCACAGAATTTGGCACTTCCCGAAAGCCAATGAAAATACATTTATATAAGTTGGTTTTATTGATTCTCGGTGCAAATATTATGTCTTTGTAAAGTTCATTAGCCAGGAACACGTCAATAAAGCACATATCGAAACATTTTGGAAGAAAGATAAGGAAAATTTACCACAATTCTTTGATAAAAGAAAATCAATAAAAATATGTGTATATAAATAAAAAATTTATAAACAAGTTATTTATAAAATAAAATACTAGAAAACCTCTTGATTTCGCGTAGAACAAATGAATCTCTAAGTGTTATGGCATATTAAAATCAAATATAAACATAAAAAATACTTTGATGAAAAAAAAAAAACAACGCATAAATATTCAACAAACAATTCAACTTGGGCAAGAGAAATTCCATAACAATTCTTTATGAACAAGAATTAAATATCGAAATGAGAAAATATGTTGATAAAGCAATCAAACTATGTTTCCATTATACACACAAGGCCGAGCTTGAATTATTGCTAATTCGGTTTGGAGCTCAAAGCAATTGTTTTCTTTTTTCATTTTTATTTTTAATTAAAATTTGTTATTTTCAGCGCATTTCTGTAAAATACAATCCAAAATGTAAATTGATTCGAGTTCATTGGATTCCATATTCGTATTAGCTTCTAATTAGTTCGAAATACTCTGAAAAACGTTTGCGCCAGCACTTAAATGCCAGTGCATGCATGCACAGTTGTTATGCAGAGCGTCAAATAGCGATAAAAAGTATTAATAAAAAAAGAGAAAAAAAAACTAACAAGAGCTCCACACAATCAAACAACAAACAAAAGCCCCAAAAGGGCTTGAACGACCTTGGGGACTGGAGAGGAAATGAGCGATAAAGAGCAACCCGACGGAAACTAGTTGCTGGGTGCGCTATTTCATATGCTCGCTCATGTAGTTGCAAGGGGGCATATTGGTTTTGTGCTATATATAAAATATGTCTATGTTGAATGGCAGATCCAGTTGAATTTGTGGTCAGCTTAATCAATTATAGAGGTTTACCAGATTATGCGCAAACTATCTAAACCAAATTATTTTTAGAACAAAGAATTCATAATAATACTTAATTTTACTTGTATTTAGAAGACATTAAAATTTGAGATCGTACTTTAAATCATGAGAGTGCATCACACAGTCAGGCGTACCTCATCAATCTCACTAGCTTAGTGATGAAATGCGAGACTTACACCAAGCAGAGATACATAGAAAGAGAACGGCTTAGTCAAGATGCTTACCTGCAATGAGAGGAAAATTGAAAAAAAAAAACGTTAATAATTGTTATTAAAATACATTTAGAGCTTAAAGTACAAGTGAATTGAGGTGACAAGGCTTTAATTGTGGCAGGTGAAGTGGCGACCGCAGCTGTTTCACACACACACACGGCCATAGTCACGAATGCCATGGCCACAAAAAGGGGGACAGGTGGGCGGCCTAGCCAGGCAGGTTTGAAGGTGTGTGTACTTAAGTGTCGTTATGGTGCGCGTAAGTAAATATATTTGTCTTGCTTAGGTACAACAGCAACCACAACAACAACAACAACAACAACTGCAACAGACAGTAGCAATTGCTGTAATGCATTTAGCTTGTGAGCACATAAATTGTGCTCGAATTGCCTTTGTTGTCACTCGCAACGTGTTGCAAACGCACAACAAGCGAAATTGCTGCACTTATGACTGCAACAGCCACAGCGACAGCGACAGCGACAACACCAACTGGATTTCTGTCCGTATATCTGCAAGTGCAAGCAAAGCGAATAGCGTAAATTTATGGGCCATGGGCTTTTTGATAGGTTCGTCGATCTTAGGCATCCCTGAATATAAATCGATAGGGACAATGATAAATAAAGATATATGTATGTTTACAGAAATATATATATATATATATATATATATATATATATATATATATATATATATATATATATATATATATATATATATATGCTAAATATATTCGAAAAAATCACTAATATTAAGAAGAATATTGATAAGATATTCTAGACTGCTGATTGTTCTTTTTCGGCTCAAAGGCCCCATTTAATATTTAAATACTCTTAAATGGATTCTTTGACCTATACACCCTTAAGCTTCTTCCAGTATACTTAGTATATGAGTCAGTCCTAGTTAGTTGCTAAATGACTCCCGTTAATGCATACTGCCTGAATGCTCTATTGTAATTATAGCACTGACCGCAAAACGACCAACAACAAAAAACAATAAAAACTAACTACATATGGTAAATATATTGCATATAGTTCACACGTCTAGACAAGTAAAAGCGAAAAACAAAAAGAAAAACGTGCAAAATCACGCAAAAAAGAAGCAGAAGAAAATAAAGAAAATGATATTAACGCATAATGCGCTAATTAAACAATAAAAAGAAAAGGCTCAAAATGAGATTCGAAACAAAAAAACACAAACATAAATTTCTGTACATATGAAAATGTAAAGCTTTAGCAATTATTTACTTCATTTATTATTTATAAGTGAATTTTGCCAATGC
The DNA here is from genome assembly GCA_037075325.1 of Drosophila mayaguana. Lineage (NCBI taxonomy): Eukaryota > Metazoa > Arthropoda > Insecta > Diptera > Drosophilidae > Drosophila > Drosophila mayaguana. The sequence goes on along the minus strand of JBAMCG010000121.1, from coordinate 4,136,035 downwards.
AGCACTTTAAAATAATAATTTTCATACCCTGAACTCATTGAAAATGGAAAATGGGGGTATAATGGTTTTGTGCAAAGTATGTAACAGGCAGAAGGAGGCGTGGGTTATATTCTTGATCATATCTTGACCTAGAGACTTCAGCTTTACTGCGTATATACATCTGATCAATACGAGGATATTGGATACCACGCCCCCTTCGCTTTCAATTAGTAAACAACTTTTTTAGGTACTAGAGGCTTGTGCTTTGGAGAATACACACATTTGAACATTATGATCACGTTCTGAAAGTTTCATGAAGATATCCTACTACAAAAGAAATTATTCAGCAACAGAATTCTACAGCAGAGCGGGAATATCAGCTCATTGTAGGATTTAGGGTATCGCCTAGTCGAGCAATCACGACTAGAGCACTCTTAATTATTTCTTTTTGCATGTAGCATACGTCAATTATCTAGGGCTTGCTACATATCCATACGCTCTCATATATTGCAAAAAAGAAAAACATTAAAAGTAATTAAAAATAATATTTAAAAACAACAACAATTCCCCAGCTGGAGAAATGAAACGAAAATGAAATGTGCCATCAGCACGCGAAGTTTTTAGCTGCGTGTTGAATTTTTAATACTTTTGCTTTCATGTAAAACGCATCGCCAAACCGATTCAAAAACTAACCCCAAAATACAAACTGTGTAAATAATTGCAGAGTTTTGAATTTGTTTTACAAAAAAAAAAAATATATATATATATATATATATATATATATATATATATATAATTTTGCTTTTCGTGCGCAATTCTCCATTTTATAGAGAGGCCAATAATGATAAGCTCTTTCTATATATGAAAAGTTGCTTTATATATATTTTTTTTAATATAGAAATAAAGAAATATATTTTACACTGTATATTAAATTAGTAATAAAAATCAGTAAAGTTGTTACAAATCAAATTTGAGTATTAAATTTCTTTAGAATTTTATAGGGTTGTCGAAAATATATCGATATATCAATATATCGATATTTTTTTGTTTAAAAAATATATTTATATCGTAATATTTTTTTTTGCCAAATATCGAATATTTTTTGCGATATTTTGATATTTTTGAATTGGTTACTCTTGTGGTAAGTGAACCAAGTGCAAAGGTAAAATATTGAATATGGTGAAAACGATTTATTCAGACTTTAAAAATGGAACAGGCAGATGTAATTTGTGACTTAAAGTAATAAAAAGAAGTGGTTGTATATTAAATATGGGGCCTAACCACCCCAGGTAGCTCAGTGCCTTCCTTCGGTAATAAAATGTATGACGGATACTCATATCACAGAACGCGTTTTTTTAATATTTTAGTACCGAATACTGGAGTTAAGGCAGTTTATCATATCAATACAAAATATGTATTCTTATTATTCTTTTTTTCTTTTTAGAGTATAAATTTATTGTGGGAAAAAAGTTTTTTTTTTTAAATATCGAAAATATCGATATATCGATATTTTTAAAGTTGAATATCAAATATCATTTTGATATTTTTTCAAAACTTAAAATATCATCGATACGATATTTTAAAAATTTTCGACAACCCTAGAATTTTAATTCCTTTAGTTATGCAAATTTAAAAAAATCATATAAATCATATAAATATAAATCATATAAATCATATAAATATATTTTTAACTTCCTTTATTCTAGATTCTAAAACTCCAATGTCGAGTAATTCTTATAAAAACAAATAAAGCTTAAACTAAGGCAAAGCTGCCTTTGAATATTTCTTCAGGCGCCCAGGTGAACAAATATTCTGGAGCATGTGGAAGCAGTCATGAATAAACGAAACACACAAGTGGAATGGAGCCATATAAATCATTCAAAGAATTTATCGAGCTGCAAATATACACATACATATGTACAGATATATGCACTGTACTTGGCAGCATTTGAGTAGCGGCTGTGCGAGATTCGAATAGGCAACTGTCAGCTACGTTGATGATGAAGTCATTTGCACTGACGTTCAATGACTCGAGCTGAGTGTGAATCGTATATATATATTTATATATTGTATATATAAGAGCATATGTGTATAACTATAGCGAGTTCTTGCCTTATGTTAAATTCTGCTTTTACTGCCAGGCACTTTTGCAACCTGTGCACATATTTGGCAAAAAGAAAAAACAAATCAAATAAAATATGCATTTATTGGAAATTTTCGCCTTGTTTGATTTCACGAAATATGTTTCTAAATTATGAATTATTACCATTTGTATTTGCACGTGGCATTTAAAAAACCCATAAATTAAACGCACATCATATGGAAGTTTCTTTGTTCAAAATCAATTCAGTGGAAAAACCAGCGAACGAAAAACATTTTCCTTTTGAACAGTTCTCCATATTGTTTTCCCTCAAAATCGCATTAAAAATGTAATTAACAATTCGTAATACCTGAAATTTATTACATTTATAATTGTTAAAGGCCTTAAAATGTTTATTTAATTAACAGCTTTTGATTTTGACAAGTCGATTATGCTCGTAAACAAGTTGAATACAATGTGGAGTGAATACAAACATTCATTTCAATTTTTCATAAACAAATTTTATATTTGAAATCTTTAAAATGTTCAGATATATTTCCTAGTGAACTTAATTATGCATATTTATGGTTTTATTTGAAGTACCTCAACTTTATTTGCTCAGCTTCAACAGCAGCTGGTGTTTTTTTTTTCCTCCTCTATAGCTCGAGCACCCTCCAAATGTGTCAAAGCTACAAAAATGTTGTTCGTGATTTGTCTGGCTTCAAGTGCAGCAATTAAAATATGATCAAAAACACAATTGTGTGTAAATGGAGAATGAAAAAAAAAAAAAAAAAAAAAAAAAAACGAATCAGCAACATCAAACAAAATCTCGACAACTAATGATTAAATAATAATTATTTTTATTTTTATTTTATTTATAAATAAAAAACAAAACCAACATCAACTTTTTTAGTATCAGATACTTGACTGGAATGAACACAGTAGCTGAATACTATATATAAATGACTACTACTATATAATAAAATATAGTATATAATTGTTAGCTATGGAGTGATTCACTGACTAGCGGTTTCAGCTGAAAGCTTTAATTAACAAAGCTTAACTAAACAAAGCATTTCCAGCATTCAATCAGCTTGATTCCATAACTTTATGCACTTTCCAGTTACAGCATTATCAGATAGCTGGATTATAAACGAAATACTAAATTATAAAACACGCGCGACCTGGGCTTCGTAATAATTTATATAAATTGCATTCATACATATATAGATATGTACATATATATGGTATACGACAGACTTATGCAATATACACACAAACATACACGCACACACACATATAGCTAAATAAAACTGAATTTCAAGCACAGCAATAGCTTGGCAACGCGATAAATTCTAAATACGACACGAGTCAGCCTCGAGCTACAGCGGTTTGCTTGCCTTCAATGGCGCACATGGCGTATGCTTAATCTCGGCTCGTGTCCAGGCGAATTGAAGCTGGCGCAGCAAACTAGCTAGACTAGCCGGCTCTATGGGTGGCTTTCTGAGCCGAATTATACATACATATAGTATTTATCTAACAGACATATATATATATATATATATATATATATATATATATATATATATATATATATAGTTCATATATGACATAACCAGTTACAGTGTGTTGTCAATCAATTTGCTGCTGCATTTCGCAATAGATTTTTTTTTGTTCGATTTAATTTTGCTTTTCTTTTCTATTTTGTAATTGAAGCAAACACATGTATAAAAGAGCTGAAATTTAGTGCGATGATGCGTCTTAAGTGATTTTGATTGGTTTGTTGTGGGCGATTGTAAGTATGTCAAGATTTTGTCATAAATCAAGTGGAAAACGCTGGCGTCTTTCTATCCATTACATAGGGTTTTATATTAATGAGTCTTTGGGTTGCTTTGTTTTTGTAGTTTCGTAACTTTTTTGTTTTGCTATTTAGCTAAACGCCCAGTAATTAGACTAAAAGCCCCTGGAGGCTCTCTTAAGCCCTCTGGTCGGTAGTATTTGTTTTGTTTTTGTTTGCTTTGCCTGGGACTTGGGATTTTATTACATTCGAAAGTTTCGTTAGTTTTTCAAGTAATTTCGTAATAATTTTAAAATTGCGCTTAACTAATTTCAAAGGGAGAACAAAAATTTTAAGTATGTAAAGAAAGAAAACTATTAATTTATGGAGTTATTCAATTTTGAATTTCTAATTACTTGAGGAAAATGTGGGAAAAGATTTTAAGTAAAATATTCGTTTCATGGACTTGTAATTGAGACTTACTACGAAGGTTTTTTATATACATAAATTTATTAGTTTCTATTTATTACATCCTCATAATAATAAAGAAAAACTGTAAGAAAATGTTTTTTCATTAAATATATGCGAAATAATTACTTTACTACCACTTTACTAGCTTTAAACCACGTCATTTAAGATTTTACTAAAGCAGAGGCGAACAGCTTGAGGATTTAAATTATTTAAGTTCATTCGATTGCCATATAAATTATCAAAATTTGTTCTGAATGTGACGCTTTGAATGAATTTGTTGTTGTAAACCGTAAGATAATGGCACAACTGTTGTTTGTTTTCTTCTTATTTTTTTTTTTTAATTAATCTAAAGAAACAGAAACCGCATTTATTTTATTTTATATGAGCATATTTCTTGACATACGTAATGATTAAATTACTTAAATGAGTTTATAAACCTCTTAATATAACTCATAATTCAAAAGTAATACAGATTAGTTTCAGTGCAGCTTCTGTTTTTATTTTATTTATTTTTTTTTTTATATAAATTATTATAATTTAATATATAACTTTTTAGCAAATCATTTTTAAATACATTTTTAGTTAAAAAAATTAATTTTAAGTTGGTTATCTAATTTAAATTTCTTTTGTTTGTTTACCATAAGTATTTACAGATATGGTACGGTATTAAAGAACAAATTAAAAAAGTAATTAGAAGATAATAAGTTTACATTAAAAGAAGAGCTCGTATGTAAACTTATTTATGGTTGATATTCTTTTACTGTACACATACTGTGCATTGTCAGCACCAATTAATGATTGAAACCAAAAGATTATACATTGACAAGTTATTTATCATGAGCAGCACTCGTACGATGAGTGCGGTCAAACCAACTGACAAATATTATCAAAAAATGTTCGTATTTATGACGCTGTCTACGACTTGCACTTGAACGAGCGTACGAATGGCCACAGAAACGAAAATAAATAATGTAAAAATAGATAACAAAAAAAAAAAAACAGAAAAAAAAAAACGCGGCAACACAAAATAAATTGTACGAACAGGTAAGCAACAAATTAAAAAGACGTAATGCAAGGCACCTTGATAATGAACGATAATGAATATATTACATGGCCCATGGTCATGAAGTTGCTGAAAAAACTTAAGTACTAGAAATTTCAGCTGAACAGTTGGACATGATTGATGCACCAAGAAATGATGTATATAATTTATAAATATAAAGATAATGGGCTGTGGAAGTGTCGCGGAAGTCGTGCAGCGCCACTTAGTCAAGTTATTGAACTTTGCTTTAAAAATTAACAGTCCGTCGAACTAATTTTGTGCTCGTCGAAACAAGCGAAATATATATATGTATATATTTAAACTAAATATAAAGTTAACGTGCAATAAACAAATATTCATGGGCAACTGTGCAAACAGCTGAGAGACGCTTTAACGAACGTGGGTATAGAAGATAAAAAATAAAAACGAAGATATAAACATCGTGAAGGGTACACTCGAGATTCCACGAAATTAATATCAAACATTTATTTTATATGCCGTTCCAGCAGATCAAACAAAACAAATGATTTCAAGTTGACTTGAAATGTAAATTATATTGCCAACAATATTAACAGCAAAGTCTCAGTTATTATTATTAAGAGTTACTCAAAAATGTTTTATGATCAGTTATTTATAAAAAATAAATACTAAAAAAAAAAAAAAAAAAAAAAAAAAATAAATAAATTTAAATCATTTATAATAAATATATTTATCAAGTAAATAGAAGAATGTTATGCCATATGTTATGTATGTATGTATTTATATATATATATTTTTATATTAATATTTTATTATATTAATATTTTTTTTATTCTAATTATTTATTATATTATTTTTTTTTTCTCTTGTAAAGATTTCATTTACAATTTTCAAACATGGCTTCCTATATATTTTTATTTTTCTGGAATGTGAACTCAAAACCCAATTACTGCTACACTTATTAGCAAGCTTGTTTTTCTTTTTGTTGCAAAAATGAAAATCTTGCACAATTTGCTGTCTCAACATTTTGTAGTTACAAATTTTGCGCAAAAAAAAAAGATTAAAAAAAAAATACTGTGCAAGCAAAAAAAAATGTTCATAACATTAGCTCAGCAAATATTTGCGATTACGCTTGATGAGACCGTGAGTAATGGGACGGGGGCGGAGATTTTTCGCAAATACGGTTTGTACTAAAAAAGCAATAAAATCGGTGCCAAGAGACAAAAAACGAACAACAAAAGACACAAAACAACAAATTTCAAAATACATTATTGGAAATATAATAAAAGTAATAAAAACGATAAGGAAATACAACAAAAGAAATATTATTGTCTGCTGTGTGCTGTATATTGTGCGAAATAAACAATAGATCAGGGCGTTACAGTTTGGTCCAAAGCTAATTTCGGTTGTCATTCACACAAGCAATGAACAAATTTGGAAAAAAGAAATGGGGAAACAAAATGTTTATTTTATTTTATTGTTACAAACAAAAAGTTGCTAAATTAACTGTGAAATGTTCAAGAAAATAAACAATGGTGAGGGGGCGTAGATGTTAAAAGAGGGGTAATAGGGTCAATTTGGCAGAAATCATTAAGTAAATGTGAATTTTGTATAGGAATAATATTAATTAATATAGGAATAATATCTAAAATATAAATTTACTCGAGCACTGAAAGTTTATTGACTTAAATCGTAATGAAACGAAATTGTACAATAGATGGAAATACATTAATTATATATTATCCATATAAATTTCATAATGACATTATAGTTTAGTATCGATGCAATCATAGTTAATATTGATTGCATCATAGTTAAGTATTGATAATTAACTAAAAAACTATAAAGTCAATATAACTGCCGAAAATTAAAGTAAATTATTATAAATAATGTTAAGCATATTGCTCAAGTCTACGTTACTTAATCAGGATCTGTCGATCTGTCTTCTATACACATATAGTCTATATAGATTTAGATTAAAATCCTCAAACGAAACGTACAAACTTTATTAAACTTAACAGCCAAAATATATATTACAACATCTTATATAAAGATTTACTCTATAAGTCAGCATATATCTTAACCATCTGTCTACACTTTGGCATGCGCAAAATTTGAAAGCTATCGTTCAGCTTGCGTACAAATGAAAGTCAATCACATCTGCCTCAATTCAACTCGCTCTTGTTTCGCGGCTGGCTTAATCTGAGCAAATTAATTGCCTTTTTTGTCACTTTGACAATTGTCTCAAGTTGGCTTTTTATTGCATTTTATTTTATTTTTCATTTGTACTTCAACTTTCTATAATTTTCACTTCAAGAAACAGAAACAGAAGAAATCAAGTCAGCGCCGACAGGCAGACAAAACTTGTTCTGTCCGCAGATTTCGCTAATGAAAATGAAACCCACACAGTCTTAGGCAGAGATTCGACACAGTCTGCCACTTAATAATGTGGCACGTGATTCGAGCAAATGATGGAAAAATCATCGTAAATTTTAGAAACTCTGACATCATAATAAAATGTATACAAAATATGGCAAGGGAACGCACGACAAAATTCGAAATTGAATTTATGACAGACAGACAAACATGTGAAACTTTTGGATTGGCCGCTTAATTGCTTGAGTGTGTATGGGCTGTGTGTTTATTAAAAGTCAATAACAATTAAATACGCTGAAATTCCAAACTGCCTTGTAAACCACACGTAACTCAATGTGAAGTGCATTAACAACAAATATGTTCTATATATGCCGTTTACTCAGTGACAAATCGTGAGTAACATTTACTCTAGACATTCGTTCTATATTATATTAATTATTGTGTATACTCTGTGTAAATTTGTATAAAGAGTGTTGATGTCGATGCAGGCTGAAGAAAAGAAAAAAGAAAGAAGACGGGGCAAAACACATAAAGCATATACGATGAACAGGGCCAGATTAACAAGTAGGCAGAATAGGCAATTGCTTCAGGCCTCCGAAAAAAGAATTCTTCAAATTTACTTAAAGAACATAATTCCAGAGAATGAAAGAAATAAAAGGGCCCCAAATTGCTGGCTGCCTAGAGCCCCGTTAAAGGTTAATCCGGCCCTGACGATGAACATAGCTGATATAGACATGCTGGCCTGCACGTCCGTTCGATGGAATGTAGAAATGTCGTAAGCTATTAGAGCTACAGACTTAAATATATGTTATCTTGTATACATGCAGTATGCAGTATAAGTTCACATTTTGTTCGATACATTATCGAAAAAATCGATATTTTAATTTTTTGCTTGAATATACCTAAGAATTTTAAAAGCTAGCCAGCAAAATGTAGAGAAAATAATGAATACTATTGGAAATATCGTTTGAAATACTACTACATTGGAAATAATACAAATTCATCTCTCTTATTTAATACACAATCGATTGAAAACTATGTTTTTATTTTATTTTTGTTTAATATACCTTGAGAATTGAGTGTAGGTATAAGTAGTAGAAGCTATAGATTCATTCCATCAGGACACACGCTTTGACAGTGTTTTCAAAGCTATAAGCATATCATTCTCAAATTGTTTAGCTTCAGCAGAGTGGGAAAGATGCTGATGCTGCTATAATTAACAGCAAATAAAATTCTGCCACTGATGAAATAGTGGAATGGGCACTTGCTAAAGCTATAAAAGACACGCTGCTCATTTGCTGGCAGTTTATGACATGATTCGAAATAATCAATAACATTCAGAGCCCATGTATGATGGTTTCTTGAAATATATTCAATGAATATACATTTAGCAAAAGTAGTTTCAAATAATATATATTTAGCAACAAATATGTAAATAGTGTAACAAGTTTCAATCAAAGCCTTTAATAGACATTTATGCTAATTTTATTTACATGTGTGTATGTATGTATACATATGTGAATTCCTTCAGCCATGTAAAAACAACTTTGAGTTGGGCTGACAGCTTGTTTTTGTTTTGGTGTTGTTTGTTTAGCATATTAAAAGGCTGTCGTTCGGCATCGAGTTGAGTGAGGAAGGTAACTAATGAATTGATTGGTTGACTAATAATTAATGTAAATACTTGTAAAATTGATGAGCATATTGCAATTTTAATAGCTGTGCGTGGGCGATATAATGGCATTTAAGCTTAAGCCATTATATTATAAACATATAATTTGCTTCAAATTAGCTAAGCAACAAACGAGTTCAAGTATTTGAAACCAGTTAGTCTGATTTATTAAATACAAAGCTTTAAAAATTTGCACAAAAATCATTCCGAATTTTATTTCTGTAACTAAATATAACTTTTTTATGGTTTCAATTTATTGTTCTTGAGACACATTAATATTTTAGTGAAGAAAATGTATTATATATAATATAAAAAGTTAACTTAATATCGAGTCAACTTTACATATTATATATACATATTTTTTTATAATTCTCTTCGCACTTTCCCTATCCTCAAGTTGCAAGATAAAGAAAACTGACATAATAACAAATTATGGACATTTATGTGAAATGAAATGCGTGAATATAATTCATTTTGACTTCTTTCTGGCCTGTCAGAAATTTCTTGGCTTGAGGTGAAAGGTTGCAGGCGTCATAAACTTATCTATTTGCCGAGAAGTTGCCACTCACTCTCCCTTCATTTTGGTGACTTAATTTCTGTAATTTTGTTGACATTTTTGTGCCAAAACTTTTGTTGATATTTGCGCCACAGAGTTTTCGCTTTTCTTTTTTTTTTTTTTTTTTTTGTCAACTTGTTTGATTAATTTGCCTAAGCAGGTTGCTGTGGCTGTTGTTGTTGTCCCCATATTTGGTGCGTTGTTTATCATGTGGCTCGTGTGTGTAGCTTAATAACACAATTCCGAAACACTTGGCAATTTAATTTCATTTATTTGTATGCGAATTGCTGATGAAAGATGATTTTTTTCTTTTATTATTTTTTTATTCTGTTTTTATTCGCTTCTGTTTTTGGCTAGCCCAAGGTCAATTTATGTAACTAATGGCTTTATTTACGCTGAGCATAAACATCCGTTTTAGTTGCAAAGTTTATACAGCAGTTAAGCAATTCGAATTTCAAAAGAATATTCTCTTTGAAAGTCTCCAGAAATTGTATTAATTTCTTTAAGCAACAGCGAACTTAAACGAAATCGGTTTTCATTGAATTAAAGCTGAAAAGCCTTTGAACATACATTTTTATAGAGTTCATTAAAACGTAAAAAAAAGAACAGAAAAGTGTAATGATATAATTTTAATTTTTTTAGTATGGAAGAAAAAAAAAAAAAGAACAAACAAATTTTTTGTATGTTTTTGTTTGTTAATTAAGAATTCTATAATCTTATAATTTGTATGGGAATGATTATGAACAATTAAAAATTTCTTTACTTCTGTTATTTATTTGATTTTTGCAAAATTATATTTTTAAAATATATATTTTCTTATTAAAATACATTTAATTTTATTAAATGCACTGCAATTGCATAAAATTTTGTTTTATTCAATGAATAAACATTTTAATATGTTATTTTATCTTATTTGTATTTTTATTTTATTTAAATTTATTATTTTATTCTTTTTTAAATCTTGTTTATTTTTATGAATCTAATTCAAATTGCAGACTAGAATAAATTATTTTCTCTTTGCACTGCGTACAAAAAATATACTTTTAGTTGAATGTTGTTCTGTTGTTTTAGTTTCGTTTTTGACAAAGTTTAAACTTTTTGCATTTCCACCGCCCACGCGTCCACACATAATGATGAAACTTTAAGAACAACTGCAATTATTTCTTCAAAGCTCGTGCATAATGCATATCGCTAAAAAGTGCTCCAACTTTTGATGAATATCCGCATTATATGTGGGTTTTCTATTATTCAACTCGATTCTATTCCATCCTATTCTACTCTTAGCTCAGCTGCAAATAATTGCAATGAAAACGAACTATGCAAAATGTGCATAAATAAATAATAACGCCCGCGCTCAAATTGTACCTTACATAAGACGAGCAATAATGAGGAGCAGGAGATACCATTTAAATAGTGCGTTGAAGGGGTTTTGAATAGTTAGAAAGGCAACGTTATAAATTCCTTTTAATAAAATATATTTAAATTATAATTCAAACAAATAATGAAAATAATTTGAACCGTCGCAAACAAAGGTAAAAAATATATTTCGCAATATGTTTATACATATCATGAAGTCAAAAATATATATTTTCTACATTTTACAGGGTATTAGATTCAAGATCTGAACAACCATAAAATTAGTAAATTAATTATTATTTAAAAATAAATAAGGAATCAATTTTATGTTAAAATATAAAAGTCATACTTAAATATTAATACAATAATGACTTTTCCAATTTATAGTGCGTTATCCATCGTTCACAATTTTATTTTTATTCTTATTTACAGGGTATCTGTGGACTCATTATCCGTCCCGTTGCTACACTTCATAAAATTTCACTCGCTCAGTTTTGGATTCGTTTGGCGAGCGGCAACAACGAGCTGAAACGGGCTCATCAGCAAATGTTTTCCGGCTTTGGAAATAAGCCGCCGCCGCCGTTGCCGCTAGCCCCTCCACTTAAGCGTCTGCTCATACGGGCTAAACGGCACTAGAAGCAAGTAGGGGTAGCCCCACTATTATTTTGGATCCGCTGGCCGTACAAAGTGCGGAAGTGCTTTAATTTAAAAAATTTTGCCGATGGCGGGGCGACAAGTTGAGTTTAGTTTTTATTTTGTTAAACATTTTTTTTGTTTTGTTCCCACGTTAGACAATTGAAAATTAAGGCGTTGGGGCTGGGCAGGGAGGTGCCGACAGCTGTCGAAACTGGGGCGCAATTGCAACTGAAACAGTTGACGGCATTGAAGCTGGACCCGAGCCCCAACCCGAGCCTGAAGGTGACTGCAACTGCAATTGGAGGCTAACCAAAAAAATAAAATAATAATAAAAAAAACCCAGTTTCGAGTATTTCACTCTCTCCCCCTCTCGCTCTGTCTTTGTGTCTGTGTCTCTCTGCTTCTTGTCATAGCTCTGCGATATTTACGTGCTCATTTGCCCCCCGGTTCGACCTGTCCAGCATTTTAAAATTTTGTGCATTTTTGAGCGCTACTTTTTGGAACTGGAAAAAAATGATTAAAGAATGTCGCCGGTTGTCGTCCGTAGTCTGTATTGCATACCAAATGGAAACCTTGGCCCTGACTTGGATTTGACACACTGCTTACAAAAGGAGGCATTGTTCAGGTTTCTGTTTGCGTGCGAGTTTTTGTTTTCGATTGGAGTTCATCATTGGAGTTAACATAGTTTGTCACAAGGGCATTGAGTCTATATAAAGAATTAGTCTTGATGATTTTATTTTTTTATTGCAAGCAAATGCTTTAAAGAGATATTAACGCCTTATATGAGATTTGTGTATTAATGAATTTTGATATTTGCCAAGGGTAAGATAGATATTATATATACGTCTTTCACAGAAAATTTCGATTAAAAATGTTTGTATTTAAATAGATGAAATTAAGTGACTAGCCATATCGATAATGCCATGAATGCACTTTTTATTATTATACATATAAAATATATATCATTATAAATAGGTTAATATATTGCAAAATAGAAAAATTCTATTTATTTTTCATTAAATTTTTACGTTGCGTAAATTTTACGATAAAAATCCTTTAGGAGCAAATAAACTACAAAATTTAATAAACATGTATATATTTCTAATTGAATCACTAAAAATTCTGAAAGAGCGAAAGGTTAAGCTAGTTTACATAAGCTATTACAATTTATATAAATTTTGTTTGCTTGTAATACAGTTAGGTCTGTTTTGAAAACTAGTTCACATTTAGGTAACCCATTTATAAGGTGTCTCACTCAACTATTACTACATAAATAATAACATGTTTAAAGAGACCATTCAAGCACAAGTTTCGTGACAACTGAAATCCCATGTGTAACCCAAATTGTCTGCTCGCTTTATACATATCGCTTTTTTTTTCCTGAACCAAAACCACTTGCTCAACTTAAGTCGGCAAACCAAAATACATTCAACATTCGCTCTATTTTTCACCAACTTTTTTTTTGGCAATTTTTTATGCGACTTGCATGGCAATTGACTTGACACGCAACTGAGAAATATTTTTGTGCTTTATTGAGTGAAGTCATTTCTCGCTATGGAAGATCCTTAATCTTGGCATAAACTGTCAACCCAACTAATTAACAACAACTTTTTACGTTTCAAATCCGCATTGTCTCCCACAGTGGACACCACCGCTGCTCTCAATTCATTGCGTATCTAATCAAAGTCCAAATGCGTTTAAATTGCAAAAAAAAAAAAAGAAAAAACATCAAATAACTTTGGGTCCAAGTAAAGCTTCAACTCGCAAACGAGTTGCGGATACTTGAGAGCTTCGAGTGCTTTGAGCAAGCGTGAAAAGTGATTGAATTACAGTAGCCATGCCCCCGAGCAGCGATAAGAGAGGGGCGGACGGGCGTTCGAGCGGTCAGAGTGAATCTGTGCTCGCTACGAAGACATCTTTCGCTTGGTCACTTAAGAATCGCAACAGGTTTTTCTGCTTAAAAATATGAGAGAGCGATAAAGACAGATAGAGAAAGAGAGAGAGAGATAGATACAGAAAGAGAGCTAAGCGACGACCATGCAGAGCTGATTGTTGATTCATTATGGTCACAATTAAGTTATGGCGGTAATGATGAAGGGTATTCACAGAGTTGCCTACGAGTTTCTACATGAGGGGAAGTACCTTTTAATAAATTAATAATTAAATTATAATTTAATAAACTATGAAAAATATATATATTACTTTTGTACTAAAATAATGTATATACAAATTATCACATTATTTTGTTTTTTATATATTTAATAAACAATATTCCCTTATTTTTTATTTTTCCCTCAAACTTCTAGCTAACTTTTGCCATATATATATTTTTTTTTTCTATCCATTTATTAATGTCTTAAACATAATGTATTGAAACATATGTAGAATATCAGCTATTCTTTATACACAAGAAAATGTATAAAATGTAAAGGAAATTCCTAGCCTAATCATCAAGTTTCCCATTCAATGTAATTTTCTAGCCCAGAATTTTTAGCAAATGGGATTTTTTTTTCAGATTTAATCCATTTACTAAATTTGCTATTCAATGAAAATTTCCACCTAAAAATTTTCAATATGAAAAGCCCAAATAAAAAACTTCCCATTCAAACAAATTTCGTAGCTCAGAGTCACTTAAAAAAAAAAAATATATATATATATTTATTAAATTAAAATTTTTATATATTTATCTTAACATTTAACATTTATTTTAAATAAAACTGACATTTATTTTATAGTTCTTCTTCTTCTTCATACACCATGCAAAGAAGAGGGACAACTCATTATTTTCAGTGCTGATTTGCGATTCAACAGCCACTTAAGCCCTTAAGCATGGTCAACAACTTGCCGGCACGCCCCAGTGATATCCAAATGCCCCACTCACTATGGCCGAACTTAATTAAAAGACTCGGAGCGAAGCGAAGCAAAGTTCCCCCTTCGCACACATCCAGTCAACCAGTTAGTCAAGCAAACCATACAAATACTCAGAACATTTACGTTGTGCACTTACTTCTACAACACACTGTATGCACTTTATGCATGTGTAAGTGTGTGGAAGATGTAGCTCAACGTCCTTGAGTTGCAAATAAGCACATACACGAGGGGTGTTCCTTTAATTTAAAAGCAAGTTGTTTATATGTCAAATTAATTGATGACATCGGTATATTTCTAAAGACAATATATATATCTAGGTAAGCTATCTAGCTATGGTTGATAATATATTAGTGATTATTTTCATCGAAAATACTATGTTAGTTATTATTATATAAAGCGGATAATTTTTGATTAAAATTGTTTTTCATGAATCATTGGTGCAAGCGAGAAACAAATTAACATAATTCACGACATTAATTAAAATTTTAATTAGCTTGACTAAAGTATACGAATTTGCTCTTTAATCGCACATCTGACAGCTGATCATTAATTTTTTTAGCCCAAAGACTAAAGAATAAAAGATACGCGATTAATTAATATAACATTTTTTTTTTTTTTTACATTTTAATAGTTGCTTCCTTAAAGAACCGTTAGTGTACTTTATCATAGGTATATTATCTCACAGACTGAGCAACCCCATTATACAATTGTACACATACACTCTCTCACACACACACATGCATCTGTACGAACTCTCATCTTTGCACAAACTCTGCTGCACTTGCTGTTGTCACGCCCCCTGTCGGCTGTCGTTCGCCTGATCTGCAGCCCTGCACAAACCACTTGAAAAGGCAGCAGGAGAAGTAGAAGAGGCAACACAACACGAAAGCGTATAAAGTGCATGCAATATCAAATGACACTCAACTGCAAACTTCCCCAACCGCCCCCCGTCCTTGCTTACTTAACAGCAACAGTTGAAGATATACACAGCGAAAAATTTGGGTTACACTTAAAAACAAAACATTTATATATAATATATGAAAATAATAATAAATTATTTCCAATCAAAAAGTTGAAAATGCTGAGTTAAATTGCAAAATTTTATTTCAGCAATATAAAAAATTTAATTTAATTTTTATTTTTCTCTTTCTTTGTTTTTATTTGTTAATAAGTCACTTAATTTACTGCGCACAAGAAAATTATGCAAATTATATTGAAACTCGACACAATTTTCAACATCTTATTTAGTTTTTAAATTTTTTCTGCGGTTTGTTGACCGGTTCAGTAATTTTAAGTGGCAAAAATAAACAAAAAGTTTGCCAAGTGGGCCGACTTGGATATTTCTTTATATTTTGCAGTTCATTTGCCTTGATCAGTAAAATCAATTTTTTTTTATGCAATTAAAATCAATTTACGCATTCTGATTTGTGCTTGTAAAGTTTCAAATTTATATGCTAGGAAAACAGGAAACATTTGCGTAATTGCGTATTTCACTAGCGCAATAATTTTTCTTGCGGTGTTGATTCTTTAACGCTTGAAGAAATAATTATTGGGCAATAGAAGAATAACCTCCAAAACTGGCAACAGCTGCTACTACTGCTGCAGCAGCGTAAAGGGGAATATAAAAAAGAACCGCTAAGCATTCGACATAAAAAAGACAAAAAACAACAACAACGACCTCAACAAAAGCGCACCAACAAAGTCAACGGCAGGCGGAACTTGTTTACGAGTGCCCCCAACAACAGAGAAATAGAAGACAAACGAATATTCTCTCACATTTAAAACGGCAAAAGTCTTTTACACCACAAGCAAGACAGAGAGCGAGAAGAGAGAGAGAGAGGCCAATAGAGAACGGCTGCTTCGCCATTGTAATTTGCCATTCATATGGCTGTTGTTGTTTTTGTTATTTCAAGCATCGCCTCATTAACGGCAAGCCCATCCACACAAACATATGCATACATTTATACAGTCAAAGTCTGCGACCCAGTGACGTCTTCTAAATGACGTCGCAATGTCGCCAGCGTGTGTATGTAAGTATGCAGCATGCATAGAACTATTTACAACAACAGCAACATGGCAGCAGCAGCAGCAGCAGCAACAGCAAGAGCAGCGCCCTGACCTCTGCAGACAGACAGCTCATTTCAATGTTATGCAAATGTTGTTAACAGCGCGCTGTTGCGCTTGCTTCTAAGAGAGAATGCGATAGAAACTGTAACAGTAGCAGTCACAGCTTTTATAATTTAGAACGAATCAGATGGGAGCTGTCACAGTAGCAGTCACGGTATTTACAATAAATTCAGCTTATCCCTTTATTTCCACTAAAGATAGTTGGTTTATTAAAAACTGATTAAATTTAAGCAATATAAGCATTTTCTCAGGGTTATTAAATTGGTAGACTTTCATCCTCAGCATGTTGCCCAGGAAATTCCATAGCTCCAAATACGTAAGACTTCCCTATTTCTTTTTCTTTTTCTTATAACTATAAGTAGCTAATCTTTTTCTCATTTCAACTGTCCACTTCCCATCAATCTGAATTTCCACACATATTTTGTATCTGCTTGTATGCAGTAAACATCATCATCATCATTAACTCACACACTTACTCACACACACACACACACGCAGAGACACTTGGGCCCAGTTTACATCATCTTTGGTATGTGAAAATCGTTTCCGACTTCCGTATGAGCTTTACATTTTCTGCTAGGGGGTTACTTTTGGTTGGGACAAGTCACTGCTTGCGTTACACCTGCCTGATAGCAATTGACGAGCTGGATGAGGAGGAGGAGGAGGAGGAGGAGTTAGTGGAACATATTGATTTTACAGCTACTTTTCAATGTTCAAAACAAGTGAGTTTTTATCAAAGGACAGACTTGATGGATACCCTATAATTGTTATAAATTAATGTAACTCTTGTTTATGTATGCAAAAACGTCTGTAAACTTCGCTATTATCCTTCAATTAGGTAAAGAAAATGAAGAATGGATATCAAATTAAAGCAAAGTTACGTTAGTTTTATTTTATACAAAATTTAATATTCATTTATCTATGTGCTAAAATGAATATACTAATGTTCCATCTGGCAAGTATCCTCTCAGCATATACCACCCAGTTACAGGGTATAGAAGCACACAAATTAGTTTGTTTTGGTCGCGTGCCGTACACGCGTCCACTGTAATTTTCTCGGAACCAGAGTCATGTCTCGCTTTCCATATTGAATTGGTGACTGCGCCGGGCGGCGGCCGGGGTGGGGGTCATGCTTCGCTTGTCACCTCCCACCCCAGCTGGACAGGTGCAATCCGGGGCTCTTTTTCTTCAACGCGAGGCACGCGTCACGTGTGTGTAGGCTGAGGGTTAAGAGCTAGAAAAATCAATTGCGCCTGCTTTGTGGGTCAACTTGCTTTTTAAAACAACAAAAAATTTTGTTTTCCGTAATGCGCCTCAAAATTTACATCATGCAAGCGCCGCCCACTCCCCTGTCAGGGGCGCTGAACTTTTGAGGGGAAGGGAAGTGAGACGCAGCTCATTTGAAAGCATTTGCACAGCTCTACAAGGCGTGGGCACGAACACTCTCCACACTTCACTCTCTACACACTGTGGTCGGCGGGCTCTCTCTCTCCCTCTCACTCTCTCTCCAGCCCAACGCGTCGTTTGACTTGACAGCCGCCTTCGCTATGTGTCCTCTCTCGCTCTCGCTCTGTTCCTTTCTCTTACGTTGCGCCCATTCCATTTACGTTGTCAGCTTCATTCATTTTTTTTTCGTTTGCTGACAACTTTGTTGTTGCTTTTATTTATTTTTAGCCTCTTGCTGATAAAAAAAAGCGTAAAGCGAATTCTTCGGATTGCTTGTATGTGCTTTACGTTACGCTTATAGTAGCGCGTGCATGGGTATGTATGTGCGTGTGTGCGTGCATGCTTGAGGGAGTCTCTCTCCTCTCTGATATAGATACATACATTCATACATACCATTTTTATAACTGTCTTATACTGATATGTGGTTATATTAAGAGCACAGGAACAATTCTTTTTGTTTTTTATTATCATCATATAAAATGTACTGAAGTAGATTTATATTCAGATCCACCCAACATATGATATCACTTCTTTCTTTTATTGTTTCTTTCGAAGAGCTCTCTTATCAATTTATTGACTTAATATTCAAATCTTAAGTTGTCTATTTTTGATTTATGAACTGTAATCTCTTTATCATATAAACAAATAGTTCTCTTTAAAGACATATAAATATCCCCTTTAATACTCGAAGCTCCCAGACAAAAATACCTTATCTAAAAACTTCTCGCTAAATGAAAAAAGATTTAAGTATATTATTATTTCCAAGAATCACTTTTAAGACTTTTTCACTATATTATGCCAAAAGATAACAAAGAACTTGAAATCGAACAAATGCATTAAACATTGCCCTGAACGAATTAGTTCATTAAATTTATTGAAGTTCGTTGATAAAGACAGAAGATAAGACCGCACACGTTCGATAGGACCAAAATTTGTTTGCCCGTCAAATAAGTGTAGTAAAAAAAAAATATAAAAGAAGCAGAACAATTACAAAGTTTTTTCCTAGCTAAATATAATATACATATATACATACATATGTATGTACATATATAGATAGGGGCGTACCTATAGCGATAACACCCGCCGACCAGCTGATAAGCCGTGCATCCCAAAGACGACCTTGGGTAATAAAAAACCAAAGCAAAACCAACAAATTATAGTTGGTTGGTAAATCTTTTTTGTCTAACAACAAATCTGTTTCGCATGCAAATTAGCTAAAGTTGCTAATAAAAATATGTATAAATAAATAAAAAATATACGGCAAAATTAACAAAGCTAATAAATGGGTTTGAAAAACCCTCAACTTAAATAGAGCAAAGCCAAACGAAACCGGTTTTTATTTTCCTACTTTTCGGGGTGCGCAAGCACCTAAAAACCTAACTAGACAAAGAAGAAAAAAACTAATTGGAATTTTAGATTTTAAACGAAGAGGTAAATAAGGAAGAGCGATAAGTGAAATAAAAACAACAGAAAATGATAACAAAAAAACTAAAAGCAAATTAAATGTTTTTTTTTTTAATTTTTTTTTTTAGCTTTGTTAAATTCAATGAGAATTTTATAAGAACAATTTCTATTTATAAAAAATAAAAATAAATATATAATATAGATAATTGCTGCGCTACAAATAATAGAATGAAATATTAAAAATACAGTATTAATAATACTATAGCAACGGCATAAAATATTTTGTATTTGTATTATATATAATATTAATAATATAATACTGTAAACAGAATATAAATACTAAATATTTTCTACAAAACAATTTTTATTTTAATAAAAATTTGTATTGAAAAAAGAAAAGATGTATTTCTTACAAATAATTAACTTCCTCCCTTTCGCTATCGAGCTAGTTCTTAGTTCTTATGCCTAACGTACTTACATAATGTATACATACACACACACGCATATTTAGCTTGATTTTCAGCATAATATATTTTATTATGTCTAGGTATACAGTTTATCCTCATATAAAACGAAAATGGTCTGAGAAGAAAATCACAAATAATCAGAAAAAAAGAGAGCCGCCCCCGAAGTCGAATTGTGACCGCAGATTGCGCAGCTGAGCTTGAAATGAGCATACAGTTTAATGATATACCAGATATACATATAAATATAAATATGTATGTATACGTATAAGTCTAACTAAATATATTTTTCAATTTAAATCGTCGCCAAGTGCGGGCGGCAATCAAATCAAATCAGCGAATGAGTTTAAATGCGAGACAATTTTATATTTTATATTATAAACATATGTATATACAGTATATATATATTATATACAGTATATATATGTATATATACTGTAATAAGTTAAATAAGCATTTAGATCCTAACGGCAAAGAGGCAAAGTTCGTTTTTAACACCTGCTAAATTACTTGGCCTTTCTATGTTAGATTTTTACCTTTGTACCGTTACGTAGAGCTTCGTTCGCCTGCCGGAAAAGATCAATTTGTGGGCCTGGCCGGCAGCTTGCGCAATTTAATTGCCTAATTGCAGTCGCAGATACATTCATGCAACTAGCAACAGATACAGCTGTGAAAGCGCTTTGCTGTCTAGGGTTGAACGGGGCTGAGGGCTGAGATTTGCCTAGGCCCAATTCTCAGTGCACGAAATAAAAAATAGTTGAGAACAAGAATCACGAAGCGGGAGGAGAGAGAGATAGAAGGAGAGAATAGGGTACACTGATCTTGCAAAACGAGTTCAACAAGATTTCAGGGCAGCAAAAAGAAAAAAAATTCTCATAATAAAAGATGAGAGCGAGTGAAGCAAAAATGTCAGAATTGTAAATATCCTGCAGCGAAAACTACTTAATATATATTACTACTTACTACTAAAATCATATCGTTGAATATAAAAATTAATATTAATGAAATGTTATTATTGAAATTTGCACAAATTCTTAGAGCTATTAAACTATTATTTAATTTATAATATATTTATTAAATAAATTTATTTATTATTTTTTGTTTTATATGTAAAAAATCTGTATATAATAAAGAAGGAAGGAATAAATGGAAATATTATATCAAATAATTTTGTGTTATTTTATTATTATTTATTTTCATATTTAATTTAATAATTTAATTTTAAAATTTATTTTTATTTGCTTCTTTTACTTCTTTTCACAAAACTTTTATTATGTTGATTAGATAATTTCTAATATATATTTTTATTAAATGAACATTCTGCTTTTTAGTACTTCTACACTTATCTGCATAAAATACATCTTTTGCTTACGTCTTTTAGCTTGTTGCGCCTCTCGAATTTAAAAGGCTTTCGTTCGCTCTATCCGAGAGCAATTATCATAAAACCGAAATTATTTATACAAATCGCAGTAGCCCACGCAAATAGCTCGCACTTCAAAATTTGTTTTGTTTATATAGATGTTACGAAGACACAAAAACAAATCGAAAGCAAATTGCAAATTTTTGCTTTCAGTTTTATTTTGATTTTCAGCAATAACGATATAGAAAGCAAAAGCAGAAACAAATTTCGCTAGCACTGAATAGATTGTATGGTAGATCTATAGCTATATAAATAATAATATATGCATCTGTTTACGTTATAATTCTATAGTCGAAATTCTCTTCGATTTTTGCGTGAGATTCGTAAATAATAGATCGAATGCTGAAAGCTGCTGTCAGCGAATTCAACGGAATACTTTGAACTTGAATTGCGCAGAAAAAATATATAATTAGGGAGAAGGAAGAAACAGATGCGCATATATATATATATATATATATATATATATATATATATATATATATAGATAAGTATGTATATACCCATAGATTTCCATATTTCCCCTCAGATACAATGCAGATACAATTACATATGCGGATACATCAAGAGATACAAGATGCAGATACATTTTCAGATATAGGTACATATGCTGACACGAATACAGATAGATATACAATTACATGTGCAGATGCATTTTAAGATATGCTCAGATACGTTTACATGTGCTATATGAATACAGATAAATTTACATATGGAGTTACACATTCAGATAAATTTACAAAGCGCTTTGGGAAAGGCTGAAACGAATCGAGCATCAGCGAAGCGTCTTATAAATCTTTTGCATGTCTTATACCCTGTAGATCTAATTGAAATGAGTTGATAGAGAATATCAATATCTGCTATACACCCGTCAAATCTTCATTATGTTTTACTCTATGCCTACGTTCATACTCTGTATATATATTTGACGAGAGAAATACCCTATCTACGTATTAAGATAAAGTATTTATTTTTATTGAGAAATATTGGATACCAAGAATTGAACAAAGGGAAAATTGCAATTTGAATACCACAATATCAATTCTTGTTAAGTTATAATACTATAATTTAGTAATTCACAAACTACATAAATACATGAACATTTGTTGCCTTTAAACAACAAACAGTCAGCTGTTGGCCAAGAAAGTTCAACAGTCGATCCATTAAAAGAGTAAAAATTCAATTTTCTCACACACCTGCAGATAAAAATCTTGAACAGCTGTCTGCAGCAGCTGTTAAGCTAGATTGGCAGAAATGTAAAATACAAAACTTACTGATTATCGATGACGAGACAATGAAAATTTGCGCACTTCCTTAGATTCTAGGAATAGGAAAACATATTAAACTTACCTCGTAAAATGCTTAAATTGCAAACTATTTTCTTTGCGCAATTTATATTGTGGACTCTGTTGTCGACGTCACGAGCAGCTGTTGGCAGAGAATATTTTTTTATATATTAAAACACGCGCGCAAACACTAGCTAACGAAACTTTTTTATATATGTTAAGCGCAATGAGATAAGAAGCAACAACAATAACAACAACAGTTACAGCAGCAGCAGCGACGGCGGCAGTGGCAAATTTTTCTCTCAATGAGCGCCCAAAAAAAAAAAAACATAAATCGAAAATCGACGGCGCCGTCGCTCTCACAAATACAGAGACAAATAGCGACAGGGCGTCGTATTTAACACTGTTATTGTAGTTGCAGTTATTGTTGTTGCTTTAGCATTACATTGTTTTCTAAATAATAATGGACACTGCAAATTTAGTACAATTTAATTTTTTAAACACTTATTTTCTCATAGCTCATATTCAGCAAACATATTCCATTGTAAACATTTTCTCTTTAAAATTTCAGCACTTTTATTAACATTTTTGTGGTGAAAAGACGCATCGCACAAACACACGCACACATACAAGCGCGCATGCATAAAAGGCACTAACACACACACGTTCACACTCAGGCACAAACACATGTACACACGATGCTGCTGCTGCCTGCCTGCTGCTTCTTCTTCGTCAGAGCGCAGTTGGTTTTGTTGTCGCGTCGTTTTGCTTAAATTTATACATTATAAATGTGTTTTAGCAGGTTTGTGCATGCAACGCGTTTCATTATGTTTTTTCAACAGCAGCAACGACAAAATACGATTTTGAAGGCACAAAAATTGCCACCCACGAACGCAACGCAAAATTAAGCAAACAACGCGCGATTTTGGAGTAAATGAATTATATCTATTGCAATTACCGTTGTTTTCTTACTTCAGTTCATTTACGGTTATTATAATAAACTATTGAGCACAAACACACATTAATTTTATGCAAATCGAAACACACCCAAAACGCGACCTCACCGTACGCTTGTAAGATTATTAATGTTAACATATTATGTTAATTCCATCAGTCATAGATTGACACTCTGTTAAACTCAAAAGGCGCTGCTCTGGTTTCTCAAAACACGGCGATGTTAAATTAAATTTTATGTTATCAGCGTGCGCATTTGGCGAAAAAGGAATTGTGACGAGTCTTAAAATATATTCTTTATTTACCAACTATAATAAGCGAACCAAATTTTTACTTATATGTGCGGCATATTTAAAACAATAAATTTTACTTAAATTTACTTATAACATTATGCTGTTAAACTTATATTTCAAATATTGTTAATGATCATTAATACTCAAACGGCACTGTTCTGGACATAATTGTATGAAAAATTGGTTGTGCGCTTTTGAATAACAGAATAAATGCGAATTAATATCTATGACTGCTAAAACACAATGAAGTGCACACTTTCTCGAGTGCATCCACTTCATATCTGTTCGCCACCTACTGTAAAATGTTCGAAGTTTGCCGAGTAAGTTAAGACAACAACCAATGTACAATGAACTCAAGATGGCGCTTTTTATTGTTTTTTTGCGAAAGAAACACTGCCACATATTTATGTACATAAAGTTCATATGTACGTGTAGAGGGTTATATAAATTTCGAGTGTCCATAATGTATGCACATGGTGAGTGAATTTAGCGCCTGGATTTCGTTCTGAAGAAGTCACCAACACGATCCACAGCCACCACAGAGTCCACAATCAACAAGCCAAAGGGCAGGCACCACAAATCTTGCCACTGCAGTAAGAGTAGCACGGAAATCACATTCACGAGAACGACTGTAGCGAGAGAGAGAATGAAAGAGATCACCGTTACTTTAATGACCAATTCGGAAAGCATATAGTGCGTATGTGCTTACCTTTTTTTCAACTTCTTCACGGAAATAGGCACGAATTGGGACTGAAGCCGCGTTGTATTAACATTGCGTTTTTTTCTTTTTTTCTTCTTTGCTCAATTTTTTTTTTTTTTTTTTTTTTTTTTTTTTTTGAATGCTAAGGTCTCTAGTCTACATTATATTATGCGCAAAACGAATGAGCCTGGCACCTAAATTTCGTTCTGAAGAACGTTCAACAGCTTCCACAAGGTCTTGCAGGAGTAATAGCAGGTAAATCATAATCTAATCTGAAAAAAAAATTGTATTGAACGAACCAGGTAGGGGACTTAACGACGAGTGCAGAGCTTCTGAAAAGTTCAGCGCGAGAGAGAGAGAGAGAATGAGAAAGAGAGACTCAGCTAATAAAATTACATTAACGAACCAATCTCTCGAATCAAAAATGTGTAAGAACAGTGCGGACTACAGGAGCGAGCAGCTACGCAATGCAGGCACAGCTGCTCCACGTGTAGCAGCATTGAACTTGAATGTGTACATCTGCAGTGGGAGAGAGAGAGAATGAGAAAGAGACTCGGTTAATCAAACTTGCTTTAACGAACCCCGTCGGAGTCAACGACTAGCAAGAAGAGGGTGGACCACACAGCTAGCAGTGGCAGTAGCACATTAATCTGAAAGACTGCAAGAGAGAATGAGAAGAAGAGATCACGTTTATTACCGTTATTCTAACGTACCCAGTCGGACTCAACGACGAGTGGGAAGAGCAGAGACCATAGAGGCTAGCGGCTAGATTGAGATACCAAACGGATACATGAGCGAGAGAGTAAATGAGAGCGAGATCAGGCTTATTACCGTTACTCCAGCGAGCCCTGTCGGAAAGCAGTTACTTGTCCATGTACTTACTGTTCTTGAAATTTCTTCACGGAAATAGGCACCAATAGGCCGATACGCAATGTAAAAGCATTCCGAGATTTTTATTTGATTTTTTTTTTTGTGCAATGCTAAAAGCTTCAACCTGCATTCGAACAAATGAATATCAGATGAAAAATTATAAATTTCATTTCAATTACTTCAACTCACATTTAACCCAAATTTCACAAAATACGAACACACAAATATATGTTTACAGAACAAATTTAGAAATAATAATGAATAATATTTTGCTTGCTGCTGGTACCAGAGCTCAAATCCGCCTAGCCTACTATTTGCTGGAAATCTAAGGTAGCACAAATTTATTTTTGACAGAAGTCGAAGAATTCTATTTGTATCTTGGCATATTTGAGAACACTATCAGAACTATAGAAAACCGAATGCCCTCTCTCTGGGCTGTTACTCCCTATGAGTTTATATGTGTGACGGTGTAAGATTGGCTCATACGAGTAGGATCTGTCTCTGGCTTGGATGCTAGCTATCTCCTTTTCTCTCCAAGCCTCTGGCTTTCTCTTCCTTCATTCACGATATTTGTCTTTAAGCATTATCCGCTTGTTTGTATTGTTCTTTCTATTGATCTGCGTCTTTCACACTCTACCTATACCAGAACTACTCTACTCCACTTGATCACTCGTTTTCATACTCCGTGTATCTGCCACTCTTCAGACTCAGCCTCCCGTTCCATCTTTACCTCAGGCTCTACCTCTACCTCAGGCTTTGGCTCTGGCTTTGTCATCGACTCTACCTCACGCTTTGGCTATTGCTTTGTCTTCGACTCGACCTCACGCTTTACCTCAGGTTCTACTTCTATCTGGGGCTTTGGCTCTGCCTTCGTCTTCGACTCGACCTCCCACCCCACCTCTACCTCAGACTCTACCTCTACCTCTGCTTTTGCGTCTCGCTCTGAGCTTTCGCTTCTGGCCCAGGCTCGACCTCTTACACGTTTGTGGTTTTACTTTCTCATTTATTTAATCAAACATAAAAATTTTGACTTGTATATGGGATAAGGGGACATTTCTATAGTGCACTTATGGTTTGATAGTACCTAGATTTCCTTCTGAAGACGAGGAGTCGCTAGCAACAGGGTCCACAGCCACCACAACAGCGTCCAAAACAGGGTCCACAGCAGGAATAGCGATAGCAACATCCGCCACAAGGTCCACAGCAGCCACCGCAGGGTCCGCAGCAGCCACCGCAAGGTCCACAACAAGAATAGCAAGGTCCGCAACACATTTTGCTAGGCTCTGCTGGACGGTAGATTTAGATTAGATTTATATTCTACATTTTATAGGCTGAACTTGCATTACTTTTTAGGATCTTCACGGAAAAAGGTACAATAAATATATCCAATTATAATCTTGGTGCAGCTTTCAGAAGATTTCGATATGGTTGAAGGATATCCAAAAGCCAGCACACTTGATATATATATTTAAATATTGTTACAGGAAGGACTTCAACCTGAGAATAAATGTCAATATTTTTATTATTTTGTTTAAAATATCTTTTTTTTTATATTTTACTTACATTTCCCAAAAATAAGGTAAGCACACATAAAATATATAGAAGTATACGGGACAAGCCGAAAAGTTTGAATGAGAATTATATGAGTTGATGCTTATAAACAGGGCAAAATCGAGGAGAGTGAATTTGAAAAGCCTGTTTGGATGTTTTATAGCTTTACGGCTCTGATCCGACTTTATCAATTGAAATCAGATTAGAACTATCCTAAGATAGATCCTATCCTAAATAAAAATGCATTCTATTAATTATTAATATTAATGTATTAATAAAGAGAGAGCTACAGAAAAAACAATCAAAAATATATTCTATACAGTAAATGTAAAGTCTAGGTTTAACAGATAATTAGGCTTAAAGAAGAGAATAACATTATTGATTATCGATAAAAAGAAATGGGATAAGTTATCGAAAAAATATGATAAGCTCTTACTGCGCATAATATACACGAACTTCAGGTCTCTAGCTTTTGCGGCTTACGAGATCTCGCCATTCGCGAGCTTAGTCGATATACCCATGTTCGTCTATCCGTACGTCCATATGTATGAACGCGTCGATGTCAAAGCCTATAAGAGCAAGAGACTTGGAATTGACAGGCGCAAATCGAGTTTGTAACAATATTCTATAACTATTGCCGTTTTCGTGCTATCTTCTAAAAACCTTTTACATATTGGGATATAAAATTATCTCTTTATTATCTCATGTCTTCACAGCTATAGCTATCTGTAGAGCTATATCATTTATATTCTTTTGCATTTGGTACAATTTTCATTTGTTTTATTATTTCAATAACTCTCTACTAACTAATAACGATCTACTATCCTTCCTTATTTCTACGCTGCCCAGTCAGATTATATAAATACGGTAGAATCCGGTTATGACGCCGCCGTTATACTCGGAAGACGTATGGGGACATAGGCGGATTCTACTTTACTATATTAATCTACATAGAACTAAGTAGGCTCTGACAGCTTGAACTCCTATTGGGCTCGTCGATCTACGAATAAGCTTCATTCCATTTTAGAGCCTTGTTCTGTTGAAATATATATGACATTGCTTTTGTAAAATTGTGTAAAGTTTTTGGGAATGTAAGTTTACAAAAATAAATTAATTAATTAATTAAAATATTAAATAAAAAGTATATAATATATTTCAATTTTCTAGGTTTCAGTTTCTTCTGTGAGAAAATAACATCAGCTTTTAATCGGCCATCAACAGATTACCTCGCTTAAAATTTTCTGTTTTATCGAGGATCGCTAAGCTCCCAACTACTTCCTGTTTCCGTGAAGAGGCTTTCTGACAAGTGAGTATTTTGGACTATATAGATAGATCTTAAACTACATCCCCGCTTGCATTTGCAGGATGTGCCGCAAACTCTACCCTTGCTGTGGAGGCGGTGCTTCTCC
The DNA here is from genome assembly GCA_037075325.1 of Drosophila mayaguana. Lineage (NCBI taxonomy): Eukaryota > Metazoa > Arthropoda > Insecta > Diptera > Drosophilidae > Drosophila > Drosophila mayaguana. The sequence continues at coordinate 4,107,322 of JBAMCG010000121.1, read as the reverse complement.
CTGCTGCTACCCACCGCGCCTCTGCTGTGGCGGCTGTGGGCCTTGCTGCGGATCGGGTCCATGCTGTGGCGCGTGTGGACCCTGTTGCGGTGGCTGCGGGCCCTGCTGTGGACCATGTGGTCCTTGCTGTTAGAATGCGTCTTCAGAACGAAATCTAGGCACTGCACAGCAAAAGTGATTTACTGCATGTTTGTTTCGTTAGTACTTCATTTAAATTCAACTAAATAAATGGGTGACTCAATTTTTACAGCTGAGATATTTATATTATTTTATATTGAATATTTGTGCAAATGCTGATCAGACCAGTACAGTAGCAGCAGGGTCAAGAATATAATTTCTATAAAATATGTGATTTCTCACAATTGCCCATGTGAATGTGTATAAAAATTATCATAATAATAATAAGTGTATATGACAGATCCAAGAGATATGCCCTGGAACACGCCAATTTTAGAAGCTATATGGAGCTGAAATTTTTTTGTAGATCACTATATCGAACGCAAAAATCTAGTTTGGTGCACCAAGTTAATACAAATATTAGTTTTAACAATCAATATTATTTCCGTTTGTTATGGATTAAGATCGGTATTAAAATTCACTTAAGTGTATTTCCGACATCTTTGTAGCTAGAGTCTGAAAAGTTTGCATTTGCAATTAAATAATTTTTTTAAATTTTCGATTTTTCAGGGGAAAGCAATATTTAAAAACCTTTTAAAATTTAGAATAAATTAATAAATATAGACTTTTCTATTGGACTCTGTTTTATTCTCGTTGAAATATAACGAAATTGCATTCTGCATCATTTCGGCAAATATTTATTCTAAGTTACGAAATTGATATGTGTATATTGATTTTATGCAATGTCCGTCTTGCTGTCCGTACGAATATAAACCATTTTTCTTAGTTTAAAACTAGGCTGCTTTTAGTAAAATTAAAATGTAGTTTCACATAAACGGTTTGTTTATAATTATACCCTGATCCCATTAAAAATGGGAAATCAGGGTATAATGGTTTTGTGAAAAGTATGTAACAGGCAGAAGGAGGCGTGGCAGACCCCATAAAGTATATATATTCTTGATCAGGGCGACGAGCTGAGTCGATATAGCCCTGTCCGTCTGTCCGTCCGTCCGTCCGTCCGTCCGTCCGTCCGTCCGTCCGTCCGTCCGTCCGTCCGTATGAACGCCTAGATCTCAGAAGATATAAGAGCTAGAGACTTCAAATTTTGTATGCATACTCATGTATACCATACGCAGTACAAGTTTATCTTTTTTTTCGATAACTCATCCGATTACTTTTTTATCGCGAATAATCGATAAACTGATTTTGTTTATTCACCGTAATTTCAATACTTTTAGACCTGGAGACTTCAGATTTGGTGTGTATATACATCTGATCAATACGCAGATTTCGTCATTTACAGATTTGGGATACCACGCCCCCAATTTGCAAAAAACGTATTTTAAGTACTAGAGACTTGTGCTTTGGAATGTACACACCTTTGCACATTGTGATCACGTTCTGAAAGTTTCATGAAGATATTCCTACTACAGGAGAAATTATTCAGCAACAAAATTCTCATAATATTGCCCACACTGCAGCGCAGCCCAAGCGCAGTCGCTGCTTACTGCACAGTTAGCAGAGCGCGTGCTTATGCGTGCGTGAATATCAGCTCTTTGTAGGGATCAGGGTATCTCCTAGTCGAGCAGTCTCGACTAGAGCTTCCCTACTTGTTTTACATAGTATCTCACAGCAGAGCAGTCTCAAGCTGACATGCAAACACTTCACATATTTCATATAACAGAAAATGTTTTCAATAACAACAACCAAAGTAGGCCCTAAAAGTTGAGCCTCCAGCCAGCAGTTCCAATATTCCTCATTCAATTTTTCGGACTAGTCCAGTAAACAACTCAGTCTATTTGTTTGTACCTATTTGTAAAATTTAAAAAAATTGTAAGTGAAATAAAATTTGACCAGGAATATTCCAAAGAGTAAAAATGAATTATTTTTCAAAATATTTCTTCCCAATTTCACTCAATCGCAGGTTATAGTCCGTTTCGTAGCTATTGCAATATATATTACGACTGCAAAGGCTTTTGAAAGTTTTGAGTCGGAGCTGAAATAGTCTTTTGAAAGCCGAACTGTCAGCGTAATTTGACAACCAATCAGTACCAATTTCTGTGAAGAAGTTCTACTAAACGTAAGTAAATCTGCGACACCTAAAATCAGAGATTAATTGTTTTTGTCACCCTGTGCAGAAAATATCAAAATGTGTTGCGGACCTTGCGGTGGCTGCTGTGGACCCTGCGGCGGTTGCTGTGGACCTTGCTACTCCTGCTGCGGACCCTGTTATTCCTGCTGTGGTCCATGCTACTCATGCTGTGGCCCCTGTGGTGGCTGCTGTGGTGGCTGCGGTCCGTGCTGCTAAAAACGAGCGATCTTCAGAACGAAATCTAGGTGCTTGCTACATCAATATGTGTATAAATAAATAGCTAAATTCAATTATGCTTTGATTTAGTTGGGGACGGCAAAGGGTAGAGCCGGGGTCAGCTTGGATCTTTCCAATTAGTGCGAAGTATGATAAAAATCGATTTTGTAATTTTGAAAATTTAAATGGCATAACAGGATTCAATTGAAAGCTAACTCGTCTACGGTCAAAAATATTTTTCTCTGTTGTCCTACTCATCAGCATTCACTTTCGAAATATATACATTTGGAATATTAGAGACCGCGCTTGCTACAGAATCAACTCAATGCCCTAGCAAGCGGTGGCTAGGGCTAGGCTTGGGCCGAACTTGGCATTCCGCCGCTATCAGTTCCATAATTATACATTCCTCCACACTTTTGCCCCCCCATTGAAGCATAATTGAATTTAGCTATTTATTTATACACACATTGATATAGTACCTAGACTTCGTTCTGAAGATCGCTCGTTTTTAGCAGCACGGACCGCAGCCACCACAGCAGCCACCACAGGGGCCACAGCATGAGTAGCATGGACCACAGCAGGAATAACAGGGTCCGCAGCAGGAGTAGCAAGGTCCACAGCAACCGCCGCAGGGTCCACAGCAGCCACCGCAAGGTCCGCAACACATTTTGATATTTTCTGCACAGGGTGACAAAAACAATTAATCTCTGATTTTAGGTGTCGCAGATTTACTTACGTTTAGTAGAACTTCTTCACAGAAATTGGTACTGATTGGTTGTCAAATTACGCTGACAGTTCGGCTTTCAAAAGACTATTTCAGCTCCGACTCAAAACTTTCAAAAGCCTTTGCAGTCGTAATATATATTGCAATAGCTACGAAACGGACTATAACCTGTGATTGAGAGAAATTGGGAAGAAATTATTTCGCAAAATAATTTATTTTTACTCTTTGGAATATTCCTGGTCAAATTTTATTTCACTTACAATTTTTTTAAATTTTACAAATAGGTACAAACAAATAGACTGAGTTGTTTACTGGACTAGTCCGAAAAATTGAATGAGGAATATTGGAACTGCTGGCTGGAGGCTCAACTTTTAGGGCCTACTTTGGTTGTTGTTATTGAAAAAATTTTCTGTTCTATGTTGATTGAAAATATGTGAAGTATTTGCATGTCAGCTTGAGACTGCTCTGCTGTCAGATACTCTGTACTCAGTCAGCTTGAGACTGCTCTGCTGTCAGATACTCTGTACTCAGTAGTAATTATAAGGTTTTTGTATAAGCAGATATATAAAATTAAAAGTTAGCTAAATTTTCATTTAAACAAAATAATTTGTATTTTAAACTATAATTCATAATAAAATTTTTATTTACATAAAATAAAAGATTTAATTATGTTTGTTTAAGTTAAAACTATTAAATTAGTAATTAATATATATTAAAGTAAATAAAAGATTTAAAAACAAAAATGATATATGTAAGAAAATAAAATTTAAAATATAATCAAAATTTAATGAAGTTTTTATTTTAAATTAAAAACAGCTAAAATCTATATTCTATTAAAATTAAACAGATGTCAATGGAATACTATATATACTTAACTATAATTAATGCTAATTGAAAAAATGCTCTTAAGTTTATTAATAGCAATATTAATATAATTGAGATTAAAATAAAGTAATATAAAATTCAAATTTATTTGTAAAAGTATCAAATTTAAATAAAAATTTGTATTTCAAAATTAATGCTTATATTAAAGTTTAAATAAAAATGATATCATAGTTTTGTTCTTGATGAGTGACTCTTATAAAACTTTTAGTCCTCAAACTCAATTCTAAATCTCTAGCTAGCATTCGAGCGATTTGGTGAAATTTATTTTAGGGAAAGAGTACTCAGTACAGAAAAAACGTTACAATTTATTATCACATTGCGTTTTCTTTAAAATTGGAAATACAGAATTTGTCGCTTCCATGATCTCTCTAATCTTATGTAGTACCTTGATTTCCTTCTGAAGATAGTTCCGTCCTAGCAGCAGGGTCCACAGGGTCCGCCGCAACAGCTGGGATAGCAGCAGGCCGCAGCCGAGCAACAGCCGCCGCCACAGCAGCCATTGCAGCCGCAGCAGCCACTGCAGCAGCCATTGCAGGGTGAGGTGCAGGAATAGTTACACGAATAGCAAGGAGAGCAGCACATTCTGATTTAGTGTTTGGAATGGAAAACTTCTAGACTATATAGTCAAAGTAGTCTTAGCGGAACTACCTCACGGAAAAAGGCACTGGATTGGGGTTAGATGGCTTATCGATTGCTGGTATCCACAGCAGTCGCTAAAAAAAAAGAATTATTAGTATTCTAAATAATGTTTCATATAGTTTTGTATGCTTACATTCCCAAAAAATTAGATGTTCAGTGGACGAGCCTTAAAATGAGAATGTGCTTGGCTGTAAACCTAATTGTGCCTTGTAGGAATAGAAATATCTAAGGTTACTTTGTTGCTCACAGGTTTGGTTATATATTTATAGATAAGATATTCAATATCGATCAAAATCGATGCAAAATGCGTGTCAACCGACTATGCTACGAAAGCAGACTTAAGCCCAACTTTGCCTTTAACCACCATTTATGTATATTGCTAGCAATTCTTGGATGCATAGGGAGTTTGACCTATTGGTATTTCGCCTTGAATATATTTCTATGCGTCATCTTCCTCCCTACAGCACATAGTGCAAATGCAATTTTCATTAGAACATTAATTATTTATAGAGTTCGTTATACTTATTCCATTTCAATTAATTTGAAAAGAATCCTACAAAAAACGTTTTCTTCAATTTTCAGACTTTATTTACATTTATGTAGTACAAAAATTTACAATAGGGTATGCTGCAGCTTTCTAGTATTAAATGTATTTTAGTATCCTGATTTCGTTCTGAAGATGGTTCGCTTTTAGCAGCAAGGACCGCAGCCACCACAGCAGCCGCCACAGGGGCCACAGCATGAGTAGCAAGGTCCACAGCAGCCGCCGCAGGGTCCACAGCAGGGTCCGCAGGGACCGCAGCAACCACCGCAGGGTCCACAGCAGGGTCCGCAAGGTCCACAGCAGCCTCCACAAGGTCCGCAGCACATTTTGATGGGGACTGTGAGGAAGCCGATCAATTTGAATGTGAAACCTTATTTAAAAAATCGGAGGGAAGAGATTAGCACTTACTTCTACTGAAGCTTCTTCACAGAAACAGTTACTCCGATGTGGTGCAGTTGCAACCGCTGATTGTCTTCCAGAAAACTTTGTAGTCGGATATCAAGTCTCCAGAATCCAAAACAGTCGTATTTTTATTTTATTACAAAAAAGGATTCAACCTAAGATTTTAGAAGACAAAAATATATGATTTGATTAAATTAGGTTTTTTTTTTTATATTTCATAGAAACTTACATTCCCAAAATATTAACAAATATTCACACAAAATTTTTATTTTGAGTTGTTTAATAAACAAGCCCCAAAAACTGAATGAGGTTAGGTTTTGTTGAGTCTGATTACCAGACAAGCTGGTGAAGTTTCAATCTCACAGACTACTTGGATTGTAATTCATGAAAGTGAAAGTTTCATTTTTAAAGACTGGATGGCTGGATAGGAAAAGGATTTCCCGATGGAGAAATTCCCAAAACTATACTATTGGCCAGAGGTTAGACGCATCAATTTTATTGAGCTGCATAAATCGATAACATTACAGCTAAAATACTTATCGATTTCTTGAAACAAACCATATGCTGTGCCATGCACAAACGAAATTTCAGGGGTCTAGCTCTTATAGGCTCGGCTGAATTCGACGCGTACCGGAAGACCGACTGAGGAACGGACGGATAGAAGGACAAGGTTTGATCGACTCAGTTTGTCCCCCTGATCAAGAAAATATACACTATACTACTACCAGACCCTCCATCTGCAGACCCTCCTGTGCCTTGCATGGCATATCATTAATTGAATAACGCCTACCGTATTAAATCAAGGATAAAACAAGTAAGAAAGCTCTAGTCGAGACTGCTCGACTAGGAGATACCCTGATCCCTATAAAGAGCTGATATTCACGCACGCATAAGCACGCGCTCTGCTAACTGCGCAGTAAGCAGCGACTGCGCTTGGGCTGCGCTGCAGTGTGGGCAATACTATGAGAATTTTGTTGCTGAATAATTTCTCCTGTAGTAGGACTATCATTATGAAACTTTCAGAACGTGATCACAATGTGCAAAAGTGTGTACATTCCAAAGCACAAGTCTCTAGTACGTAAAATACGCAAATTTTGTCATTTACAGATTTTGGATACCACGCTCCCTTCGCCCCCAATTTGCAAAAAACGTATTTTGAATACTAGAGACTTGTGCTTTGGAATGTACACACCTTTGCACATTGTGATCACGTATCAGCTTTTTGTAGGGATCAGGGTATCTCCTAGTCGAGCAGTCTCGACTAGAGCTTTCTTACTTGTTTATATATAATATTACAAACACAATAAATATTTATTTAAAATTAATTTTTTTTTTTTTTTTGTAATGCAAAATAAGCAAAGGCCCACATATCGATGCTAGAGCTTTCGCACTCTTTGATCAAGGGATCCATTTTTATATGCTTACTTCCTAAACAGCATCGATATGCAACCCATATGAACTTTTCCCCTTTCCCATATCAAATACTGGCAAATAGAAATTGACCCGTTTTATTTTATATGCACGATAACAAAAATTTACTATGGGTTGTTGGGACATTCTCGTAATTTATGGTGACTGCTTTCAGACTGTTTTGGGTTCTTCCTAGCAGCAGGGTCCACATCCACCACAGCAGCCGCCACAGGGGCCACAGCACGAGTAGCATGGACCACAGCAGGAATAGCAGGGTCCGCAGCAGGAGTAGCATGGTCCGCAACAACCGCCGCAGGGTCCACAGCAACCGCAAGGTCCGCAACACATCTTGACAGTGACTGCAGGGCAGATCTATGAAATATCCGCATTCCAAAAGAATATTCAAATGTGGAATACTTACGATAGAGTAGAACTTGGCAAGAATGAGTACTGGGATATTGAGTTGGGATTAATTATTTATAATTCAGATTCCAAGCTTTCGTGAACTTTTTGTTTTTTTAATACGAGAAATATTCCAACCTGTGATTTGATTAGGTATTTAATTAGTCAATCCAGATTTTTATCTGTAAAACTTACACGACCCAAAATTTTTTACAAATATTCACACAAATAAAATCAAAAGTTATTAACAGGACGAGCCTTAAAAACGTAATGAGAATTATTTGTTAGGGCTCTGGTAACCAGGCCAAAATCGTTGACGTTTTTTCCCCAGGGCCTACTTTGGGTCTTTTGAATTTTACAGAGCCTACTTTGGCTCTTATAAATATGAAAAGTATGTATTTTGGTATTACAATTATTTCTTATGTATTTTAGTATTACTATCATTTCATTATTGCAATTATTGTCTCCAACTCTATAGCACAGTTTTAAATGTATCTTAACTCTTGATTAAATAAACGCGAAATGTATTCATTAGAGGGTAAAATTCGTATCCGTTTTTTTTTTCGGTTTCCAATTTATCTTGAGCTCGGTTAATTTGGAATTCATTGCTAACGGAAAAATTGAAAAAGGGGAATTATATCTATTTGAGGACTTGAAATTGGTGATATATATTAAAATGATACATTTGTGTATACCCGGCTTTAAAATTTTAGATACATAGATATATTTACGTCCATTCGAGATCTACATTTATCAATCCAGAGTCCGCAAATTGACCAAGTATATTACTGTATCTTTCTTTGAAAGCTATTCTGAATATTTCTTCATGTCCGTCCTTAAGGCTTTCAGTATGAATGAAATCGTTTATAATGATGCAATTACTCTAGTATATCAGCAGATATAACTTTGACTGTTATGGGTGTGGGTGCATCAGAATATGCTAGACTTTTCTGCAGTTTTACCTATTGACTATAGAGCTATTTTCTATTTTAGTCTTTCCGTCTGTATATGCTCATTGGCTAAAGCTAAATTGCTTCATGTGAGCCTTTCCTATATGTAAAACTAAAGCGCCAAAAGTCACATTCTCTCTTTATCCTATTAAAATATTAAAATGATGGCAGCTAACTAATTAAATCCTTGCTTCTATACTCCATTTAATTTACCCAACAAAGAAACAATTTTTTTTTTGACTTATCCGTTATTTATTTAATGAGTAAAACGAAAATTGACAAGGGTTTGTTGTTACTTTCATGTTTTGGTTAGTTCCATTGGTTCTTTTTAGCAACAGGGTCCACATCCACCACAGCAGCCACCGCAGGGGCCACAACAAGAGTAGCACGGACCACAGCAGGAGTAGCAGGGTCCGCAGCAGGAGTAGCATGGTCCGCAGCAGCCGCCGCAGGGTCCACAGCATCCACCACAAGGTCCGCAACACATTTTGCAAGATGCTACAAAGCAGATCTGTGAACTATCCGAAGTCCAACAGAATACATCAAATTCGGAATACTTACGGTTAGGAACTTGGTTGAAATGGGTATTGAGGATAATGTGTAACGATTGTAAATTGGTTTCTTTAGTTATTTAGTTCGAATATGAAACTTGTGTAACCCAATAAAGTTGTTGTATATTTTAAAACTACAATAAAAACCACAGCCTGCAATTTAATAGAAATATTTTAGTGAATCAACATTTTTGGAATATATAACTTTTTCCTAGAAACTTACAATCCCAAAAAAAAAAAAAAAATTACAAATATTTACACAAAGCCGAAAGTTATTAACTGGACAAGTCTTTAAAACGGAATGAGGTTTATTTGCCTCGGCTCTAGTAACCAGCCCAAAATCGTTGACGTTTGAGATTCAAAGCCTGCTTTGACTCTCTTTTTTGACGTATTGATTCAGATCTACAGTTTGCTTCAATTTAAATGGAATACATGCTAAGATAACTTTCGGACAGCGAAACTCTTTGAAAATGAAAGCATTTACACTTCAAACTTTGACTAACAGCTGTAACATAAGCCCAGGAAAGCCAGACGGAAACGCCCCTTTTGGCTGGAGCCGAAGTGCGAGGAAATTGTGAGGCAGGCACTTAAAAAACAGACTCAAAGGCGAAGAGCATCTTTCAGTTTCCAGTTTCTAGTTCATATATCAACGGGAAAAGGCAATGAAAAGTGCCCAAGTGCTTAAGCTCATCTATCAATATATTTGCCGGATATTAAACGTCAACTATATTAAAGTGACCACGACAATTAAATACCCTCGCTTTCCATCGTAAGATATGTATAAGTATAAGTATAAGTATAAGTATAAGTATAAGTATAAGTATAAGTATAAGTATAAGTATAAGTATAAGTATAAGTATAAGTATAAGTATAAGTATAAGTATAAGTATAAGTATAAGTATAAGTATAAGTATAAGTATAAGTATAAGTATAAGTATAAGTATAAGTATAAGTATAAGTATAAGTATAAGTATAAGTATAAGTATAAGTATAAGTATAAGTATAAGTATAAGTATAAGTATAAGTATAAGTATAAGTATAAGTATAAGTATAAGTATAAGTATAAGTATAAGTATAAGTATAAGTATAAGTATAAGTATAAGTATAAGTATAAGTATAAGTATAAGTATAAGTATAAGTATAAGTATAAGTATAAGTATAAGTATAAGTATAAGTATAAGTATAAGTATAAGTATAAGTATAAGTATAAGTATAAGTATAAGTATAAGTATAAGTATAAGTATAAGTATAAGTATAAGTATAAGTATAAGTATAAGTATAAGTATAAGTATAAGTATAAGTATAAGTATAAGTATAAGTATAAGTATAAGTATAAGTATAAGTATAAGTATAAGTATAAGTATAAGTATAAGTATAAGTATAAGTATAAGTATAAGTATAAGTATAAGTATAAGTATAAGTATAAGTATAAGTATAAGTATAAGTATAAGTATAAGTATAAGTATAAGTATAAGTATAAGTATAAGTATAAGTATAAGTATAAGTATAAGTATAAGTATAAGTATAAGTATAAGTATAAGTATAAGTATAAGTATAAGTATAAGTATAAGTATAAGTATAAGTATAAGTATAAGTATAAGTATAAGTATAAGTATAAGTATAAGTATAAGTATAAGTATAAGTATAAGTATAAGTATAAGTATAAGTATAAGTATAAGTATAAGTATAAGTATAAGTATAAGTATAAGTATAAGTATAAGTATAAGTATAAGTATAAGTATAAGTATAAGTATAAGTATAAGTATAAGTATAAGTATAAGTATAAGTATAAGTATAAGTATAAGTATAAGTATAAGTATAAGTATAAGTATAAGTATAAGTATAAGTATAAGTATAAGTATAAGTATAAGTATAAGTATAAGTATAAGTATAAGTATAAGTATAAGTATAAGTATAAGTATAAGTATAAGTATAAGTATAAGTATAAGTATAAGTATAAGTATAAGTATAAGTATAAGTATAAGTATAAGTATAAGTATAAGTATAAGTATAAGTATAAGTATAAGTATAAGTATAAGTATAAGTATAAGTATAAGTATAAGTATAAGTATAAGTATAAGTATAAGTATAAGTATAAGTATAAGTATAAGTATAAGTATAAGTATAAGTATAAGTATAAGTATAAGTATAAGTATAAGTATAAGTATAAGTATAAGTATAAGTATAAGTATAAGTATAAGTATAAGTATAAGTATAAGTATAAGTATAAGTATTTAAAATTATATTGTCTTCAATTGTGGTTAACTATCAGATAATATTCAGTTCAAGAAATATTTGTAATTTTAATCGTGGGAGGGGAGGGAGGCAATAGTAGAAACAGGGGAGAATTGTTAAATAGCAGCTGACCAGGATGATGTTCGGAGCTGAATATGTCCTAGGAAGATTTACGACTCGAATGCAGGAATCAGGGAACGCTAACGAACAAGTATAGAGATATATTTACATATATACATATATATATATTCATGTCCGTGTGTAACAATGCGGAACAGGCAAGTGGAAGTGAAAATGCACACACATATATAGATATACATACAAAGAGAATGTCCTTCAACTAGCTTTACGTCACTTGGCCGCCTGCCAAGCCTCGTGACGAGGACAACCCTGACACTTGAGTGGAGACAGACAACCACTTGACTGTGACCCCCGCGTGTCGCCCGCGGCTCTTGCAACAATGCGAGGCGCCCCCATAGGCGACACATACAATACGTACAGTGCCACACATAAACATACATTTGTACGTACAACAATTGCGTGTGTGTGTATATAGATATATATGTAGCGCACTATGCTGACATTAATGTGCGTAACTTGGACAATTACGACAAAGAAAGCAAGGGAAAAAAAAAAATAAATTGAGAAGTTGCAACGACTTGTGGAAGCTTAAATACTCTAATACTAGACTAGAATTGGATTAAAGAAGACGGTTTGAAGAGAACTAGCCAATTTTGTTTAACAATTGGTATTGATATCTATATTAAATATAATAGTTAATTAAATTGAATATGTTTTTCTTGTATATAACTTTGTATGTTTTTTTTCAATTATTTGAAAGAAATTACATTTTATATAATTAAACATATAATATATATGTAGTTGTATATCTATATTATATTCAATTTCAATTGTATTCGTTTCTAAAAATTCTTTTAAAAGTGAAATATAATTTCACTAAATCAAACCACGAAAAAGAATATACCTCTTTGATAGAGTATAACCGCTAGACAATTTATTTGTCGAATAAAAGTTATTGCATTGCAAATAAGATGAGAGCTAAAGATGTGTAAGAGTATTGAGGGATTCGACATGATTGCAATTATTACAGACTTAAGTAGTTCATTACAATTGGTAGAGCTGTTTGTATTGCATTCGTGGCAACAGAGCGTAAATGCTGCTTAAAATGCACCTGTAACTGAATACCAATGCAACTGAAAGCAATGAAAAGTAATTAGAGGTGATGGAGCAAAGGTGTTTTGCTTATTTGAAAAACTTCAAAGTGAAGCAAGCGATATATTATTGGTTATTGAGAGCGGGAAGAAGCATTAAAGGACGCAAGAATTTATATACGAAATAAGAGTTAATAACTGTGAGGGGAAGTAATTCTACTTCCTGATCCCATTAAATATATATACCCTGATCCCATTAAAAATGGGAAATCAGGGTATAATGGTTTTGTGAAAAGTATGTAACAGGCAGAAGGAGGCGTGGCAGACCCCATAAAGTATATATATTCTTGATCAGGGCGACGAGCTGAGTCGATATAGCCCTGTCCGTCTGTCCGTCCGTCCGTCCGTCCGTATGAACGCCTACATCTCAGAAGATATAAGAGCTAGAGACTTCAAATTTTGTATGCATACTCATGTATACCATACGCAGTACAAGTTTATCTTTTTTTTCGATAACTCGTCCGATTACTTTTTTATCGCGAATAATCGATAAATTGATTTTGTTTATTCACCGTAATTTATATACTTTTAGACCTGGAGACTTCAGATTTGGTGTGTATATACATCTGATCAATACGCAGATTTTGTCATTTACAGATTTTGGATACCACGCCCCCTTCGCCCCCAATTTGCAAAAAACCTATTTTAAGTACTAGAGACTGTGCTTTGGAATGTACACACCTTTGCACATTGTGATCACGTTCTGAAAGTTTCATGAAGATAGTCTTACTACAGGAGAAATTATTCAGCAACAAAATTCTCATAATATTGCCTACACTGCAGCGCAGCCCAAGCGCAGTCGCTGCTTACTGCGCAGTTAGCAGAGCGCGTGCTTATGCGTGCGTGAATATCAGCTCTTTGAAGGGATCAGGGTATCTCCTAGTCGAGCAGTCTCGACTAGAGTTTCCTTACTTGTTTTCTTTACGTATATAATTCATTTCTTTGACCATATTTTGTATAATTTAATAAGTTTCTCTTTTACTCTAAGAGTCGTTATTTACCTACCCAAAGATGAGACCTGGCACGCTTTAATGCGTTGACTACGTAATTTTGCACGCTTTCAACTCTTTTTAAATGATTTTTTAATTTAGGGATGCTCTTACCTTTTTCTCTTACACTTATCTGCCTCGGGGCATGCAGCAGCTTGTGTTAATCACAGCAGCCCAAAGTGCTTAATGAGCCTAAGCATGCTCAAAAAAAGTCAACAAGCAAAAAAGAGCTGGAATAAGTAGAATATGCCCTGGTGGCATTTTGGCTTTGGTTCTTTTATAAAATAAGAATTTGAAATTCAAATTAATAAGCATATATTATATGTTTTTGTATTTTGAGTACTAAAAGTATGCCTTTACTTGCATGTATACATATATATTGGTTTATTTACACCTCAAAGTATTCATATAAAATATGTACTTTTTTGGGAATACTTAAACATTACAAAACTTATTAATATTAAAGTTCATATATAAATTTAATTATATTTATTTGTACATTAGAAAATGTTTACCATATCAAATAACTGTTGACCGCTTCTCGATTTTTCCAAATATGTGTAATACTAACACTCAAAGTAGAAAGTGTGAGAGCAACCATTGCGTTAGCTTTTTAACGGTTAATGCTCTTCCGCTCTGCGTATCAATGGTATTTCTCTCTAAATGAGAGAGCGAGTGAATGTATAATACATATTTTTAGTTGTTCCAAACTATGTTTTGAAAGCAACCACGCCTTTAATATATGTATGTATGAATGACCCAAAACTACAACTACAACTACGAAACTATATTCATATTTATATTCATATTCATATTCATTTTTGAATATATAGAGTCAATTACTATACAGTCAAATGATTATTATTAACTAAAAAATACTATCAAGCAGCAAAATCGCTATTTCTGTTAATTATTTTTTTTTAATCATTTACAGGGTATGCAAACAAGAAAAACTTCCTTTCACACATACAAAAATCAATTGGCAATTATGCAAAAGCTGAGAAAATTATGAATGGAAGGTGTGAAAACGATGCAGAAAAATGTGTTGAGTGCATTACAATGAAATTTCCATTTTGCAATCAACATAAGTCGACATCTGTATATATATGGATATATAAATATATATATGTATATACATATATTTATACTAGCATATGATGCGTGGTCATCAGCATTTACAGCAGCAAAAATCTCAATTGGCATTTAAATTCTTCGTCAAGATTTATATGTGAAATTAACAGACCAACAATTGCCATGCCTCAATGGGCGTTTGGGGCGTGGCGGAGCATAAAAAAGTCAAGCCATACTGTGCAAAAATTGGTTTTTCCTAAGAGAAGCCATAAAGACGGCTAGAATAAGATATGGAGAAATTGTCCGCTTAAAGAAAAAATATATAACAATATATATACATAAATTTAATCACATACAAGGATAAGACTCTTCCTTAATATATGTATTCACCTATTATAATAAATATATCCAACAATTATAACTAACTCTAATACAGTCTCAAGCCAATGGAAATGCCTCAGCCTCAAGTCATTCAGTCTGAATGGTTAGAGAGATCTTTCAATAAACTCAAGTGGCGCAAACCACAAAAAATCATCTGGAAT
The DNA here is from genome assembly GCA_037075325.1 of Drosophila mayaguana. Lineage (NCBI taxonomy): Eukaryota > Metazoa > Arthropoda > Insecta > Diptera > Drosophilidae > Drosophila > Drosophila mayaguana. Next base: position 4,092,321 of record JBAMCG010000121.1, on the reverse strand, counting down.
GAGGCGTACAAAGTAAAATCAGGGAATGGAATTCAGCGGGAGCTAGAATTAAAAAATTAATAATATGCGCTTAAATGTATTAAGCGGTTATCAAGAGGCTTAAATGAAATGATTGAGGAATTTATAATTAGTTTTTGCTTATATACCCTCTAATTTATAGAAATAAATCAATGCTATTGAAACATTTTCTGGCAGATGAAAGCAAAAGAATAAAGATTAAATTAAAAAATTAAAAAACAAGTAAGAAAGCTCTAGTCGAGAACGCTCGACTACGAGATCCCCTGTTATCTCAATTATAACTTTTTTTTAAATGCAATATCTTCATATTGAAATGCATGCATTTGTTAAAGCGCAAGTCTCTAGTATTTGAAAGACGCCTTTTACAAAGTTAGGGGTGAGGATGTAGATATAGTGGTGGGGGTGAATTGTAACAGAAATTTAAATTCTATAAAATACATATGAATCTACATTTGAATTTTGCGACACTATCTCTAAAGATGAATGAAATGTAAATTATAACTAAATTTCGATAAGGTGTTTAATTGATAATAAAAAACAAGTTAAAAAACAAGAGTTAGTTAAAATGTTCGCACATAAGTTTTACTAATAGGTACTACAGTATATGTATTATATGTATTAATTTCAGGTTATACATATGATACTTCTGGAAAGTTGTTTAAAAAAATAACACAAAATATTTAAATTTAGAGCAATTTCAGCTAAATGAAAGTATTATGAGCAGAATAAATATATACATATGTATATTTGTTATTTTTATAAATTAAAATATTTAAATTCAATAAATAAATTACGTTATATAATGCAGTTCAGCTAAAGGGAAATATGAAATTTAATGTTTGTTAACAGCGTGCTAATATGATAGATCTAATAAGAAATTGTCATAATCGATGAACATCGATTATAGACTAATGTAAACTTAAATATGATTCCTATATCCTTGAATTTATAATGTCATTTATAATATATGTAGAAAGGATATTCTGCAGTCTCATATTTTCGAGCAGAATTCTTCACACACTTATTTTAATTGTGGTTTCAATTGCTGTGCAATTGAAAAAATGTCTTTTAGTCCCATTGAGTTGAAATTGTGAAGTGTTACTGAATATGTGAGATTGGAAACAAAACAAAAAAGATTTTATTAATTAATTCTACTAAAAAAATTATTAAACTGCGAAAATCGTTTAATTTGCTGCATAAAGGTACGTTAATTAGATATTTATTTAGTTGTAGTTAATTTAAAAAAATATATATAAAGTAAAATGTGGAATAACTACGTAAATCGCTAGAGAAAATATTAATAAACGTGCAAAAGGGAAATCAGCTCAGACAACAGTTTGCCAAAAAATGAGATAAAAAAATTATAAAATATATATATATATATATATATATATAAATCTCACAAAAGCTTAAAAATCCACAAAAAATTAATGTTTGTGTATATCTGTAGGTATATATTATTTAACTGAGAGCTGACAAAGCTCGCGTAACCGAATTTTTTTTTTTATTTTTAAAAATACTGCACCACGACCAATACAAAAATCCGATTTGTAAATAAAATATACGCATTACATGTGAATACAAATACAAATGCAATTAAAACAGTCTCTGTGTACTGTGTGTTCTCCAGCACTCTGTTGCTGTCCCTATCACACTATCTCTCGCTCTCTCACTCCCGCACGCTATCACACGCTCGCTTTCGCTCTGCTGAACTGTGAGTATTTTTTGGGCTATTTGGTATTGCCTACTTTCGGGTTGGCGACTTAATTATACACATTTTCCACTTAATTTTTTCTCTCGCTCAGCATTGTTATACCCTGCACTGAAAGAAGTTAATTAAAACAGGGTATATTGGTAAAATGGCAATGTCGTTTATTAAATCTGTATGGCTGAATTTTACCAAATTATAAACGGGATTTATTTCATTAGATTCACAGCGATAAATCGATAACAATTAATATTAATAATATTTTTATAGCAATGATAATATTTATAGAAGGAGTGACAGAAAGAGAGACAGAGTATATTTGACGATAAGAAACATAATATTGGATATCGATAACTATCGATTTATCAATTTAATTTTTTAGTTTAGATCTTGATAATTATGAATACAGCAGCGCTGATTGAATATCGATGTCAACATATATACATATATGTATGTATATATATATATATATATATATATATATATATATATATATATATATATATATATATTTATATACTACTTCACTCAATGATAATTGATCAATATTTAATTGTTTTTCTCATTCTGAAGTTTTTATTTGCTGCGAGGTATTTGCTAGTCGTTCACTCAGGTTGCTCTTGTTGTTGTTTGACGGCACGTGCTTGAATTTGGCGCGAATTGTTATTGCTACTGTTTTTTTTATACCCTATTTTTTTTGGTTTTTAACCATTTTATAATTATAGACGTCAGTCAGGCATTTAACGCGTTTGTTGTTGTTGTCGTCCAGCAGCAACAAATTGTTGCCAGCCTTTCAATTTGTGTGGATCTCACGTAGAAAACCCCGCAACAACGCATATTGCCAGCTGTCTCTCTATGTGTGTGTGTTGGTCTTCTTCGGTGTTGCCAGTTTAGCATATTTCAGGCTAGATCTAGCCTATTTGATAAAAAATCCATTGAAAATGAATATGGGACGAAATAGCGAGAAATTAAGGCAGACTATACAGAAGTCCCAGTCCTTAAAAGAACTATAGAACAGAAAAATTATAGATATAATACAATATATATATTTATAATTATAAATATTAATGTACATAAGCTATTTATTGCAGCATAACAACATTATCAAGTAAATATATTCTTGAGCATCTCCATCTCTGTCTCTCCATTTGTCTCTCTGTCGGTGTTTGATCGTCCAGCTAAGCATTAAACACTTAGAGGAAACACGTAGAGGAAATATTCCCCTCGGAAATTCTTAAAAGAATTACTTTGAGGAATTATTTGGAGGAAATACTCAGAGGAAATACTTAGTGGAAATACTTGGAGGAAATACTTAAAGGAAATACTTTGAGGAAATACTTTGAGGAAATACTTAGAAGAAATACTTAGTGGAAATACTTAGTGAAAATACTTGGACGAAATATTTGCACGAAATATTTAGAAGAATTACACAAAGGAAATACTTTATATTATTGCTTCGTTATGTTATTTTATTATTATAATGCGCCAAAAAAAGATCACTGCAAATAATTTGCTAAATATATTTACTACTTTTCTTATGTTTTCTTCCATCTAGCCTGCTGTTCCAGGTTTTTTTCCTACACTTTAGCGTGTTTGATACTGTTATCCACAATGAAACTTATTTCGGAACTCAGCAGCTGGCAACACTGGTCTCCTGCGTATGTGCCTATGTGTGTTCGTTGCTGTTGCTCTCGCTTCTGTTGCTATTTTGTTGTTGGACCTGCGAAATAATTGCTTCATACATAATTATCGCTGGATGCGAGCGACGCATTGCTCATTACAATCGTTGTTGTTGTTGCCGTCGATGTTGTTGTCGCTGTTGGTGCTGCTGCTGCTACTGCTGCTCTTGTTGTTGTTTATTTTGAGTGCTTATTGTTGTTCATGGTCGTCAGACCTTGCGCTGTGTGTGGCATTTAGCGAAAGCTAGAGCCCAAAACATAGAGGATTATGTGCATAGATATTTGGTATTAAGAGCGTTTCTTGTTTTTCCAACCGCTGAACCTTCGCACCGCAAAATTTATCTACGCCCAGAATAGTTTTCATCATGCTTATGAAGGGACTTAAAACTAGTAATCGACAGACATTGCTCATTTATTGATTGATTTTTTACTTTCAAGCGAGATATTTCGATTGCAATTGAAAATGATTTCTTTAATTTGTATACCAGAGTATAATGGTTTTGTATGTATGTATGTAACAGGCAGAAGGAGGCGTGACAGATCAAAAAAGCCATAAACAATTTCATATGCATTGAATGTACTCAATAACTCAATTGACTCTTTTAATTTCGTGAACGAGCATCAAATCTAATTTGTTACCTCATTTTTATTGAATAAGCTTAATGCTAAATTAATTGAATAATTACTTAGTTAATTAAATTTTTATTAATTAAATTTTAAGTAATTACTATTATTTCTTATGAATTAATGATTATAATCAATGAATGAATTGGTTATTAATTAAATAATCATTAAATATTAATTAGTTTTAATTAAAATTATTATAATTTAACTAAAATATTAAAATTATTAATTATTAATTATTTGTTTATTTTATTATTATAATCAATTCATTGCATTTCAGGATATATCCTAGTCGCGCAGCTCCGACTAATGCACTCTCGCCTGATATAATACATTTTACGTGCAATTCACATAACCATTTCATGACAATAACTGGATACGATTAACCTATATATATATATATATATATATATACATATATATACATATATATGTACATATATATACATATACATGTATATATATATTTTCCTTCTTTCAATGGCAGACAGAAACGCGCTTGCGGGTTGCAGTTGGTGCCGTTTGCAGGAGCCGGAAGCGAATCGTTTAAATGTGTAATGATGCTACGGGTCAGCTGCTGGCCTGCGTGTAGCTGGTGCTTGCTGTCAAGGTGATGGCAAACACACACACACACGTACACACAGATAGACAATAGACTAATTAATAGCTATTTATTAGGTTTGGGGTTAAGTTCAGCAGCAGTTGGCTGCAGTTCCGTTTTGGCTGTGGATAGCTAACACTTGCTCTTAGCTTGAAGTCGAAAATCGGATTCGAATTTGTATTCGCTTACAACTGCAGTTGACTTTGTGGGCCACTGCCCAGAATAGGTCATCATGTTACATGTGTCGAAAAGCTAGCCAAGAGTCAAAAATAACTCGCTCTCTCTAGCTAACTCTTCCTCTCCCTCTCCCTTTCTGGCACACTCTCAACTTTAACCTGACTGTTTGTCATCTGTCAGTTGCCTGTGGTTTCCTGCTCTTTATCCTTTGCTCTGACCCTTTTCGCTTGCAGTTCATTAAAGTTAAATAAATCAAGTCAAGGGTAAAAATTAAAAAAAAAGTCAAAGTAAAAAGGAAAAATGAAAAAATAACGATTGATTTTTACTGCTTGTGGTTGGGTTTTACTGGCGCTATTGCGAGGTGTTGATTACCTGAGGCCATGCTTCGCTTCCGTTCGGATAATTCGAGTGGATAATTTTTTAATGATGCCGCAGCGGCAATAAGCGCACCAACTGTTGGCTTAGCTACTGTGCAAATTAATTGATATAATGGCAAGGGCAACGGGGATTAAAAATAGAGATTAAAAATCTCTGCATGTATGATTAGATTAAAAAGGAGCGTAGCTGTATTTATTGTTTCAACTGAAAGTGCCACAGGATATGTAGGTCCTAAATTACAAATAAAATTACGGAATACGCGAAAAAAAAATAAAAATAAATAAATAATTCGAAAAAAAAAAAATAAAAATAAAATAAATTAAGCGAACCAATTCACTTTAGTAATGTTTTTGACTGAGTCCTTGGGGCTCCTATGGTTATTACGGGGTTCTTCATATTCGCCGGACCCATCTGACAGAGCCGGGCATAACACGCCGTATAGGCTCAAGGCGGCCATTTGAGATATACAATATTTAAAAAGTAATGTTAACAACTCCACTTGAACTAAACAAAATATTTATTATTAGAAATTGTGTTTTTCTTAGATTAAAAAAAAATGGGTTCGTCGAATATGGGCAACCTTGTAGGGTTGCCAGATGGATCCGTGGAATATCAACAGTCCTGAATTTAGTATTTTAGTTTATTTAGTTATTTATATTTTGTTTAGCAAACTGTAACCAAAAGTAAGTTTTTACATTTTAACATTAGGAAATCCTCTAAAAAAAAAAAAATATATATATATATATATATATATATATATATATATATATATATATATATATATATATATATATATATATTTTTTTTTATATTTTTTTTTATTTTAAACTTAATCAAATAATATTTGCTTAATTTTTTAAATATATAAGAGTAGTTTGAGAATCCAAATTTATTTTAAATGAGCTTTATATATGTATATACTAAATCTATAGCTGGAAAAATACAAATTGCCTTTATTAATTTTGTAAAAATTTTTTCTAAAAATTGTTCAGAATATCTAAATTTTGTTGTTGCTTCGCCGCTCAGAGCTGACGCTGGGCCAGCTCAGGCTGCTGTTGCAGGCAAATGCAAATGTAATTAGTTGCATGAACGAAAACCATAGAGCAATATTTATGGCAGACACTGTAGCGCGAGTGAGCACCGGCTGCAACTGTTGTATCTGCGAGATACTTTTCATTTTTTACGATTTCTGTGGGCGAAAGCTTTACCCTTTTTTTTTTACCCGCTTAGAATATTTCTCTTGCTCTGTAATTTTTTTTGTTGCGTTTTGCCTGCTGTTGCTTTGTTTATTTATTTTGTTAATTTTTTATGGTCTGGTCGGGTGTTGCGGCTTTGGGTCTCGGGATTGGGTTTGGGTTTAGGTTTGGGCTTGGGTTTTGGGTTTTATGGCAACGCTTGCCACAAAATAAAAGGCAAGAAGATCTGGATAGAGTACGGGATGCAGCAATAAAGTAGACTAGGTCGAAATAAAGATAAAACTGTGCAAACGTTTTAGCCAAAAAAGGGATTCGACACACACACACACGTACACACACGTCTACACATTTTGTTGCAATGCGAAAATTTAACAATTTGCGCTGCCGCCTGCAGCTGCGCGAAAGCTTTAACAGCAAAAAAATAAAAATAAAGAAAATAGAAAAGACAGAAGAAAATAAAAGCAAGTTTTGCCAGTCATTGGCGCTGAAAATTGAGATTTATGAATGCACCTGCCTGACCCAACGCGAGGGCGGGCGGCGCTTCAGGTCTAAAAGTAAGTTGTCTAGGTTTTCTCTCTTTCTTCTCCTTTTCTTTGCCCTTTGCTTTTCGCTCAAGCGTTGAGACTTGGCATATTTCTCCATTACGAAGCGGAGCTTGCAAATTGATTTGATTTGATTCAATTTCGTATCGATAAGCCAGCTAGCTTGCTGCCTCGCCCTTGCCCCAGACACCTTCCCCTTCACGTAGTTATTTATCTCTCTGGCTATGTGAGGAAACTAAGGCTAGGCTAAATCATATCTGTATTGAAATTGACGTAGTTTTTATCTGACCGCCTGATTGCCTGTCACAAAGCGAATGTGATTGCCCCAGCTCTAAGACCTTTGAATTCGATTGAGAAATGTTTTGTGAGAGTTAGATAATAGGGCAGACGATGTGATACGTCCGTATATCATATGTCATATATGCATATATTGAGTTAGTTTTCCTCTAGCTGAAACGCACTTGCCGAAATTATAATAAAACTAAATAAACCGATAGCAGTTGAAATAGTCAATGAGACTCAATTTTCAGATGAAATTTGATACCATATAATGGGTTTTAGTTAGCGCATTATTATTAAGTAATCGATAACCCCATTACATGATTTCAGTTGAAATTATCTGATATCAAGTAGGGAGCTTTCAAATAAAACCAAAAATAAATTCATTTAATTTCACCCAGTATGCCAGACTTTTTCTTTTGGCAAGCAACTTAAATTAAATTTGATATATTTCTAAAAATATTATATTTATATTATTTTCACATGAAAGCGAGCTGTATCAGATCGGGTTTCCACTTAGTCTGCGACACTTGCAAACATTTTAGAAGAGTGTCAATTAATTTGCCACACAGCAGCCACTCAACAACTAAACTAGCAAAATTAAGTTGACATCGTTGTTGTTGTTGTTGTTGTTGGCATTAACAGTCACAGGTGTCGCAGGTGTCGATGTCGGTAGACAGCATTTGGAAGGGGTATTGGAGACGGTGGCTGCAGCTTTCCGCGGCTTCCTCAAACAGCGGCCGTGGCGCCAGGCAGCGATTGCTATTTAGCTGATTGTGTGGTTTTTGGCTTTAAGCATTTGTGTGCACCAACCTACCCCCAATCGCCCCACCGACCACCTCAGCAGCGACCCTTGGAGCTGTCCTGGCTTTGGCTACCCCCAGCTTTTCGGCCATAAAGCGCATGCATTTAATTAATTGCGCCATTTTGTCTTACCCTTAAAGGAGGTCGAGCTCGAGCTTACACTGAGAGGAACAGATATAGACAGAGAGAGAGAGAGAGGGAGAGAGGGAGAGAGGGAGAGATAGAGAGGAAGAGAGAGAGAGAGAGAGTCGGAGAGGTGTTTGGGAAATGCGAAACGTTTGAGTTTAAATGCAAATTTCTTTAAGTAAATTGTAAGCGAAAATAATTTAAATATTTCAATTATTCGCCTAGGTACATATACTAAATTACTTTAATTACAAAAGACTGAGAAGAGCTTGAGAGGAGCAATATCTGAGAAATGAGCTTTATTGTGTGTGTGCACATTTTATATAGAAACTTTTTATACCAAAAGCTATGTATGGAAATTGGGTTAATGAAAATTTTGTAAAATATTAAATTGTTTATATATGATATAATTTATTTCTACTACATGCCTGCTTTATTTGCAAATATAGATACAATTGATCAATTGTCGAAGATTAAACTTATATTTGAATGCAATTTATATTAAGTGTTACTTTAATATATATTTAATTAAATTATTGATTGTTATATTATTTTAATTATTGAAATTGAATTGAATTATTTGATTATATTTCTATTTTAAATAAATAAATATATATATATATATATATATATATATATAAATAATTTTCATTTTCATTTTACTTACTTTTGCTAAATATCCAAAATGCTAAAATCATAGACAGCTAAGCCCTTCGGTTAGTTGATGATAATCATAAGGTCCCACAGGATTCAGTAAGCAACTATAGTTTCATATATTGTAGATTTTCTAAAGAGCTCAGTCAGAAATCAAGTCATGACCTTCGAAGTATCTTTTTCATTATACATGAAGAATAATCATAAATTCTTTGGTGTAGGAAAAAGTAAAGTATTATTTCTAATAAAAAAAATAAGAAATATATGTAGAATACAAAGTGACATACTATCTCTTAAATTTCTTCAAGCAAATATTGATTCCACCTTAAAACTTAAATTTAGCAATTAAAGTGCTTAGGCTTATTATCTTGTTGGCACTTATCAACTTTCTCATATTGTATATATTTTCTTTTATTAATTGATAACCATTATTAAACTCAATAGAAATAGTTTTAAAGTATTTTAATAAAATTAATTTGTCAAAGTTGTTTTTTGCAAAGACTTCATAAATTTTATGAAGCATTTCTTCAGTCAACAACAAAAAAGCAGTTAGCCGGATCAACAACAATTACTTAAGGATACAATGTTTGAATTGAAATATGGTCGGGCCGTATGCTGTGTGCGTTGCAGTTAGTCAGCTATGGGTTTTTATCGATGGCCGTTGCCGGACAACGGCCATTACCAGGTTGTCCACATGTTTGGGCGCCAGACAGTGCCAGAGCGAGGCAGCATGGGCCTGGGCTGACGTGGTCAGCCTTTAATCCAATGGCCAATAGACGCCAACATGATGCAGCTCCAGCTGCCCATCCTGTGTGTCCTCTGCCAACGTTTGATATTAACATGCGGCGGCGGTGGCAGCGGCTGCTGCTGCTGTTGCCGTTGCTGTTGCTGTTGCTGTTGCCGTTGCTGTTGCTGCAACAGTTCAGTGCAGCCGTTGAGTTTCACTAAAACCCTTTAGCTTCCTTCCGCTGCCTGCTGGCCGCCGTCTGCCGTCCGCCGCCCGCCGCCTGCTGCTGGCAGCCTGTAAGTGATCAATGTTTGTCTATGCTCTGTGTTAGCCACCTCGAAAGCACCAGCCGTCCAAAAGTATGCAACGCGCCCGGCCAATGGTCATTTGTACAGTGAACCTCAACTCTGTGCCACACACCACACAGTGTTGACCATTTAGCTATTTTCTTGCCAAATAAAACATGTGAAATGCGGCTAGTCCGAATTACAGCCATATTGAATCATTGAGTGGAATTTTTTTTTATGCAATTTTAATGCATATTTTCTAGTCGACAGCTTCCAGAAATCGATTTAGCCAAATCATCGATATAAATACTTTCCCACCACATGCAAGATCATTCAGCAGCTTTAAGATTAGCAAATAGCTGCTCGAAAAAAATGCGAAAAATCAGTTAAAAACAAAAAGCAAGCGATGTCTGGAAACGAGATCCTCTATTTAATATGTGGTTAACACTTGATGCAGGGGAGGATGTGAAATGCTTTTGCAAGTCCATTAATGTACAATTTTCTTAAATAAAAAACTGTCATAACTAAAAGTTGCTCAACCCTAGTAGTTTTTCATTCTCATAGTTTTTATAACATACTTCTTAACAAAAAATTTACTCCTAATTTCTTATACTCTTTTGTCAAGTTGATAAAAAAAATTTTTTTTTAGCTACTACCTTTAGTAACAGCTTAATAAAGCTTTACATTTCATTTAAGAAATGCTACATATCAGGAAAAGGCATGTTATTTACAATATTTATTTTGTTTCTTACTTAGATAAGTTATAACATTGGACCGCAAATAAGTGCTATGAATATTCTAAAATAGAGGAACAAAGAAGAGTAGGAAATAAAGACATAAGCTACAATATTTTCCTTAAATAAAGGCATAAGCTACAATATTCTGCTTATGGTAAATTAAGAATAGAATGAAATTTGGTATTTTTTATTTACTTAATAAATACTTTAATAAAATTAATTTACATGATAAGTTTACATTGATAACAAGTAAAAATTAATATTGTTCATCAATTCTTATATGCAAATCAAATTATAACTTTTATTTTCAATTTTTATTATACAAGTTGAAAATATTATGACTAAAAAAATGAAAAAAAAATATGACTAATATGTTATAATAAAAACTGCAAATAAATTATAAAATTAATATATGAAAGTTTGCTCAAGAACAACCAGCGCAAGATGCTCAATTAAAAACGGCGAATTTCACATATATACACATTTATAAGTCTAATTGAAAGATAGATATATTAATAAAATTATTATTACTACTATTAAAATTATAATTGTTATTAATTAAAATTAATTAAATGACCTTTATTTGATCAAACCATAAAAAATGCTTGCCAAATCAAAATAAACTTTTTCATTTGTTTTTTAGCTTTTACTAGCTGATCTGGCTGGTCGAAGCCCTAAAGAGTTGACAGCGCTGTTAACCACATATTCCCACACACCCCCACAGGCCCGCTCCACTCTCTTCCATTTCCATTGTAAACATGCATAAATTGTTGCATACTTTTGGCCTGAGCGGAGCTGTAGTTGGACCCATTTTGCTTAGCTCCTGATTATGTTTGTTGAGCCCAGTTGGCTTCGCAGCAATGCGACTACTCAGTGTTCCAGCAGCAGCACCCGCAGCAGTAGCAGCAGTAGCAGCAGGAGCTCGTTAAATGCCAGTTGACTTATTTGTGCCAGTGTTTCACATTTGCCTGGCTAACACGAAAATTTCACTTTAAACGCTTTGTCTCACACACACACACACACACACACACTCACACACACACACACACACACACACACACACACACACACACACACACACACACACACACACACACACACACACACACACACACACACACACACACTCACACACACACACACACATTCATTCATTCATTCTGTGTTAACTAATCGGACAGGTGTCTGAGTGGAGTCTGAGTTTATCAAACGTGACTAGAACTGGCTAGAGCTGGAATGGCTAGCACGAGTATTCATTGAAACCGAATTATAATTAGTTCAATACAAAATTGTATTTAATATGAATCTTTTCTCATTTCAACTTTTCAGAATATTGCAGATTACAGAAGCTGCACTGCCTTAAAGTTTACATATTAAGTAGAATTTGTAATTTGTATGGAAAATCGAACAGAACTCAATTAAGAATGTAGCAGCCGACTGCATAATACTCCAAATAACACCCAAAACAGTAAATATCCCTTTAGTAAATATCAAGAGAGAATCTGCAGTAATATCTATCTATATACAATATTTTTACCACTCTTGCAAAATAAGATAGATGGTCAGGCGGAAGGATAAACGGATGGAGAGAGATTAACGGACGGACAGCAATACACCCCAAGCCAATAGACTCCTTTGACTTAGTGAACGTGCAATAAAACAAAAATTAGTTTTTTAATGCTCTACGACATCCACTGAACCCTTCGAAGAAGCTGATCTTCCAATAATTCTATGTTCTTTTTTCAGCTCAACGTAAGCTGCTTATGTTAGCCCTTAAATTCCTTTGATAACTGAGAGCAAAGGTTTTCAGCTCTTGGGCGCTTGAACAACAACTACAACGACAACAATATAAGAACGATGTATAACTATTTGGTCAAACGCTTCGTTTCATAGTTCATTTATTGTTCCATTATCCACTGCCTCTGCTACTGCATGGTTTCTCTTCTGCTGCTCTCTCGTTATAACATTCGTTCCCCTCCGTTTGCTACTCCTGCTGCTACACTGCCTCCTCCCGGCTCTTCGCTTTTTGCAGCTTCGCCTGCCAATTTTTCTGCACCAACTGTTCTTATCTTCGTTTGTTTCCTACGTCTGCTTCTTGTCGTACTTTTCCTTCAGGAGAGGCAGGAGAGAAGTTCTTGTCTCGTCAAGTGTGTATCTTTCTCTCCCCCGAAATCCTACCATCATTCCGTGTTTCTTCTATTACTCTCTCGCTCATTCGCTCTCACTATTTCTTTCTCTCTCTCTCTCTCTCTCTCTCTCTCTCTCTCTCTCTCTATGTATCTTTCTTTTGTTTGTATTAGTTAGCCTCCTCCTTCTCTTGCTATGTTCCGTTCATTAACTTTTTCGTTCTCTCTCCTTCATCCTCTTTTCATCTCACTCGTGCACTGTATATTGCTTTCACTTTTCTTTGTTTCTCTCCTCTTCCTCTCTCTATATATATGTTTCTCTCGCTCTCTCTCTCTTCTTATCTCTGTCTCATTTTTTCCTCTCCATCCAATCAATTTCTCTTTCAATCTAACTCTCACTTAATCTTTCTCTCTCTCTCTCTCTCTGCCCCGCTCTCTGTCTCTATCTCTCTTTCCTGTGCTATCCTGCTATCTCTCTCAATCTCCATTTAGATCTTTATAAGCAAATTTGATTTCTCTTCAACTTTCTTATCACTTCCAACCGTAACCACTTCATATTTAACTCTATCAAATTCTATAAATGTAAGACTTATACCTCACCCTTATCGATATCCTCACACTTGTTGCTTTCAAAAACTTATATTGAGCTCTTGCTTATTTTTTCGTCACGTTCCCAGGCATACCAACGATGTTTTGCCTTTGCTTCTGCTTTCCCTCAACTTTCTTCGATTTCCTTTATAAATAAAAATGTCTCTGGCTATATCTAAAATCGCATTGCTTTCAATAGCTCATATTACGTTAGGTTTGTTTTCTCTTTTTTTTTCATTTCCAATTTCTTTTGGTATTTGGGAATTGCCATGGCCAACGTTGCAACGCGTGGGGCGGCTGCCCGTGGCTCTGCCGCAGCAGGTTGTCGTTATAATTTTCTTACACCTGCTCGTTTTTATCGCCCTCTATCCCGTTTACCTTTTGCCATCATATTTCTTTTACTCGCTTCCGCCAGCTACTTTGATCATTAGTTTAAAGTTTTCCCCTTTAGCCGCGCGATGCTGCGGACTCACCTCTGCCTCATCGTCGTCGTCGGCGTCCTCCTCTCTTTTTGGGGGCGTGGCTTGGGAGCAAATGTACACGCTTTTATGCTTAATTTCTCAATAATGCTAGTCGAAAAACGTTGCCAGATAAGCGCACTCAGACCCATCGCACTACTGTGCAGGAGGCCAACGTAAGGGTTCTGGCCAACTCGGCCAACTTAGACATTTTATTTGAATTGGCAAATAATACGCATTCGGCTGCTGCTCTGACTTTCTGTACTTAAAGCGTAAGCGTTGAGCAGTTAAAGAAGCCACAAAACCAAAACCCAACTCAAATCCCAAAAAAGGTGCAAAACAGTAAGCAAAATTTTCTCAACTGCATTTTAAAGTCGAACGAAATGAAATTTTCGTACGGAAAGTTGCCCGATTTGATTCCATATAATAATTGCATACTTTGCCAAGTGCAAGAAATTGTGAAACTAAGATTCAATAGTTTCTTGAGAATGTCATGACGGGAGGGGATGGGGCAGGGCAGGGCGGTGCGATGGGGCAATGTGGGGTGGCGACAGGGCCAGACGGCGGCTTGGCCAACATTTACTCTTAAAGTTTGCGTGTTAAGTGGATAAATTAATTGCGTGGAATTGTTTCACAGAGGCTTCAGAATTTGTTCCAAAGCTGCAGCGAACCGAACGAAAATCGAACGAAGATGGCTCAAAGGCACTTGGGCAAAGTGTGGAAAGAACATAAGTTTGTATTCAATCTTTCACTTATTTGTTTTTGGCCAAAACTGAAATTGATTATATTTTGCTATTTATTCAACTGGAACTTACTTATATCTTGTACCCACTGCTTATGCACACAAATATTGAGTTGTTCGTGGACACCTTAAGATTTAAATATTTATATTTATTTAGTGTATGTGCGTATGTCATTAAATATCTTTATTTAATTCTCACAGCTTAAATCAGCTTAAAATCAAATTTATTTGAGCTTATTTTGAGAGCTTTTAAAGTTAGTTACATTAATTCAGAAATATTTATAGATATATGAAATTCTTTATTTTTTGTAGAAAAAAATAATAATTGAAAAATGTTGTTTTATTATAAAGTTTTATTAATACTCATTTTATCTTTCATCAAAATAACTGAAAATACATAAAATAGCTGAACCACAATGATTGTACACACACATTGTGTACATTTGGTTAGATAAGTAATTTTATTTTAAATAAAGAGACAAAAATTAAAAAAAATACAAAATAAATATTTCAACATTTTTGCACAGTAGAAAGAATTTGTAAACTTTTATTTTATTGCAAATTATTTTGACATTAAAATGCGTATATTTGGGTGTAACTTTTAGATGATGAAGACGTTATGAAGAATTTTTGTTTACATCTCACTCTCTCTATATAATATAATATAAACTATAAAACATGAAAATATGTTAGCATTATTATTTGTCTAAAATTTGTCTAGTTGATTAAAATTTAATTCCCTTATTTGTATAAATTTATACAATATTTAATGCATTTAAAAACATAAAAAAAAACGTAAAACTCTTGTTTAATTTATGTATGTATTTTCTCTTTACAATTGATTTGTATTTCATTTACATTTATTGATAATCTAAACTCTATTCCTCTATTTTATTTAGATTTTTGATCAAATTATTTTTTTGTTGAACATTTAAGTTTATTTTTGTTGTTTCATATAGCAAAACATAAATACGCCGTAAATGCAATTGTTTAAACAATTTGGGCGGCGCGTTAAATCGAATTGCGGTTGCTGAACAAAATATCAAATTGCACATACACCACGTATGTCCAGGAAAATAATGAAACTTTTTGGTAAAATATGCATTGCACAAAGTGCATAAACATTTTGCCATAATTAGATTTTGGATACGGCCTTTCGTTTTTTGTTTCATTTAAAATGTATGCGAAATCGGTAATGGAGAATTTGAACTACATTGCTGATAATACATATACATATATAATTTGTTGTTTTGTTTTTAGTTTGGGCCTCCATTAGATTCAAATATATACATACATATGTATATATAAAGCTGCATAGCCTCTGGCGTTGAATGCGACAAGCGATAGACAACATGGATGAAAAGGGATTAAGTGGCGTGTAGCGAGTGGGGTAGGACCAGCACTGGGGGAAGGGGCTGCGGGCAGGGAAGCAGCTACCTCCCGGTAGATATCATGTGAGATACACAACACACAGCCCTAACAGCTGTTGACAGTTGCATTAACCTTAGCTGTCAGCCGGCTGACCGTCTGACCGGCTGAGCGGTTGAACGGCGTCTGGTTAGTTAGGCTGCGGTTTTTCTGATTTTCCCTTTGCCATATCCTTGACAAAGGGATTTTTGCCATTTCGCCGTTACGGTCAAGTTGAGTCGCGTTGAGTTGTCTGTCGGCCAGAGTTTAATTACATGAAATTGATACGATTTCTGTTATACTAATTATTATGCTCAATAATCGATATTTTCACGCAGTATACTTTTGCTGCATATTTAAAGAGATTCAACGGGGCCTCTATAACTGAACTTCAATTTATTTTAATTTTAAGAAATCTTTTAAACTGTTTTTAAACTACTCACTGACTCACTGACGTTCTAGTCTGCATCGCTTAAGTCGGGCGCCTACGGTCTGCATTAGCTTATAAAAGACTCAACTCAGATAATTCCCACCAGCATATTATCTGCGCTCTCAGCTGTACAAACGGCTAAGCCAATGGGATCAAACATGTGATTGCCCTCCCTTGCCAACGCGACTGATGGCCTTCCATCATTGATCCGCAGTCGCGTGTGCATGAGTGTATGTGTAGCCTCTCAATCTATTATTAGAACAGCGCTCTGTCTGAGCTGCAGTAATGCGTTATGAACAAAGAGATGAAATTATTTCTCGCCTCTCACTCTCGCTTTCACGTGTGTGCTTAGCGTCTCTATGCTGCTATTATTAGAACCGCGCTCACTTCGATGCTCTCACTCTCACATTCTATATGATAATACGCTAGCGTCCGTCATTGATCTGCTCTTCTGTGTCAGTTGCATCTCATTCCAATTATTAGAACAGCTCTCAATTCTGCTTCCACTCACGTATAAGAAAAAATGTATGCTGCTCTCCCTTGCACACACGTCTCCACACATCTTCTTAGTTCACTTCTGAGTAAAGCACTCACAATTCGGCATTTCACTCACACCTACATGATCTACGCCTTCTATTTTCTGTTCGCCCTTTTGTGGATTCTATTTCTGCGAAGAGCGCAAGTTATTTACAGTTGTTTTCATGGGTTCGCTCTGCTCGTAGTTGGGAGCTTTGTATGTAGATAATTAGAGGCTCTAAATTAGAGCTTGCGTTATTTTTATGCCGACTTAGTCTGATTGCGTCTGTTGTGCTGATCGGTTAGTTTTGCGCGGGAATTTTGTTAACTGAAAATTATTCTCTTAAAAAAAAGAAACGATGCGAATGCTTGCTGTGGTTAACATCAACTGAACTCTTTATTTCAAATCTTTTTAGTTGAGGCGTTACATATGTTGCTTAAAATTAATTGGAAATTTGGGCTATTGCATTTGCGTTTCTATTGCGAGACGGAATGCTTAACATTTCTGATGAACTTGGTCATTCCTAGTATTTAGAGCGTTCAATAATTTGTACTTATTGTTTTTGTATTTGGTTTTTTTAGTCTCTGTAATTCTGGGAAAGGAGTGGACTTATACATAACTTCTCCCCCCTTTGGACAAGAATTCTCCTGAATTCTACTCTTGCTTATTACAAAATTAAAAAAGCTTGTAGGAATTTCTATTGAAAATAATAATAAATTATTTTTACATATTTTTGTTGCTAACTTAGGATGATTAAGTTTATTAAAGTTTATATTGTATTTTTGGATTTCGTAATCAGTTTGTATGCTAGGGTGTATAACAATATTATCTTGTAAGTGTTCTATTTTGTTTCTTATTAATTGAATTTTAATCTGTCGGTTGTACTTACTAGCTGTGTTCAATTGATCTTCTATTGATTTTCTATCTGCCTTAATTATATGATTGATATACATAATTGATTGTATCATTGAAATATGTTTTAATATAAATTTGTTTATCATTTTTATATTGTTTTCTAAGTTACTTAAAATACCGTCAATGTCTTTTAAACTGATTATGTGTACTACACTGTCTATTGTTTTATCTATATCTTCGCTTTTTGTGTCTATTGGTGCGTACCCGTCCTGGTCAAGTATTTTATGCGTGGTCAACGTTCCTGGTACTGTCTTCAATGTCGTCAGAATTAATAGCATCTTCTGTAAATTTGTAAGCTCGTTTAATATTCGTTGGGTCAATGTTTTTTAGTTTAGCTTTTTTATACTTTGGGGCTTCTTTGTGCCTGACTGCCTTATAGTTCTTTATAAATCCTTCTTCTCGTTTTTCTTCATAATTTTCTCTGTTACTGTTGTTTTTTTCTAGCATTTTATTCTTGGCTTTTTCTATATTTTCTTTAATTTTTTTCAAGTCCACCTTATTATTATGAGCTTCGTTAGGAGTGCATTTAATTGTAGAGTGGTATCTGTTATTATAATTTCTTACGGCTTTTTGCATTATCTGTTTTATTGTCATGTTTGATGTGTCTGTTTTAAGTGCTACCCTAAATATTTCTGCCAATGAATTGTGTAGTCTTTCAATGTCTGAATTTCCCGTGTGACTATTTGGCTTAGTTAGATGTAGCTCTATTCCTTCTTGCATTATTAATTCCTTAATTCTGAGTGAGTTAAATTCATTATCCGCTATGATTTTATCAGGCCTTCCTATTTTTGTGAAATGTTCCTCCAATTGCTCTATTATTGTCAAGTGATTTCTATCATTCAATGAATATGCTGCTGCAAACTTGGAAAACTTGTCTATGATCGTTAAAAAATGTGTATTTTTTATTACGTATGTGTCTATATGGACAATTTGATTCTTATCTGAAGGGGTTTCTGATTTCTTGAATTTGTTTTTTATAGGTCTCCTATCATATTTAATTTCTTTGCATAGGTCACATTGGTTAATAACCATTTGCACCAGTTCTAGTAGTTTTGGATAGTAAATTTTGTTTTTTAATTGGTTATAAGTCTCCTGAATACCTGAATGCATGCTTTCTCTTACGTGGTAGAACGATATTTGTTTCACTGCCTCTGTCTCGTATTCAATGTCTTGAGCTCTAAGTGTACATTTTATAAATTCTATTTGTTTGTCGTTTGAAAACATTTCTATTAATTTTTCTTGTACTATGTTGTATTCATGGTATGGTAGTTCCGAGTAAATCCCAATTTTACCCTTGTTTATATATTTCCTGAAAATCTCATCCATTGTTGGAAAATCATACTTTGCTATAAAAATTATTCTTTTACCATTTACTATTTTAATTTCTTCTGTTTTACAGTCTGTAATGATTATCTGTGTTTTGTATTTATTAACTATTTCGTCCTTTATAAAAAAATGATTGTGTAAATTTTCTTCCGCTGAATGTACTGTTGCCATAGACGTATCATCTTCTTTGTCCTCTACATTTGCTATCATATTTGCATCTGATACATTGTCGTTATTTTCATTTTGTATGTCATCTTTTTTATCATGTATATAGTCATTGTCTTGGAGTCTGCTCAAAAAGTCCGCTACTCTATTCTCTTTTCCTTTTAAATAGTCTATTTCGAATTGGTACTCTCCTAGTTTCAATAACCATCTTTGATGTCTGGGTGAAATGTCCTTTCCTTTATGCTTTGAATGCAAGAATTTTATGGGTTGGTGGTCGGTCAGTATCTTGAACTTTCTTCCATATAAATAGGGTCTAAAGTAATTAACGCTCCAAAGAATTGCTAGAAACTCTTTATCGGTAGCCGAATAATTCTTTTCATGATTGTTAAGGGTTCTAGATGCAAAGCATACTGGATGGCCCTCTTGGGATAATACTGCACCTATTGCATAATTCGACGCGTCAGTCGTGAGTGTAAATGTTTTATGAAAATCGGGGAATCTAAGTATGGGGTGTGAACTGATCATATGTTTCAATTTTTCGAATGCTTCTACATAAGTTGGATCCTTTATATTAATTTTCACATTTTTTTTTAAATATTTTGTTATTGGTTGTGCTACTTTCGCATAATCTTTAATAAATTTTCTATAATAACCTGTTATACCTAGAAAACTTTTTATCTGTTTTTCTGTGCGAGGCAATACTAATTTTTCTATTATGGCTATTTTGTTCGGATTTGGTTTAATACCTTCGTTTGTCAAGATGTGTCCTAATAATTCTGTTTCTTTTTTCATAAAACTGCACTTATCTATCTGAATCTTTAAATTTTTTTCTTCTAGAATTTGGAAAATTTCGTTGATTGCCTGAATGTGTTCTTGCAATGATGTGCTAAATATTAGTATATCATCTAGATACACAACACATTTTTTATTTATGTGATCCCTTAAAATTTCGTTCATAAGCCTCTGAAAGGTGGCCGGGGCATTTTTTAACCCGAATGGCATTCTGATAAACTCATATAAGCCATGTGGCGTTACAAACGCTGTTTTCTTCCTGTCTTCTTCCTTAACCAAAATTTGATGATATCCCTTGGCTAAGTCCAGTGTAGTGAAATATTGAGCTCTTCCGAGTTTGTCTAGAATTGAATCGATATTTGGGATCGGAAACTTGTCATCTATTGTAAGTTCATTCAGCTTTCTATAATCAATTACTATTCTATATTTTTGTTTTCCTGAATTGTCTATTTTCTTTGGTATTACTATTAAAGGGCTTGAATATCTAGAATTACTTTTCCTTATTATACCTTGCTCTGTCATTTCTTTTATTTGTCTCCTTACTTCTTCCTCATGTTGTGGTGGATATCTATATTGTTTTGAGTTTAATTGTTCATTTGTGGTTGTCCTTATTTCGTGCTGTATCTCTGTTGTACTAGTCAATACGTCTCCTTCCTTGAAAAATAATTTGCTAAAACGTCGAATAATGGTTTCTATTTCTTTTCGCTCTTCTTTGTTCAAATGATCTAGTTTTAGACTATCGAGGTTTCCTTCATTATTTTCTAATGTACATACTTCCATGTCCTGATACGGGTTATTTATGATTGAGTTTTCTTTGTAATTTAATGTTAAAACTTTTTTTTCGATATTAATAAAAGCGTTTAAGAAATTCAATAGGTCTATGCCTATGATGAAACTATACTTTCTTCCTGATAATGGGACTACTTTCCATCGAACCCTTGCGTTGTTTGGTAAATTAAATTCTCTTGGTGCTGTCGTATGAATTTCATATTCTATTATGTCTTTGCTATTTATCGTACTGTATGGTATTTGTCTGTTTAACCTTATTCTTCTATACCCCTTTATTTGGTCGCTTACCAGGCTTAAAGTAGCTCCGGTATCTATTAGTGCTACATATTTTTCTCTATTTATATTTAATTCTATTAATGGTAGTCCTTCCGAGGCTGTTTCATAAAAAAAACAGTATTATTAACCTCTGTCTGGTGATCGCACCGATCGTTTGAATTGTTATTACCGTTGTAGTCGTCATCCTGATACTGGTCGTTGTCATTGTCCCTGTGTTGGTCGGTTTCTAAATTGTCGATTTCCATCGGTTCTGCATGTCCTGGTCTATACTGTCTGGATTGTTGTGAACCTGATTGTTGATAGTTTTGATTTTGTCTGCTTTGCCCTGAGTTATTATTTTTCATATTTAGTTGTGCATTATTTTGTCTATATTGTCCTGAATTGTTATTCCTGTAGTTCTGTTGTTGGTCTCTAGTATTTTGGCTCCAATCTGGTTTTTTAAAAGATTGCTGATTGTTCAACTGTGTATTGCTTTGACTACAATTCCTATAGTTCTGTTGTTCAATTTGATTATTTTGATTTCCTTGACTTTTGCTGCTAGGCCCTGCCTCTAGATTGTTTCTGTTAGTTCTGACTTTTCTATATTGATATCTAATACAACTGTTCTCATATCTGCGCAACATCATAATTTTTAATATTGCTCCTAATTCTTTTTCTTCATATATTTTATCTAGCAAAGTGCCTTGTGTCATCTCTTTAACTGTGTTTACTAATAAGCTTTCAACATTACTTAAATCTATGAAGTTATCATTTTTATGGTAAACTATTAGTTCATCAGTTTTATATTTTATATTTTGTATTTCTACAGCTAATTCGCTCACTGTGTTTACTCTTAGATTGCAGATTCTTCGATAAATCTGGTGTGGTTCGGTGTCCGGTCTATATCTCAGTTTTAAAGTTGCTTTGATCAGCTCCCAGTTGTCGGGTTCCGGCACGTTGATCACCACATCCTTTGCTTGTCCTTGAATCGTCCTGTAGAATATCATCCTGGTGGCCTCTCGCTTCAGCTCTGGGTCCTGTATTGACATAAGCAAGTACTCTACGCTGCTGAAGAATGAGTTTATCGAGATGTCCCCTGTCCCGGTGAACGTTGCCATATGTGTTATGTTTTTAAATAAACGTTCTTGTTGTGCTGTACTGCTGGTGTTAGCTTGAAGCTGCACATAAGCTTGCTGCAGTTGTTCCAGTTGGCGCTCTCTAATGGCCAATTGTTCCACTAACTCCGCCTGTGGCATTTCGGGGTTATCAGTCGTCATCATTGCCTCTGATTATCTGATTGCTCTCTGTTGTTTTCTTAAGGTCAGATTGAGTTGATCTTCTTCGCTTGTCAACTTATTTGTAGTTGAGCACTGAATTGATCTTCTAACTGAGTTGATGCTCTAAATGTTCACTTGTCAACTTATTTGTAGTTGAACACTGGACTGAATTGATATCAGTTCGATTTAGAATTGACCACAGTTACACTTCTCAACTTATTTGTAGTTGAGCTTTATGTGCACCGCACTGTACTGATTATAAAAAAAAAACTGATTTTTAGTTCTTTTTTTTTTTTCAGTTTAGTTTAGTTTTTTTTTTTTTTTTTTTTTTCGTTCGAATGTTATCACTGAATCCTTTTTAACAAAAAAGGATCCTACCGGCTGCGCCAATTTTGTTAACTGAAAATTATTCTCTTAAAAAAAAGAAACGATGCGAATGCTTGCTGTGGTTAACATCAACTGAACTCTTTATTTCAAATCTTTTTAGTTGAGGCTTTACATATGTTGCTTAAAATTAATTGGAAATTTGGGCTATTGCATTTGCGTTTCTGTTGCGAGACGGAATGCTTAACATTTCTGATGAACTTGGTCATTCCTAGTATTTAGAGCGTTCAATAATTTGTACTTATTGTTTTTGTATTTGGTTTTTTTAGTCTCTGTAATTCTGGGAAAGGAGTGGACTTATACATAACTCGGGTGCATAATAAAATTTGATTCCTAACGTGTGCGTGTGTGTGTTGGTGTATAACTCTTTTGTCACTGGCTGTGAAAATATAGTATAACAGATAGCAGGAACTTGCATTACTCAACAACATACGGTAAATACACCTACACACATAAATAAATTTCTAACATTTTACATTATTCTTGAGCTTTTTTAATTGAATAAGAATAAAGTTATTAGTACAATCCGCCCAACATAATCCAAGTATGAAATACTTTTTCAATAAATGGCTTCATGCTTAAAATTGAATGCAAGAAAAAACAATTTTAATTAAGTTTCCTTTTTGTGCAGTGGAATAAGTTATACTGATGCCAGAAACTTTTGTTTTCTGTGTAAAAAGTTATTGTAACTGCTTGTTTGGGGTTTGGGGGTCTTGGACGCATGTTTTTATACGCGAAATTGTTCGGAAGTAATTTTGTTTACCTTTTATTTTGCGGTAATTGTTTGCATATGCAGCTGACAAAATTGTCCCCCAACAAATAACACACATACATATGTATGTATGTATGTATGTTAGTATATGAACATAATATATACATGTGTATATGTAGAGCACGAAGTTTACCCTCTGCTCGTAGCTAACCAAACAGCCTTCAGCTGTCAATATGGTTTGCTTGAACAGGTGCGGGGGCTGAGGCGCACACAGAGACAACAAGAAGCGGAAGTGCGTGCGCGTGCGAGCTGAAAACCTTTTTAACTCCTACGCAAAGTGCAGCGACTCTTGATAAGAGAGTGCGGGGTGAGCTCTGATAATAAAGTTGAAGGTGCGAAGGGGTAATAACGCAATTACACTAAGAGAAATGACATTGTCTAGTATTGAAATGTATTTATACAGAAAATTTGACTTTCAAGTTGTGTCGATTCTATTAAAATAGATGTGTAATTATTGCACTTAAGTTTTATAAATTAGAAGTCAGCTTTGAAATTTTCTATACAAAAACGTTTGGTAAAATTGGTTAAATATGAGAAAAATTAAATTAAAATTTATAAATATTAATATTAAATTAAAATCATAAATTAAAATCATAAATTAATTGATTTAAATTTCAATAATATGCGATAAATGATCAAATAACCTTATACAGCTAAAAATATGTATTTAAATAATTATATCTTAATCTATTATTTTTATTACAATTGTTTTTGTTAGTATTATAAATTTAGAAATAAAGTAATTCTTACTTTTTATTTTATTTTAAAACTGGATTTTTTATTTTTAAAATAATACTTCTTAAATTTGTCATCAAATAATATAAATATTTTAAAATTAATTCATATACATATGTATGTATCATATTATATATCTTTGTTTATCCACATTTGAAAATTGGATAAAGAAATTTATATATATTTGAAAAATTTAAATAAATGTTATATTAATATAATAAATGTTATAAATGTTTTATTTAACTTTTTATATAATTTTTTAAATTTATATATTTAATTTATTTTTATTAAGTAATTTTAAGTAATTTTTTTATTAGGTTAAATTATTATTTTCCATAAATCTTTTCCAATTCTTTTTTTTTAAATTAAATTTTAAAACAAATCGTTTGATCGCCTAAGATTTCGAGCTTGTGCGTGAACTTTTGCTCTCAGTGTATTAAGTCAAAATGGCGACGGCGACCGCAGTTTGTTTTTAGCATTCGCCGGCGCTTTGATAAAGTGCAGCCACGCAGCATAAACAAAGTGGATACTCGTATGTGCACGGTCCGAGCTAGTCGTAGTACCGGCCACGCCTACCACCTACCGCCTAGCTCCTACCGCCCCACACGCACATAAAGAGGAGAAAAAAAAATGCAGAGCTGCTGCCACAGTACGGCTAGCCTCTTGCTCGCCCTACCTCTTCCGCGCCATTCCCTTCAGGCGTGCCACAGCGGGAGCTAGAGCAGCTGCTGTCACGACTCTTCCACCTGGCGCCTATCAGTGTGGTGGGCGTGGCTGCTGGTTGTAGGAGCGGTGCGTGTTTTTGCGCTTGAAGTGCTTTCGGTAGCCGTTAATTGAAATGCATGTGGTGCCGCGGCCGATGGTTGCCGCCGTGTGGCCTCTCTTGCCTCCTGCTGTGGCAGACATTGCAGCATTGGCTTCTGCTGTTGCCAAACAGTCTAAAGGTGTTTGGCTACTTTCTGCATTTACATGCCCGACAATTTACGCTAAAGTGAATGGGTATTTGCTGTTTGCTGTGTAACGAATCGAATCAAAGAAATGTAACTATTAGATGAATGGATAATTTTAAAGAAGAAGAATTTCTTTAAGAGATGAAAGAGATGATGCTCACGAGAGCAGGCTGAAAAAATTTAAATGCAGAAATTATAATTGAGTTTTTACGTATTCTAGGTATTAATAGTTAGAATTATTTATTAGAGTATATATTTGAATTTATTTTGTGTTAAGGTAAATATATGAAAAACATAATAAAATAAATATATATATGAAAAATATAAACATTAATAAATTAATATTATTTCTCAAGAATAATAAAACTAAACAATTTGTTTTTATATATAAATTATTTAGATAAATAAATAATTTACTATTTACCATTGAAGAATTCATTCTACTTATATTTAAAATATATTATATTATCTAAGCATTTTTTTGAATTGAGTATATTGGTGTGCTATACCCGTCTTGCTATCCGATATCACAGAAGCTGTGGTAATTGAAATGCTGAAGAGCTGGAATATATCGATGCATTTTGGGGGCGTGGTAAATCGCATTAAACTATAATTTCTACCATTTTACAACTGCAGGCTACGTAAGAAGTAAGAACTTGTTTATAGTTTATAGTTTTTTTAAGTAATAATAAAAATATTGAAGTATATATATTTATAAATATTTTTCATTAAAATTAATAATTATTAAGATTTAATTTAAAGTTGGGATATCTGCAATACTTATATTATTTATATATATAATTTTTACATTTTAATTATATATTTAAATTTGTAGTAAAGTATTTAATACTATATATTTAGTACTATTTCTTATATATTTACTTTTGCTATTATACATAATTTACGTAACTAATTATATTTATTTTTATTTTTTTTATTTTTCAATTTCATCTCCCATTTTTCCATGTACTTTTTATGGCCCCCCGAAAGATTAAGGGTATTTGAAATGTTGTAAAGGCGGGTGTTAAAGATACTTTGTTTTCTTTTGGGTGTTGTTAGTTTTGTAGTTGTAGTTTCCTTTACTTTTTTGTTTTGTTTTGTTCTCTTTTTTGTAGTTGTTCGGTTCGTTTGACTGTTGCTTTTTCGGCGACTTTTGCCTGGGCAGATTTTCATTCTAATTTCTGGAGTCTTCTTTACTCTTAAACACGCACATTTTGCTTCAAGCTGTTAACGTCGCTCAGTGTGTGTGTGTGTGTGTCTGTGTGTTTGCATGTTTCTGTATGTATGACCGAAGTTATAGCACGCACATTTCAAGAGGTTTCTAATTTGCTTGCCAGCGGCTGTAGCAAATTCTAATTTATTCGCAAAACTATGTAACACTGTTTTCTTCTCTTATTGCTTCACTGAGGGTGAAGGCAACCCTGCAGCGCAGCGATTGTGTGTATTCGTGTGAGTATATATATATATACATTTGGGTGTGTGTGTTTGGGTGTAACGTTTATTAAAACTGCGCCAAAAACGTTTAATACATGAATAAAGCTGAATTGTTAGCAGCCTGAAGCTGTGATAAGAATAAATATACCAAGAGGTGTTGATGCTGGCTGAAAATGTAATAAAAATGGCTCGAAAATATTATTCGAAATTTATACATGAGGTCAAAGAGTAAAGTAAATGAAGCAAACAATTCCAAATTAAATGCAAATATTGCATTTTAATGTTTTCTTTTTCAAACAAAGCTTGCTTGCATTCAGACACATCAATTTTGTAATAAAATAGAGGCGAAATTACCTTTTGCGCTGAAATGTTTTACAATTAGTGTAGATTTTTATTTTATACAATTTAAAAATGTAGTTTCGCTTCAATTGCCTAAAGAAAATATATCAATATTATTACAGAGCTCGTCTATGCCGATCCCAATCTCAAACTCAAACTCAATTTTCGTTGCACTCTAAAGAAATCAGCAATAAGCCATTTCAATATGCACTTTGGCAAATGGAAGAGCAGGAGATGGGCGGGAGGGGGCATGGGGCGGAGGGCTTTAGGCAGCAGCACATTGTCAGGTTAAGACATGAGGCATGACTCTACTATGAGTTGATAATACTTACTGATACTTAATGCCCGAGCTTACAATGTGCAAAACTGCCTATCTAGCCAAGCATTCAGTCAACATCATTCGGCTTATGGCGACAGCAGTCCTTCACGCACACACCCAGACACACACATACAGATATAGACGAGATGGAAAAGCATTTTACAAAGACTTAAAAACCTTTGTTGTTGTTGTAGTGAAAGCCAAAAGCCAACGATGCTCGGGCAATGCAATCAATGGCTTAAACTATGAGCCAATGCCAGAAGAGTTCGAGTAGGTGGGCGAACGTTTCGACTTTGGTTAGGCAAAAAAGTCAAATGTCTAACAACTTGTCATACAAGCAGCTTGTAAACAGAGAGAGCGAGAGAGAGAGAGAGAGAGAGAGAAAGTCAGAACGAGAGGGAGAGAGAGGGGTGCCAGAATTTCATAACAATTTTTGCTGTTGCTGCAAACTGACAGCCGAGTTTGGTTGCGTGGGCAATGTAAACAGCATATCCATAAATTGCATGCAGAAGTGCGCCTTAAAAGCTGGGCGTGGCGTCGATGTGCATGCGTGTGGGTGAGCAAGCCTCGCTGCTGTTTCAATTTAGCTGCCAACAAATTGATAAAAATTCAATAAAATAAATTTTGCAACAGTGCCTAAGTCGAAAGCAACTTTTACATGCCACACAGTTGCCATGGTTTGCGTGTGCGTACACCAGGTGGCGCTACTGTGTTCCCCGTCGAACCAGAACCGTGCAACCAGAAAAACATAGGCGAAACTATAATGCGCTACTGAATATGAACAGATAATAGTATTATAAATATGCAGTTATGAATTATATAATGAAAATTATGAGTAAGAATAATGGTTATAATGATATTGATAATCTTCGCAAATAACAATTAATTAATTAATGATCATATCGAAAGTCTTTGTAAATATGAATGAGATCTACAACTGAACATGCTGATGAATAAATACAATAATAATAATACAAAAAATAATAATAATAATGACTAATGGCGTTTAATGAAAATAATCCTCAAAGAATGTATAAATATACAAAATGAGAAATTACGAAAAAAAGCCTGTGGATTATGAATAATAAATATATATATTTATTATGAAAAATAAATATATAATTATATAAATATATAAGTATATCATGTATTAATGCTGTTGACTAATGATAATGATGATGTTCATTATATTCAATATTAACGATGAATAATGATCAAGATCACGCCGAAGATGATCAAAGAAATGCTCATTGTTATAAAAACGATAATAATTTAAATTTGGATAATGATATTAATTATGATTGAAATCGTTATCATAATCGAAATTGAATAATTATGTGGAAATCCAGAATATTTATGGGATTATGTAAATGAAATAGACACGATTTTTTCTCTTTCAAATGATAAAATATTAATAAATGATAATAATAACAATATTAAGGCAACTGAAAAAGACACGATATTTTTTCCTTCAAATGATATAATCGTAATAAATGATAATAATAATAATAACTAGGATTAATGAAATTGATTATCAAAATGAAAAAATACCTAAACTGATTCTTGAACCTCGTTCATAAATGTTCCTGGTATACTTTCCTTTTGTGGGGTATTCACATAATAAGCTGCATATGCGCTCCTGCTCAGCTGCATTCTGGGTCTCGTCTGCGTTTTAAGTAATATGAAAAAGTTGCAATGCATTTTTCATGGACTGCAAAACTCAATTGCAACACTTGCACAACGGAGACACACGCACACACATACACGTGCATACAATACACGTATGTATTGTATGAGTATGAGTATATGCATACGTATTTATGTTACGAGGTATATGAAAAACATTTGCGCCTACAAGTAGGCAATAGATTTACAAGTAGAACCAACTGCGTGTTTGTGCACATGTTGATTTTCACTCAATGCGTTAACGTTGGCTGCCTTTTGGTCTCCTCCGCATATACTCATATTTTGAATACCCTTTGATTGAGCCTGATTAGTTTTTAATTCAATTTGTCATGCTTGCAGCAAAGTTGAAACGAAATTCGGGTAAAAATATTTGTAAGCTTTGAACGGGGGTTTCTAGTGTCAATTGTAATTTTTCTAATATACTAAATTAAAAAAATCAAACATTGCACAAATTTTCAAGATTATATTCCCATGTTTTACTTAAAGTTTTTTAAAGTATGTTTTCAGGATCTTTTGCTTTGCTTTCACTTGAGAACTGTTGCCAAATATCTCAGTCTTTGCTTCACATAGTGTATATTCAATTCGATGCTAAAGCGTTTGCTTATCTTTTTGGTTTTCGATATGAAAACATGTCCTCAGGTTGTATGTGTACCACGTTGCGTATGAGTGCTGCTCGATGTTTGTGTGTGTAAATGTGCATATGAAGTAAGGTAAACATTGTTCATGATGGCAACGGCAACGGCAACGGCAACGGCAACGACAATGACAACGACAACGCCAGCGAGGACGAACGGTAGGTCAGAGGGCACTAGTTGTGGCCGGGTGGGGTAGGGTAGGGTAGGGTAGATAGGGTCGGGCTGCTATAGGGAGACAGCGACTCAGCTGGCGTGAACTGTGACATAGCTGAAAGCTTCAAGCTGCGTAGCATCCATAATGCTAATGATATTTACTTTAAAGAATGACAAGCAGCAACAGCAACAGCAGATGCTGTGAATTTACATGATGGAAAACTCTTTAGAAATACATTAAGCTAAGTAGCGCGACTTGTTGGTCACTTGATAAGGCTGTGTGACTTTGTGTGACATTGTGCTCATTGGGCAATAAAATAAGATCGACTTAATTTAATGAAGTAACTTTATTTTTTTAGGTAGTTTTCCAGCACAAATTCGTCAGTGAATTGAGCAATTGGATATATTTTATAAATTTTGTAGAAGTTTCTGATGTTAATATGTATTATGAGATGAAATTGGTCAGAGATTATATATTCCTTATTCCATTACTTGCGAGTAATCCTGAGAGATGTTTAAAGGAATTCTCAGCACTGTGTAGAGGCTAAGCTGACATATTATTCTATGAATATTATTTTGAATATTATATGTATATACATAATATTTTTACTGTTTATAATAATTTGAAAGTAATTTTCAGATCATTTAATAATTCTTTAAGTGTTTTTCAACACTATTTTACAGTTCAAAGAATAATGAGCTAATTTTTTATTTATTTTTAAATCTACATTGTTGAAGTGAAAATAGGTTTTATAGAATAGTATTTTCACAATTTGATGATATTTAATTTTCGTATTACTTTATTTAATCGATTGATCACTAATATTTTTCTTCAGTTTATTGAACTATATGTGAAAATGATATCGATATTACGGGGTATTTTAATTAAAATACAATTACAATTTTTCCTCTCTGTTGTTATGGTACAAATGGATATTTTTAGGGCTTTCTCTTCTCTAAGCTGATGTATATAGACAAATCACAAAACAAATATCAATAAAAAATATTATAATCAATTATAATTATAACGAATGATTTAAGAGAGGAAAAATTGTAGCTTTGACAGTAGTTTCTGTTGTTATGGTACAAATGGATATTTTTAGGGCTTTCTCTTCTCTAAGCTGATGTATATAGACAAATCACAAAACAAATATCAATAATAAAACACGTTTTCAGCCCTTTAGCCACCTATTTGTTGAATAAACTTTGATTTTAATGCATTAAAACAAAACAAAACAAATTGTATAAAATTGACCTCAATTTAATTAACAAAATACCCGCTAAATATTACACGTAAATTTCTATTGCAAATTAAATAGGCAAATCAAAAACAGAATTTACCTAAATAACAAATTTAAATTAAATGTGTGCGTCTAGCACTCGCAAATTATATAACAATAATTGACAGCCCATTTGATTTGAATCATTTGTAAATAGCGTGAAAAAGTGTTCTTGCTACAAGCAACACACACACACACACACATAGAAAGAGACCGTGAAATATGCAACACATTTGTGGAATCAACATGTCCATCTACATAATATAAATCAATGCTTACGTTCAAGTTGTTTAACATAAGCCAAATATTAAATGCAACTATTAGCAATAATTGTGGCAGCATAATTTCTTTATCCTGTATTTAGTAAGGTAGGCGTTAGTCAATTAATGATAGGCCAGGCCAGGCCAGGCACAGGTATTTGCAGATCTAATTACAATGGTTTGTCCCACTGAAAATGGGAAATCAGGGCATAATGTTTCTGTGAAAATGTATGTAACAGGCAGATGGAGGCGTGACAGACCCTATAAAATATACATATATATATATTCCTGATCGGGGCGACAAGCTAAATCGATTCGTCTGTCTGTCCGATCTCAGGGATATCAGAAAATATAGGAGCGGAGACTTGAAATTTTCCATGCATACTTTTGTATACCATACGCAGTAGAACTTTATTTTTATTTATTTTTTTTTTTTCGATGAAATAATCAAACTTTTTTTAATGTACTTTCACTTTTTAGTCTTTAAGGGTTTTAAGGTTTCTTCTTGGAATCATGAAAAATATAAAAATATTAGCGATGTTATATCTGTAAAGACATTATATAATATATTAAATATCGGGAATATTATATAGGCTACATTTTATATATATAATTTATCCCTGATGATAGACTGGAGAGACATTCGATAGCTTCTCGCTCTCTCTTTCAAGTTCAAACCTAGTCGAGTTTTGCTTTGCAAATACAAACATCTAGATGCCATTGCTTAACTCTGAAAATTCGATTAAGAAAATGCATTTGGAACAAACGTTATTCAAAAATTGGCTAAAAACACAGCCCAAAGTGTTTGCTTTGCTTGATGATGTTTGGAATATCAGCTATGCCTAGGGCTTAGTGTATATTTAAATCGGGCACTCCCGACTAGAGAAATTCTAACAAGAATTCTTCTCCATTGCTGCCATTGACTACTTATCTTAGCCTTATTCTTTGAGTTTTTAACTGTTTGACAATGATATAATCCATTTGCAATCGAGTTCTTATACTGAAAATATGAAACATTTCGCAACATTTTTTAAACAGTCAATTGTCCCAATATTCATACTCGTAAATCCCTTAACATATTGTCGAAAAAAATAACCACGCTCACACACCTAAAGTGTTTGCATGCGATTACAGTGACGCTCAACAAGCACTCGACGCTTGCAATTAAATCCTGATTAAGTTCAAGTGTTCCGTGAGAACTCAACTCAACTAGCAAGCGTTTGGATTTGCTCATTGTTTTTTGGAGTTGACGCGAAGGCGTCTGGCATTGATGAGGGAGGCGTGACAATTATTGGCGATAAGCCATCGACACTTGACTCGATAACGGCAGCGACGCGACACCCAACAGAGGGCGATAAAATTTTGTTGCCTAGTGTAATGCTTAACGATTGTGTTCATTGACTGGCTAACGGTTTTGTTGAATAGGCTAATGCGACAGACTCATCGAACTGCTGAACTTCTGAACTGGTGATGTGATGTGCGTGTGCGTGTGCGTGCGTGAGTGTGAGTGTGAGTGTGGGTGTGTATGAGTGAGTGTGAGTGTGTGCTACGGCGTATCGTGCTTAGCGAGCAATATTCTTGATAGCACATCCAATCGTCATGAATCAAACAGCAGCTCGGCCTGCTGTGCGTGATTTGTTCAGCAATTGTTTTACGGCTGCTCAACAATTGGCCAATTGGCAAAAATATTAAAGCCAGCCATCGGGCGGGGCTACGTATTTAATCATTGAGTGGATTTTTAAAGGTGTACATGTTTCTCTAATCTTGAGTAACAATTTATATAATAAACAATTTTTTGTTTTGTTTTATAATAATCAATTTTTTGTTGAATACAATTTTATACCCTAAACACATTGAAAATGGGAAATCAGGGTATGATGGTTTTGTTGAAATGTATGTAACAGGCAAGAGGAAACATCACAAGCCCCATAATGAATATATATTCTTGATCAGAGCGACGAGCTGAGTCGATCTAGCCCTGTCCGCCTGTCCGTCTGTCTGTCTGACTGTCCGTATGTTTGAACGCATCGATCTCAGAAGATATAGGAGCTACAGACTTTAGTTTTTTTTTTTTTAAATGTCCACATATATAGCGCGGATATCGTGTTTATCTCTAAAAATCGATAACTCATCCCGTTTTTTGTTATCGATTAAAAGCTTATAGAAAATCAGTTATAGAGTTATATCTCCTACATCTTTGAAGCTAGAGTTTCCAAATTGTAAATGTAGATTAATATGTATTTTATGAAATTTTGATTTTTGTTATAATTCACGCTCACTCTTACATTTATAAAAGGCGTATTTCTAATACTAGAGACTTGTGCTTCAGCAAATATATGCATTTCAATGTTAAAATCATTATATACAAGTTTCACGAAGATAGTCGACAAGACAAGACAAGAAAAGTTATTAAGCAATTAAGTTCCCATAGTAAGTCCACACTGCAGCCTATGCATGTTTATGCGTGCGTATGTGTTTCTTGTGAAGCAAAAAGACGCGTAGAATTGTTGAAATATCAGTTCCTCGAAGGGTTCAGTGGATCTCGTAGGTGAGCAGTTTCGACTGCAGCTTACTTCTTATTTGTTATACCCTGATCCCATTAAAAATGGGAAATCATATTAACCGCTTTTCGGTAAAAATTATAAATGTATTTAAAATTATGTTAGGTGGCAGAAAACTTGTTTAGTAAATGTTTAATGAAAATAAATTATAAAGAAGTTGCTCCAGCTCGTTTGAAGAAAAGCCTCAATTGTACGAAAAGGGCTGAATTATCATGAACCATCCAATTATAGAATTCGATCAAATTTTGTTTAGCTGGCTAATTCTGTATCAATCGTAACACACTGAACAAACTTGATATATGTTGATATCTGGGTTGATATGCGTCAAATGCTTCAAGTATATAGATCTATTGTCTTTATCTGATACAAGTTGAAGAATAGTTCGTCAATTTGTTGTCAAACTATGTTGTTACATAGTTATCAGCTGAAATACCCATACGAATTGGTTCTTCACATACTTTTGTATATAAATACACAAGTATTCCCAGCCAACGCTTCAGTAATGAGTCGTTGGCAACTGAGTATAAAAAAATTTACGCAAATCTCAAGAATATAAGAGATGTGCCAAAAAAGGCTGCTTTAAAGCTGAGGCTCAGTTTTCCCCCCAAAGATACATCCTAGTCGTGCAGTCAACAAGCGATGCTGGATCATTTGGCACTGCAGCAACAAATCAATGCAAATTTCATCTTACACGCGATTACCAACTATAAGAAATCACCGGTCGAGCGCAAGAGTCTGGACTTTATTGACAAAAAGTGGCTGGAATTGAGTGGGCTGTGGCGCGAGTTCCGGTGTCGAGACGGGCGAATGCGACGTGACTACATGAATGCCAACTGCAATGGGCATATCCACAAGCAGCACGGATACTTTCAGCAGGAGCTGTACGCGCTCATTCATGAGAAATATATGGCGGTTCGCAGACGCATGAGTCGTGACAAAAGGAATCTGCTCAAGTGCGCAGCTTCCCAGCCAGCTGGGCAGCATGTTTACCAAGCAGGCCAAACAGCAGCGGATGTGGCGAAACAACAGAAAACGAACAGCAGAAGAAAGCAGAATACAGATACGACTAACAGATATCCTCTACTTTGCTGTGAGATACTTTTCCACGAGATGCCAACTTAAAAAGCTGATTTTACAATTATGCAAATATACAGGAAATATTTTTATTTAATATTATATTGCTTAAGTATGTATACAAAGATTCAAAAATCGATAAATTCTATAGATTCTCCTATTATTGATTCTCTTGATATTATTTATAATCGGTTGCTATTTTTGGATCATCGATTACCAATATGATGCATCAACATTTTTGCTAAGATTTTATATTTATGTTGGTGCTATTGAAAAGTTTTTTTTTTTTTTTTTTGGTATATATAGATATCCGATCAATTGCTATAAAGGTTTTTAAATTGATCAATTTTCTGCTTTAAATGTCATTGATTACTAACATTTGTGATAAATTAAGGGGAATTGACACGAAAGGCTATCAATAGTCACTCTGTATATATTATTGAATATTAATTTAAGATCTGTAAAACATTACAGATTATCGACATCGATTGAAAACATAATTTCATTTATTTACATTTGTATTATATGTTTGAGTTAATGTAAAGTAAATCATCAGCTACTGGAACCTTCTACTTGATAGCACATAAATATATTTTTTAAACTATTACAATCCTTTATCGATATCTAAAAAGAAACTAAGTTTTTCATTCCATAAAACATTTACTTTGCGTGATTTTGTTCTGCCAGCCTAATCAAACTTATAGATATTCTTTATTTACAATAAGTAACTCCTATCTAGTGCAACACTTTACAGGGTATCACACGTATGGAATACTTCGAGCTCGTTAAATATACATGCCTGATATCCACTGGCATATCCATTTCCCAGATGCCCAATCGTCTTTAAATATATATAAAGCGGCTTTGGCAACAGCTAAAGTATATATATATCATAGAATTATCGAATATTTAAGAATTGTTTAATACACTTATCGTTATTCAATCAATCATTCAGACCATTGTGTCATTTGATTGATGGCCATGCCATTTGGCATTTGTGTTTAAAGTAAAATTGACTTCTCATATTCGTATATCGCTCGACGGCCTCTATGTGCTCATATGTACTTAACCATTGACAGTGTGTGTGTGTGTGCGTATGTACTTTACTATTGGCTGTATGCGTGTATGTGTGTGTTTGTGCAAAATCAACAGCCATGACAAACGGCAGAGACCTTGGCCAGAGGTCTTCACTTGTAATCTAAGTAATGACATCTTATACACAACAGTTCGAATTGTCATTTGCCACTTGAGTAGAGCAAAAAAGTGGGACATCAAGAGGGGAGAGGGATTGATATTAAATATTTATAGCTATAACTATAACTATTAATTTGATCATTTCTTAACTTAAAACTAAATAGTATGCAATAAAAATGAGACGAATCTAGAATCAGATTGAGCAAGATATGCAGAAAGCTGAAAGAATAAGACAAATATTTTTATTTAAATTTATTTTATTATTTAAATTTTAAGTTTACATTTTTGAAAAAATAAAAACATGCTTGTATTTAAATTTATTTTAATATTTTATATAAATTTCAAGTTTACATTTTTATACCTTGAGCCTTGAAAATGGGAAATCAGGATATAATGGTTTTAAATAAAAACTTAGTTTTAAATTTGACTTTAATTTAAACTTGAATTTACTTTACTAAACTCTATCTTTGAAGCAATAATAAATACTTGAGATTAATTAATTATAATTCAAATACATAAAATATTTATTAAAATTTATGTACTTTTGCTCTTTGCGGCTAAAAACTGTTTAAAAAGTTTTGATTGCACTTAACTGGGTCAAAACTGCTGCATAGTCTGTTGAGAAGACTTTCTAAGCGGTCTATCTATACCTGAACATATTCAAACCAGATTCATTATCTGTGTATAACCGCTTCCCATTCAAATAAATCAATACTCAACGATTCAAAACAATTTATGAACGATTAGAAATACTCTTCAAGAGATATATATTTGAAAAGCGTAATTGCAGAATACCCGCACTCACATTACAAAACAACAAATGCTTACGTTAAGATAAGATTAGGTGCGCGCCAACTTGAGTAAATTCCCATGCTTGAGAAAATTCCCAGTTAGTGTTATGGGGAAAAGCCCCCCTATCGCTAATCGTGGCTAATCAAACTACGTAAAGTTCTAATTTATGTGTTTATTAACTCACAAACAATACAATTAACTAAATATTTTCAGCCAAATCAATTAGTTTATTTGCCAAAAACAATAAAAAAAGGAAAGCAATTGTCTTGGCTAAATAATGTGGCAAAATGCTTATTAAATTGGCCACAAAAACAAACTAATTCGATAATTTGTTTTTCGGTTGGTCATGTTTGCGCTTCTCACTTCTCGCTGCTGTTGGATATTGGATATTGACCACACTTTTGTCTGCTCACTGAGCCCCGCAACCTGGCTGGCCAATAACGACAGCCGAAAATGTTTTGCGGGCAGAGAGAGGCATTAAAACGAATGGGGACCACAAATTTATGTGGCTTCTGAGCGCTTTCACTCGCAACTGCTGAGGGTCCATTTGGCAGGCCAAGCAAACAAAATGTTGCCAAAGATAAATGTCTTTATTTATTCGGCCTGGGGCGGGGTAGCCAAGTACGTTGCGATTAATATTCTTGTTTGGGACCAAAGTTATTTTCGAATTTCTCGATACTCTGGCTTGAAAGCAAAATTTATGATTTCAGAGTAAATATGAATATTATTTGAGATGAGATCCGTTGAGCCCTGGACGGAGTTGATGAACTCTATAGCTTTAACAGTATTCAATTTAGAATTATTATTTTAAACTATGAGTTATTATCGATAACACGAAATGAGATGAGTTATCGAAATAATATGATAAACTCGTACTACTATCTAAAACATACATCTAAAATTTCATATTTATAGATCAACTCAACTCGTTCTCCTGATCTAGAACCCTGCGACGCCTCCTTCTGACGGTTATCTACATTTTCACAAATGCATCATGCACAGATTTTCCATTTAGGGCATACAAAAAACTAAGAGATGTAAAGAAAAGGAAAAGTGAGAAAAAAGCTCTCTGTAAAATGAAGAAAAACATATTTTAGAGTTGCGCTTCGCGTACTCTAATAAGATTTATGAAGTCATCGTCATCGTCGCGACGACGACCCACGCTGAGTTATCCAGGCCCCTATTTAGCTGGGTCTGTCTTACCAAAAGGCATATAACGGCGGCCTAGCTGTGGCTGCTGCAGTGGGGGATGTGGCGGTGGGAGTGGATTTCCCTTTTTGGCGGCTCTTGGGCTGTAAATATTTGTAACTTAACTCTTGCCGACATTGTTTGCTTTTTGCGTTCTGCTGCCCGATGTTTATTTTCATGTTTTTTTTTTTTTGCCTCACTTTCGCACAGCTAGCTCCTCGCCTCTCCCTCCCTCTTTCTCCCTCTCGCTCGCACTTTTTTGTTGTTGTTTATTTGTTCAGCTAATAAAAATTTGATGTGCTGCCTGTTCCTTTACTCACTTTTGCATTTTTTGTGCACCCTTTTTCACTATATCTCGGAATCAAATACAACTGCCAAATGGCAAATACCAAGTATAATTTGCAAAAGGGCACAACAATATGACAGCAAATAGCTTTGAAGATTTCATTTGTGCGAGTTTTTCTTCCATTCTATATGTGAATGGAGGAAAACTATAGAGGAATAATTGTCCAGGTATTTGAGTTAATGTTAGTGCTTTGATTTAAGTTGAAATTTCGTAAATCCGAGTGTATTATATATCATTTGTTTATAATGTTATATGCACTTCTGACTATGTACAAATATATATTGAATATTATATGGAATATTAAAGTGAATAGAATTGAATTATTCTAATCAAAGCAAAAGCTATATATATTATGCACATATCTAAATCTTAAAAAAAATATTGACCGATTAACACTGTTTAACGTTCAATCTATATATCTATTTAAACTAGATTTCATTCATGATGAAGAATTTCAATTACGAACTTTACACTCGGGCGTTAGCAGCCGCAGAATACTTACTCATGCAAGCAGATCTATTTTCCCCGCTTTCACTCGGTACATATACGTATATATGTATATCATTTATGTCCAAACCAATGGAAATTTGTCACCTCTAGAAGGTTCACGGACGAACAGTCGACTTGACAGCAAGACGAACATTGCAAGGAAGTGAATATAATCATTTAACTTTTATGAATGTGTATAAAAAGATATTTGTGTATGAAAGTGAAGCAGAATTTACATATACAGGGCTCTCCATATTCGAGTGAGCCATCTAGCAACCCTACAAGGCTGGCCTTATTCGACGGACCCAAGGTTTTGTTTTTAATCAATGAAAAATACAATTTTATTGATGTTGTCGATTATAATCATATTATTTGGTTGAAGTAGACTTGCTGACATCACTCTTTGAATATGATATCTCTCAAATGGCCGCCTACGGCGTATAGTGCCCGTCTCTGTCAAAAGGTATAGGACTGCCAGATGGGTCACTCGAATATGGAGATCTCCGTATTATTTATATGGCTGCTGGAGAAAGCTAATTATATTAGATGTTTCCATTCTGCCCGCTTACCTTAAAAACTCAACTTAGGTAGTTCAAGACATTGAAATATAAATATTTGATTATATGTAACCTAGACATGTTTTACAGGACATGTTTATTATATTAGACATATCATGAGGTTACTCCTTCGAGGAGCATGACTTTCTTTTGGAAAGAGTATACATTACTAAAACATTTTTCTTCATAAAGCCCTTATGGAGTCTTTAAATAAAGTAAAGATTTTATTGATTTCGATTTGAATTTTTAGTTTTATTTTCATAATTGTTTCGATGCAAGCTCAGATTAATTTTTCGGACTAGCCTTTTTTTGAAAAATTCTAGAATTTTTTGCACAAAAAATTGTCTAATCGAAATTCGTTTCGTTTTGCTATTTTTGGCTTAAAAATATGTGAAAACAAATATAAAAAAATAGAATTTTGCAGCACGTTGGCAACATTTTTGGTTGTTGAAAAAGAAAATTTTCATAAAAAAAATAAATTTCATATATTTTTTTTTGCATTTGGATCTCCTGCAACAGTTTTGAGCTGTTGCTGTTCAGGTTGCACGGTGAAATTTGTTGAATCGACCCTAGCGAGCATCATATAAAATTGATGCCCTGTCGTCTGCCCGAAAAACAACAATAGCAACAACAACAGCAAACTGAAGCAGATCCCGCCCATACTTCGTGAACTTCTGGTGACTGCCGGCTGGACGGTGCCGCCTGTACAGTAAATAATGTAATAATCTGCCTGGGTCGTGGTCTCACTGCGTCCCATAAACCGAAATTTATGCACAAAATTCAATTATGCTTAAAATGTGGTTAATAGGCCCAACTGGCGGCTGTGTTGGCCTGGCAACAATGGCCACACCCCAGGGAAAGGATCTGCTTCCTATTCCCATACACACACGCACACACGCGCGCACACGCACATACATTGACAGGGCTATTGCCCCGCTTTGAAATTAGATATTGTTATGTTGTAATTTAATAACAAATTAATCTGCTGTTGCTGTTGTTGTTTTTACGGTTCTGTTTTTTATGCCTTATATGAGAGACAAAAGAAACAAAAACAAACATGAAAAAAAACGAGCGACAAAAAAAAAGATGAGAATATTCCTATCATAAGTTAGTTTTTTGTTTTTTTTTTTTTATGCAGCAGAACTAGAGTTCATATGATATGATATACGCCCAGCTGCTTTATAAATTGTGAAAGGGTCGTCATTTTTTTATGGCTTTTGAAGAGTTTGCACTTAGTCAAGTGCTAACTCTTTTTTATGGTTTAGTTTCAAATGAAAAATGAAAAATAGTGAGCTAAAGTGGATTAAAGAGCTTAATAAAGTTGTGAATTGATGGGGAGCTATACAATATATACCATTAGAAATATATATGTATGCATAAGTAAATATATATATACCATAATTGTTTTTTTTTTTATTATTATTTACCACGGACAAAAATATTTGCAGCTGCATGTATAAATATTTTTTGTGAATTAAATAACAATAATGTAACTTGAGAAAAAAACTATATTAATTATAATATATATTTTTACAATTCAACTTATATTTTATAACTTCAATATAATCAATTATAAAACAAAAAAAATTTTTTAATTTTTTAAGATTACTTGCACTTTCCATGCACACTTATATCAATATCAATATCCACATATATACTCTTGCTTTAAAGTAACTGGAATAAATTCTTCTTCTTCATGCGCTACAGCGCAAAAAGAAAAAAAAGAGCCAAAAAACAATAAGCCAATAAAATGCAAACATTTTCATACTTATTTACAGCTCATGGACTTATCGCTAAATTAATCCCAGATTTCTGCCAAGGCTTTTTCCGCTTAACCACTTGACATTGCGCTCCCTCCGCCTCTCCTTCCGCCTCTCGCACTCGCATGCGCTGTGCTTGTGTCTCCCTGGAGGTGCTTTGGCGCGTGCAACTGAGGCCAAAGGAAACTGATAAGCAAGCAACAAATCCCCACACATGAGACAGGATAAAGAAAAAATATAAAATAAAAACAACAAAATACAGAGGCAAGCAGTCCTTGAAGGGATGCGAAAACACAGCTCAAAACTTGCAAAATGATTTTAAATGATATAGGAAATGGCAAACGGAATAGCACACAGACAAACGGACGGACAGACAGACAGACAGATAGACAGGCAGACAGACATAAAAAACAACTCAAATGGACTTGGGCACTGGCGCTGATCTTGTTAAGATAAAGTCCTTTTGCAAATATTAACAAAGAGGATATGAGAACTGAGAAATATGCTATATATATGTATAAATATATAAGTATATACATAAATCTAAGAAAAGTGAACTTGAAACTTGAAATCCCTTACGAATGGTAAGTCATTTAATGCATATTTCACATCGAATATTATAATATTGTACCTCTCTCTCCCTCTCTCTCAAATATATATATATTTATGTATGGCAAACAATTTGTATACTGATTTTGTTCAGGCATTCATTGTTTTTTTTCAAGGGGAATTAGAACATATTATAATCATATATAAAAATATTTATTTATTTATTTAATTGTTTCAGAGAATTTATTCTAAATAACAATTTGCTTTAAAGCCAGAGCAATAAAGGTGTTCAGGCAGATATAATAATATATAATACAATATATGATATTATTTAACATATCAGGCAGCACTTGCTGTTAGTTGTTAGTCTTAATTATTTTATTATCATTTTGTCAATATTCCTAGCCAAATAATACAATATCATATTATTTATATTATTTTTAACTAAAATATTTTATTATAATTCGGTCAATATTGCCAGCCAAATTTCTATTTTCGACTGCTTTATTGCCATAATTTCATATATGTTAATTAATTTAAATTTAGACCATGCGTCATTTTGTTAAAATATGTATGAACTAATTTTACAAGTTTTTGTTTTGTTATTTTTTTTTTTTTTGTTTCAGTTTTTTTTTTAATTGAATTTTTACTCATGGTAAAATTCTTATAACACTTACATTTTTGTAGGTTCTCAAATGTATTCATATTTTAAGAGTATTTCCATAGGTCACGTTGGTGCTTACCTCTATAGCGGAAAGTATATGGAAATATAGAGTTGAAAAAAAAAAATAACAGAAAGAGTAAAAGAATAATATTAGATGTAAGACACAGAAACTTGTCCCATTCCACACGCACATCCACACACATTGCTTTACATATGTGTATGTATGTTTGGACAGGCACCTGTTCCCTATGAACAACTAGGACATATACACACACACACCCACACACACACACCCACACACACACCCACACACACACACTCTTACTCAACCATACAAACATGCTGTTTGCCATTTTTATTATGAACACAACGTGCGTCATTTTCTTTGCGCTGGCTTTCTTTTATTTTTCATGTATAGAGTTCGCTTTCTTCCACAGCTTTTCCAGCTTCTTCAGCTGTTTTTCTGTTTCCTCATGTTGTTGTTTTTTTTTTAATCTACTCGAAGATATTATGCTTGGTATGCTGGCTCGCTGCGGCGCGCCCGCTTTTCTATTTGTCACCCAGATAACTGTTTTGTAGTTTTTTGCCTTTGATATGCTCAGAGCCAGCGAGCTGGCAAAACCAAAGCCAAAACCAAATCCAAATCTTAGCTGCAATGCGTTACGTGCCTCGCAGCACAGCCAAACCAAACCAAACCAAACCAACTGTCATGTCACACATGAGTGTGTGTGTGTGTATGAGTGTGAGCTTGTTGTGTGGACTCCCCACTCTCCTGGCAGTTAAGGCTGCCTTGCACAGCTTGAAGTCAGTTCCATTCAACTGGCAACTGTCTTTAAGTCCTTCACTCCCGCAAGACCTCCCTTTCACTATATTCTCCATTCCGTTTTCTCCGTGTGCGTGTGTGTGTGTGTGCCCCACCCACTCGACATGTGAGCTAAGTGAGTTGAGATGCCGGCGAACAACTTCAAATCTGCAGTAATAGATATCAACAACTTTCAGTGCACAAGAACTGAAGGACTCGAACTCTTGTCTGCTGCGGGTTTATAGATTGTTACGTTTGTCCGCTTCTTCTATATATTTTCC
Organism: Drosophila mayaguana; assembly: GCA_037075325.1. Lineage (NCBI taxonomy): Eukaryota > Metazoa > Arthropoda > Insecta > Diptera > Drosophilidae > Drosophila > Drosophila mayaguana. The sequence goes on along the minus strand of JBAMCG010000121.1, from coordinate 4,048,793 downwards.
GCTTCTCCTTCTTCTACTCCTGCTTGTTGTTGTGTTTTTTTTTTTTTTTTTTTTTTTTTTTGTTAAATTAAAAATGAACTTTGGCAGCTGAAATTCATGGTCATGTTCATGTTCATTTTTTGCCACAATTCTTTGCCTGGGGTCAGCTCAACTGGTCGACATTTATCTTCGAGTAACTCCGACGCTCCTGCTGTCTGCAACGCTGGCTTTGTTAGCCACTTGATAAGATAAAGCGCTATGTATTTTACTCAACGCTCTGATTGCGCGTTTGTCTCTCAGAGATTTTCATCGGCAATGCGACTCGATAATAAATATATTTATAAGAAAAAAGTCTATAGTCTATATACATATATATAGTCTATATATATATAAGGTCAAATATAACTCGCTTCCTGAGTGATAATATATATACATAAATAATTATTTATTTAATTAATATAATTTTATAATAACATAACATAATTTTTATAAACATTATTATTATAAATAAAAAATATATTGAGAAACAATAAATAATAGTCAATTAATGAAGGTTTCAAATTTTAACGACAATTTATGAATGATTTATATTAATAATTAAAGATAAAGAATAATGATTTAACGAGTGAATAGTTATACTTGTAATATGTAGTAGTGTTTATTATTTTTCTTTTATCGCATTTAACGATAATTGATATTTTCTTGTCAATTACCTACTTGAAGTTTTGTACAGGGGTTCTATAAATATATCTCTAATTCTAAGGGAGCGCTTAAAATATTTAAAGCTTTTAAAATGATTTTTTTTATTCTAATTTAAATTGATTAAGTATTTATCGATTTATCAATTATGTGAGTTGATATCGATACAAACTATATTATATGAAATGCAACTAAGAATTAATAATCGTATATGAGCTGAACATCAGAGGGGGTATTTCCTTATGATTACTGTGAACTATCATAGGGAATACCCAATGCTGATTGTTGTGGACTCTAAGACGATTTATTACTTACATTATAGACATAATATGTAATCATATAGACAATAATATGAAATCAGAGATATCACTTTTATTGTATGCTTTCATTGCGATGTCGCTTAACGCTAATTCTACTCTTCTAATCTAAGCAAAGTCTTTCGAGAATTTATGGTCTCTCGACACAGCACTCGATTTAAAGTGTGATAAGAACTAGTATAAAAGGAATGAGATTCAATAGTTGAGTAGTTTAGTATTTGCTAAGAACATGAATCGTTTGACTGTGAGTTTCATTGGGCTGTTGGCCTGCCTGGCCGCTTGCCAGGGCATGCCCGAACAGGAGTTTCCCTTCGGCCGCATCGTCAATGGCGAGCCAACCACCATTGAGGCTCATCCCTACCAGGTGTCGCTTCAGACCCTGAAGGGATCCCATTTCTGTGGCGGCAGCTTGATCGATGAGCAGACCGTTGTCACCGCTGCCCATTGCTTGCAGTCGTACAAGGCAAACGAGATCCAGGTTCGTGTTGGCTCTACGGATCGTAATTCGGGCGGTGAGCTTGTGAGCGTTGCCAACTTGAAATACCACGAGGGCTACAATAGCAAACTAAAGGTGAACGATGTTGCCGTGATCAGGCTCAGCTCTCCGGTTCGCCAGTCCGGCAAGGTGCGCTTTGTGTCGCTGGCCCAGAAGACGCCACCAACGGGCACTCCTGCCGTCGTCACTGGCTGGGGCACCACCTGCTTCTTATTCTGTTCATTGACCGATAGCCTGCAAGAGGTTCGGGTTGACATGGTTTCGCCCGTCGACTGCGGCTCCTCGACTTATTCCTACGGCGAGGGTAAAATCTTGGACACCATGGTCTGTGGCTACGCCGAGAAAAAGGACGCCTGCCAGGGTGACTCTGGTGGCCCATTGGTCGCCAATGGTGAGCTTGTCGGCATTGTTTCCTGGGGTCAAGGCTGTGCCAAGGTCAACTATCCTGGTGTCTACGCTGATGTGGCCTCTCTTCGCTCTTGGATTGTGTCCACTGCAGCGGGATTGTGAATGAAATGAATAAAATTTATAAATGCATTTGATTAATATGAGAATTTGTTTTTCCCTTGTTCCTGGAAATATCCTTGTTCCTGTATTCTTTTTCGCAGAAAGCAGTCTCCAATCATGTGTGAACTAGCCACAAGATGGGACTCGAATTCATTTATGGCTATGTTGCAGCATGGAGCTCATTTCATATTGAGCCACAAATTGGTTTTCTTTTTGTTCTTTGTTTGTCCGCTCTGGCTGGCTACAATTTGTGCTAGCTTCTAATGGCTTTTAATCCTCTTGGCCCAATGTCAATCTGTAAACATTATCGTGCCATCAGTTAGCCACTTGACAGCAGCAACAGCAACAGCAACAGCAACAGCCGAGGCATGGCATGGCACAACTTGTCTATAACTTGCTCATTTATTAAGTTCTAATAGACTGGCATGCACACACGCTCGCTCCAACCACAACTCAGCCACAAAACAAGCCACTCGAAACCAGCTGAAAATATGCAAAGAATTATTAGAAGTGAGTGTAGAACTTTTGACGAGGATGAGCAAGGATGCACGACGACGGAGACGACGGAGACGACGACAACTTGACTAACTGCCTGAGTGGGCAGAGGGATATAAAAGAGTTTGTCTCGGCGTGTGTGTGTGTGTCTGTGTGTGTGTTGGCACTTGAGTTTGAGCCATAATACGCTGTATATCCATAAGATACATTGAGTCTTGTCGTCGACTTGGTTTCAGTTTTTGTGCTCGGGCCCCGTTTTGGCTTTGGCCATATGCAAAACTTTTAGCAAACATGACAGCACAAACGAATAATATCGCATGCCATAAATTACACTTAAGTATTTAACAGCCTTATGGAAAACAACAACGACAACAAGCTGGCACGCCCACAGCTTGGGCAATAAAACGACACAGGATTCCAGACTGTGCGTGTGAGTCGCACAAAATCGCGTCTAAATGTTACATTAAAAAAACTAAAAAGCTAGAGAACCAAAAACATTTTTAATCAAAATTCTCTTCTGGGCGTTGCTTGGGGCGTGGCCAAACGAACGGCAAAGGCCGGCAGTCACAACTTCAATAATAAGCGATACTCTTTAACATGCTATTACTTGAAATATAGATGGGAGAAAAATGTATATAAATTATTATATTATATTGTTATAAAATTAGATAAGCTGTTCCTGTTAATAGTTGAAGGAATAATTGAGAGCAATGAGAGATCGCCTATGAGGCAATCTCTCCTACAACTGGAAAACTGTCGATAGGGTTTACATTCGATGGTTTCAATCATCGATACTGTCAAGGACTATCGATCGACGTTGAGAATATGTAAGAAATAATTTGATTAGCTTTTTAAGATTTTTTAAATATTTTTAAATATTCTTAAAAGTAAAAAATAAAAAAAATAAGTAATTTTTTTTATAACTTAAATAAAATAATGTATTGAAAACTAAATGTGTTGCATTTCTTAAAATTATAAAATAATAATTTATTATGAAAGTATTGATTATTCACTAAAGTGAAATGAGTATATTGGTTTTCTGCAATGTCCCTCGGGCTGTCCCTAAGAACGGAAGCAATTTCGATGCTATTGAAGCTAGAGATTTGAAATTGGGAAGCTTGGAACATTGCAAGAATACAAGATTTTTTCCGATCCGCACACTGAAGGGGTGGCAAACAGTGTGTGTGTGTTTGTGTATGAGTATGCTGCAGTCGGTAACGCCCGGCAGCAACGTTCTTAGTTGATTATTTTATCATTTTGCATTATATTAAATTTTCAATTGAAATTCTATTTTTATTATACGAGTATACATTTCATTATGTTCGTTTACATTTTTGATTTCATTTTCATCTATATTTACCACATCATTTCAAGTTCCAACAGTCAATACACTCAATACTCGATACAGCCCCCATCATAATCCAAATCAATCAAAAGTAATCTAAAACAAGTTCCAGTCAAAATATTGATGAATATTAAGTAAAAGTCAATAAATACGATTGATCACAATATTTAGCAAACAGTTATCAATATTCCATTTAGTTTGCATACAGTAAAGCTGCCCGAAAATAGAAAAACAACACTGTGCTACAACGTTTCCGGAACATATTGCTGCACAGCTTCAGCTTCGGCTTCGGCTTCAGCTTGTGGCTGCATAGTTTGTACAGTAATCAACTGCCTGAAATGCTTTTCATGGTAACGGCGTGATTTAGTATCATATTGGCCCTCCAAACTATCAAAATAACAAACGTTGCAGTGGAACGTCACCGACTGCAGGATACTCATTCATTTGCCCTCAAGATATAAATATTGTTTTTGTGTACATTAATAGAGAATATTTCAATTTATCTAATCGTTAACTTTAAACATTTAACATTTTATTACACCAGTACATGTTCCAAAATTCAAGTCTATAGCTTTAATAGAGGCGAAATGGATTGCATTCATACAGACAGACAGACGGACGCAAGGATGGATAGCAAGGCGAGCAATGCACATAACCAATACAGTCGTTTCACTTTTGTGAATGAGTATAAAAACAACGAAAAAGATGTCAAAAAAGTATTGCATATTTTTGGGCCCGGCTCAAATGGACAGCAATTGACCCGGCAACAACAAAAGTTGCCTCATGTGCCCTTCGCATTCCCCTTGGCAGCAAAATGGAAAGAGAGGGAGGGAGAGAGCAAGAGAGAGAGAGAGAGAGAGAGAGAGAGAGAGAGAGAAAAGGTGCGACAGCAATGTTCGTTCGCTCAGGCAGGTGTAAAATTATATGCCAGTCGTGTGGCACATGCGGCATGTGGCATGCAGCACAAATAGCTGATGTGCAACCCAAAATATGCGAGCAACAGAAGCGGGCAAACACCCTAACCCCACATTGTTCGTCACCTAAGGCAATTTGGTCAAACAAAAATAAATTAAAATTAAAATAAAAGAGTACGAAATATAACTTAATTACAGCGATTTAGCAACAGTTGGAAATTTAGAGTATCAAAATCAAAGTGCTTAAATATTGTATAATAAATATTTGAGAAGTTTGGAGGAAACTTAGTTTATTATTTATTATTTATCTAATTTAAATTTTATAAAATATAAAATAAAATCAAATTTAAAGTTATAATAATATAATTTATATTATTATATATGATATATATTTCTATAATAATATAAATTATAGAAATTAAGCATAGAAACTGTTCATATAAAATAAAATAGATAACAAATCAAATAAAGCAAATAAAAATTAATTAACTTTAATTAAAATAAATAATACATTTTATATTTGAAAAAAAAAAAGAAAATATGTATATAAAATTAATAAAAAAAAATAATTCTTGTCAATAACAAAAGTTATATAAATTTAAATTAAATACAAATAATAAATAAAGTAAAATATTAATAAAAATAATAAATACGGAACTTATGTATTATTACATAAAATAACGACTATAATATATGATAATGACATAATTATAAACAAGATACTGAAAATATTATTGAGATATTTAAAAAAAAAACATAATAAATAAAAATTAAAAAAAAAAAATAATAATAATGAAAGGACACAAATAATTACAAAATAAAACAAAAGCTTGCAAGTTCGCATTAAATAAATACTTAAACTATGGAGTGTAAATAAATACTATAGAGCATAAATTATCAATCACTGTTGTGTGTGGTTTAATTTGATAGCCATTGAATTTTTGGAAAAAATAAATTGCCAAAACTTCACTTTTATCAATTTTATGTTATTATTTATTTAATATATATTTTTTCAGTAAAGTGTTTTTCAAAATTCAATACCATTAGAAATTGAACATTTCCAAAGTATAATTTTACAACATGAATATTAACTAGATGAGTCGGAAAACTCAAATATAAATACAATTGTATTTTATAATTTAATCTACATCAAATTGTATGTCGATAAAGCATAGAGAAATTTATAGAAATATTTACGACAGTTCTCTGAATCTCAGAGAGAATTGATTCTTATCAAAATGGCTTTCATAATATGAAAAGTGTATAAGAATAAGAACTTTGAAAGCATTTACTTATCGGCAAGTTCCATTTACATGAGTTCAAATTAAAGTAGAGCGTATGATAATGATATGGAACTGAATGGAAAGGCAACAACTGAAAGTTGAAGGCGATTGCTGGATCTGCCCCAACAATGACAGACTGCATTAATATGAGTGCATATATACCTTTCTCTCTCTTTCTCTCTTCAATATTTTCCTCAATCCCTGTCTCTCTCTCTCTCTCTCTCTCTCTCTCTCTCTCTCTCTCTCTCTCTCTCTCTCTCTCTCCATTTAAATGTTTATGACATAATGACAGGCGACTTTTGTGCACATAACACATTCGCCAGCTTGCCATCAATGGCAGATGGCATTGGGTCTCAGCCAGGGGCCAACTGTGCGGGTCTGCCAAAGCTGAGCCGAGCTGAGCAAGGCATTTTCTGACAGTTATGACTGGGATTCAAACGTAATCAACAATTTTTAACTTGCTTTAACTTCGGCCCCTGCCTGAACTCCAGATGCGAACAGGTTTATTATCTCAATCATCTGTGCTGCGCTGCAATCAACTGTCAGATTTTGGGTTAGTCGCATAAAACTTCACTTGCTGGCAAAGTATAAAAATCACTTGCTGCCACTTTGTCTCCCTTGCTTCTTCTTCATGTCCTTCTTCATCCTCTTCTTCTTCTTCTTTTTTTTTGCATAATATAATAATAATTTATGCCCGCCTGACTGGCAGTGTTTGGGTCTGACCGAGCGGCAAACTCAAGTGGGGAACTGTGTCAATTTCACGAATGAGTGTGAGGCCGTATGTGTGTGTGTGTGTGTGTGTGTGTGTGTGTGTGAGGCTGTGTGTGTGTGTGTGTGTGAAGGTATGCATGGGTATGGGAAGGTCTGAGGATGTGTGACGGTAACCATGCTTGTGTGTGGGTTTACGTCAGTGGGTAGCTTTATAAAATCATAGAAAGAAGCATTGGATCCATACACAGTATTTGCTGGAATTTCCATTGAAATTTATATCATTATATATATATATATTTATTTATTTATTTATAATATTAATAAAAAAAATTTTAATTTATATATTTTAAATATAATATATTTGCATTTTATTATTTGATTTAATAATTATTAGATTTTAATAATATTATTATTATTTACTTCTTTAAAATAAATTACTTATTATTTATTATTTATTATTTATTATTTATTATTTATTATTTATTATTTATTATTTATTATTTATTATTTATTATTTATTATTTATTATTTATTATTTATTATTTATTATTTATGATTTATTATTTATTATTTATTATTTATTATTTATTATTTAATATTTATTATTTATTATTTATTATTTATTATTTATTATTTATTATTTATTATTTATTATTTAATATTTATTATTTATTATTTATTATTTATTATTTAATATTTAATATTTAATATTTATTATTTATTATTTATTATTTAATATTTATTACTTATTATTTATAATTTATAATGTATTATTTATTATTTATTATTTATTATTTATTATTTATAATTTATTATTCATTATTTATTATTTATTTTTTATTATTTATTATTTAATACCTATTATTCATTAATTAATATATATTATATATGTTACAATATATAGGGTACCTAGCATTGCCTATGCTTCTGAACCAACAATATAAATTGAAGGCCCTATGAAGTGTTTTATAATTTCGATTAAGGGAAAGATTGCGGTATCTTCCGTAAATATAATTTATAATAATACAGATTTTATTTTTAGCATATGTCTTCGTCATAATAACATTGAGCGCGTGCTACGCTTCTAATCTGACCGATGTCTTCCGAGAATTTATGAGGTCTCGACGCGGCTGTACGATAGATGGCGCTTGATTTACAGTTGCAGTTGAAAACAATTTGATAAGAGTAGGTATAAAAGCGCTGTAGCTCGATAGATGATTAGTTTAGTATTTGCTAAGAATATGAATCGTTTGACTGTGAGTTTCATTGGGCTGTTGGCCTGCCTGGCCGCTTGCCAGGGCATGCCCGAACAGGAGTTTCCCTTCGGCCGCATCGTCAATGGCGAGCCAACCACCATTGAGGCTCATCCCTACCAGGTGTCGCTTCAGACCCTGAAGGGAGCCCATTTCTGTGGCGGCAGCTTGATCGATGGGCAGACCGTTGTCACCGCTGCCCATTGCTTGCAGTCGTACAAGGCAAACCAGATCCAGGTTCGTGTTGGCTCTACTGAACGTAATTCGGGCGGCGAAGTGGTGACCGTTTCCAATTTGAAATACCACGAGGGTTACAATAGCAAGTTGATGATCAACGATGTTGCCGTGATCAGGCTCAGCTCTCCGGTTCGCCAGTCCGCCAAGGTGCGCTTTGTGTCGCTGGCCCAGAAGACGCCACCAACGGGCACTCCTGCCGTCGTCACCGGCTGGGGCACCACCTGCTTCTTATTCTGTTCATCGACCAATATCTTGCAAGAAGTTCAGGTTGACGTGGTTACGCAGCCAGATTGTGACTCAGATAAATATTCTTATGGCGGCGGAAAGATCTTGGACACCATGGTCTGTGGCTACGCCGAGAAAAAGGACGCCTGCCAGGGTGACTCTGGTGGCCCATTGGTCGCCAATGGTGAGCTTGTCGGCATTGTTTCCTGGGGTCAAGGCTGTGCCCAGGCCAACTATCCTGGTGTCTACGCTGATGTGGCCTCTCTTCGCTCTTGGATTGTGTCCACTGCTGCGCAATTGTAAATGAAATAATAAACTTTATATGAGCAAGTGAATAATCAAAGTATTCTTATTTTCTTTATTGAACAAACGAAAATTTCGTAAATGCATAGCTCTAAATATAAACCAAATTTAAGCAAAATTGTCATACAAATATATTTAAAATTCTTTTTTATGATATGAATCAATTTTTTTTTTTTTTTTTTAAGTTAATTTGAATATTTGTTAAATGTTTTTTTCACTAACTCTTATATATATATGTGAGTGTTTGTGTGTGTGTGTTTGTATGCATGCGCTCATAAATCATATTTAAATCAATTAAGTCAAGTTATGGCTGATATGTGGAAGTTGCGGCTTTTAGCCGTTTCGAATTGCAAGCCAAATAATTATTAAGCTGAAACGAAAGCATATTTAATTAATTATTCCACTGATGCCACAGTCATAAACATTAAAAAGTTGCTCAAGTGCATGTTCAACTTTATAAGAGCAAGAAATTATTAATTTTAAAACTGAAAATCTATTTTATAATTTATTTCATTTAGCAAGTGTTGCTGAAGCCAGTTATAGGATTATTTTGATGGCTTTATTTCTCGTCATATGTATTTTTATATGCAATAAAACTAAATTTCAAATATTCGTTTCGTATGCATTCATAAGACATTCATGTATAAGAGATAATGAATGTCATATAAATTTATTATGAATCTCTTATATAAAATTTTTATTATTTATTATTAAATTTATTATTATTTATTAATAATATATAAATTGTTTCACATTTATAAATGAAATATATATAAATGTGAAACAATAAAATAAATAAATAAAAAAAAAAAAAAAATATAAATATATATATATATATATATATATATATATATATATATATATATAAATGAAACATGTAAAATATAAACTTACTGATAAGAGAATAATTCTCAACTCTTACTTAATCTAGATAGGGCATTCCCATTCATCTGCAGCACTTGTCTATATACACAGAAACATACTCATATATATGCTCATTTAAATACAATTAAATATTGCTATATATGCAAGTGTGTGCACAAAAATATTGTATATACATATATATTTATAACAAAACTGGTAAAGATGTCTCTTATATATGTATTAGTAAAATAAAATGATGCAAATGGATGCATTTGATACATCTGCTATAGATCCGCAGATAATTTGATCAATTTCAAACATAGTCATCTCATGACATTTCTAGGGTATTTGAAGTTGAGCCAGAAAACTTATTTGGGTCAAATTCAATGTTCGCTGGCTTTGGCTATGGAGTTGGCATTTGCCTGCTGTTGAGGCTGGCCATAATGTCAGCCAGTCAGGCCACTCATTACTCATTTACCATAAAACTTTTCTTGACTTTTCATATTTTCTAAAATGCACACCCACACAGACACACACACACATACACACACACACAGGAGAAGTTCTCATTGTATTGATTCTGCTGAGCCATTAAGAACAAATTGTGGGCTGCCAAATGGGTTAGTGGAAAAGCGAGCGAGGCTTTTCGTGGCATGGCCCGAGGGGGGATGGGATGGAGGGGAGTGAAAAAGCCGGCCAGACAACAAATCGCCAGCTATAAATTCTGCACTTAAAAAGTTTGCACAGTTTGAGCATTTTGCGGTTGTGCTTGTTGTTGCTCCGACTTTCTGTACAGTCAGTTTTTTTTTTTGCTCTGTAATTTTTTTTTTTTTTTTTTTTGTATTTCTTTATGTTTTTTGGCTAGGCTTTTAGGGCATCATACTTCACGTCTCTGTATACTTACTCCACATTAAAAAACCAACACACCAATGGGCGTGGCTGGCTTTTACATGTGTTTCGTTGCGCATTTGGGCAACAAGTGGCCAGATAGATTATTGGCCAATTATCTGAGCGACTTGTGGTTCGAGAACCTTATTCGAAAGTGTTCAAGGACATAGAGCTTTGATAGGATAGATATAGAAGAAATATATAAATGCTTTCTCAAAATATAATATAAAGAAACATGCAAAGCGATAGACATAACAAAGCCTTAAAGCGCTCAGGTTAAGCATAGAAATATCATACCCACACACACAACCTTTAAAGTCCACAACAAAGAGCTGAGTGCACCACAGGGGACAGTGACAAGAGCAAGGGGGGAGGGGGCAGACCGAAGGGAGGTGCAACTTGCAACATGCCACAAAAGTTCGACGCTGAACAGCTGTGTGGCATGAAAAACATGCTGCGTGAAAAACTGTTAACTTGTTGTTTTTCTTCTGCTCAGCAATAAGATAAGGAGAAATTTAAGAGACAAACGCGATAGAAGACAATAAATAAATAAATATAATAAAAAAACACACACAAAAAATAAATTAAAATCGAATTTAATTGTGTGAGGAGAGGGGAAGGATTTGGGAACGGTGTCAAAGAATCGAATATATATATATATATATATATATATATATGTCTCTAGTACTTAAAATACGTTTTTTACAAATTGGGGACGAAGGTGGCGTGGTATCCAAAATCTGTTAACTACAAAATCTTCGTATTGATCAGATGTGCGTACACACAAAATCTGAAGTCTCCAGGTCTAAAAGTATTCAAATTACGCTGAATGAATAATATCAATTTATCGATTATTTTAGATAAAAAAGAAATCGGATGAGTTATCGAAAAAATATGATAAACTTATACTGCGTATGGTACACACGAGTATGCATACAAAATTTGAAGTCTCTAGCTCTTATATCTTCTGAGATCTAGGCGTTCGTACGGACGGACGGACGGACAGGGCTATGTCGACTCAGCTCGTCGCCCTGATCAAGAATATATATGCTTTATGGGGTCTGCGATATACCCTGATTTCCCATTTTTAATGGGATCAGGGTATAAAAAGTATGGATTCTGAGTGGAATGAAGAACCTACCTATTCAATAATATGTTATAAAATAGTTCACGAAATAAATAAATAAATTATATTTTATACTCGTTCGCGAAATGAAAAGAGTTTATTGAGTAATCGAGTATATTTTATATGAGCTCAAACAAATTTTAAATGTTAAACAATTTCAGGCAACTGAAATAGTTGAGAATGCATTAAACTTGTTCTACTCCACAGGTCGAATGATCATTTGCTCAAATCGTAAAGGATCCTCTCTTATTAGATCCCATTGAATCGATTTGAATAAAGTAAAATCATTTAGATACTTTCCACTTAGAAAGCTACGAATGAAAAGTAAATGATTTGCTTTTAGCTAATTTAGAAAAATGTTATTTAGTCACCTCAGACCGCAATTGCTAAACCACCGACCAGAACTTGACATATGTGCACAATTGATATACGTCAAAATATCGTGATCTTCATCAGGAGTTGAGAATTTCATATTAAGATTCCCAGCCATTGCATCGCCTGCATTCCCAGAATATGTTCCCAATGATTTTAGCTTGAAGTTTTCCTCCTCTCCTCCAATGAGGAAATGCCCATATCGTGCATACGCTACTTGGCCGGAAAACCTCTTCAGGTAAATGTACAATTCGTGTTTTCGTGCCTTCGTCAATACGTGCAGCTTGTCAAGTCCGATAAAGAACTCTCCGTCCAAAGTGCCAAATCCCAAACGATATTCTCGCATTGTGCGATTGAAGTCCACAGATCCATCTTGACGACGCTGAATTACTGTCCAGCCAGAACCAGCCAGACTCGAAACACAGGACACGTTAAAGGGCCTCAATCCAGAAACTTTAATTTGGTGTATACCTGTCTCTTTACCTAGAGAGATTATTGATTATCCTTTTCTTTTTCAGTCAGTTTATTTCGGAGCTGCTTAATAATTACTGTATTTGCAGCTTCTTGAGATTTCAGATTCGATATTTCCGAATCTTTATTCTTTAGTTCGGCCTTTAACTGGGTTTCGTTGTCATTCCTTGTCTTTATTTCGTTTTCCATTTCAATTATTCTTTTCTCCAGTTCCCTAATTTGAAGTACCTTATTTGATATTTCCGAATCTTTATTCTTTACATCTCCCTCCAATTTACTTTCAATTGCCTTACTTTCCTTTTCAAATTCAGCTAATCTTTGCTCCAGCTCCCTAATTCTAGCTCCCTGATGCGATATTTCCGAATCTTTATCCTTTAACTCTGCCTTCCACTTATTTTCGATCTTGGTATTGAGAGCTATTGAATCTTTAATTTGATCCATATCCTCTTTGGTCAAGCAGTATTTCTCAGTGGATTTATTTTTATCGCTCTCTTGCAACTTGATCTGCGCCTCAAGGCTCAATATTTTATTGTTTAGTTCCTCAAACTTTTCCTCTTTGGATCGCACAGCAGAAGCATATTTTAACAGGGGCTTTACGATTCCATAGCAATAGGTGCCGCATTGCTCGTCCGATTTCCGGGAGGCAACACAGTGCTAAGTATCAATTCTGAATTGCGAGTCACTAATACAGTTCCCTTTCATTGGGTAAACGTACCGAATTGTCACTTTCCTCACTCATTATCATGGCAGGGATATCAAGAAGATTGGGATTAGCTTCCGGAATATATACACTGGAATCATTAAGATTTGAGTTTCTTAAACCGCACGCGATTGAAATTAATTAAAGACTGAATTCGCCTGATACGAGTGCCGCATAATGAACAGACATAATCTCAAATTTCGCAATGCCTTATTAAGCAGAGGTTGGAGGTGAGCTTTTGCTTATCTGTCATTTGACTATTATCAACGCACTTGACGTTGTTGTTGCTAATGCAAATGCTAACAACAGTTCGATTTCTACGCTTTTCATATGTTTGGATGGGCTTGAACTTCGCATTTTATTTGGTGGTTCACGCAGTTTACAGAGTAAATTTAATCAAAACCAATATGCCCTGAATTGCGAATCTCAATGGCAATTATAGGGTATAGTAACAAACATATTATTATGAATGGAGCTTAACACAATTATTAAGTTCATTCATAAACCAATTGATATGAATTTTCATTTAATTTTTTTTAGATTAATTATAATTCTGGCCAATGAAACAACTTACAATTGTTACACAGAAAGAAAACCTCCTATATTTTGTACATTTTGTGCATTTTATCTAAATTATGCATTCCGCTTCGCAGCTGTGAAAGTTGAGCGAAAACTTCTAAATATTGTTGGCGGCTTTCTTCAAGCAGCAAACGGAGCGCATATGCCATCTTAAATATGCCTGGCAGACGAGGCAGCGCAAGTTTTACGACTCCAAGCGACGTACATGTGTATATGTATATGTATTTGTATATTCATGTTGCTCTTAACTGAAAGTTTGGCTTACATTTTGTTGCTTTTTACCTTATCAGCAGCGCTTTTTTGCACCATTATGCAATTGTTGCAAATTTGTGAATTTCACTTAAGTGATTTTTTGTGTAGCCCGAATAAGTCGTCTGTCTCGCTCTCCAAATCTTTCGCTCTCTTCTATGCATCTTACGCACGTTGCAGTTATGTCTAGATATTCTGATTCAGTAATCATTTGATTTTATAATTATTCCGTAAATTATTACAGCCGAGTCTCGATAATTTGAAATGGCAAGGGAACAGAATTTTATTTACGAATTACAGAGGTTTTCCATTTAACGGCATTTAAAAAATAATATACGAATTTTATATGTCAAGTCGTTTCAATAATTTTAGCTTTTTAAAAACAAATAAAATGCACATCATATTAACGAAAAATTAAGATTTATAATAATAAAAAAAACTTGTAATTTTTTATTGTTTCATGTTCTTCATACTTCATAAAATGAGCAAACTTATGTAAATCCAATGAGAGATAACCGCGATTTTGCGCCATGCATAATAGTCTGTAAGACCTAACGGTAGTTTAGCTTCCAGCAAACTCAAGCATTACGAATTGCAAGAGGTTTCGAAATGAAATTACGAATCATAAGAGGCAAGATCATTGCTGGATAAGCAGAAAAACTTGGAGTTAACGAAGGGATCAAAATGTATGGGATTTTTATGAATTAATGAGTTTTTTTAGAGGACCATTATTGAGGTTTTTGATTTAGTGGGGTACGAATTATCGAGACTCGACTGTATACATATATATCTATACATACTCACATGAAGAAATGAGTTAGAAATGGCTTTCTTATTTCTTTTTGAATTAATAATTATTGCTTTCAGGTTGATTTTTGTAGAGGTTTTTACTGAAAATGTAACAGGCTAACATAAAGCCTATATATTCTTGATCAGGGCGACACGCAGAGCCGACTTAGCTTACTCCGTCTATCCGTTCGACTGTCCATATGTATAAACGCCTCGATCTCCGAACCTAGCAGAGCTAGATATATACATCTATATGGATTTACATGTAGTTTGCGTTACGAATTCGATATCAATTTTCTTTTTAATGTTATCAATAGGCAATATGTAAGTTTGCGTTTTCTATTGTTCATAAAACACACAAACTCGATTAAAATTGGCCAATATATTGTTGTTATCTCGTCATATATTTTTATTTATATATATATCGATCCTTCGTCTGGTTGCGATTGCCTAATCTAATCGCTTTACTTTGATATTGTCAACAACAGTTGCTGTCAATAGTTCATAGACCTTCGCTCTGCTCTTTCTTTCGTTAGAGCTAAGAGTAGAATGATGATCTTCTGGAACTGAAACAAATTTGAAATTGATGATTTAAATACTTTTACCTGCTTTGATAATGATTTATGAATAAATATAGCAAAACAAGAGAGATTTCTTTCCCAAATGAAATCAGCTTTTTAATACCACTAAAACAGTGAATTACTTGTCCAAAATTAAATGCTTTATTTTCTTAATGAGTTAGGCATCAAAAATAATATATTTTCTCTCAAGTTTGAAAGTAGAGCTGGGGATCAATGAGATCATCAGCCAGCTTTATCCTTGTCCCTTGAACATGGGATATCCTAGTATAACTGTTCTGTTCAAATGTAGACCCCATAGAGTATATTATTATTTTTTGAATTATTTTCCAGTGAAGTCAGTTTCTATAATTTAACGTTAAGATTTGAAGAACATTTGAGTTGTTCGAGCAGCTTCCGCTGCAGCTTCCGCAACATAGGGCTGCCTCTTAACCAGACCCAGATTGAGTCCGAAACCGAGACCTGAACGGAGACCTCGAGTTGAATGCAGACGCCCAGAGCTGGGAGGCTTTTAGGGCAGCGTCGCTTTCGCTTTCGCTTTCGCTTTTTCTCTGCTCGTTTTGGCTTATTAAACATTTATTGTGTTTGCCGGAGTTTCCGCAACAATTTGTTTTAGGCTTCCTGTTTTTTTAACGGTCTCTCTCTCACTCTCTCTCTCTCTCTCTCTCTCTCTCTCTCTCTCTCTCTCTCTCTCTTGATCTCCTGCGCTAGCCGTGTGCTGTTTACTCACGCCTATTTTATTTTAAATCCGAAACCGTTTACACATCAACAACTTGGCACTCTCTTATCTTGACTGTATTTGATGTGTCCCATGTGTGCGACGTCCCTCCATCATCTGCACTAACAAACAAAGGGATGTGCAGGATAATGGCATTGGCGTGATTACATGCCCAGCTCCCGCCTACCGCCTCCTCCCACTAAACTCAACCCCAGACTCTGTGTCTAGGACATATTGGATAACCACATGCTCTACTTTTCAGCTCAATCTGTCGATAGATGGTTAGAATTTGTCCTCCATTCATTTCCAGTTCAGCTGGAAATAAAGTCCAAAATAAAATTTGTGAAGTAATTATTGAAATCATAAAATATTGCGCTCTCTTGCTCTACAGTCTCTGTAATTTTCGTTCTCCCTCACTCTTTACCTCTTTACTTATATTATACTTATATATACTAATTCTAAAATTTAGATCATTTTCCTTTAATTATATTTTTAATTTAAGGAGAGTCACTTAAACATATTAAAGCTAAACTGAAATATTAGGGTATTCAGTTGTTAGCATAGCTTGTTTTTCATATTCACTTGACTCACTCGTATTTATTTTTTAAGGCTCTGTCGCGCAGCACTTTATAAATTATGATTTGTCAGTTGTCGTTGTTGTTATTGTTGTTGTTGTCGCTGTTCACTGCCAACAAGTTGTTTGCCTCGCCGTTGTCTTAGGCGCCTCATTTGGTTTATAAATGGGCGACATAAAAATGAAGTAGCAAAAAGGAGAGTAAGAAGAAGAAGAAGCCAAAGACGGCCCCATCGTATCTAGGAAAAATATCAATTACAATTAAATAGATTAAACCTTATCATGCAACAACTGTCGCACAAGTGTCCTGGCTGCGAGGACAAGGCACAACACAGCAACAACAACGAGCCGAACAAACTGCCAAAGACAGACACACACACACACACACACATTGATATATATATGTATATATATATACATATACAAGCATAGCAAAAGCCTGACGCAACAGCGAAAACGCTCTACAAGATTAATGAACGTACAAAAGTTTAGAGACAATGACGACGACGACGACGACGACGACGACAACGACAACAAGAAGGACAACAACGAAGACAACAAACATGACAAGCGGCTGCGACTGGCGCAAAATACAAAATGAACACGAAAACTGAATGAAAGCAATCAAAAGCCGAAGACTGAATACACTTAAATTCATATTAAAGCATGTTTGTACAAGAATAAATAGTTTTGGTAATAGTTCCCGATATAGATAGGGATGGTATTATTATAGCGTCTATGGTATTTGCGCTTTGTCGTGTTTCTAAATGGTCAGCATTTAAATAGAATTTATTTTTATATTATATAAAATATAAATATAATTATATTAAATGTTATATAATTATTTTAAATATTCAATATATTTAAATTTAAATAATTTTTAGCCATTCGAATATTTTACAATTTTTCATATATTCCAATTTCAATTTCAATATATATATATCTATATATAATACAAGGGATAACATAAAAATATTTACTGTCTGCGGGTAAGTCCAGAAAGTAATTATATTAAATAACTTGGTTATTTATCACATGTAATCGTTTCAATAACAAACAGTCTTAAAGTGCTGGGAGTACTCACAGTTAGGGTATAGCTTGTATATATGGCTAACACTTAGGCGCGCCAAGTCTGTAAGTTGTGCAAATTTATTTTGGCGTAAATTTCATTTCACTAATCGAATCGATTCTTATGCGTTTCATTTGATTTCTGTCTCTCTGTCTGTCTGACTTACTGTTCGCCTCTCTCCCTCGCTCTCTCTCTCTCTCTCTCTTTCACTCTCTCTCATTCGCACGCGTCAAAATAATTCGTTCATTTCGTTGTTTACTGGCCATCATTTATTTCCTACTCACTCTCACTCTCTCGTTGTTCTCTCTTGCCTTTTTTTGGCAGACCTGAAAGTGTTGGATAGGTCAGTGCTGCTTGCGAAAGTGTTTGCATTTACACACACACACACACACTCACACACGTACACATACACATACATAAATCCCTTTTGGCTGGAAGTTGAATAATCGCTGTTGTGGCATGCTCTCAATTGCATTTTCGCTGCCTTGACTTTTAGGAGTGGTAGTAAATCGATTATTCTTCAGTTAAATGTACGTTTGTATATTTGTTTTTTTCCTCTATGCTGCCTGTCAA
This sequence comes from Drosophila mayaguana, assembly GCA_037075325.1. Lineage (NCBI taxonomy): Eukaryota > Metazoa > Arthropoda > Insecta > Diptera > Drosophilidae > Drosophila > Drosophila mayaguana. The sequence goes on along the minus strand of JBAMCG010000121.1, from coordinate 4,030,479 downwards.
TTTCATTCATTAAAATTGAACATAATTTATGCAGCAATGTGGCGAAGCTGAGCGAAGAGACTTTAACATTGACTGCTAGACTTAACATAAGTTCCACTGATCATGAGAGCTTTATCAGTGGAACATAAGAAACTTAACAGTAACAGCTCTGTCGCGCTAACATATTATCTATTTGTTAGGCAGAGAAAGAAACTGTGTGAGCGGCACAGATATAAAGCAAAAACATGCTGTGAAAACAATTTAAAAAAACTTAACATTGCTGCTATCTCGCTTCCACAAGCTAAACAATTAAATTGTAAATTATCTGCGACTCTCCCGCTGCCGCTTGCTCTTGCGCGCTTTGTTGCTGACCATTGCCTTTGATTCGACTTCCGCTTTACGCTTTTGTTTCTATTGCTTCATTTTCGATTATCGTGCATTGCACTTATTGCTGCCTGTTCCGCTGCCAACCTTGTCAACGTCTTCTAGTGTTGGTTGGG